>OX463778.1:8990465-10190465 GCA_949825025.1 Siphlonurus alternatus
GGGCTCTAAAAAATATGAAAAAAATCAGAGTAGTATAACTTTGCACTCTCTATCCATTTCTGCAATAAAAAAAACTGAGGTTGATACTCCATTAAAAAATGTACACTCTATCTAATTGTGTGTTGAGCAACTTATTCACCACAAATCTGAGTGTTGCCCCTACTTCTGCTTACTTACTGCTATTTGATGCTGAACAAATTGCCTAACCTCATGGTGTGATGTCCTAGCACTTATTTAATTACTGTATTTAAGTGTACATTTGTTTTTGTACAATTGAAAGTCTGCTTAAAAAGTGACAATATAAAGTGCAACAGCTAAAAATGTCAATATAAAAATACAAAAAATATTGCTATCTAAAAACAAAGAGGTATATGTATACATATGTATATATTATACCTTATAACAATTAATATACAATTTAATTTGCTATCAATGAATGCTATTTTTTTCAGCTTTCCTTAAAATAAATTGATTTTTAAAGCAAAAAGTACAATGTAGAATTGTATTCAATACAAGTGACATGATGGAATGTTTGATTTCAGGCGCGCATGCAGACAGCCCAGGTGCTGTTCAAGCAGGGCGAGCTAGACGCAGCAGAACAGGCGTTCCATACAGTGGTGAGTCTCAATCTGAACGTCTTGCCCTTGATCATAATGTTGGGGCTAGTTTTGTTAGACCACCTTAAAAATATGTAACTTTTCTTCAAGGGGTTCTGTTTTTTAATGTTATCCACTGCATACATCCAACTACCAACTGAGATGGTTGATTGTTTTACTGTCTTGTTGAGGAGAAACAAAAGCTTGCAATGTTATAAGTCAATGATTCAAAAGGTTAAAAAAAGGTGGTGAATATCAACTAATTGATAGCTTCATGCCTACAGAAATCTTTGTCTAATAACGTGAAATTAAAATGCAGTATCTTTTAGGCCCACTTATCTTCCCCCTTTTCCTATTCCATATTGTACTCTATTTCCTAGTGCTTTTTATGACCATAAAAGATTAATAAATTCTACTCACTTGTCAGATATAAGGATATTTTCTTTTCAACAAAATATGAGAACTGGCCTTTAGTAAAAAGAGAATTTATAATTTTTTTTTCTGACAAGCAGTACTTGTACTGGCAGTTTTTATTGACATTATTACCAGCTTTACTATACCCCAATGTTACCAAGTTGACGGTTGTTGTTATTTCAGCTCCAAATGATGCCGGGCAATCCCGAGGCAATCCAAGGCATCCAACGACTGATCCCATTGAGACACGACGTGGCCGTGGCTCGCAGTCTGATGGCCTCGGGAGACCACGAACACGCCATGCACGTCCTGTCTGCGTGTATAGAGGTGAGAGTTGGTTGTGTGCTAGGGCGCCAGGGGGAAAAGAAAGTGATGTGTGTGGAATTATTTGTAATTAATTCATTTTATACTAGTAAAATAGCTCTATCTATTTAGAAATTATTATTAACTAGAAAAGTATGATGCATATTCGTACTTGATGGGTGTGACTGACTACTAAATGAATGAGTTAGTAGGAGGAAGGCAGCTTACGGCTGTTTATACTCCACTGGGGTAACTAAGACTACGGGAAGTTGTGCAAACAACATACAACCCCACTTAGAAACGGTACTTAATTATCTAAGTACAGACTGGGTAATAGGAGCCCCAGAAAGCACCGTGAACAATGGTAAAAAACAAGTTCTGCCGTTGGTAACCAAACATCCACATTCATACTTGAGCTAAAAGATCACATCTTGTGCTTTTATTTATATGTCTATAAAGACAAAATGAACTTAAAGGGTAGATCACATGCTAGACCATTAGTGGTGTTAAACAGGGTGGTTGGCATTCACCCTAATTTCTCACCCATGGAAGGTTTGGTCATAGAAATTCTGTATCCAGTTAAATGGAACCAGCTCACCGTCAACTGGTACGGAACCTTTTCTGTTGACACAATCGCCACCTCTGAGGTGGTTGATGAACTAATTAGTCGTCTTGTCACAGAGCATTCCGTGGTCTGCCTCGTTACGTGAGATGCGAGGGCGCAGTAGACTGGCGTTGGGAGACACACGTGGCGCCATCTCTGACATCCGCAGCGTGACGAGGCTCAGCTCGGACGACACAGACGGCTTCCTGCAGTTGGCAACCCTGCACTACGAGCTTGGGGAGGCACAGGAGTCACTCAGGTGAGGACATGAACCTTTTTACAGAAATAAGATAAGAAAAAAGGTGTACAGTAACCTATCAAGAGACTGCTAGGAAATTATGTGAGGTTGGTTTTGAGGAGTAACTATGCTTCCCATACCTTAATGACTGACTTGTGCATGTCTGGTTCTGTTAATTAATATTCATTATAATTTATTGATAAATTGCTTTAACAGATAGATGCTGCTTCTATTAATAAATTTATGATTGCTGAAATTTTCTGGAAAATAGCATTGAAATAATTTCTAATGTAACATAATTTTGACATACTGTATTTCGAATGAAGGCGTTGAAATACAGTAGACTAAACAACATTTGCTGTATATTTGTGTGCTAGTAAATTCTGTGTGCTCCTATCCAGTGACACTTGCAAATAAAAGAGTTTCAGTTACAAAATTGAAAATCAGCCATAATTTTTATAATAAAATCCTATATGCTTAACAATAACTAGAAAATTTGCTTTTAGATATCAATCAAAACCACAGTTCAAGCCACACATTTGAAAAGACTCAAGAGTACCAACTTGTGTTTCAGGGAGGTGCGGGAGTGCCTGCGACTGGACTCTGACCACAAGGAGTGTTTCTCGCACTACAAGCTCGTCAAGAAGGTGGCGAAGGCGCTGGAGGAGGTGGCAGCAGCGGTGCAGGCGGAGGACCACGCCCGCTGTGTGGTGGAGGCCAACAAGGTGGGTTGGTGGAGGAGGTGTTGACACGATGACGCCGTTAGTTGGGCAGATAGACTGTGTGAGCATTGAAGTTGTAATTTTGATTCGTATTACTGTAATTATTTTTGTGTTACAAAATTTTAAGCTTTTAAAATTTGGATTTTAAAAGAAGGGAATGGCTTCAACTTTAATATTTTATCAATTTATAAGTAATGTAAAAAAAATTATTGCACTCCAAAAAAGAAATTCACCGCCCTCTGCCTTTTAAATGCAGTCCAAACGCTTGACATATAAAAAAACACACATCAAGGAACTTTCCATTGGAGATGTTTTTTAAGGGGGATCGGTTAGTAAACTCTTTATCTACAATGTCAACGTTGTCTGCAGATTAACAATTTAAAGAGAATGTAATTTGCTACTACATAATAATATACAGTACAACTTGCAAAATTAACTACAGTGTATTACTTCCAAAGACCTCATTGTCGTAATATCTTGTCCAGACTTATCATATCCATACTCAAATTCCGACCACCACTGTCATCAGGTTCTCAAACTGGAGGAGCGAGTCGGTCTGATCCGGTTCACGGCACTGGAGAATTTGTGTCGCTGCTACCGTCGCACCGGCCAGCTGACCGACAGTCTGGCGAGCTGCAGTGCCGCCCTCGCCATCCAGCGAGTGCCCGAGGTGTTGTGTGACCGGGCGGAGACGTACATCGACTCCGAGTTGTATGACGATGGTGAGTGACAACAGAGAGAGTAATATTCAGGGTCGGACTGGGCTCAAAGGGCCTACTGAGCAAACAGGAATATGGGCCCATATCAAGGGCCTACTTGACTCTGTGGTGGCCAACTTTTAACGTTGTAGGGGTCTCCCAGCCGAGGGGTCTACTGAGCGATCGCTTACCAACTCTTATGGCCAGTCCGAGCCTGAATGATATTGTGATAATGAAATGGTGAATTTAAAATGATATTCACTCGAAAAGTAGATGGAGCAAGAAGTTTCTTTTTTTTTCTATTCCTATTTGAATGAAATTATTTAAAAAATATTTTTAGTACAGTACATATATAATAATACATCCAAAGGGTACATATTTTAATTTTTAGTCATAAAATCTCTTAATTTTTCAGTAAGTATTATGACATTATTTTATTCATGAACTGCAATATCTGCATAAGATTTCAGTTGGTTGCAGAAAGGTTTGTAAAAAGAGTACAGAATTTCTTTGCAAGTGTTAAAAATTTAGACATGAACTTTCTTCTGGTGGGAATATCATGTTAATTTATCTGTAATTTACTGTAGTTAGTGAGGCTAAGCTACCGTCATTTGTTACTATAATTTAAAGTAAAGTGCGCGCCAGAAAAAAAAGTTGAGTTAGTATTTTCTAAAAATAGTTCAAGTAGTCCTCCATATCAAACCAAAATTAAAAAAATTCTATCTCAAATAGGTTTGCCAGAAAAAAATTCCAAAGTCAGAGTGAACGCGTCACTTAACATGGGGCCTTACCTGACAAAGACCCTCGAATATCTCGAAAAAATACACCGTTAGGTGGTATGAAAAAATTATAGTGATGTTCTATGACCCAAGCTTTAACCAAAAACCGATTAAAAAAAATTTCGCTCAAATCCATTTTTCAGTAAAAAAATAATAAAAAATCTTATGGGAATTAACATGGTAGATTTTCTTGATTTTTTTTACGGAAAAATGGATTTGAGCGAAAAAATTTTTAATCGGTTTTTGGTTAAAGCTTGGGTCATAGAACATCACTATATTTTTTTCATACCACCTAACGGTGTATTTTTTCGAGATATTCGAGGGTTTTTGTCAGGTAAGGCCCCATGTTAAGCGACGCGTTCACTCTGACTTTGGAATTATTTTCTGGCAAACCTATTTGAGATAGAATTTTTTGAATTTTGGTTTGATATGGAGGACTACTTGAACCATTTTTAGAAAATACTAACTCAACTTTTTTTTTCTGGCGCGCACTTTACTTTAAGTAGTTTTTTTTTTCTTTTTTTTTTTTCCTGTGATTCTTATTTGTTGAAATTTTGAATAAAATGTTTTAATTAATTAAACTGTATTAATTAAGCTTAATTGTACATCAAATTAAATGGTTTAAAATCTATTGTGTGTTTAATTATTAATATTATTATGACATCACACAAAAATGCAATGCAAACCATTTTTTTCTTTCTTTTTTTTTATGTGTATTTTAAATACTGTACAGTATGTAATTGCATGGTTAGTTTTAAAACTTAAAGGTTTTAATACCTCAGTAGAAATTTAAGAATGTGAATAATTGAACCTGCACCTAAGCATTATTCCTGTTAATCAGCTGTTCAGACAAAAATTACGATTGTGACCTTTATTGATAATTCCCCCACCTGTTTGCAGCCATCCACGACTTCCACGCCGCGGTGGAGCTTGACGAAGGATTCCAGCGAGCCCGCGAAGGCCTGGAGCGAGCCAAGAAGATGCAGAAGCAGTCTGAGCGCAGGGACTACTACAAAATCCTGGGGGTGGCACGCTCAGCCAGCAAGAAGGAGATAGTCAAGGCTTACAGGTAAGTGCACGATTATAGAGCATAATGGTGCATGCCTGATAATTTCTACTCAATGAACTCTTCCTTACCTTCTCTCAGGTGTAAGAGTAAACCTGAAGGGCTAAAGTTTCATCACCACCTTAAGATATAACCTGAAAATTGTGACAAAAAAAAAAAAAAAATCATCAAAGGATCATCTTCAAATAAAGTTGGTAGACTTGCAACAGTCTACTTATAAGCCCTGATTTTTTTCTGAATTTTTTAACAGGCAGATTATGAAATACAGTACTATGCTCATCAAATTTGGCCGAGGGTACGCCAAGTTAAAAAATTCTGGGAAAAAATCAGGGCTTATAAGAAGACTGTTGTATATCTACCTAGTTAATTTGAGAAGATTCTTCAATGACTTTTTTCCCCATGTTAAATTTTACTAATTCTCAGATAAAGCCTTAAATAAGACCTTTACTCTACTGCCTTTTCTTTTATTTTACAAGCAGTACAGGTAACATTGTTTGCTCACTAGATGAAAATTTCTCAAATTATATAAAGATCTCAAATTCTGTTGGATGTTTGCAACTGTATTTTTTTTTTTTATCCAATTTTCATTTTATAAATGTCCATGTATAAGATGGGATACTTTATAATTCCAGCACTCTTTTTCAAATTTTTTAAGAAACTCCTGGTAGATAAACTATTGTTCTATTGATTGTGTTTGATTCTTTAAGTGTACCGTCAATAAATCAAATTTACTGTATTTGCTTTTCAAAAGTTTGCATTTATCTATAACTTATTTTAAAAGCTAATCTCGACATATTTTTTAATAATTTAGTATTAAATAATGCTATTACTTTTTACAGGAAAGCCGCACAGCAATGGCATCCCGACAATTTCCCGAATACAGACGAAAAGAAGGCAGCGGAGAAGAAGTTCATAGACATAGCAGCAGCCAAAGAAGTCCTCACAGATCCAGGTGAGATAGTCCACTAAATAAATCTATGGAAGTAGTGGCATTACCATAATAATGTAGAACTACTCAGCATATTGTCATTATTGTACCTCATCCTTAATAACAAGCTATCTGTCTACCACGATCTCATTGCAATAATGAGCTACTGTATCTGCTATTCTGAGCGCATCAATGAACTCAATTTTATACTTATTGACGACTCGTAATTGCTCTGACCTGGAATAGCAGGTAGCTCATTATTGCAAGCAAGGAAACCTTGGTAATTCTGTAGAAGGTGGTAGGTGGTAAACTTAAAACCTTGAGAAACTTGCAGGATCGAGTGCACAAAAATTAAAAATTGTCTCTAGCTTATTGAATATTGATTTTAAAAATTAAACTGGACAACTACATACTGTGTTACATGTACAGTATTGTAACCACTTTATACAGAAGTGTTACATTTTTATATTTTTCTGTGAATAAGAAACTTTTGAAACTTAACTTTTGTAATCAATTTTTCACATTAGACACCTAGACTTTTTTTCTTCTCCTAAAACAAGGATAATCTCCTGCCTGTTAGTTGTTATTCATATATGTGTGAGGGATATATTATCATGTAATATAGAAATAAAATACAAATGCATGCCACTAAAGTTGGTAAAATTTGAATGAATATTTAATTAATTGTATCCTGATTTTTTTTTTATATATTTTTTTACAGAAAAACGAAAGAAGTTTGACCAAGGGGAAGATCCATTAGACCCTGAAGGTCAAAGGGGTCAGGGTTTCAACCCCTTCCAGCACTTCCACAACAGCCCGTTCCAATTCAAGTTCCACTTCAACTAAACTCTGTCGTCACGCTCCCAGCCTGGACATTGTTTGTAGATATGGGCAGTAATCGTCCGGTGAAAAACTGAAATATCGTTAGGTGTGTGAATCAAGTGGATGAGAGTCGTTAGAATCCAAAATTAGGTGTGTGAAGAAGTAGTCAAACATTTTTATGTTGATTTTGAATGAGTTTTAAATAACAAAGTGTTTTTTTTTTTTTTTTTACATGGTAACTTTTAAATATTGCTGTATTTCATTACAATTTAAGTTTTGTTGTTAGTGTCTAAATTTACAGGAAATTGTAATATCTGAAATCACATCACCTACAAAATGGAGTATCACTATATTAAAAAAACTGTTGCATTAACGAATGAAAAAGTTATGTTACTCTGATTAAATTTTTCTGACTCTAGGAATTGACGTCATAAAGATAGGTATGGACATCTGGAAGATTTTACCAGATTGATACTAATTGTTTTGATATCAGAGCTTTGCTACTGGCTAAAGTACATGTGTAGTTAAGTCATACTGATTCTATCGAGGATATGATTCTATGCCATCTCTTGGTGCTTTATGAGGTCAGTTGAAAGTTCAATTTTAATAACCACACCCCTTTATTTGCGGCAAAATGTTATCATTTTATTAAAAGAAGTACCTCCTTAAAGTGGACTTGGTCTTTAATCTCAATATTTATTTTTAAATATTTTTTCGGACTCTCACGATCTAAAAAAAAAAAAAAAAACAATAGCTTAACTTTGTACTCTTCATTCATGCAATATATTTTTTCCATGTTGATACTCTACAATGGTTTTACTTTTTATTGAAGATGTTTCTTTTGAAAACGAATATTTCTTTTAATAATCCTGTTTGAAGAGCACTGAAAATAAATAATAATAAAAAAATTGCTTCAGCTTGTCAGCTTGTGTCATATAAAAAGGTACATTTAAATTTTTTAACAAATCCGAGACATCACAAAAATCTCGTCTTACTTTCAAAGTCAAGCATGCAGTGTTATATAGTATGTAAAGCTAAAAAGAAAAATACACTTCTTTTTGCATCTGATAGCAGAAAATTTATTGCTTTAAAAGAATGATTTCACACATAAAAGTCACGATACTGTCAGATTTTGTAAATTGTAATACAAGAAAAATTGTACCATCTAAATTGCAAACTCTTTGAGATTATTACTATATCCATTATTAAGCTCAAATATCAATAATGTCAGACAAAATATTGAAAAATATCACCCTCTCCAAATTTTATTTTAACAATTCTTTAACGTATGAGTTTCTTTATAAAATTAATCTTACAATTTTATTCTTTGTTTGTTATATTCTGTCTGTGTGAAGTTTAAATAGTTTTAAAGATTTTGTTTTTTAACTTTTTTAATATTATACAGCAGAGACCATCAGATATATGTGCATCTTTGGCCAGCTTGTCGTTCAAAAATTTCAAGGGACAATATACAGGATAACGTCATCATGTTTACTTCTCCTCCTGCATGTATAGCAACTGTACGCTTTAAAGCACTGAAAAAATTATAAATAAATAAAAAATAGAAAAATTGACTTAGTTTGCCAGTTGTTATTTAAGGACACAAAAATGTAACTGGTGTGTTCTTTATAAACTAGCAGATGATTTGAAAATGATATAAATGTAATAATTGCAGTCTATAATTTATATTTGTTTCTTGATTTTCTTTCTTTCTTCAATGCTTTAGAGCGTAAGGTTGCTCTTCAGGAGGAGAGGTAAACATCAGGACGTTATCCTGTAAGCAGGCAACCCAACAATCTTGTGGTGCTACTCTATAATGGCACTGTCTTCCGTGGAAACTGTTGATGTCCTCTAAAAATTTTGAAGTAAGAGTAAAAGTTGACCATAAGACGTGGAGGTCTCTGATGATCTCTGTGTATTTGGCATGTAGTGTCACCAAGCCAAAAAATGTCTCCCTCTTCCTATACCTCCTTACCCCTAACTCCCAGAGCTGGGCTGCTGACGGAGTAAAGTGCCATGGAAAGCGGCTCGGAGCATTGTCGCAAAGCTTGCCTCGAGAGCTGAGCAGTGTTGCCAGCTCTGTGTGTTGTGATGATAAGCAAAGAAGACGTGTTTAAACTCTCCAAAGGACATATATAAATTGCACAGTGTTGGATTATTTAAATCAAATTTTACAGTCATTATAATCTACAATGAAAAAAAAAAAAAAAAAGAAAAAAATATTAATTTAATTATTAAATAAATTCATCATTATGATGAGGTATTTGTACAAATTGTTGATATGTTGATTAAATAAACATTATTCAATAAATTTAAAATGAATTTGTTAAATAGCTCTATACCCCGCCTATTTATTATTGATCGCATTTGTATTAAAGTAGATTGAGCGATTGCATTTTTTTTTAATATTTTATTTTCTATAAATAGTTTAAGCTGCCCTCTCTATTGAGAAATGAAAACCAAAAAATTCCATCTCAAATAGTTTCACCACAAAAAATTCCCAAAGTTGGTGTTTCGGAGGCCTTTGACGTGCAGCCTTATGGAACATAAAACCGCGTTTTACTCCAACATTTTCTGAACTATGCTACCATTTAAAAAATACCTATGTAATCTATGATGAATTCTTTAATGGATTTTTAAATAAAAAAAAAAAAATTACGGAGCCGTTTTTTCGAAAAAAAAATTTAAGTTTTTGCGGGTTAATTCCCATAAGGATTTTCATGATTTTTTTCCAAGAAAAAGACCCCGTTTTTTTTTTTTTTTTATTTAAAAATTCATTAAAGAATTCATCATAGAATACATAAGTATTTTTAAATGGTACCATAGTTCAGAAAAAGTTGGAGCAAAACGCGGTTTTATATGTTCCATAAGGCTGCACGTTAAAGGCCTCCGAAACACCAACTTTGGGAATTTTTTGTGGTGAAACTATTTAAGTTGGAATTTTTTGGTTTTCATTTCTCAATAGAAGGCAGCTTAAACTATTTTTAAAAAATAAAATATTAAAAAAAATGAACTCGCTCACTCTACTTTAATTATGGTTTGCTGAAGGCTCAATAATTTAATGTAAGAGTCTGTCAGTTGCAAAAATATCTCCTTCCATTTTTAAGAATGCTTGTCATTAACTTGCTCATCAGTTAAATATGAACCTTATAGGATAATATCTTACGGTTATGGATCTTGCGGACCAAGCAGTCATTACAGCAGTCGGATTTTACGGAAGAAGAGGCTTTTGCAACTGATGACTGATCTCTGTATGGCTATTAGATAATAATATACATCAAGCACTAAAAACTAAAAACATTAATTTCATCAAGCATAGACCGGTTTTAATTACATCAGAGAATTGATGGTGTTTTTATGTTAAAAATTCCTATGACCATATTGACCATACGAGAAATATATAGTAAAAGTTAATATAATAGGAAATGCCAAACTGCATACATATTTGTATTTTCATTTAAGCAACTCTCCGTATTATAAGACATGAACGTTTCTGAGATTGCCTAAAAGCACTGACTGAAATATTATACTAAAATATCCAAGCGAAAGCTAAAATAAATCTATTTCATCTCCTTGGAAATATCTGTGAAAATCATTTTTAAGTTTCAGCGGGTGTTTTATTACAGTGTTGCCAGAAATAAAATTTAGTAATTTTACTGCAGTAGTTACTTCAAAACAAAGAATTAAAATTAATTATTAACTATTAACTTAATATTTTTCAACTCTTTGGACACATTTTACTATTTAAATTAATAAAATAAAGAATTAAATGTTTTGGAGTGGGGGAAGAGCTTTACAGTTTGGCAACGTCGCACGTCCACCTGTTTCACTGGTTCCCCGCCGCCGCCCACTCCACTTGCTTGACGTTTGCTAGCCGCTCTCGCCAGTAAGCAAGCTACCTGCAGTAAAAAAGTAGCCACAACAGCAGATAAAACTCTCTCCCCCTGTTCAGGTGAATCAACATGGCAGATGAGTGTTTTGTGACTGAATTTTTGGTTATTGTGCGTGCTTCAAGTTAATTTTTTCTCACATTCGAGTACTAAGGCTTCAACTCTAACAGCTCAAGGTAATTTTAATTTATTTGCATGAATTGAGAACGTGGGAAATTTAGCTGATCTGTCATTTGGATTTCTAGATGACCTCTTGGTAAAGGTCTGCTGTAAACATTGCTTTGATTCGTGATTTTAATTATCATTAAAATGAATTTCATAACTTTAAAAGGTCTTCCCAAATCGCCTTATAAAATCAAAATTGATTTTTTAATAACAAAATTGTAATATATTTTATTAACAAATACAGAAGTTCAATAGCCCTGATACAACCTACAGGTTTTATACATTTTATAATAACTTGAATTCTCATTATTTAAAATTCGTGAGGACTCAATTTTGTACCATAATTTTATTAGAGAAAGTTACTTTTGATTACAGATACGCACTATTATCGTAATACTGTATCAATAAAACACGCATGTGTTTTCATTGTGTTGATGAAAGTTACTGTATGTATTATGGCGAGTGGAAGGAATAATTAACATTGTTTAAGAAATTATATAAGTTACAAAAAGCATTTTGTTGGTTCGTTAACAAATCAAGGAAGTTCGTATATGTAACGACACTGCCGGATGTTTTGTGGTCAAAGATAAAACGAAATCCTGTTGTATAGCTGCGAAGTTGTAATTATTTTAGAACAACAAAATTTTGTGGCCCAAATTCAGTAAACCCTATGGCTATAGATAAAAAAAAATTGTTAAGGTAATTCATATTTAAATGAACGGCAATCATGTAATTTAAAAAAATAAATAGATAAAGTAGCCCACTGAAATTTTTGCTGCAAGTGGAATTATTATCTTCTGAATGATTAAACATAAAGTTTTTATTCCTATAGTTACCCATTTGTGTTTTAAATAAATATATATGTACCTTGCAACACATAATTACAAAATTATATATATTTTACCAAATTAACACTCAAACAATCTAAAATTTACATTTGCAGCCTTGTTAATCTCCAACACTTTTTTTTTTTTGTCACTGTATGCCAAACAGTTCTTACATTCAGAAGCATGTAAAATGAAGTTGCATCTCATATAGACGCTATTTAACATAATCATGACATAGTTTATTAATTAATGGTTGCAATAATGAGACTTTGAAAAGAACTGTTTTTGTTTGATTGATGGTAAAAATATAAAATTGTGATGGTGGGGAAATAATTTAGACAAGATATTTTTCAATACAGTACTGTCACTAATGTGTGAGGTGAGTCCAGAGTGCTACAGTTCTTCACAATAAGTCTGTCATTCATAAGTGAAGTACTGTATCAATTAAACTATCTGTGTAGGAGAATCTGAGATTCAGTCATTCTTGATTACAATTTTATCATGCATAATTACGAACAGGCTTGTATTTATTGCGAATGGACGGAATGGGGATCTCTGAATTAATTAATTGAATTGAAATTTGAGCTTAGCGAGGGCTTGGTGGCCTATTTCTCTGTTGAACCACTTGAACCTGATGGGGCCTCAACTGTAACCCTGCATATATTATAGTGCTGTATGTCTCGTCACAAGCACTTAGGCGTATGCGTTGCGGCGATATTTAAAGAATTCAACATTTTTAAAATACACTCAAGTCATAAAATATATATTTATGTTGTATTTTTATTATTATTTTTAGGAAATATAATAAAAATAACTAGTGTGAAGTTAATTAAATAAGTATTAACGCTTCATGCCAGTTAATTAAACGATTGAAATTGACACATTATATAATAATAAATTTTTGTCCCTCCAATCAATGAGTTACTGTAAATAAAAAGAAAGAGAAAAAAAAATCAACCAGATATAAATGGCCAACGGCCAAAATAATAAAAAAGAAACTAACATAAGAACAATTAACAGCTTGAAAAACAAAAGAATCTTAAATTACTTTCATTAAGTCTGCATGCCATAGTTAGGGAATATACAGAGATTTTACAGCGTAAGCTCTATGGAATATATTAGTACTGTATATACAGTACATTTCTATATTACACGGTTCATACACATGGGTGGGTAATTATGTCTTAAAATCTATAGTAAATATTGTCCGTTAATGAAAGGATATGTAAAGACAAGGACATTTAGCACATGTCAGGTGTAATATAACGATCGCTCCATGCAACCTGCCTCAACATATGGTGTAGCAGGTTGCAGTTATGTAATGAGGGGTGCAGGTGTCGTCGCCAAACAAACGAACCGTTGTCAAGGTGACGGTAGCACCCTCTTGCGTGCATCCCATTTAGAGAAGTACTTTTTGTAGACAGAGGAGGCAGGGAACTGAAAGTCATGCGTGACAACTCTTGTACGAGAAACTTTGAAATTTTAATTGTCAGTGCTTTTTCGTCACCTTTACAAGAGCGGGGTCATTATACTGCTGGTAGTTAAATATGAACGAATGTGAATAATATATGAAGGCACGATGCACGAAGCAAAATACTTCGGTTACAGTAATATTTTTATGATATTCTCTCCGGAAATAGCCGAAAGTGTAAAGTTTTTGGTCTTCCTATTCCTATTCGTATTTCAACATTAAAATTTCATTCGTATAAGGTGTCAGTATATTTCTGCTTCAAATCAATCTGTTATAGCTTCAAAACTGAATTACAAACAGAAAAGCTGCAAACTTCACACTTCCGGCTACTTCCGGAAAAAATATCAAATTAATTTGACTGTTATAGTGTCTGTCCAAGTTCCGAGTCATTGAAATATTGAACGCAGATATTATAGTGAGAAACCTGACCAATTTCTGGAGGATAACAATCTCCGAATTAGCATGCATTAAACACAGAGGGTGTCAAAAATGTGTTGGGCCGGTTGGCAGTGAGTTGGCACAGTATACTGGCCCAACAGTCTCAGTTTTGGACCAACAAAGTTGTGTTTAAACTTTAAATATATGAGCATATAGAAAATACTTTGGTAGTTAGTTACCCCTCCCTCATTCCTCCACCCACCACATCTTGTATTAGTAAAGAAACTTGCACGGAATGATAAAGAACGTTCTGATTTTATTTTTTGACGTCATTAAAACTGGTTGACATTATGATTTAATGATGTCAAAAAATATAATTATTATTTACTGCACGTAATGCAGAGGGTGTGATAATTCAATTTCAAATATAATTTTACTCTTTTACGCAGTTTGATAAAATTTATTCTTATAATCAATATTTTAAACGAAGTGAGTTTATGCATGCTAATAACAGCTCACAATTTTAAGTATTTTCTTGATTTTTTTTTTTAAATAGGAAAGTAGTATATGACTATACTGTATTTTATAATAATGTAAAAATAATTCAAATTGTGAATTCAAATTTATATACGGAGAATAGTGCGTGTATTTGATGCAAAAGCAGTAAATTTTGTGATATTTACAACAATGGTTAGATATAATAAAAAATTGCTCTTATCAGAAATTAAAATTGTGTTGTTTTGCATTAAATTTGTAAATAATAATGCCCACTTTCTATATCATAGTCGTTATAAGTTTGGCGGAGACCAAGAAATCCATTGAGTAAATCTCTTTTTTTTTTTTTCAGCGTTTATTTCCTTATTCAGACTCGATATTATGACTAAAATAACATTGGAAAATAACTCAACATACTGTAATTCTAAAACTGAGCTTTATTCTTAAATTATTTAACAACTCACCTCATTATATTCATGTAAAGCTCTACTAATTATTTAATAGTCTTTTTTGTTATATATAGTAACATGATGAACTTCATTGTTAAATATTTCAATAGAAAATTTAATACGAGCTTAATTATACGTGGGTGGTTTATTCACGTCATATAGCCTTTTGTTGCAAATTACCACCACTATTACCCCCAGGACAATATTACTATATAAGGTTCATAATGTTCATATGTAACTTGACTTTCGTCGGAAACACTCGGGTGTCCTTCGGCTCAGCTCGGCCAGTGAAGTTCTTTGTTAAAAACCAGCTACCAATGACTGAAGATGTTACAAACACGATGAAAACCAAGTTAAATGTGAACAATGCGAGAGATTGTATGATCTAAAAATAGAAGTCCGGGTGGGCTGCATGGACCAATATCGATCGCCGGCTTTTCTCTGGTGACATTTTCCAGTTACGTAACGATTGATCTGCTGCTACTGCACGCTTCAAATTGTACACTTTGACATTTAATCCTATCATGCTGGGTGGGGTTACAAGTTCGTTTACAAACAAGCAAAGTGTTGATTGCTATCATTAATTTATCTTATTGTTAGGTACATTTTCGTGTATAAGTTTGCAAAAGTCCAACAAAAAATGCTGAAATATTTTCATGATAGAAAATTATAAGTAAATTGTTCTCTTTGCGATTATAGAACGTATACAGTACGTATTACCTTTTTTAGTTAATGTTTAAATACTTTAAATGCTAACCTTATTTACTGTACCTTACATGCAGGTATATTATATCATACAGTCGTATCACATCCTTTCCAACAGGGTATATTATGTAAATATGTATTATATATAATTAAGGTATAATATAATATATCCATTGTACTATTGGAGATTTACCCTTTTCTGATCACATCCTATATTATACTGCACTTTACATTGAAAGAATATTGCAAATAACTCATACTTATTAAGCTTATAATTATCAACAGAAAATTAGCAATCTTCAAACAGGAAATGAGAAACTAATCATTCAAATGAGTGTTTAAAATATAAATAATTGTAAAGATAATTTATGGTGAGTAATTTTGTCTTCAGAAGTTTTTTTTTTAAGTTGTTTATTCAAGAAAAAACATATAATATATTATTATATATATGACATCATACAGAATAATTGTATTAATTAATAATAATTAATATATACATTAATGTATACATTTGTATTAATGTATACAAAAGACCCCAAGAGTTTAGAAAACTAGTGTTCGGGGAACTTCATTGATACTTTATTGTGGTAAGATAATTAATTCTTAGAACACATTTTTGTTACAGTACACCAAGTAAACATGATTCATATTCCTTTTATTTTTATAGAGCTATAAAGTATGGTATTGCTATATAAAAAGAATTACTACAAAATATTAAACAATAACATTTCGATTTATTTATAATCCTCTATACAGAAGTCAAAAGTTTGATCGACATTTCTTATTAAAGTTCCTGCAAGTCTATTGAATTATTTTCTTGTAATCGTATTAACGTCACGTATATTTAAGTTATACATGATGGACAGTACACCACGAACATGATCATAAGGTCGGGGAATAGTTATTGTTACCATGATAGATGTAATAAGCAATATTGTTGTTCCTTCATAGCACGTAATAAAAGTAGACATAAGTCCTAGCTTACTAACAAAAGCTGACGATATAATATGGTTCGATTGTATGGCCTCACTCTATTTATGATTGCACGCCAAAGTCAATTTATAAATAAAAAATTGACTTTGACGTAAAAATATTGCAGCAAAGTTGTTGAAATAGTTTTACGAAATACGTATTCAAATATGGAGAATCAACTTTGGGACAAAAAACTTTCATTCAGCTTTTTTGGTGTGGGTCTGTCTATTCACACGCACATGCGCAGGTATGACCACGCCTACTTTCCAGTGCTGTCTCTTTAATTAAGAGTAAATACCATAGCATTAGTTAAGTAACTTAATTGGTGCTGGTCATATAGAAAATAAATCTTATTAAGTATCGTAAAATAGTCTCTAATTATCGTCGGAATTATTTCAAGCGAAGTGTTAACTTTTTAACTCTTTCATCGAAATGTTTATTAGCTTTTTTATCCCTACTGTAATTTATTACTCACACTATACGTTAATATGATGGTTTTAAATGAAATGCGAATTAGTAGACAGGTTGACGCTTTTTTTGGGGGGGGGGGTGAGAGGGGAGACGCATAAAAAGATAAACATGACATATATATATATATATATATATATATATATATATATATATATATATATATATATATATATATATATATATATATATATATATATAAGTATAAGGAAAAACTAGAGAGATCCAAAATGAGACCTTATAGTTGTTATTGAACGTTTGTCCCTTTAAATTTACTAATAACTTAATTTAAAGGGACAAATATTATATTAAAGGGACAAACGTTCAATAACAACAACTTTGTCAAGTACGGACAACATGCTGTATATTCAAGTGCTGATTATGTAGACACTCCAAACGTTCAATATAAATAAATGAAAGTCACCTGCACTTACTGTATTTAAATAATCCATCTCGGTACGTGCCCCTCATTGTTCTGGGTGTACCACCGTGGCTCTCGAAGGCGCCGAGGTGCCGGCTCTGCAGAAATGGCACGTACTTGCATCTCGAGGGCCACCTTTTGTCTCAAGACTCGGGAGGTCCCATTCAAGACGTGACAGCCGATACTCGAGAGTCCGCATTAAAGAGACACTCGGGGGATATTAAAATTTGTAGATTTCGAGATTTGTAGTCTCAAGAGCTGCTGAAAAACTTATGACGTGTTGTAGATAGTAAAAGTAGCTATTTATATTTATATTGTAAACGCTCAATAAAATATACAATAATAAACTTTTTATTCTCCATTTTTATACGTTATAAAAAAATCCAGGACCATGCAAAAGTCAATAACAGCAATATTACCTGTCAAATACAAGCCAGTACTGTTACTACTGTACACCTATAGCATAATTATATGGGACAGCAAGAATATTATACTTTTTGAATGGATACACCCCTAAGAGCTTACAGCTCGAGGTGGGGTAATAGGTAGGGATAAGATGGTGGCCACAGCCCGTTTCGCATCCAAGCATTCACTGAGGTGAGACTGAGAGAACCGTGGTAAACCTCAGTCAGGACGGACACCTCTACTTTTTATCAATGGACCAAAGCGATGTCCAAAGCCTGCATGGGGAACCATACACAAGTGCATCACTGCACTGGGTGGAAAGCGAGACGAATTTACCCAAGGATGGAGCAAACTTAATTTTTACTTGAAACGGTTACCCATTCAAGTACAAAACACCCTCGACGTTGCTTGACTTCGATGAATGTAACGAGAACCGGTCAATTTACTGCACCACACTCAACCGTGCTCTGTTTTTGCATGCAATTATCGTAAATTTTAACTTGATTGGGGTGCTCTGTTCAAAATTTGAAATCTCCTTCATGATGTATATTCAATTGTCTTTAGACTCTTTAGTCTCTTGGTGCTGATGCATCTAAAATGTAATCAGGCAGGTAGGGTTAAAATTTCTATGAAAGTAATTCTTGTAAATTATACCTTTCGATCTCCACCTTCAGTCCCTACGTTGCCGGGCTTGAACTCCATTTAACCACGCAGCTTCTGTGGATTTAAACATTTGTACGTGGGTGTATGGTTGATAACGGCCTATTCTCAAAAATTTGAACTCAATTAATTTAACCACGCAGCTTCTGCAGTGGATTTAGACATTTGTACGAGGGTGTATGGTTTCTTTTAATAACGGCCTATTCTAAAAAACGAAACAAAAAACAAGAAGAGTTTTGATTTAGACACGCTGGAAACGCATCTCTCCTGATGTGAAATGACAATCCCAGCTCTGTTGGATCTACTCCCGCTCGACTAACACGAGGCACGAGGATCAGTAGAGCGAACTGACGTGAATGTAGCACTGATTGCAAACCGAGTTACGTCATTAAAATGTAACCTCTCTCTCGGGTGTACGACTTTACAAGTTTACCGGGATTTAAATTAAACTCTAATTGGGTTTACAAATTTATATAAAGTTACTTCTGTAAATAATTTTCTTATCGTGCGGAAACGAATGTCCTCGAGTCATGATGTTTTTCCTTATTAACTGAAGTAAGTTTAGATAAAATATAAAATAATGAAGTAGAATTGTATTACACTGATTTATAAGGATATATTTTTTTAATTGCTGTTGATTTTAAATAATTATATTTATTCATTATTTTCTCCAATTTGATTTTCATTATTTCAACATTTTCAATACAGTGTCTGATAGTATAAAATCTATAAATTATATAGCATGATTCGAACAAGATTTTTAGTACATAAATTTATATTATAGTATTTTAATTATTTGCCTCGTTCTATGGACTTATATACAATGTAAATGACTGGATGAATAGATTATACAGTGTAACGTACTGCAGTATCGATTTTATTATTATCTCAATCTCCTAAATAGAAAGTCAACAAGTAATGATGGAGTATCAACCTCATAAAAAATTTATTGAAAATAGATGGATGATAAATAAATGTTAAAAAAGTTATGCCAATGGTACTCTAATTTTTTTTATTTTTATTTGTTTTTTTTTTCTGATTCTTTAGAGCCCGGGAAATATTAAATTGTTAATAAGTTTTGCCGAGGTCGGGTTTAAACCCAAGCTCCTTTTATATTAAGAGATGCGTCAAGAGTTATCACTTTCTCTGTATACTCTCAATATTTAGTCAATAATTTTTTAAAAAAATATTTCTTTGACTCTAAAAAAATCAGAGCAGCATTAACTTATTTGCACCCTCTATCCATTTCTACAGTAAAAAATTTTAAGGTAGAGATAATACGGATCAGCTGGCCCAATGGTAAAAAATTTTCATTCATAAAAATTATGAAACAAATTTAAAATGTTCTCCTCTATATCCCCTATCAGTAGGTAAAATATCAGGTATACATAAACGAGCTAGTTTTCGAGTTATTAATTTTCAAAGTTGACCAATTTAACATGGAAGTCCCATTTCTGCATGTTAAATTAGTCAACTTTAAAAATTAATAACTCGAAAACTAGCTCGTTTTTGTATACCTGATATTTTATCTACTGATAGGGGATGTAGAGGAGAATATTTTAAATTTTTAAATTTTTTTCATAATTTTTATGAATGGGATTTTTTTAGCATTGGGCCAGCTGATCCGTATTATCTCTGCCTTAAGGTCAATACTCCATTATATAAAATATAATCGATATTCATTTTAATAAAAATCAACGTATCGATCGTAAGATGCAGTGCCTCCCTCCGTCTGCTGCCAATGATGTGCTGATGGCGTGAGCACGTTGGTGACGTCACACCAATCAATTGACCTTAAGGCGTGACCCGGCACTTGACCTGCTGTCGTCTGACCTGCCAAATTGGTGCCTGAGACACGATCAAAATGTGTCACTGTCTCACAGGTCATAACACTAGTTTGGAAAGGTTGAAATCATTAACTAATTAATGGCGGAGAATCGATGTTGTAATGTGATGATACTTTTGTGATTAAATTTCATAGTGTGTGGTATTATAGTGTGAAAACGACATAAAGTCTATATTTATAATTTTGTATTATGTATGTTGTAATAGTTCGAGAACAATTAACAAAAAATAAAATCGGAAACCCAAAATTTTAAAGTACATTATCATGAGACATGCATGTGGTGACACTATTTCAAAATTAAAACCTTGTCATTATTAACATGCGTATGAAAAGAAAACATTATTCATGAAAACAATGCGGACAAATGTAAATAATTAACAAAACAAAAAGCAGCTGTTTTAAAAAAACACCGTCAAAACCTTTAAATTTTAAAAGCCATGAAATGAATTAATAATGTAATCCAATGGCCGTATTTAATCACTTCCACATTGATTTCTATCTAATAGTTACACGTGAATTGTTTACATTGTTTTGTATATATGATTAATAGCCATCAGTTATTTGAATTAACTTGATTAATGTTGTTAAAACCTTGATTTTACCGCTAAAAATTTCTATAATCAATCCGTGATGCGTGCTACGACCTTGATATGACTAATAACGAAATATAATTTACTTCGCTCGAGCACTTCGCTGTAATTGAGTTGATGGTGCAACGTGATTCCTCCTCTCATGTTACCTGCTGGTGTGGTACCACACGAAGCCAATGCACTGTACTCCCAATTACTGGGATTACTTGACCCTTGTAGACACTTGACACGCGAACACACACAGGAGGGGTGACAACTGAGTAACGTAATATTACGTAAGTATATAGTGATACAAAAGTAAAGTCGCATGCAGTATCGCATATACCAGAAAGAGGGTTTATAAAGTGTCTTGTATCCGCGGTAATGATGCATGGGTATAACAGTCAATAGCTTAAAATATCTACCAACAATGGTCCTTTCTTCTTTGTGCCGTTCAAAGTTCGAGGCACACTCCCTGAAATTTTCGAATTAGATTTGGCGTTGGGTGTACATATAGCAAGTACCCACGTACAAGGGGGAAAAAATCAATGGCACTTGTAGTCGAATTGGGGAATTGTTTTTTTTTTTTTTTTTCCTGCTTGGTCACAAGATGGAAATATAATAAATATTTTATATGACCGCGTATGATAACATTCAGTACATATCAGTGATAACACATGCAGTTAAAAGTACGTTGCCACCTCATGTCCGAAAAAAAAGAAATACTTTTTCTCGTTACCTATATACTGTATTTGCATGCAGTCTATCATTCTCAGGGAGCCCGGAGGAGATTATATAGAACGAACGTTCATATAATTGACTCTTTAAAAATGCAAGTCTGCATGTGTTTGCACTTTGCAAGAAGGATCATCTCGTGTTGTAGATAGTATATTGCACGGGGTCATACTATAATCAAAGAATTAATATCTACTAATTCTTTGCTATAATCAAAGATGTAATGTAAGTGACGATTTGTTAAAATGTTAAGAAGCTGTGGATCGTTTTGAACGCAAAGGAGCGTATAAGTCTGTATAAAGTACAAATTCAATATGCTCTTCATCGTATAGTTGTACTGCATGTACACTCCTTTCAAATAAATATGTCCGATCCAGCCATGTTAAAGTATAGCCGGATCGAACATTTTTATTTGTATGGAGTGTACATTTATCGGCAATAGTCTTTAAATGTAACACAGCACATTGGTTGCAAAAGGTACTGTACATCTTAGGACAATGGACATGCAGCTATATGATAGTCCACTGCTTTGTTTGTGTGAAGTTGTTATGTATAATCAAACGTATTTTTTATGGATAGACTGGATGCTCTTACCACTTCTCCCCATATTACGCATCACAGCCGGCATGTATTTTGTCCCTTATTACAGTTACCGGTAACTTTAGGTCCAGAAAAATCATATATTATAGGTTTAAGTCAGAGGGCTGGCTATATCATTTTGAACTTATGACGTAATTTTTATTCACTATATACAGTGTCTCTCTTGATCAGGTGGTAGAAAAGTACGATGAGATGTAACAGATGACTTGACGTTTCAATAAGATTACTGTAGTCGGGGCTCCTTCATGTAGCAGTGACATAATGAGAGCAGTTGACGCTCTCTCCTCGGTGTATTGACACTTATATCGTCGTGTGATAGACTTGGCACAGTGACAGCTAAATTACATTGCCGTCGTCGTCATTGCATCCATTATACAGACTTCAAGAGTGTTCCTCGGCGGGATTTTTATTTATTTTTTTTCATAAGACACCATCCGGCCATGCACCATCTTAGAAAATTTGAATTATTTCTCAGTAATTATTAGAAACCATCTCCTATTATATCCCACAATTTTGGGGTCTTTTGAAAATTAATCAAGAGATTCCCTCTAATTTTTTAATACATATATAGGTGTGGATAAGACGGTGGGAACACTTCAAAATCAGCTGACTTGAAGCCTCTATTTTCATGTTTCTGCATTTAATTTAATTAACCTGAAACTTTGTAAAGAGATTGATATTAATGAATTTTAACCTCTATATGTATACAGTCTTTGAGTTTTCATGTTCATATTTCAGCCAGTAGTAACAATAGTAACCCTATAATTATTACACTGTATTTTATTAATATAAACTTTCTATATATACAATTTCAAATGAAAATTATTAATATAAAAAGGAATTCCAAGGTTTCTAGGAACGCATATAATAAAAACTTTGACTTTTATATACCATATTATTCAAATTTATTTTATATAATGTAATAAAAAAGAAGATAGGAGAAGCTAAATATAGATACATACTTAATATTCTGAATTGATCATTCTAAAACTCATTCATCGTTTTTATAGTTCGTGCTTTAAGTCATATCAGCAGCATGATTATGTATTTAACTTTAGATTGTATTAGGGATTTTCTACATGCAAGGATTTGATTATCATGACATTATAGCTGTGGCTTCAAATGCCGTTTTTTTAATTTTTATATTTAATACAATGACGAGTGTCAGAAATAATTAATAATCATAAATTAAGTAGAAAAACTCGATTAAAATATTTTCTATTAATAGCACGACGTCACTTTTTCTGCTTCAAACTGGATAAAATAATCCTGTTCTGTTTATTCACGGGCATGTGGATTCACATGTTATTGTTATAAAAGAGAATTGTTTATATTTATCTTTGTTCCACGAACCTGAAATTTCCTGTAGAAAACTTGCACTTTAATTATTTAAATACAATTAGAGAAAATACTCAGAATAATTTTCACTGACACTTTCTTTTAGAGGTCATGATAATTATCTCTTTAAAGTTCCCATGATGATATATCGTCCCTCGTCCGGAATAATGAGTTATATCTGCCTACTATGTTCTCGGTGCAATTTCATTCTCAATTTGTGTTCTCGGTGCAATGCTATTTTAGGTATGAGCGCGAAAATGAGCTTTATTTTATAGTTATATACAGCTCATAATTGCATGCGCTCACCTAAAATAGCAGACAGCTTATTATTGCAATGAGATCGTGGTAAATAGATAGCTCATTATTGCGGACGAGGGACGATATGGACCTCCTGTAGTAATCATAAGTCAGGTCATCGTACAGGACGTCCATATAATAATTATTATTTCGTTCCCATGTGTTGCCCTATTTGTTACTGCTACTTCATGTGTATCCATATAGTATACCTCAATAATACATGTTCATTATATATCTGGGTTGTACATTAATCATATTCCTGTCTCATTTTAAGAGATAGTGTAATTAAGGTTGATTTTAATATTAATTATCATTACAGTTGCAACGTTGTCATTAATGCGTTTTTATAAATGAAAACACAATATTGAACATTAGTAAAATTGAAGTTGAGAAATAAATATTAAATATTACGACATGGTAGGGTAAAAAATATCTTAACTCCATTAGTAAGGTGAAAAGAAAGATCTTAACTCCAGCATTTTGCTTACCAATGGAGTTAAATATTTTTTCACTACCACGTACGCCGATAAATTAATTCTGTAGTGTGATATTTTTTGAGAGATTTGGAAAATGTTCAAGTAACTGTAAACAGTAGCTCGAGATTGTGCCTAACTTATCTGTCAATCATGCAGTGCCTATTTGGCCTATTTGGCAAACAGGAAAACTGTCGTGAGGTCTGTTTGTAAATTCACAATCAATTCATGAATCGATAATCAGATGAACCATCATATCTGTATATGTATTATTATAGGGGACACAAAGAAAATATTATTCTTACGATTATCATTTGATAACATTCTCACATTTGTGTGTATGAATTTTATATGTATTTTGTTTTATTGTACTGCTTTACTAACACTAACCATGTTGTATTCAGTGGGGGACATTCACAAAGCACTTTAACCCCCACTTTAGCCCCGAATTTTAACCCTGGTGCTAAACATGGTGCTAAACTATGAGCTTAACATGGTTAGCCCCTGATTTAGTACCATATTTAGCACCAGGGTTAAAAATCGGGGCTAAAGTGGGGGTTAAAGTGCTTTGTGAATGTCCCCCAGTGTTTCACTTCATATATAAATCAAAATTAGTTATTATTTAAATAAAATTATAATTGTATATTCTTCAATGAAATGATGATAATCTTCATTCAGCGGAAACATTTTGTTGGTAGCTAAATTTATTTTAGTAAAAAAAAACGTCCAGAAAAAGAGACAAGGCTATTGTTAAATGGTAATTATGCACTGTGGGAACGGCGTGAAGGTCACAAGTTGACGTGTTCTAACATGAGTCTGGTCACTGACAACAAGTGTCAAGCGACTTAATCTCTGCTGACCTAAATCCAACCAATGAGGTGATCCCTCGACCTCCTGCCATGTTTGACAAGGGAAATGTGTCGCGAATATCTTCTAGTCGCGGTCATTATCTAAGATCTTAATGGAGCTAATTAGCGTCTAATTAGCTGTGAAATGTGAATTAAATTGCTAACTAACTCAGACATCATCGCTGCATTGCAACTACTCTTATGCCAGTCTCTGGTTTATAAGGAAGTGCAAGATTTCTGGATCATTTTTTTAATAATTTAATCTTAATTTTGAAATTCGGTTATTTAGACGTAAATTATTACTATTATAAATTACTATTATTATAAATGTAATGAATACATTCATTACACTGCCCTTAGATTTAATAGGGTTTTTTTCGTGTTTATATCAGATTATCATTGCATGCAGTTATTAGTAGACAGTTTATGATAAGGAAGGACGGATACCTCG
The DNA here is from genome assembly GCA_949825025.1 of Siphlonurus alternatus. Lineage (NCBI taxonomy): Eukaryota > Metazoa > Arthropoda > Insecta > Ephemeroptera > Siphlonuridae > Siphlonurus > Siphlonurus alternatus. Next base: position 9,016,099 of record OX463778.1, read on the forward strand.
CAGCGATTTTCAAACTTTTTAACTCGATCGAGTCCCAGATAATATTAAATTCAAAGATGATGTCCCATTTTTTTCTTCCCCACTGCTTTCCTATTTCCCTTCCTAATTAATCATATAGCCTTGGTCGCCATTACCCGATTGTCATAGACCAGACAAAAATTCTCACTGTCTCTCCCATAGTTTGAAAACCGCTGGTATAATACAACGCGAGTTGGAGCATAGTTCCAAATACATGGTCTGTATTCGTATAATTAATAATAATAATAATATATTTATTAGACCAACTGGTTGTACAAAAAATAACATGGATCACGTCAATGGGTTAATGTATAATTTGTTTTAGTTAGTCCCTGTACGTATGTATATTGTGTAAACCTCGAGACACTACGAACAAGGCGTTTGATGTCAATGCTTTTATTGTAAGAGTGCAGAAAGTGTGCACTATATTATTATATTTCATGCATGGTTTCTGAAGATATAGGGGGACATTCACAAAGCACTTTAACTCCCATTTTAGCCCCGATTTTTAACCCTGGTGCCAAACATGTTACTAAACCAGGGGCTAACCATGTTAAGCTCATAGCTTAGCACCAGGGTTAATAATCGGGTTAAATTGGGGGTTAAAGTGCTTTGTGAATGTCCCCCATAATATTACAAATGAACTAAATTATCAAAATACTGAATATAGAACGAAAATTAAAATACGAACACCAGAAACCTTAAACTTCCTCTATCTACTTCCGATGTCATATGAGTAATTTATTTGGATTAGTTACATTGAATTAAATGTATCATGTGAATCTCATCAGGTACACCGACCTAGTGAGTCAACCAATGACGAGAGGCGTTACAAAAATAACCACCAATGATAGAAGACTTTTAAAACAATACTTTAATGTGACGTCGATTTTTAATTTGGTATATTTGGGTTCTCCGAATTACCATGTGATATAGTGTTATATGGTATATGATATGGTAAAGTGCGAATGTATGTTGTTGACTGCCGGGTTCAATTTAAGTTATTCAAGTGCCTCAGGTGCTATATATTATAATATACTGTAGTTAAATAAGTAAAATATTCTTACTTGCATGAATACATGAAGTGTAATTTAAAAAGGTGGATTCACATGTCGATTTTTATCATGCGACGCGACGCATGCTAAAAATCGATATGTGAATCAACCTTTTTTAAAGAGCGAGTTTTTATCCACGAAGTAGTTGGCATAGATATTATTAAATTTAGTATAAAATTTGTATATCAAATTTGAGAATAGTGAATCTGGTATTACAGCAGAATATGCATGGTATGGTATAAGTCGTTTTTTACGTCATACTTTGTGAATACCCCGTATTGTTATGTATAATAATTCAACGTAACTTATCCCCAATGCATGGGGGCACTCGCTGTCATATGGTAAAAACAAATTATAATTTATAATATGTTTTATATAATGTCTTTCTGTTTAAAATTTAAATTCTTGATAATTCAACGATTGTAGTGATCTAAATTTAAACTTCCAATAGTTTTATTTTAAACAATGGTGCATGACGTAATTTTCTGGAACTGCTGAAGACATGCTTAGTATGTAATTTGACTAAAATAGATATAGGCGAGCTAATAAGAAAACTGACTGACATGTATACTCTTCCTACAGTATATTGGAAGACTATTTTAAAATATTGACAGCTCGTGTTCCCTATTATTTTTATTTCAGACTAAAACTTGAGGCAAATATATAAAGTTTCTGCTGTTTATTTCTATCATTTGCTTTTTTGAGACAGGATGTTAAAATGTTTTTTAATGAAACGTTTCTATCAATAAATGTTAACGATTTGTTATAAATAGAAGCATTCAAGGAAGATATACTGTATAATTATATTCTCCTTGTTAACAATAGCAGAGTGGTATATTGAATTACAGCCAAATGAAAGAATCCAAAAATAAACATTAAATTCGCTATGTAATGCTGAAAATTTGAGTGAAATTTTATACGAGTTTATATTAAGAACAATTTTATTGTTTGTTCTAAACTTAGACAACAGAATTCGATATTTAAATGATGCTGTATAATTTTATTATTATAGACCTGTGGATATTTTTGGTACATTTTGTTGTTCCAACATTTATAGCGATTGAATGTTATATTTGAACTCTGATAAAGCGCTGACATTTTTATGAGTTATATTCTTTTCATGAATCCATAAATTATACTTTACAGTGTACGGCTGTCATAATTCTATATTACAAATATACATTTTTATGAGCATTATGCAGATAATTATATAATGACACTATGCAAAAATAATACGTTAAATTATTTTATTGTCCCTTGAAATTTAATGTCTTGATTGCTTGAGCCCCCTATTGAGATTGGTGACAAAATATCCACCATGGTCTTTAAAGATGACGTCACACGAAGGTACCCAATGGTACCTCGAGTTGATCTGAACTGTTACTACTATTTTATGTCAGCAGGACTCCTTTTATTTTGTTATAGTTGGCCAAAACAAACAGAATTTGAAATAAAAATGAACAATATATCGATTGATTGTAGCTATGATTTTGTTCTTACGTGCCACCAAGGTGTGTAGAGGTTTATACTCTATACACCTTGCATGCCACTATAACAACACTAGTGCACAGACTGCACAGCATGCTAACATGATGGTTAGCACAACATTTCGCATATGTAGTACAAGGCTCTTCTATATGAAGTTTGGACTTAAAAAATTAGCACTGGGAGTTTCTTGTCTTATCAATGACGTCATTGGTGTCCAAATTTGTTGAAAGGTGACATCATGCCTGGTGCAACTTGTTGTGAGGACACACTGATGAAGTTACCATAACAACAATAAACAACATGAGTCATTATAGTCACGTGGTACCGGGAAAACAACATTAGCAAAATAAAATATATACCAAAGTATCTTTGATAATGATTCGTTCGTTTTATTTGTGCTAGCGCATCATAATTCTCTTTTCCACATCACAGGTATATATACTGAGAGTCAAATAAAATAATACTTATTGTAACTGCATGTTCTCAAGAGTGTCTTTTCTCGCATGGGAGACTGTATTTATAACGAGTAATTAACTTGACTCCAAAAACCTTTTAGCTGAGATTTCTTGGTAATTAATGACTGACGTGTCTACTTTCTGACTGATGACATGACATCGTGGCCATGTGATGAAACATCTTCAAATGGACCATATACGATTGAGATCACTGCATGTGAACTGACATGTTTTACTGCTTATTCGTATTAGTAAACTTATCATAACTTACTTGAAGTCACCTATTATATATGGTAAAAATTTGTATGCTACCTATATTGATGTTGAGTTCGAAGTCTCCTGCAAGTCTTAATTGTTGCATTCAGGCGCGCAGATTGCAAGATATCAATCTAGGATTCATCCGTTTTAGGTGCATGTGAGCTATATGAGAATGTAGGGGAAAAAGATCAGGAAGTAGAAGTATATTTTTGATCATTTATTTAAATAGAAATATTTATGGTTTGTACGTGCCTCCTCACATGTAGTCCATTTCACCATTTATAACAATCGATGCGTGCATATATTTATGAGGAGTATAATATAATTATATTATTATAATATAATTGAGTTGGCAAGCATGCAATCGTTTGCTTGTTAATGTCATTAGTCATTAGAATTTAGGTGTTATGTTGATATTTTGTGTATTGGTTCTTGGGTCAAGGCTGCAGTTAGTTGCAACAATGTTTCAAAATAATAATAAATGTATTTTCTAATGAAAAACGTTGAAGGGCATACGGACCATTTAGAAGCTAGTGTCATTAGAAGAGATTGTGGGAACTGCCATCGTCGTTTCCGGTGACTTGCAGTTTCTTGATTACGAAACTGTTGTCGGCACCCAAGTGCAGTGTTTTACAACAGATTAATGCACTTATGATACTCACGTCATATGCAGTCATGTAATTTGCTGGAGGAAATTGGAATTGTTGCATCCACTTTACTAAATATTGCAACATCAGATATTCTGAGTAAAATTAATTTAAAATTCTCACCGGAAGTAGCCGGAAATGTGAAGTTATTCTAATTCTATCAGCATTGCAATTTCTTTCATTAATCAGAAATTCTATAACACAAAACCCTCTACGAAGTTTCAAAACTAACAATGTAAATTACAAACAGAATTATAACAAAATTCACACTTCCGGCTACTTCCGGAGGGATTTCTAATTTAATTCGACTGTATTTTACTTTAGGTATGTTCGTAAATACACATGATCAGAAATAATCGATTATTTGAGATGAACCTCGTGTACATATGACATAAGGTTCATCACAAATAATCGATTCTTTCTGATTGTGTATTTACGAACATACCTAATGTTTACATTACAGTGAATGGGTAGTGGGTGAGGGTAATTGAATTTAAATAATGCATCACCGACTTGTTATGAGGGCTCTTTGTTTATTAATATTGTGGGCGTAACAATTTTGTTAAAATGTTTGTATAATATTCGAATAGTTCACTTGCTTTTAATAACAATATTATAGAGAGATGAAATATTTCAATATTGAATGAATAAAAAATTCAGAGTTTTAGTAATTTTACCTTAATAAATAAAGAGGACTTAAAAAATATATTGCATGAGAAATGAATAGAGTTTGCAAAATTATGCCACTCTGATATATTATATTTTTCCTATTTTTTTTTTTTTTTTAGAAAAAAGGAAATATTGCTAAAAAGAGTTTTATTCAAAGTTCAGGTTTGAAACGACGCCCCTTTTATTCCCATCCTTTTTTATTTATTTATATAATATATATATTTTTTTTTTACCTATATACTTTCAATATTTTTTAAAAAGTAGTTCTCTTGTATAGGCTCTAAAAATTCTGAAAAAAATCAGAGTTGCACACTTATTCCATTTCTGCCATGAATTTTTTTGCTGTCGATACTCCATTATTTTTTCAGCTCACAAAATGACAATTTGTTTGATATTCAGAATAATTTGTTTTTCTTGCTATCTTGTTCGAGATTAGTGGAAGGTTAACTCAAGATTAAAACATGAATAATAAGAAAAGCTTAATTTTCCTGAGAGTAAAATCAATTTTGTGGTTTGCATTTATTAGCGTAAAATTTAACCCCATTAAATTACTTGTCAAACAGTGAAAAGAGCAAAACGTACTGAAGTATTTACGAACATGTAAATGGAACGAGTTTTCCTTTCATTTTATCACGAAGTTCTGATTAATTTATAACTTTCAAGCATACGCCATGTGGCGTTCATGTACTAATTATTTATTTTATCACATTGATTTTCATTGTTACTTAAAATAATGAAAGCATTTGGTTACATAACAATTCATATTTAATCTTAACTGTAATATTATATACAACAGCATAACTTGCTATATTAGGTGCATTGGAATTTATCCCGTATACTTGTTACCTGGTGCATGCCTTGTCAATTATGTAGGCCTTATATACTTTGATTTTTTTATGGAGTTGACCATTACAGTATCCAGGTCATAAATACGGAAATGTAAATTTAAATTACCGAAAAAAAAAAAAGCACGTTAAATTAAAGCATGTGTTATAGTTTGTATATTTTATTAGAGCAGATGTTTAAATTTTATAACAATACCGTTTTATTGACCATAAACTTCATAGAGCGTTGCAAAAAAATACGCTACCGGTCATGGCTACATTTCTGTACAAGAAAACTAAAATTAACAATGGTATAAAGAAGATTTTGAGTTCTATTATTTATCGTTCTTTTTACGGTCTACATGTTTTTTTGCGAGAGTTTTCACTTGCATGCTATTAGTAATTAGCGGGATCGTGCGTATATACAGTTAAATTAATTTGATATTTCTTCCGAAAGTAGCCGGAAGTGTGAAGTTTGCAGCTTTTACGTTAATTATATTTTAGTTTTGAAACTTTACAAATTGTTTTGAAGTAGAAGTGCTGACCTATGCGTGAAATTGTAACGCTAAAATACGAATAGGAAGATCAGAAACCTTACACTTCCGGAGGGAATATCATGTAAATTTGACTGTACGTCATATATGTTGGATGCGTGGGGAGAGCGTAGAATATAAAGAAGCGTGCGGCGCGTGCTTTGAGTGAGTGGGTGCATGGCTAATTACGGCCTATTCTTAAAAAATGGATGAAGAAGCGACGCGTGCTATAATGTGTAGGAGTGAACGTGGGATGATGAGATGTCTATTTGTATTTATTGCACATATAGAACCGTGAGGTACAAAATGCATGTTTACAATATTTTAGTATTGCATTACCTGTAAAAGAAACATTAAATTTAAAACATATTATCGTCAGTTTTATATTATTATTACAATTGCAATCATACATATTATAGTATTATCTAGTCAGTCCACAATACCTAAGAAATAAAACTTTTATATATAAAAAGAAAACAAAAACATTTTTATTAATAGAAAACAATCTGAAACTAATTCTTAATTATATAACTATATATATTATTAAATCAATCTATTACAAGAAAAGCATTTACATTATTTAAAGCTGTTCTTTTTCTTGTTATGGCATAAAAATTGTTCTGCAGTAAAAATTCAATCAGTTTTGACCTAAACTGTTGATTACTAGGTAGATGTTTTAAGGTATCAGGAAGATTATTGTACAGCTTTGGGCCTAATAAATATAAGCTTCGCTTTTCTTGTTCAGATTTAGCAACATCTATATAAATTTTTTGAGAATTTCTGGTGTTATGACCTGTTATTTTTTCATTTGTCGTAAAATTGTCAATATTTTTCCTTACAAACATTATCATGGAAAATATGCATAAACAAGGAAAATTTAGTAGGCCTAGTTTTTGCCACAAGCTATTACAACTTACTCTAGATTTTGCTCTAACCATACAACGTACAATATTTTTTTGACATTTAAATATTGAATTGTTTTGGCACTGATCTGATGATCCCCAAAGAAGTATACCATATGTTAAATTGGACTCAACATATCCATGATATACAACTTTTAGGGTGTCTAAGTTACATACCTTTCTAAGCTGCTTCATTGCAAAATTTACAGAATGCAGCTTTTTTTTCAAATATTCAATATGTAAATTCCAGCTGAGTTTATCATCAATTATTAAACCAAGATATTTACAACTTTTTACTAGCTTCACACCAGATTGTGCTTCAAATTGTACTTTTGTGTCATCTGATCTATTAAACAACATAAAATTTGTTTTGCTATGGTTCATGATCAATTTATTTTGATTAAGATAAACTTGTAAGAGTTCCATAGCCTTTTTCTTATTTGCAATAAGTTCACTCAAATTTTTGCCAGTTATTAATAATACTATATCATCTGCATACAGAATGATTTTACAGCAACATCCTAGTGCATATTCTAAATCATTAATAAATAGTACAAAAAGCAGTGGTCCTAATACTGAACCCTGGGGCACACCATGATTACACCCTAATGTCTCAGATATATATATTACTTTCTCTCCATTCTCATTTATATCACTTATTTGTACATATTGAGTTCTATCTTTTAAATAAGATTTCAAAAATTCAAGACAATTCCCCCTAATACCAAGAAAATCAAGTTTTTTTAACAATATATCATGATTGACAATATCAAAAGCCTTTTTAAGGTCTATAAATACAGCAAGGGTAAAGTTTTTTAGCATATTCTGCTCATTAATTGTATTTACAAGCTCAACAACAGCTGTTGTTGTTGATCTACCAGGAGTAAAGCCATGTTGACATTTTGAAAAAATATTTTTTGAAATACAAAAATTTTGAATCTGGTTTTTTACACCGATTTCTATGATCTTAGATTTCCCCGAGAGTCCAGCAATAGGCCTTTGTTTGGTAATATCTGTAGTATTTTTTTCAATTTATTATGGGGCTTAAATCGTTTGTATTATATATATATAGACCGGCAACGCCTCACCGGATGTTATTGCATTCTTTAAATATTTTCAATTCATTTGCATTTTTTACTTTTATATAACTTTTGACGTCATTTGTTTCAACAGACGTTTGTAGGCTGTGACTTTATTTTTTCAGGATTGGATTTAAAATCGTTCAAAAAACGTTTGATGGTAATATGGGAAGCTATTATTGGATCTCCCCATCCCCCTCTTAGATCCTCTACTTAATATATTCATTGATACTTAAAAAATTGTTACAATTAGAATTAATTATCAGCGCACATCAATAAAATACTTGGAAAGTAGTCACTATATAATACATGCACAAAATATTATTTCCCCTATATGTATTCTGTAATTGTATTATAATTATATTTAAATTCTTCCAACCTCAATCTATAAGTTAATCTTTCTTTATATACTTGAGAACAAAGTTAAAACATGCATTTTTTTTTAAACTCCATTACTAGTAAATAAATAACAGAACCCGTCCATGCCAAGTAACGACTCGGATTATTTTGATTTATTGAAAGAAAATTATCAATGGTCTATAATAAACGCAATCTTTTGAGATGATGTTGTGTTAAAAATACATAATAACTTATAACTTATTATATAAAACAGCAAAACTTCCCGTTTTAATTGTATATTATAGAAAAAATCTATCATTATAAACATTATCTTGTTTAAATTATGGTTTTGGCGTTATAAATTTATTGAAGCGAATAATTATATTTTAATAATTTTATACTGTTTTGAAACCCTATAAAAATATTATACTGCTTGTTTCTCTATAACTATCCTCATGCCGAGCATTGAAGGTCAGGTTAAGTTTTGATTAAGGGAACCATGGAAACCGCAGTTATGATGATCGGTAATTGATGGAGAATGCCAGTGCTTTAATTACTATTCGAATCTATTAAAGCTGTCATTATAATATGTTTACTATGTAAATACAGTTATACTGTATATACAGACTCGGACTGGGAAGCTATATAGGTGCCACTCCAGTCCATATATGCATATATGGGCATTACAGGCAGCAGGGGCCACCTGGAAGGGGTCCTGAGGCCACTTTTTGTATACCCTCTGTGTTAAAAAGTAAAGAGACCAGTCAGGGAATTCTGACCCAGCCTTGGGTGCGATTCACAAAGAAGTTAGCCAGGTTTCTAACCACCACGCTTAACTGTACCTGTTTTACGTGTTAAACCACCTAGTTAAACGTGTTTAGAATCCTGGCTAAATGTTTTGTGAATCACACCCCTTATGGCCAGTCCCAGCCGACTGTGTACTTGTGGAATAAAATCTTACGGCACCTTAGGATCGAACTCACTATACCATCCGTCGGACGCGCTCACCACGTGCATGGTAGTGTTATCATTGATTCTCGACAGTCGGTACTGGGTTCAAGTACGGTGTAACACCGGAATAGTTTGTCGTTAGGAAGTTGCTCCCTCGACGTTTCCCACAGTAGTTCTGTTTACTTTCATAGAAAAGAGAGGACGTGGTAACCACAAGTCTTGATAACGCGTGTTTGTTGCAACACGATCGGCGCCTTGATCCAGTCTCATCTATACTAGTAGCTAGTGGTATTGCATGCTCGCAGGTACGTTCAAATAAGGAATAATTACAGTGTATGTTCATGACTCAGTGCGTAACTAGATCGATCAATGTGCAAAATTATTGAACCGATGTCTTTTTTTGAAACGGTGTAGCTGCGGGTGAGATCACAATACAAATCGTTTTCTTATATAGCTTGTTATGGTTGTTATCAATAGATCATATATTATAATTGGAAAAGAAATGTTTGGTTTGTAGTTTAATCCAGCTGACATGATTAAAATGCAATTAGCACTTGTTTTATTGTTTAAATTGAACGCTTAAGGAACAACCTGCATGAGTGATTTTTTTTTATTGCAGAAATGAATAGAGATTCCAAGTTATCTGTGTTTTTTTATATATATATATATATTTAGAGACCATCAGGAAATATTTATTAAGATTATTGAAAGTGCAATGATGTTTACATAATTTGGTAATTATCATTCTATATTGTCAAATAAATCAATTAAAAAGCTGGTGTTCTATCAAATTGTGTATAAACATAAAAAATAAGCTGGCCGGTTATTATTACACGATACAATTTTTCCTTCAATAAAACTTCAACTCCATTTGTTTGTATATGTAATTTAATTTTCTTGAAAGAAAGAATATAATAAAATATATATATATATGTATATATATGTATATAAAATTGTGTCGTGTATATTAATACAGAGGCTTTGGAAAAGTGACAAGTGAGTAATGGGACCGCCTTAATTTCACCACGAAACAAAACGAAAACATCCAGAAAAAATATGATACAAAGCGCACTGCATTTCTTAATGTTGCATAAGCCGTCCTGATGTATATAAATATAAGACATAAACTGCATAGCATTCTGAGCGTGCATTACATCACCTACTATATGGTGTTATAGTAATACTAATTTGAGTCGTAATAGGTGATATATTAATTACCGATTCACAATGCACGATTCCGTAAGAGTGCATCTTGTGAATTAATATTATCAGTTCATTACGTTATTATTATTAAGCTCTTGTGTTTCAACAATGAGCAGTCACGTAAGTCTTGTTGGCTTGCAGCCAGGTGTCGTAATCAAGGTAATTTACAGCAGGCGTTGGTGCATTAAATTTGATTGTTTAACTAGCTGTTGGCAGCCCACTTGTTATCTCGCAGTATTTACGCAGACAAGCTAAAGTGCGCAATGAAAATATAATTACTGCAAATTAGCACACCTTGTATACTAGTTTGAACTGGTGTTTAATTGTAACAGTCGTTGAACCATCTGATTATATTTCTAAGCCAATAGTGTCGAATTAAGGTATAGAGATAACACGCCCAATGTTCATAAAAATCCCATTTATGAAAATTATGAAAACAAATTAAAATTTTCTCCTTATCAGTAGCTAAAATATCCAAGTATACAAATTCGAGATAGTTTTCGAGTTATTAATTTTAAAGTTCATTAATTTAGCATGGAGAAATGGAACTTTCATGCTAAATTAGCCAACTTTAAAAATTAATAACTCGAAAACAAGCTCGAATTTGTATACCTGATATTTTAGCTATTGATAAGGTGTATGATAATAATATGTAAAGGAGAACATTACTAAAGGAGAAGATTTTAAATATTTTTCATAATTTTCATGAATTGACTTTTTTTTTTAACATTGGGCGTGTTACCTTAATGTAGTCAGTTCATCAACATATTGACATCTTTATGATATTTTTTTATTGTATATTTGGATAGAGGAACTCGATTTATGCATTGTCAATATTTCTTCAGATTTTTTAGAACACCCTTATAATCGTGCTGCAAAATGCTGTGATGTCAAAGTCATGTAATTATTCTTGAAGCACGATTTTAAGGGTTCTGGAGAGTTCTAAAATAAAAAATCTGAAAACAATTGACAGTATAACTTGAGGTCCTCTGTCCAGCAATGAAAAAAATTATGAAGGTTGTCCATTATTATATTTAGAGAAAATGTCATAGTCGAGGAGTGTGCAAATATGGAAAAGTTTAAAAATATTCTACGCCGCGTGTTTGCATGTAGCTTCAAATGGAGCATTTCGATCTGAAGTATGACGTTTTTAGAATATGCGTCACATTTTTTAAAGAACCCCTCAGGAGAAAAACTGGGTGCTATTATTCCTCTGTATATCTGCGGCATTGTGAAGTTTCAGCGCTAAATCAGATACAATTTTTGTGGCTTTGTATATTTTTTTTTTTTTTTTTTTGCTTGTGTGCATCTCCGTATTCTTGTCCCGTCAAGACAGAGTCTTATCGACAGGTGCTGTAGTTTGCACTGCGTCCATGGCCGACTTTTTTTATCTATCCCGGCATTAGCCATTGCATGTAGTCGAGGGGGAACCATGGAAAACCCCAAGTCAGGATGGTCGGTGTCAGAACACGTTCTAAACACCTCCCGAATGCATGTGGCAGTGGCTCGTCTCTAAACCAGACAGCGAAGGTTCAGACCTCTCGGTCTTTTCACCTATAGCTCCCAGTAGGATTCGAACACACGACCTTCTGATTACCAGTCAGACGCGCTACCACTGCGCCACCATGCTCGGTAAAAAAATTAATATGAAAATTTAACGATGAATATCAGTTACTTCGGAGTCAATTAATTTTCAGCATAGGGCTTTCCCATGGAGAGACAAACTAAGAACTTAATTAAAAAAAAATCGGCTCGTTAAATTGTTTTGAAATTTTTTATATCATGGCTTTTAGCTTTTAGGCAATAATATCAGCTGTCTCTCAAAAAAATTTCAGAATTTTTGTGAATTTGCTAAGGTTTACATCGTTTACATGTTAATCAAAGGGACCCACGATGTACAGCTGATCGGCGTTATCTATAGCTTAATATATTTTGTTTTCAAGTGAACAGGGAACTATTTTGAACTTCTTATCAGTTTATTGCAATATTTGTCTTGTTTGTTTTTGTGTGTCGTCGTATTATTCAACTTCACAGCAAGCCCGTCGCCAGTATAAGATAAAAGTTCAAACGTAAGTTGGTACAGGACCCGAACAAACAAGCGTGTTGTTCGTTTTCGTCCTTGTTTACAACTTTTGATGAAAGTTTGCCGTCAACATGCAACAACTGTTTGACTTTGTGGATACAGAAGCTGGTGTATTTAAATTGGTTCCTCGGGGCAGGATATTAAAAAAAAAAGAAGCTGGACTCTCAAAGGCAGGTTTAAATTAATGTATGGTCGACTTTTTTTTAAAAAGCAGTACGGTGTGCGAATATTGTGCAGCTGCTGTGAAATCTTTTGTGTTGATGCAATGATTTTTTTTTTTCATTAAATCTTGCGATAGTCAAGCCCTTTAAGCCTTGGAATTGTCCAGAACCGGAAGTTACATCTATTTTACGCATTTCCGCTTCATTTTACTGCATGGTTAAAAATTTGACAAGAAACAAAAGCAGTCAAAAATGCGCAATTTTCATTCATAATCAGAGGTTTGATAGAGTTGGCATGCAAATCGCTTTCAAAAATCACCCCCATGTAAATTCACCTCCACGTGCCATTCTGACAAAAAATAACCATGATGATCAAGGAATATTCGAGTGCGGGTGGGAGTTTCAATGACCGTATTATTTTGGATCATCGGAATTCCCTCGCTATGTCATAAAGACGTGGAAGGTTATATGAACAAAATAAAATAAAAAAAATATTCGAGGGAAGTGATCACATAGTAAACATCCGCCGATTTCAACTGTCTTGAACAAATCTGATTATTATTAGTTCACAGTCGAAGTTCTTATAAAAAAGAACCGTGTTATGTCATTGTCATGTTAAGTAATAATCCCTGGTTGCATTATTTTTTTTTCCATACTTTTTAAGTATAACATACATCTTTATATTTTTCATTGATTGTCTGATATTTTTTATTTAAATGTATAATATAAAATTAAAAAGTGATTATACAAAAGCTACCGTGAGTACACATCGAATTTATAGTACTTTAATAAATATAATTATGCCAGCACGAACTTTACTTCTGCTTTGTTTACGGGCGTTACCACACAGTCTATAATATGGAGGCGTGGGGCGTGGTGAACCAAAACTGATGTTGATATGGATAGACTGAGTGTTCTTCTTAAATCTCCCAATATTGCAAATCTGCATCTCTCTGTCTACTACGGTAGAGCTGCAGCTCTAGCAAGTGAGGCAGGAGTAAAGTTCGTGTTAATTGTCCTCAGGGGTACATTGTAGTAAATATTGAGAATTTTATTGATTATACTTTCCGTATTTGCCTTATATTTTAAACGTTTGCATCGATCACCATCCCACATTTCTCTGCCGTGCTAAATTAGGTTTAAATTGAATTACAGTGTTATATAATCCGACTTGATAAGTTCGTCTGAACGAGCAGTCATTGGTGAAGACGGTGGGAGCTTTCTCTGCCGTCTGTCGACCCAAGGACTTCCTTCACCACCTGGAAATTAATTGATTTCGTACTTATATTTAGCTCGGAAATTACTTTTCGTTGAAGTACAGCTTGGTACACGGAGCAACATTTTCTTCTAACTGGCTGATGTGAGAGTCGTGAATAGAAATGGATTCCATGTACTGTGGATGTAAGGCATCTTTTAATATCTGGCCTAAATGTCAAACATTTTTTGTTTGTGAAATTGTTTTTACGGAAAGCAAATAAAATAAACGTTCCCGGGGTTGCAAAGTGTATACCTCAAAATTAATAATATAAGTAAATTTTTATTGAAATTTTAATACACTTTGGGGTAGCCCAAACGTTGTTTCTATATACATAATTTTGTGCTCATTGTCATGCTTTCTGTAAAGGCAACTTTAACTAATTGGCATGTAAAGTAAACTTGTGGAGAAGGCACTTGTAAGATCAGCCTACTTTACGGGGGATGAGTGGAAACGAGCCATCTTGACTTTTCATGGCATAGTTACCATAGTACACAATTCTGCTTGCAGGCAAATGTTTAAAGAAAAAAAAAATGACTATAAATTATTTAAAATGAAAATGAAAATAATAAGAGCTGAACGAAATGTATATATACATATATATAACAACATTGTTATTGTGTTATAACAACAAATAATTCGCTCTCCTCAAAGTTTTGAATTACTTCTTTATATATTTTGGAAAAAAAAAATTCTATGTTGTGTCCTATCCTTATACTATTATACAACATGTCCTGTCCTTATACATGGTTGTTGCTCCACAAACATCAAGGATGCCGACAGTTGTTAAAACTCGGATCTGACGTCACATGTAAGGACCTTATAACAGCTACAGTTCATCAGGCACGGGTAAAGTCCTTTTGTCTGCAATACTAACGAGTCCTCGTGTTGTTCCAGATGAGCTGTGACGAGGTGGCCGGTCTTGAGGAGGAACGCGAGGAGGCCGCGGCCAAGCGTCAGGCGGAGTACCTCGCCCGCACCCTGCGAGCCCTCAAGCTGGGGCTGGGCAAGCTGTGGCGACGACAGTCGGTCACCATCACCGAGTACGACCCCAGTTACAAGGTGGCTTACCTGGGAAACGTGCTCACCGGATGGGCAAAAGGTAAGAAAGTGATTCTACGCAACGTTTGATATCGGGCGTCAACAGGACGTATATAAGAACAGCTAATATCTGGTGGACATGTCACGTTATGAATGTCACTTTCTGCAAGACAAATCTAGTGTATTTAATTTGGCTGCTTGACTGCAGAAATATGGACTGGGCTCACAAAACCTTCTGAGCAAACAGGAGTAGGGACCCATATCAAGGACCTACTTGACCCTGTGGGGGCCTACTTTTAACGTTGTATAAGGGGTCTTCCAGCCGAGGGGGCCTACTGAGCGATCGATCATCAACTCTTATATATGACCAGTCCGAGCCTGAATATACTCTTGCTGATTCATTGTTAGTCCTCCATTCACCCTACCCTCAATAAAACACACGCATGCATCAGAAGAGGAATTCAAGTATACCTTATTTATTCGTAATAAAATAATAATATTTATAGTATTATAATTAACAGATATAATAGTATACACTTTTAGCTTACCTGTAACCCTCCTCTCAATCCCTCCCTTTTTCCTTTAAAAACTGCAAGACAGGGGTTCAGGCAGGCTCGGACCGGGAAGCTAGGGGCCAGTCAGGGCCATATAGGTATTACAGTCAGCAGGGGCCACTTTTCAGGGGGTCTGAGACCACTTTTCCTATGCTCCTATGTTAAAAATCTGAGGGGCCAGTCAGAGATCCCTGACCCAGCCTTATGGCCAGTCCGAGCCTGCTGGGTTCAGGGGTAAAAGAAGGGTAAGGTAACGCCACCAATGTTAAAAAAAATCCCTCACACAAAAATTCTGAAAAAAATTTAAAATGTTCTCCTCTACACCCCCTATCAGTAGCTAAAATATCAGGTATACAAATTCGATCTAGTTTTTGAGTTATGAATTTTTAAAGTTGACTACTTTAACATGGAGAAATGGAAATCCCATGTTAAATTAGTCAACTTTAAAAATTCATAACTCAAAAACTAGATCGAATTTGTATAATACCTGATATTTTATATAGCTACTAATAGGGGTTGTAGAAAGAGAACATTTTAAATTTTTTTCATAATTTTTGTGTGAGGGATTTTTTTTAACATTGGTGGCGTTACCTTACCCTTAATGTGTAGCATATACTGTACATCTGCCATTTGCCATTTCAATATTTTCACGTATTTCAAACATATATTTATAAACATGATAATGGAGTCGTCTGCTCGCAGCTGTCATCAAAGTTTGGTGTCTCGTGGAGTGACCACAAAGTGTCTTCCGATGACTAAATGTCCAGAATAATCTCGGAGCACAGTCACCGGACGTGGTGGCATAGTAACAAAACTGAGTCTTGAACCGAGTGTCGAGGTTATTCACTGTCGTGTGACTGAAAAAACTGACGTTGTATTATGATGTTGCGTTGACAGAGAAAGACATCCATTTAAATCAAAGTCTTCTACTCACAATGGTTGTAACAAACCATAGTTTATAATGTCTAACCTTTTTCACTGTTAAACGTGGGACGACGTAATGCCTAATTTTGCCACCAGATCAGAGAACGTAATGGCATTGATGGCGCTAGGTGACCGTTTCAACTTTATAATTAACGGTCATTTTTCATAATTTAACATGTAAATCAACAACCGTCCCATGTTTTTCCCTTCATGCGACAGACATTACACAACATTACTTAATAACAACGAGCAGAAGACTTTGGTTTAAATAGTACCAAAATCTATTTTCTTTATTAGTCATTCTCAAAACATACCGTAGACACAATCATGGTGAAGGCACTCTGCATATATTCTTGAATTTTATCAAAATTTTATCGCCTGTGTCCGAGCTATAACACAAATTTGCTTTTCAGTTATACAACCAGTATATCCATGCAGCAGGTGTGTTCCCAGGGTGAAGGGAAGATTTTGTTGTTTTTTTGCACAGATAGACATTAATATTCACTCAGGCGTGGATCCAGAACCAAATTTCAGGAGGGGCTGTCTCCAAAGTCCAAAGTTAAAAAAAAAAAAATTGGAGTGGAAGATGCCTATACTGACCCATGTTAAATCCAAATTTTTGGAAACCCCTAGCTCCCCCTGGATACGCGCCTGTTTTTTACCCATCAGTTTGCGGGTGAGGCCCTCGTCCCTATTAATTTTTTACTAAATCCGCGGCTGAAAACAAATACAAGTATAGCCCCTAAATTACCAAAAGTAAATGAAGTAAATAGACTTCATACCACGAAATTTAATAAATAAAATCCTTCCATCTACTAAACTATACAAAGTCTTATAATATTATTATACAGTACATAATTATGTAATACAATATCATACAGAAAGAACAATATTCTAGCAATAGAATTTGG
Organism: Siphlonurus alternatus; assembly: GCA_949825025.1. Classification (NCBI taxonomy): domain Eukaryota; kingdom Metazoa; phylum Arthropoda; class Insecta; order Ephemeroptera; family Siphlonuridae; genus Siphlonurus; species Siphlonurus alternatus. Next base: position 9,033,449 of record OX463778.1, read on the forward strand.
ACTTCTTTGATTTAGTTTCCATTGCAATGTCAATATCAAGAATAAATACCGCCTCCATCAATTCTCAAAATGTCATTTTTATTTATTTATAGCTAAGCAAATGTACACCACAAATCTCGACTATCAAGAAAGCTACGCAATAAATCAAACGTTCTGCAGATGTATATATTATTTTTGTGATAAAATATTTGACAACCAAGTTTTCGTGTGCCCTGATACAATTTATATATCTTCTCGTTATTATATTTTCAAGTCTATTTATTTCTGCATGAATTCACCGATCGATATAAGTTCGTCATAACATGTTTCTATATAAAACCATAACGTTTTTTATATTTTATAACAAAGGGAAATATTTTTACACAGCACACAGGTGCTAAATATAGCAATAACAGGTCGATATAGTTGTGGTTATTTGTGACTGAGAACTCGTGCACACCCCAGCGGGCGTTGTTTAAAAATAAATGTTTTCACCGTCAATTGTCATAAAAATAGACACTTTTGTTGTACGTTTTTTTAAAAGCCCCAGTTTGATTTCAAATATGAAAGACTAATGTTATTATAATAGACTCCACCTTGATTTGAAATGATTGGTTGAATAATGGGTGGTTATTCTAAATTCCAAATTGACCGGAAGTTACAAGGTTATATTAATTAGTAAATATACCTCAGCACATTTTGTTTTTAAAAGTAAGTGAGACTTGTAACAATTTAAAGTTCTTTAAAAGTAGGTGAGCTGTAAATTTCGATATCAGTTTTATCACCATACAGTGTTTAATTTGCTATGGCTGACAAATCAAAGCCTTCAATTTAGTGTTTTTACTGCAGCCAATCACAACAACAATTCTGACAAAACTTCTGCATAATTATTATAAAAAATAATCACTAGCTTATATTAATAAATTCGAGATCCCTTTCACAACAGTTTCGTATAATGAAAGAAAGGTATTTTTTTATATTTTTTATTGTATTTTTATGCGTATACGATATAGATACGAGAAATAAAATGTCCATTCCCACTCAAAATTGCAGCGCTCTATCAAAATTGGTTTATTCTATAATTTGTGACAGCTAGGTCTTTACGTACAGCGTATAAATATACCACCAGCTTACTATAGAAGTCTTGGAAGGAGATTGTCCATTCACTTATGTTTACAATGACTTATCGTCGTTACTAGCGGCTTAATTACACATGCGGGTCGTTTGATCTCATTCATAACACGTCGTAGTTCATTCATCCTTGCAGCGAGGCCAGTCAGCTGACTGGGGGGACGTTTCAATGTCAACAACAAGGGGAGCACCACAATGTGCAGCATCCGTTCTCCTTGTCTTTGTTGACGGGCAATTTGCATGGAGATTGAACACCAGCGCTCTGTGTGCTCGTCTGTCGGTGATCAATGTGAAGAGTGCATGGAGACATAAAAATTTAGAGTTTTCACTGTTGTCTCTTTTGGATCGAAGAAGATCAATATAAGTTAGTTACATTAGTTCGTTAACCCTGCTCGGTGATACAAGCTTCTGCACTCGATCGATAAGAAAACGCTGTGCAGAAAATCAAAACAGCTCAGGGTTTTATACGAAGAGACTTTGGGAGTTTCATGATTACGTTTTTAATAAAACAGAGATGCCCGAAGCCGCCCTACTAAGATGTTCGGGATGTAGACAGAAAATCCTAAAATCCTATGCTGTACGGGTTAACGTAACTCACAACATCTCTTTTTTAATTATAGTTTTGGTCACCAAATATTTTTCTTCAATAGCATTGATTATTCTTGTCACTATTTATGAACGAAAATTTTAAGAAAATTTTTGCGAATAGCCAGGAGAAATTAACTTTGAGACCAACTTCAGCACGTATCTGCTATGCCGCTGACAATGTTTTGCCTACAAAATCGTGATGTCATATTGTTTTATGATGTATGGTGAAATATTCGTTTACTATAATACATTTTCGAAATGCCTATAAAATTTAACAAGTTTACTTCAATAATCACTAGTCGAGGACTACTAGTGGGTCATCACGTACGCAGTTGGTACACGTGCACTCGTTACTGTACACGCGTCGTATGAGATTGTGTCTCGTGTGACAGTCCGCGTGCCTGCCAGCAACTACCATCAAGGGAGGTCGCCGCGGGCTGAATATTCTCTCGCCGCGTTAATGAAAAACACTGATTGTTCTCTCGAGAAACGAGAATAAATGCGAGCCTTGTCTGTTTTATTTGGATATCAGCTGAGCGCGAGAATTATGGAAATGTGCAACTTTCAGATGGAAACTTTTGTATTGTTTTAAGGGTAAGGTAACGCCACCAATGTTAAAAAAAATCCCTCTCACAAAAATTCTGAAAAAAATTTAAAATGTTCTCCTCTATACCCCCTATCAGTACCTAAAATATCAGGTATACAAATACGATCTAGTTTTTGAGTTATAAATTTTTAAAGTTGACTACTTTAACATGGAGAAATGAAACTCCCATGTTAAATTGGTCAACTTTAAAAATTCATAACTCAAAAACTAGATCGTATTTGTATACCTGATATTTTAGCTACTGATAGGGGGTGTAGAGGAGAACATTTTAAATTTTTTTCAGAATTTTTGTGAGAGGGATTTTTTTTAACATTGGTGGCGTTACCTTACCCTTGACACTGGACCAAGCGTCTTAATTAGACACGTTAATTAATTTTTAACTTCGTGAGAACTGCATACAATGGCATATATTTTAACCAAAAGTTATTACATATATTTTGGTATAAATTATGAAGTATAACATTGTAGACATTTTTCTCAAAATTGCTTTTTGTTGGAGAAATTATACCAAAAAAAATATTAGATTGGTAAGATTGCGTGTACTTTTCTTTTCTGAATCTCAGCTGTTCCATATTTCCCTTGCTTCTTATGGGAAAATTAAACAGCATGCAGATCAAAAAACATATCAGCATCTAAGGGAATCAAGATTTGCATTATTAATTATTATACATGACACACTTATATACATTTTTTTCTTTCCATTTATTGCTTACAAGTTTTCCTTATAATATAAACATTGCAAGTAAAATCTAACTCCACTTACTCAGTTTCCTTGTAAGGAATACAAATTATTTTACAATAAATAAAAAAACAAAAATGGATCGTTCTTAATGTTACACCAGCTTTAGATTATGTACAATAACAGTGTATATTAAATTAATATATAGTATATAGAGTGTATATATATATATATAATTTGTAATAGCAACGTGTGCGTTCTCCTTGAGCGAATTTTTATTTATTTTTCCCTGTCTATAAACTCGACGAAGCATTACGAAGCATACGGAGGCAACATCTAATTAGTCTAGTCAATATGTCATACACAGGTGTCGATTTGTTCACTTCATTAATTAGATACATTAATGTTTTATAGGACGTTACAATAAATTATTAATACCATGAAATATTGATAATAATGGACGTAACAATTGATCGAACCGTTAATCAAAAGTACAGTACGTCCATATTTTCTCTGGTGGCAATTGCAGTAATCATTAATCGAATGTATCTATAATACAATTACAACACAATGCGTCTTGTACTCGGCAAGTGTTTCTAATCAGTTCGCAATTACTTCAAATCGATTCTCCTCGAGTTCCCTGTCAGCCGGTATTACCGCTGATATTCGCTCGGTACACTAGCTATATATACAGCTATCGCGGGAAAACCTTTATTTTCGAGTTTACTTCCGTATTATAATAGTACATTGATAAATTTAACGTAGAGCATAGTTATATATTTATTACTGCTGCAGGTGTACGTTAGCTGCATGCAATTTTCGAGGGAAAAACCTTTATTTTCCTGTCCATTTCCGTTTTTATATAGTGCATGGATAAATTTGACGTCGGCCATAATAATTATTATAGTGTTAAAACTCCGTGCATTGTGGTGCATTACAGAAGGCCCGAAAAGGGAGCCAGAGATGTTTATTTTTTTAAAGGGATGCTGCAAGCATGGTATTTAAATGTTACGTAAAAAATAATTAATTTTCAATAACGTATACTATTAATTAGAGCTAGAGAGGAATTCGTATTACATGTAACTTTATATTGAGCAAATAGATTGTTCAATGGCTCATATATATATATATATATATATATATATATATATATATATATATATATATATATATATATATATATATATATATATATATATATATATATATATATATATAATGTTTCGTTTATTTAACGCTACATACCGATCATGTAACATGTAGATACATTGTTGTAATTTCTGATTGAATGACTGAACGGAGCTAGCTGCAGTTATGTTGCATTATCAAAGGACGAAGAACAATATTAAAATAAAATATAGGTAAACTACAAACATGCAGGGGTTATTGCTTCGATGGTACATGACATACATAAGAAATTATTTACGAGTTTAAATTATTACGATATTGCGTCAGAAAATATATTTAATTTTTTTTTTTTTTTTTTAAAATACACGCCTTTAAAATCAACCACTCAACATTATATTATATATACTCTTATTATATAATGGACAACATGCCATGACAAAATTTTATTGCAGAAATAAATAGAGAGGGTACCAAATTATGCTACTCTGAATTTTTTCAGATTTTTTTTTTTAGACCCAGAACTATTTTGAAATAATTATTGAAAGTGCGGCCACGCCCCCTGGAGGCGTCAGTAGGCGTCCAGTCTCTATCCTTTTTATTAAGGATTCATGGGTGCCAACTGAAATCACAAGACTTTCAATAATTATTTAAATATAGTTCCGGGTCTCGAAAAAATCTGAAAAAATTCGGAGTAGCATAATTTGGTACCCACTATTCATTTGTGCAGTAAAAATTTTTCATCATGTATGTTGTCCATTACTAATTATTTAATAGTCTTATTAATGTACTGTATTCAAAATCAAGGTTATGTTATTGTTAATAAACTCGTCTGTCAATCATAACTCATAAATACGACGACTCAATTTATCAAATCTGTTAACCAATCACAAGCCAATGCCTCGCTTATTGTATCTGATCAGAAGTCAGAACTGAAGAATTTTGTGCATAAAAATTTGCAAGCGAATCATAATTTGCAATCATCAGCATCTTCTTGTTTCATTAAAATGAAGAGAGCCAGTTGCGGAATCTTAAGTGACTGTTCTCTGTACTTGATTTACATATTACAAGTACTGCTGCAATGAGATAAGTACTTGCTGATGGCGCCTTGCGATGTACACTTTAGGACAGCATAAACGTCTGATTTGCCGTGCATGCAGTTTTAACAAGATACGAAATCGGAGGTTAGAGGAAAAGAGCACCCAGTGTAACCACATCATATCTTTTCTCTACATGAGTATGTATACCAAAACCAATGAGAAATGTACTCCTTGAGCAAGACCATAAAATATACACTTTGTTATATTATATATCAGGACCCAATAGCTGTTGAAAGAAAAACTTCAGCGCTATTAAATAAATAAACGTTTATAATTCGCGGACCAATCAGAATGCACTATTTAGACCTCTTCGACGCGGCTTGATATGATTTTCGTCGTGAATGTCCGGCTCGTGTTCGACCCTGCAATTCCTGCATGCATTACAATATGTCTTATACGGCATTACAAATACAACGAAACCCATATTAAACATTACTGATGGAAGTGCAGTAATTCACCACATCTCAATAGATTATAATATAATACAGTATATAAAGAGAGCTAGGGTAACGTTGTAACGTTCGACATGTCCCGAGTTGTACATCTCTGGACACCACGAAATTTATTCCTGCTTTGTTTGTATAAGCTTTACCACGCAGTGTATGAAGACGTGGTGAACCAAAACTCTTGGTATTGATAGACTGGGTGCTCTTCTTACATCTCCCAAAATTACAAATCTGCATTTTTCCGTCTTATCAGCTCATCAAGTAAGGCAGGACGTTCGCGGTGTCCCGAGGTGTATTTAATGAACGTACCGAGGTAATGACAGTCACGTGACTGCCTGCATTACCTCGTTACATCGTCATTGTATAATCTGTCTCTCATTACGGTCAATATAAGTGATTTCAATGTCATATTATAGCAGGTGATCAAGAAAATCTTACATAATCGTTGTGCTCGCGTGCAAGGATGGAATGTGATTGTAATGTTATAAAAATAGAGCATATCAAATATGTATAATAAGGTCAGTGAACATTCTTTTGTAGTCATAATATTCATAATTTTGGTGCCGGCATGTACCGTTGTGTAGGACGCACGCAAGCTTATTATACTTGTGATGGACGTTTAATCGATTGTGAAGGCTCCCATTGTTCTACGTTATCTGGGGATAGAGGAGAGTATGGAAATATATAGGAATGCTGGAAATTGAATTGTTAAAATCTAGTTTTTCAAAAAGAGAACAATTTGTGAAAAAGTGTTGTTCTTATTTCACTTCATTCAGCGTAATTTTGTCAATACGGCCCAATTTTCAATATCAGGGGGTAAAATGCATTTGATATATAATGCACTCATTCTATTCACAAAATAAAGATTTATTATTAGATTTTAAACTTCGAAATTTTTAGTATCATGCTGATTTCCGTGATTTCGGATCATCCAAGATTTTATGACATATTTTATAAGTGGAAATGCAATGCAATTAAGATAGATCCATGTAGAATTATATATTTTGAAATCATATTTAGACTAAAATTTCTAGATCATAATCTATACACCGCTAGTTATTTTTTAACAAACTCTTAATATTTATAATACAAAAAGTTAAAAGGATCCTTGTTAAGATTCATAATGCTGCAGTATAACATGCAGGGTCATTGTTATAATTTTTATTTTTTTTTGTGGCCTTTTAACAACATAATCTTGCATTAATTCAAATGTGTTTTTTCCGTCATCAGTATTTATACGTATCAATACAAGTATAAACATTCGAAAAAAGAGAGTGAACTCGGCCAGCAGTTGAACCAGGGACCTTCTATTCTTATGGAATTAATTATTAAAACGTCATCTGATGCATGCCATGGATATAACATCTTGTGGACTAAAAATATTACAGTATTTAAAAATAATCTTACATATGTTATCCCATTTTTTATGAGAAACAATATCACTATAATGTAGATATTCAGAAAGGCTGAGTTATGGCAGTAATAAATCACTTCTTTCGTATATTGATTTACCCTCAAAAAAATCTCTATTACAGAGAACTTATTCAAAGAAGCTTTCTGTAAGCTACGTAAGATGATGCGAATCGTTCACTATTCATGATTTTTTTTTGACATCAAAGAACTCTGGCATGCAAACATCGTACTTCTTCAGTATTACAGTGGGCTGTGTGTGCGTGCCTCCCCTACAAGCCAAGTAATATTACACGTCGTAGTTTCTTATCTCAAGCCAAAATATTTACCACGTAGGTAATATCGAAACAACTTTCGTTTTCGGCAAACAACAACGAAAGTTTTTGTTTTGGCAAGTAATGATTTAGAAATGAAAGAGAACACCCATCAGCTGTTTTTTTTAGTTCCATTTGATTATCGTGTAAACCTTAGGCACCTTAGCAGACACAACAATTCTGAACTTTTTTTTATTTAGAGACAGATTTTAGTATACCTAAAACTCCTAAAAGAAAAAGACAAAAAATTTCAAAACAATGGACAACATACATGAAAAAATTTTATTGCAGAAATGAATAGATGGTACGAAATTATGCAACTCTGAATTTTTTCAGATTTTTTTGAAACCCGGAACTATTTTTAAATAATTATTGAAAGTCCTGTGATTTCAGTTGGCACCCCTGCATTGCAGCCTTAATAAAAAGGATAGAGACTGGACGCCTATTGACGCCTCCAGGGGGCGTGGCCGCACTTTCAATAATTATTTAAAAATAGTTCTGAGTTTCAAAAAAATGTAAAAGAATTCAGAGTGGCATAATTTGGTACCCTCTATTCATTTCTGCAATAAAAAAATTTCATGTATGTTGTCCATTATTTGAGTCAATTTTTTTATTTAAGGTTTTAGTTTGCTCAGTTTGGCTCTCCATGGGAAAGTCTTATGCTGAAAATTAAAAAAAAAAATAAAAAATAAAAAAAAAATCGTCTCGAATAATCGTTTTGAAATGTCCATCTATCTGTAAAAAAAAAAAAAAAGAATTTTTGTGTGTCTGCCAAGGTTTACATGTTAATCTTTAATATTAACTCTATGATGTTAATAAAATGGAACCAAAAAAACAGCTGATCGGTGTTTTCTTTCCCTTAACATTACAAAATAATTTATTTTATTATTTAAATGTAGGTTGTTTTGTTATTATCTTTACGTACGTGTTTTAATTTTTTTGATAACATTTTTTTAAAAGTGACCCGGTTATTTAAATCGCTCTAATTAGTCTATGTAATGATAAGGTTTAACTTTTGTAATTAAGTAATTAGTTTGGTTTAATGTATATAAATTGCTACGAGCTAGCGACCGCTGGTCTAAGCTCGCTCGTGTCTGACTTTAATGTTAGGGTGGATCTCGTTTTAAATAATGTGGGTCAGTAAAAGAGAGTTTATTTTTATATATATAGACAAGTGTTTTAGGACATAGCTTTGTTGTGACCGCTATATATTATAGTGTATTATCTTACACTTACAGTTATAAATGAATATAAAGTCACAAATCATACAGCTCCATGCAGCTCTAATATATTTATTTCATGCAGATATAAAGAAAAACAGTTATAAAAATCATGCCAGATTTTGATATTATATGGAAGAAAACAACGAGAATGATAGAGCTAGGCTGTAAAATTTTCTTCATAAGCCACAATGTTAGAAAATTTGAATTTTTCTCAGTTTAAAGCTATTAATTTGAAACTATCTTCTACTTCCCCCTCCCTAATTTAGGGTTCTTCTGATGATGAATCAAGAGCATATTTTTGTCTAAAAAAATTCTTTACTTATATTAAACAATTTCGAGTTTTTTTTTACATAAGTTTAGATAGAACGGTGAGAACACCGCAAAATCAGCTGACTTGAAGCCACTGCTTTATGGGAGGTGACGGGGCTGATATAGAGAACCTCGAACCCCTACCCTCCAACTGTCATCATCCCCAAGCAGCCCAAAATTAACAATTCAGAGTAGAGAACCACCCTGCCCTGCTAAACCCTTTACATATATTTGCAAACTTCTCTTGAATATAAATTTAGAATTTTTCTTATAATCTTGTGTACACAGAACATACAGTGACAACCCAGGTCATATTGACTCTTTACGTAGGCCAAGCCTCAGTTTGCTCCTCTTGTTAACAGAAGAAACAGTACAGTACGTATTTAAAGGCAAGTCGTCCTTTAAGAGCTTGCAATTAATTATTCAGATTGCGGTTTACCACCAGGGACTAATTGCAAATCTTGTTGTTTGCCTGCAACATTAGTCCGTGTGTCCAAAGTGTTAAGTTTAATTAGCAGACCATCTGCTAATTGTATTTGGACTGGAGATGTTCGCATGCTTTCTCCATGCAAGCAAGACTAGCGTGCAACTGACTGAGGTGACGTTTTCTCCGAGAGGAATTTCTGACATTCACCGCACTTTGTTATTTAATTGTTAAACCGAGCGGGGGGTCTAGAAAGAAATGCATTGTTGCTGCTTAGAGGAGCATTTACATGATGTGCGGATTGTTGTGGTGTATCATCACGCAAATCTTCATTAGAATTATTTTTATATTTTTTTTATTATTATTTGAACTTGGAGCTCGAGGCGGGGTAATGGGTAGAGACAAGGGTATGGGAAAGGATGGTGTCCACGGCCTGTTACGCGTCCCAGCATTCGCTGAAGTGAGACTGAGGGAACCGTGGAAACCTCAGTCAGGACGGACAATATTTTTTTATCAACATGGACCAAATCCTGTACTGGGGAACCATAAGTGCATTACTGCACTGGGTTAAAGAGGAGATGAATTTATCCATGGAGGGAGTAACGTAATTTTTACTTGAATTAAACTACGCTCGATGTTGCTTGACTTCGGTGATCAAACGAGAACCGGTCAATGTACTGCGCCACGCTCGACCTATCTTCTGGTTAATGTCGTGGCAAAGTCATAAATAATGCAGGAAAACATTATACTGTTATACTTTAATTTTTACTGCAAATGTGTCACTGCGTCATCTTTCATCTTGACACCTGCGTAATATTGCAAGCGGTTTGCTTTGATGTGGTGTTTGCTTGGAGACAGGTTGATTGGTTAAATTTCACCGCGCTATTAATATAAAAAAAAATAGTAATATAAATAAAAACTGATGCGCATCTTCTGTCGTAGCCTCACGAGTTACTGAAGAAAAGTAAGTTTTAAAGGCATACAGGCCTCAAATTACAAATTAGATGGTCACCAAGTGGGTTTAGAGTAAATAATCAACATTCGCATCATTTTTTTCCACGCGTGATGCATCCGTGTGAAGTCGCAGTTTAAAGTAAGAAATTTAGTCCTTGATGACGTCATGAAGTCCTTGATGACGTCACAACTCAATGCTAATCGGTGCTAGCTGTGAGTTGTGACGTCAGCAATGACTTTTTTTGTAGCGCGACTTCGCACAGTCGCACCGCGCGCATGTAAAAATAATACGAATGTTTATTATAAACTCGAACAACACTTAATGTCTGTCTAATTTGTAATTTGAGGCATGTATCCCTTTAAGGGCATTGGGTGTAGCACTGGTAGTTGACAACACTGACGTATCTTCACTATGTTAATTTTTTATCCTTGCTCCTCGGAGTAATTTTTATGCTAGAGCTAAGCTGATTGCTGTAGTATCAAGATAATTAGTAGCCCAAGTGCACAATTTGGCTAAATAAATCTTGATTTAAAGAAAAGTATTTTTTAGTAATTTTTTAAATTTACATGCATTTTTCTAAAATATAAAAAAAATACTTGTCTTTAAATCAGGCTTTATTTAGCCAAATTGTGCACTTGGGCTACTAATTATCTTGATACTACAGCAATCAGCTTAGCTCTAGCATAAAAATTACTCCGAGGAGCAAGGATAAAAAATTAACATGGTGAAGATACGTCAGTGTTGCTAACTACCGGTGCTACACCCAATGCCCTTTAACGTTATAACTTCTGATAGTCAATCCAGTTTCTTATATTTTACGTACACTCTAATAAAATAAAAAGTTAATGTACTTGTCTCACTGTCAGTGTTAAAGTGTTGGATAAATTTGTTGGCTTTTCTCTTGATATCAACATTGTTGACTTTGCAGCATTTTAGAAAATTAATTTAAATTAGTTTAACAGGCGGTGTAATTGATAAATTATCAAATGTATACTGAATGAGTGCATCATGCATGAAGAGTCTGCAAAAACTTACACTATAATATATAATTGCAGTATTTCAAATTGTACACAACATATTATTAGCAAGTAAATTACTACTTTGCTTAGAAAAATGTTAATTTGATGTTTCTATAAATTACTGGTTGTTGTTGGTAACGATGAGTACTTTTTACACTCATCACATGCCATGTAGCTTAAATTAACTGGTTATTATAGTGAGAGTAGGTGTCTGATTTATATGATGTTTATTGATTTTAATAGGCTGTAAGTATATTATAATTATTAATATTATTATCCGATGATTATATGTATAAAAATTTTACTTTTACTTAATTAAGTTATGAAATTGAGAGAGAAGAAACGAGATTTTTATCATGATGTCTAATTGTATTGTATGTATCTGTATTGTTTTTTTTTTTTTCTACTGACTTATTCTATACATATGTATTATGTCAAAGAATAAATATATATTCTATTCTATTCTATTCTATTCTATTCTATTCTATTCTATTCTATTCTATTTTTGTTTGGCCACGCCCACTTTAGGCATTTAAACGGGGGCGTCGCATATTGCGTTAAAAAGTTTTTTTAATATTTTACTAAACTCAACTTTTTGTACATACACTGTAAAAAAGCTATACCTATTGTAGGTATCAAATAACAAAGATTTGCAGCCTAAAATAGGGGTGCTTTACCCATTTCAGGTTTAAATGGACCTATTTTCATTAAAATACCTAAATATGTAATATGATATTACATATTTAGGTATGCAATAACGTGAAACGGGTATTTAGTTGCCTAAATTGGAAACGAAACTACCTGAAACTTAGATGTACCCAATAAGGGTTACTTTATTACCTAAATTTTAGCCTACCTACATTCTATATGTGCCCAGAATAGGCCTTTATATTAGCCTGATTTTTTGTCCGTTAAAATTTTAAATAAAAGACCATAAAAAAAGACTAAGCCAATCAAATTTTTACGGCGAGAGATGACTCCCACCACATGACATCATCATGACGTGTTAGCGTCGGTCTGCAGCTGGAGTGCAGTTTGATACAGAAACATCCTCATTTACTGGATAATTTCGTCAAACCAAGGTAAGATTAAGGAAATATAAAGACATAATTATAATCATGAAGTTATAGTGTACACGTTGATATGAAAATTTCTAACACTTGTGTGCAATTGCTCTGTAGAAATCGAATGCATCATAGAGGCCGGCACGAATGCAAAGAGGGAATTTGGAGCTTGCCGTGTGGCCCGAGCTGTGAGCTACTGCGATCTGCCGAGTCGCCCGCCCGTCTACATTGTCCACATTACCACCCACCCACAGCCCATAATGATGCTCTGCTACCACAGGTATAGTAATTAAAAAGTGAACATTTACTGCGACCTTTTATGTGTAGAAGTTTTGCTGGATAAGAAATAAGAATCTCTCGTTCTTTTGTCTTAAATATCACAAAACATAATGATTTTTTTTTTATTATATTAAAAGTATTTTTATTCTGAAGTACATTGTTACCTATAGTTCTACTAGTACAAAGTCAAATATGGTAGATCAAACATATATTATGCTATGCTTAAATAAAATAGCAATAATAAATTATAATAGTAGATTTAATATTTAATATTATTATTTTTACATTTTTTTACTGATCTTAATGCAGTATTTTTTTTTATAACTTAATTTAAGTATTACTATAATGTTGTACATAGTACACAGTATCTATTCTGTATGGGTGCAAAACAAAACTTGAAAAAAAAAATAATAATAATAATAAAATTTAAAAAAAAAAATGTAAATGCATGACATGAAAGAAAGAAATAAAATAGAAGTCCTCGAGATTCTTAATTTCTTATCTCATATGCGCTGTATGAATTATGATATAGTCCTGGATATTCAAAAGACCCCTTTCTTGTAATGTGAGCGTGTATTAACATATAACCAAGACGATTGTTATGACTTTTTTACACTATAATAACATGGGATAATTTTACTGAAATATTAATATATTCTATTTTTTATGTTCCTTATAGTACAAGGAGTATTAAAAAAATCAAGATAATTATTATACAAAAGTTCACTTTGTTAACATAAAAAATTTGCTGGATTTTTTATGTTTTTCTAATTGTAAACACAGTATCATAATTATATAATTATATTATATGACAGTATATTAAGTAATTCTTGTGGTTCACTTTTTTTTTAATTTATATCTTTTTATTTAAACGTTTTTAATTTCACTATAATAACAAAATTGTCATCGATGCTAATTAAAATTAAACGTTTTATTTGTTCTATAACATTTCTTTCTTTTTTCATTGCAGACTTTGCTTCACCGGGAAAGATCATACTCTCAACATTGTCTTCTAGCCTTCAAGTCCATGCAGCCAAAAAGCAGTGGACCCACAAAATCCCCAACCCCATGCAAATAATATCCGTGAGTTTTTATATAAATAATCCTGACTGACTCATTAACTACAAAGACGATTATTATTTATTTTTTTTCAACACCTACAAAAAAATTAAAGTGCTATAGTTAACAAAAAAATTGTGATAAAAATTATGTTTATGAAGTGTTTTAAGTTTTTATTTCTGTTCTGCCCCAACGCCAAAACTACAAATATTCCATTGATATATGTATGAAAATGATTTTCATTGAATAAAAATTGTTTTATTTTATAATTATGTGTGTATTATTTATAAAAAATATATTTAGGAAATTATACTACCTAATTTTGAGTTAAAAATGTAACTTAAAATAGGCTGATATTAATACCTATTTTCAGTATTTTTGTATTCCTAGGTTAATATTTAGCTAAATAAAGTTACCCGAGTTAGGTACATTAAAATTATATGCTCATCTAAAATAGGTAAGCAGGAATGCTACCCGTTTTAGTTTAATAAGTTGACCTAATCTGAAGACAACCTCTTGGGTATCTGTAATTACCCGTTTTAGGTTTTCCTTTTTTACAGTGTACCTTTATAGTAATCATTGTGGGCCATCAACATTATCAGCAAATCATTACTATACGTATATATTTTGCTATTGAAATGTTTTTAAAAATTTAAAATTTTATTCAAGTATGCATACCTTACAAAATACACACTGCTGCGAGCTAGGAGTACTATATCGTCCCTCATCCGGAATAATGAGCTACCTACTTACTACGATTTCGTTGCAATAATGAGCTATCTGCAAGCTATTTCAGGTGAGCGCAATTATGAGCTGTAAATCGGTATAAAATAAAGCTCACAACTGCGTTCACCTGAAATAGCAGATAGCTTATTATTGCAACGAGATCATGGTAGGCAGATAGCTCATTATTCCGGACGAGAGGTGATATATTTATAGTTAAGTGATTGCATCGTATTTTGTACCTAACCGCCGGTCTCGTTAGATGATTAAATAAATCTTGATAAATGCATAATCATTTCAAAATCAGATAGACCTTATGTACGGAGAATGTAAAGAGTGTCGCACACTGCCTTCGTATATGTATCGCATCATCGCATCGTACCATACCGGTATGGTATCAAATGACTTCGCATGATAAAAATTTAGGATCAGTTCTATATTAAACAGACGCGGATCCAGGAAAAAATTTCGGGAGGGGAGGGGGGGGGCGGGGCTGCCTCCATAAGGCCAATGTTAAAAAAAATTGGAGTGGAGGAAGTGCCTATATTGCCCATGTTAAATCCCAAATTTTAGGGGGGGATCCAGGGGGGAGGGCTTTCCCCCCCCCCCTGGATCCGCGCCTGGTTCTAAATGAAAAACGCATGTGATGCGATACGAAACGAAGAAGCTATGTGCGCGCGTAAATGCACCTGATCGCATATATAGGTTCTTATTTATTTTATTTTTTTGCCATACGATGCGAAATCATGTGATTCTGAATGAGACAGCCCTATAAGGTTCTCGTGCTGTTTACGGTAATTAACTGCAGATGATCTCCAAAAGTACTGCACGTGTGTTGGTACCGACTATGACGGGAAATATCGCGCGGTGTCGGTGATTAACGCTAGAATTTCGTCAGACACGCGTAATTAATTCATGAATATCAGTACAAACGTGTGTTGTTTTTTACTGTAGAATCGTTACGGATAGTCGTGCATGCAGAAAGTTATTTTCTCTTAATTTTATTAGCCTTATTGAGCTAAAATTGAAGTAACTTTTACTACAATTTCAAGGCGTCGGTATCAATTATTGCTTGGCCTCGTGGCAGTGGTTTTCCCGAGTGCCTCTCGTATGTGGCACCGTGTATTGTATGTGGCACCACCGTATTTGCTGCGCACTTTAAGAACGTGCGTGAATGTGTGTACGTGCAACCAGCCGCTACAGTCAAATTATTTTTATATTCCTTCCGGAAGTAGCCGGAAATGTAAATTTTCCCGAGTTGAAATAAATTTCATCTTTTATTCGCTCTCCTCTCGTCCAATATCCTCATACTTTGCACCAATTTAGAGGAGAAAAGACGAGATTAAGTTTTTTCCCTCATTTTTAAGCATAAAATATTAGAAATATTGTCTTCATTTCATCTACACTTTGAGCGAGGAGGAAATAAGCGATGTGTTTTAGAGGTAAAAATATTAGGTTTAGACGTGTAAGGATAAGTTGAAGACGTAATTTTTCAACTAAGGGTCATGGCAGCTCTTCTGTTTGTAATTCACTTTTGAAACTTAAACACAGTGGTTGGAAGTAGAAGTACTGATCTATGTATGAAATTGTAACGATATACGAATAGGAAGACCAGAAACCTTGCACTTCCGGAAGGAATATCACGTACATTTGACTGTATCAGTCCATACTTCTTATTGTAGACGGTGGGTCAACCTAAATGTTTTAAAATGAGAGGGGAAGTCTTGTCGCTACAAGTAATCAAATACTATTAATAATCAGGTTTTTATAGGCGATTGCAGGACTGCTTGGTTAACATACCCGAAGTCAATACATCAATAAATAAATTTAAATATTGGAGGCTGTTTTTATGATTAGAAGAGTTTAATTAAAAAATATATCATAATTAAATTATGATACCATTATAAAATTTTAAACAATGTACAAGTACTATTATACAACGTAAATTACGTATAGAAAAGAGTATAGATAGTGAAATTTAAAAATTGTGTGCGATGATAAAATTTTAACCGACTTTCAGTTATATAGTAAAAACTTAATTCCAAAATCCAAATATGGTTCTCATATTTCGTAAAAAAAATATACAACATTTTATTTAAATTCTACAGAGTAAATTACTACACAAATACAAAATACAGAATTAAATTTTGAAATACTTTAACGATTATTGTCACCGGAAGTTCCGCCATCTTTCTTTTATGCGCCGCCATCTTCTTTTCATACGCAATACATATGAGTGACAAGAACAAGCACTATTAGGAAAGCAGTGATCAGCACAGTAAGATATGTTAATTTAATAAAATGAATCACTTTAAACACTTTCTCGTGTATTTTATCATCCATCATCCTTGCAAACATTGAAAAACATTTAAATATGAGTGGTAAATAGTTGTACGCTGTTTTGACTCACTAGTCAAAATGATCGCAATTCATTTGTTTTTTCTGCTGAAAAGTGTAAAGTTGTTTTTTGACGATTTGGCAACATTGTTATCCCATCCAGTTAAGCTACGAGCAGCATTGCCGAATTGTGCAGTTTTTATGAAGGCTTGTATCTCAAAAAGTAAATGGTTATCTATAATTATTATTTCATCATAATTCTATTTAAAATAATGATTGTTTTTTAAGCTAAAATTTGAATCCATTATTCAGTACCATTACGGAGATTGAAATTTGCATTTGATAACATGCGTTTTTTATATCTCAATTTAAAAAATAATGGCACTGAATTTAGGTGTATTTTATTGCATGAGAATTTTTATTTATTTTTTCTCTATGCAATGCTGAAAAATTGGAGTGATTTACCATTTCCTAAGACCAGTGACAATAATCCTTAATATATGCATAAAAGATTTTGCATGACAGCCCAGCACGCCAGCAGTATATTATTATTGAAATACTGTGCCGTACCCGGTACGTATATATGTGACATACAGCACATAGCCTGATAGCCATCACACACTTGCGGACATGAATCATTCATGCAGATAATTTTTATACTCCAAGACAATTATGAAAACTTCGTAGTTTTTTTAATAATGCTTCGTTGAGTTTTATTACTATGAAATTTGCACCACATGCAGTGAGAATGTGGTTTATGTTTCATTGACTTGCGGACTATTCTTATCATCATCCTTCACACGTGTTGTACCAAAAATATATCGGCCAGTGAGAGGAAGTGTTAATGTAGGTCGCTCTCGATGTTTAATTGGATCATTAACGTCTCGCCAAATTAGCGACTGTAAACGCCTTTGTCTGGGCCTGAAATTGGCGCTCATATTGCGCATCTTCGCAGTCGTAACGTGAGCAATTAAATATTAACGATGACGGGGGACTTTATAATGGTGCCCCAATTGTTTTCATGGCTTCTATAACAATAATATTGGAAGACTATAAAATTTAACAACATTGACTCAAAGGAATATAGAATGCAATAAATACATGACATACGTATATTTTACAACGTATATATTGAACTTTTATACGCAGTTTATAATATCATAGGTCCTCATAGGATGATAAAAAATTGTTGTATTGTGAATTAAAGGTGATTATTTTATAATTTACGGCAGTCGTAAAAATAAATTAACTGTCAATAAGACGCATATTCTTGAATACATAGCAACAATGATGGTCAAACTGTTGGCAAAACTAAAAACGAATTAAAAAATATGACTTTTACATTATTTATCAGATCAATGATAATATATGGAGGGTCAATTAGTCAAAAGATTCAAAAGGGTTCTTGCAAGTATCTACGAAGACTATGGACCAAACAATGTGACGGTCACTGTACAATTCTGAAGTGCAGGCAAAGTATTATTATGGTGCTAATGTGATGTTTAAAAGGACACAATTTTAATTATTGTATTAATTTTATAGATCATATATATTTTAAATATTGTTTGGGTATATGTGTTTAAATTTATTAAATTTAGGCTAATTTTAATTAGAATTAAGTATGTTACATATTTAATGTAATAATTGACGTGATCCATGCTGTACAGCCTATGATCGAAATAAAAATTTGAATTTGAATATTATATTAATGAGCGGCTGTTGACGTTTTGTGGTTTTCCTTATTAGTGTCCCATCCTTCTGCTTGGACAATTTTATTATTTTTGTAGAAATTTATACCCAGTCTGTGAGCATTGTAGTGACAATTGTGACCCTTCATTTGGCGAACGCTCCCTGACCATTGTCCTCATGTGTTTACAGGCGAGGGTTGCACGGAGAAGCCGGTGGGGACGTTATGGCGCAACTACTGTGCGAGCGCGCGGGCCGACGTGGCCATGACGGTGACGGTGAGCGCCGCCGGACTGCGTGCCGTGACCCGCGAGCACGGCCTCACGGAGTACTGGAGCCATCGGGTCACGTTCTGTGCAGCACCACCCGCCTTCCCCCGTGTCTTCTGCTGGGTCTACCGTCACGAGGGGCGTCGTCTCAAGCAGGAGCTACGCTGCCACGCCGTGCTCTGCACCAAGGTGAGGGGTGTCCCAAGTAGAGTCACAAATACAGAAGGGTGTGTCAAATATAAAGGGGCGTTCCAAATACAGAGAGATGTCATGTCCCATATACAGAGGGTGTCCCGAATTCAGGCGTGTTCCAATTAGAGAGTCACAAATACAGAAGGGTGGTCCAAAATAGAAAGTCACAAATTCAGAATGGTGTCCCAAATAACTAATGGGGTGTCCCAAATACAGTGTAACAAATTCAGTTAGATATCCCAAATACAGAGGGTGTTCCGAATACAGGCGTGACCCTAATTTATGTATGCAGTTTTGTTCTAAATTCAGACTAGTGTCGCAAATACAGACGCATCGCAAATACAAAGGTATCCCAAATTCAGAGAAATGTCCCAAATACAGAGGTGCATGCAGCCAGCTCTCAGTTTCAGTGGAATAGTGGAGAGAGGAAGAAGGCTGTTCCACCTTGTTATATCTCAGATTTTAGGGGAGGCTACGAGTAAAATCAGAGTACTTAATACCTCAAATTCAGTTCGGGACCTTTGGGGTGGATAATGGACAACCTGCATTGTAAAATTTTTGTTATACATTTCGATAAAGGACCTCGAAAGTGTTTCTTCAATTTTTTTTATTTTTAACTATTTGTTTTTAACTATTTTTTAACACCTTTAAGATCAAAGGGAAAGGCGCTGTGACGTCATAGTCATGTACGCATTTAACACGCAAACACAGGGGAAGGAATTTTCCATGATTATGACGCCATAGCATCTTTCCAATTTCGAGAGTGTTAATTAATGGGTTTAAAAAATTTATAATGCATAATTTAAGATTTTTCATTCAAATTTTGAATAAATATTTATGCAGTTTAATACCTCCAATTTTTAGGTCTGTATAATATATAGGCACATTTCGACCCCAGCCCCCCACCTCTAGGCAATGTCAGTTAAAATTTCAATCAGTGCAACTTACTAGGGAGAGGAAATCTGTCATATGCATGGTCCAAATCTCACCTACCTCAAGCAACTAATTATCAATTCTGTATTTATGGAATTGACCGCTCATTAGACATAAATTAATTGAATAATGTTGCAACCCTTGTTCCTCCATGTGCTACAAAATATGCGATACATTTTTTAGAGCACTAGTGTGAAATTACAACAAAGAAGATAATAAATTTGAAAGCTTCAACATATTATTACGAATTGTCAAAAGATGGCCTGAATTGTCGTTGTGTAAGAAAATAAACCAGTTTGTCTATTTCTCAAGGTCCCTCCTACTGAGTACACTTGAATTTTGTCCCTGTTTAATATCTCTGCTTGTGTAACTTGTCGATTCCTGTTGACTTTGGCCCACATTTTATAATATCTGTCTTTGTGTACAAATCCAAGGAAATAGATTACCTTATCACAGAGGATTGACATTGAAATTGCCCAGGTAGAAGGGATACAGTTTTCTGCAGACTTTGTACTGCAAGTTAGCGAGTGGGATGCAGCTATTATAGGACAGTAGACGTAGGGTTTGTATGTTGCATCTATTTGACAGTACACTTCTTTTTTGGATCTACATAGAATTGAGCTGCGATTAGTTAAGGGCAATTCATAGTCATGTTGCTATAATTTTTTTAGGTACTTAAAAATCTCATTACTTTAATATTTTATATTGCTACAAAAATTATCTTTTTGCTTCAAATTTTGTTTAAAAAGTAAAAGATACAACTTCAATTTTTTACGGTAAGAACTCTTTCTTCCCCCCTCCTTGATTGGCTCCCCCACACATCCCTGCCCCCTAATTGGCCACAATGACCATGTTCACCCTGATGGGCTCTTTCACTCATCTCTTCTCCCTGATTGGTTCTCACACCCATCCCTGCCTTCTGATTGGCCACATTAACCATCCCTCCCTCTGATTGGCTCTTCCACTAATTCCTTCCCCCCCAATTGACCCCACTGACCATCTCTCCCTCCTTACAGGCCAGCGTAGCTCGCAGCATGGCGTCTCAGCTGCAGGCCAGACTCGGTGAGGCGCTACGAGAGTTCCGACGGGACAAGCTCGGTCGCCAGCAGGCTCGTCTTTCACTCGCCAATGCCGTGTACGCCCAGCCAAGCCTGCCACGCAGACGTATCCTACTGAGCACCGGTGCCGCAAACTACCGACCACCTCTTGAGAGGTCCAAGTCGGCACCCAAGTTGGGACCAATAGACGAGATCTCAGAGGAGGTGAGTTGATTGTAACGTCACAAGGGATGAGAGAAAGGGAGGGTTTGTTGGTTGCCGTACTTAGTAAAGAAACTTATATGTGTCCAGTAATCAAACAAACTTATTAACTACCAGCATTGCAGTCAAAGGTTGGTTAGTTTCTTTTGATATTTTTTTTACTGGTATATAAGAACCTAGAAGAAAAGAATATGGCTTTTGAACTTGTTTGATTGTGAGGACCTTATATATTATCTTCTTACCTTAATATCCAGCTGTAGCATGTCCAAGACTGCTTTGATAAAATTTTGATTAACCAACTTCAAAGTTAATAACAAGTACTGAAATTTTTTTATAACATATGACATGATAGTCTTCAAGTTTGATTCAGATTAAAATTGTGTACCTCCCAAGATTCCATTGTATGCTGAATTAAAGCTAATTTCCATACTTCAGAGACTTTTAGTTCACTCATGTTTCCTTAAATAATTACTCTATGAAGCTTGTAGATATATTTATTCAGCTCCTTTGGCTATACAAATAGCAGAGAAAAAGTAATATATATTATAACCGTATAAAAAAAAACAGCACAATAACACATATTCATTAATAACAGTAATTAGCCAATGGTACACTCCTTGCCTCTGAAAAGTTCCCTCCTTAATCACCGTGTTCTGTGTTATTCTTACGGGGCTTGGTGTTAACAAGGTGCAGAAGGGAATATTTCATAGGCGAGTTATACACTGGAAATATTAATGTTTTTATTTTAAATAAAAAAAGCTCTGCAATATCACCATTTTCCTGTCACATCTGGCAAACCTGTCTGACATTGTGGTTTCCCCAGGAGAGCGTGGTGCTTGACGACGAAGACGACGATTGCGGTCGCGAGGGCGGCAGTCTAAGCAGCGAGTCCGGCGTTGTGCTGGCCCCCAGTCTGCCCGAAGAGCACCCCGAGGTGTGCGGCCTGCCGTGCGCAACCGACCCCCCACTGGAGCTACCGTGCGCCACCGCCCCCTGCACGCCACTCTATGACAGCGACGAGAGCGGATACGATGAAGAAGGAGGGGGACTGGTGCGCGAGACCAGAGTATCCTTCCGAGCAAGCGGCCCACCACGTCCTTCCAGCATGAAACGAAAGGGCAGCGCACGTAAGATCAGAAGCCAAGTGTCCTTTAAGGACGAAGAAAGTTCAGATGATAACGCCCCAACAGAAATCTCAAATGGTAGAATCTCACCAGTTGAAAATGTTGATGATTCGTTGAGTGAAAATTCATTTGAGTTATCAACATATATTCCAACACATAAATACTCATAACAAAAAATTAAATTACCAAATTTAGATTGTAACAATGTAAATAATTATAACTCAAGTGACGATTTACTAACAAGCGTTCTCCAATGCATGACTGGATCTGAGAATAATAACGAAAGTCCGGCATGTAAGCCGCTGTGTGCCGGCTTACCTCCAGAAACGGAGGTGACTAAGATGACCCCTCGCAAAGCCCCTGCACCCCCCACCCCTGCCAAGAGGCCTCCCTCACCCCCAGTAAAACACACCCTTGCAGGTGCTACAGTAGACTCTTCTTACGTTGAGGTGTAAATTATTGTAATTAATTTTTATTGTTATGTCTCTCTTCTTAAAATTTTTACACCTATTTTTGCTAAATTGTTATTTAATTGGATATTTTCTTCTCCTATTTTTAAAATTTGACTTTGATAAAGGTTAATTAAAATTGCATCAAGACTCATTGGTATTAAAATATTAAATGATAGCGCAATGTAAATTTTATTTGACTTTATCTTTTATACTCTTGTATGATATGTCCTTACTACTTATAGACCTGCTTTTAGTGTGTATATTCTTTTTAGCATCATGTGTATATTTCTTTGTTGAAATGTTAAGTAAGACCCAGCGTTCTTAATAAAAACATGTTAATTCTTTTTATATCCTTTTTGAGGACCAAGAATTATCAAGTGTATGTTAGAGTTTTTGTTATCAGTTTTGCTAAGTTAAGAAGATTCACTGATTTACATGGTGCAATGTTTTATAAATTAGTACTGCTTATTTCCATAATCTCCTGCATAGTCAAAATATTTACTGTTTTTGAAGTATTTTATTGAAGTTTAAAAAATATATATATATCAAGGTAAAAGAACTTAAAAATCACTAGTATTATATATTATGTACTAAAAAATAGTAGAATTTAATTATCAAAAGAAAAGGATAGGAATAACCAGCAAGGCCTTACCGATCGAAAGAGTCACAGCGGGTGGAAATTCTTGTGGTCACAGAGGTTCACTCGAAAGTTTTTACATTTTTTACATTATCACAACCTAAATGGTTTATTTTCCTCAATTTGAATTTAATTATCAGTAATTTTATTGTAGAGTACAAAGTCTTCTACTTGCAATGGTTGTAACAAGCCATTGTTTATAATGTCTTGTACGATGAAGCCTTTTTCATTGTTAAATGTGGGCAGATGTATTATCTGATTTCATTTTTGGCGCTAGTCAACACTCAATAATTATATTTCAATGGTCATTTCTCGTAAGTTAACACGTAAATCAACAACTTTCTTGTGTTTTTGGGCTTATAATTTTATAATCAAGGAGCAGAACACTTTGGTAGAATCAACACTTCCACTAAGAAGGCTAGAGCATAAAGTCTCTTTCTAACAGCATAATTAAAATCAAAAATTAAATTCATCATCTTTATCAGTGACTACTTCTTAATTTAGCAAACTTTATGTCCCCTTTACCATGATTGTTTAAATAGACACATTTACAATTCAATTTGATCTGACCCATTTATTAATGTTACACTTATTTATATCTTATTTACATAAATTTTTGTAAATATTACTTGGTCTTCTAAAAAAAACTTTGGTGTAATATACAGTTGTAATATAAGATATTATATTTATGAAACCACTTTATGCAGATATTAATAACTTTAATGATCACATTTTCGTAAAACAGTCATTATTGCCTTCATTAGAAAAAGAAAAATGTCTTCAGATATATCACACACACATAATTGTATATTTTGGAGATGTAACTATTGCACAAGATAATCACAATACACTGTAGCTCTGTCATAGATATTTAGATGTAAGTAAGAACCCTGTTGTTTTTAACCATAAATTTGCCATCAACTCATAAAAATTCCAAACTATAATATTTATTGTAACGTACATAAAAAAAAAATACTGAAATGTTACATTTAAAATTTCTTGTTGCTGATTTAAGAATGCATTACTTGTTTATGTTGATTTCATTATGTTTTCTCTGGAAGTAATAGTCTTCAGTTCATATAAGTATTGTGAACCCCCCTTATGTGTTGGAATTGATAAATGTTGATTATTAATATGCTCTTATTAGTAAAACTGAAAGCACATTAATGCTAAGATTCTACACACTTTATGACAATATAATGAAGAAGGTGCTAGCCTGTGAAATACTTTGACTACAAGATGCTATGGTTTCATTTTCAGTATTTCACTTTTATTTAAATTAAAACATAAAAATTATAATTTCAGTATCTGACTGGGTATTAAGAGCCCCAGAAAGCACTGTAAATAATATTGAAAAACAATTTCATCCATTGTACAATCAGATATGTTATACAATTTCATAAAACTCTAATTAATGTTCATTCATCACTATTAATAGGCACCTGAACCTTGCTTCACCATAGTGTATAACACTCCATTCAAATAAATATGTCTGATTCAGCTGTACTTTAACATGGCCAGATGACATTTTCATGTGATTGCAGTGTACACTATGATTCAATATTGATGTATGTAATGTTGTACATATATTATGCAAACATCATACAATCTGATTTAGGTATTATTTCACACTAGCTGTATAGAAATGAAAAACCGCAGTTCAAACGTAAAAATTAGTTTCTTATCTTATTTCATTGATGTAGTGAAAATGGACTTAAAACCCGTTTGATCTGCGGCTTCTCAATTAATGTTTCCATCTGAAATTACTTTAAACAAAAAAAAAAAAAAAATGTAACTATCTATGTTAGAAAATATAATATAGATCTTGACCATTTTGCACCAGAACTGTTCACAAAATATTCAGACCAATCTCAAACTTTTTCTGAATGTACCTCAATCTCAAATTATAACTACCTCCGTGTCCCTAGAAATTGTATTACTTGAATCTTTGGAATATATTTACCATACGATTGTTAATGAAATAGTTTTTATTGTTTTCAGTGTAAATTCTGTAGTTAAAAATTAAAAATTGCATACAATAATTAGAAAGTGCATGTTAGTTGGTGCTTCAGAGCTTAAAAATGCATGTAATACAGAATAATAACTTGGCCTCATTGTTTTAGAAATGTATATTAGAGTAAAATTGGCAAGATCTGAGATAAGATTCCTATGAAAGTTATTGTTTTCATTGGGTCTAATAAGAAAATTATTGTGGACTCGCAAAGAGCAATCAAGTGCATATTTATGATGTTGGTGCTATGTTTTTTGATCTATCACACCAGATGATAGTGGCTGGTTTTTTGAGGGATTGAAAGATTTTTAAAGTGGAGATTAATGGTACAGTTTTTCGCATCATTGACCATTGACCCTGTTGATCTTGTGTAAGACAGTAAGACCAAATGTACTTGGACAACAAATGTAGTAAACTTAAAAGGTGACCTGAAAGATAAAAGCAATGATATTAAAGCAATGTGCACAATTGTCAGAAACTGAAAAAAAAAAAAAAAAAAAAAAAAAAAAAAAAAAAAAAAAAATCTGATTGGCTGTAACTTGGCTCAGCATAGTAAATTAAAAATTTAGGCCAAGTCCTATTACTATTTTTCATCTTCTTAGGGTCCCTAAATGAGATTTCCACTTCCCTCCAATATGACCACTATTCAATTAGAGCAAATTTGATGCACCCTAAATTTGCAGCCATTGTAGTGAGAGTAGTAAACATAGTACATGAAAACAGGAGTATTGGGACAGAGGTTTAGAACTTTATAATTGGTCGAGATCATTTCCGAACAATTTTGGACACTGCTCAAGGCATTAGTTGTGGAAGTAACTAGGATTATTATTTTTTGCCCCTCCAGCATTAATATAATAGTATACGTACTTTTTGTGGCCACTAAGAAAATTTTGACATTTGAGAGAAATTACCTGAATCTCCACTTAAAAACTATTACGACTCGTTAAAATTTGAGTTTCCTGTCATTGCATGATGATTTGATGACCAACTTTAAAGACTGCATGCATGAAATTAATAAGATCTGTTATTAAAATTTGACATTAATAAACTATATGAGCTATATAAAGAGAAAGATCAGGGTATATTGAATAATGTAAATTATTATATTAGATATTTTAAAAAGTATTACCTGATAATTGTGTAAACATTCCATATGTTATATAATAAAAATATATTATTGTATGTTGATCAAATATAATGATTATATATAAGAACTATAAAAATATATATATATTATGATATGATACTACATTTAGTGTTGTTATACTAGTGATTATTTTAAAAAATAAAAGAATCTCAAATTATAATACATTTTTTTATTTATAATACATCCTTATAAGTTGTCAAAATAGATTAAAAATATAGTTAAAAACAATTTGTACAAAAATAAACATTAAATTGTATTTCTAAATAATTTTTGTAATGCTTTTAATTTATATAAAGGAAGTAGTAATGGTACATAGAAATTGCATAAGTGACTTGACTTTAAACTATATATGCCCTTGGAAAAAAAAAGGCTTGTGCTCTTTTTTCAACATTATAAGCTCAATCATACATAGTTTCTAAATTCAAAGAAAATATCTTGAGAGGATCTGCCAATTAATTAGTATTTTTTAATTGCATTCTATAATGTTCAGTATATAATATCCTAAACAGCTAAAACAGCCATTGCATAAGCATAAAAGATAACAAATTATAGTTTTCGCCTCAAAATGCAAGTATGCATAAAATTAATAGGAATATATATTATGTATGAATAGTTAAAAAAAAATAAAGTTATCTTATTTGCATGGCGACGATTATTTTAATAACAGAATCATGCAGCAGTGGTATCGAAATTAAGAAATATATTTGCAGATAGAATAACTATCAAAAATGAAATATATACATAACAGCAATTTAAATTTATTCGAACAATAATTCTTTCTAGTTATTTATTTAAACATTAATTTAGCAATTTTAATTATAAAATTATCGGTTTCTCTCTCTGATATATAATATAATAATTATAGCAATTAAATTTCTTTATTTTATTTATACATAATATATATACACGTCGTATACTTCTACGAAACAAATTTATAATTATGTTTATCGAGACCGCATGCGCATCAATTTGTTTCAATTTAAATATTACAAGAAACAAAATTAATTAATTAATGTTACGATAGAATTAATAATAATCACACATGGCTGCATGTGTATGTATTACACACACATGCATGAATTAATTTTATCTTTATTTTTTAAGCTTTCAATTTCCTTAATTATTTCCGCATGTAAATGTGAGAATTAAAAGACTCTTCGAGACGAAACATTTTCACTATTTCAATTTTATTATTTTAAAGTCGGAACACGAAGTATTATGAAGTATAAATTAGGTTATTTAGAAATTTTAAACTTAATTGTGTCACGTTTCGTTCGTATTACGGAGTAATTCAATTATATTAAAAAAAAAAAAAAAAAAAATTATATGAGCTAAAACTAAAAGTATATTATAGTTTTATTATCAAATTCTTAATTGTATTTTCTCTTATATATTGGCAAGAACAGATATATTTTCTTTTTATTATTATTATTCACTCGCAATATGATATTAGCAAAGTTATATTTTATGATATAATATATATTTATTACAAAATGCACAATTTTTTAATTAATAACATTATATAATTAATTAAATCATTCAATATTTACAACCTATATATAGTAACTCTTAAAATTATATGAATTAAAATAGTGATGATGAAATTAGATTGTAAAAATTATATTTATTTGCTTTTTTTATAAATTCTTAAGGAAAAATAAAATTAAGACATAGTAGTGATAAAAGATAATACACAATATTAATTATATAATGTACTGTAAAGAATTGAGCAAAACATTTGAGCCTTTTAAAGCTAGCAATGAAAGTAAATGAGAGTAAAGCAATTAATAATTAACTTAGAGAGTGAAAGTTTTATAGATGAGTTATATACAAATAAAAATATGACGGATTTTTAAATACAATATATTATATTTATAATATTTATGTTATTTAATATACATAATTAAATTAATTAAAAATAAACCAGTTATATTTCATAACTTTTATATTTGATATTAAAAAATTCAATAGAGATTATCGCTTCTTTTAATTAGACAATTAAATCACGTGACAAATTGTAATTGAATTAATATCAATTTTAGCTTCATTTTTTAATTGTTTATTACATAAAATAATTAGTATAGTATATTTAAGAAGTATATAGATATAGCATAATATAATATGTATAATATATGTTTTACCGTGCCATAATTTTGTTATTGCACCACACAAAAGTTCAAGTTTATAATTATTATAATGACTTTTGTTGTCACATTTTTCTCTCGTATACTATTATAGATGCAGGTAATATAATTATCAAATTCACAATCTTTCTCACAATAACAAGTTTAATATTTATACTGTTTTCCGAGAACGGCAATTAAGATCTCGCTCCGAACTTTTTTTAGACATAAATACTTGACAATTAACCTATGACCGTCGGATCGTTGTCAAAATACGTACAATTCAATTCGAACATTCACAATCCACACGTCTAAGAGCGCTCACACTGCACCAAATATGTCTATATATGTTGACTGACGTGACTAGTAGGGGGGGAAGAAGCGGTCGAAGGGCACGCTGCGGAAGGCCCTGGTGAAGATCCTGGTGAAGGCGGACCCCACGAGGTCGTTGACCAGTGGCTTGGTGAGAGGGTAGAAGGGCCGCCACGTCGCGTTGATGATCCCGTCCAGAACGTACTCTGCAGGGAGAGGACAGTCGGGGTTTATAGTGGCAGCTAGTGACTCTTAAAGGGATACAGGCCTCAAATTACAAATTAGACAGACATTAAGTGTTGCTCGAATTTATAATAAAATTCGTATTATTTTTACATGCGCGCGGTGCGACTGTGCGAAGTCGCGCTACAAAGAAAGTCCGTGCTGACGTCACAACTCACAGCTAGCACCGATCAGCATTGAGTTGTGACGTCATCAAGGACTTCATGACGTCATCAAGGACTAAATTTCTTACTTTGAACTGCGACTTCGCACGGATGCATCACGCGTGGAAAAAAATGATGCGAATGTTGATTATATACTCTAAACCCACTTGGTGCCTGTCTAATTTGTAATTTGAGGCCTGTATGCCTTTAATTGAAAATTTTAACCCCGCAGTGTGTCGATTGGTGAACGGTGAGCAACTTGAATTTCATTGTCGAGCGCTTGAAATATATTCTAAAAATGCACTCCAATTTAAAAAGAGAGCAGGGAGCTAAGGACGCTACTCTATATCCTCGTAATCTTATTTTTAGGAACGTTTGGAATTATTATATAACGCTAGGCTAGCTGGTAATTATACATGTCAAATAGAATATATGAAATTTGAATCTCAGTAAAAATATTTTTAAACAATTAATAATTTATAGGAATAATACATCATGGGTAGTGGCCGTGATTCACTATATATACTGTATATATAAAGAGCTATATTCATAAAACAGAAAGAATAATAACCAGGTAATCACTAACCATGATTGGTTTAGGCTATAACATTATTAAAAGTGATTGTTGAGAAACCTGAATATCCTCCTTCGTAAATCGGCCAAACATATTTAGAAATACACAAGACATTATATTATTATTATTATTACATCTCCTGTAATTCCAACCAACTCACCGATGGGCCGATGTCCGAACACGAGGTTGGTGATATGCAGCTTGAGGTCCCGCACCCCCTGGATGCTGGCCCGCACCTTCACGAGCGGCGCGCCCTCCGAGTCAAATTGTCCGGGCGGCCGAGAGATCTCCATCGTCTGGTTGAACCCCACTGAAATGACGAGCATTTAGTTATCTAGTTCCAATATCACCGTAATTAGTGTCTTACTGTAAGAACGACAATCTTTGTTTGAACGCGGTCAATTAAGTATATAAGACTCATGACGATAATATCACAACAATTGATAATTTAAGAAATCATCCGGCAGAGAATCACAGATTTCCAATATTTAGTACATAATTTTATTATAATGAAAAGACACAATTACGTTGATATAATTTATGTGCGATACTGCGATTGTCGTTGAATGTTGAGAGCACATATAAGGCCTGGGAAAACTTTGTCGCCACGAAATCGTCTCTGGGTCATTTTAATCTTTAAAAAAAATATATATAAATGTTTCTGGGGCCTCTGCCCCCTCCCTCCAAAACTGAGACAAAGTGTTATGAGAATTATAATTCAGGTAGAGCTTCCTGCACTTCTTTGATCATTGATCCCCAATTCAAAAACAATACGCAATTCTAAGCGATCGAGTGACTGCTGATATACCCCCTTCTTGGTATGCAACTTTTCCTACACCTAATTTCTGTAACGAACAAGCCGCATGTTCCCGAGTAATTTCAGTTACATAATTGAAAAAAAAAGGTGTTACAATGAGAGGGGAAATAATGGCCCTGACCATGTTCATTCGACCTTTCCCTCCATGTAGGAATTAAAATACCTGTTGATCTATACCCAATATATTACTATATGCTTTCATGATAGATTTTACCCTTTTTGTGTCAATTACACATTCAAATTAAATTTAGATTTAATGAAGATTTATGAAGATATAGCTGGTATTTTTGTTAACATTTAAAACTTTTAGAGATTTGAAATAATGAGTCTTTCAGTTTTATAACCTTTACATAAAATTTCAAGGTTGAAATTCAAACATGACATTCAGAAAGCTTTCCCGTACGATATACTTCAGAGGGGAATACCAAATTGATTAGACTCTAGCTGATTGTTTTTAATTGTATAACCATAATTAAAACTGTCTGCTAGGCTATAGGTGACTCACGCAGGGTGAGGTTGAAGTGCCCCTTGTTCCTGAAGGCCAGCCTCCCCAGAACGCTCAGCTCGAACACGTAGCCGCCCCACAGTCGCTTGTCCGGCCACGTCTGCTGCACCGTCACACGGTGGTTCTCAAGGTCGCTCCTGCAACGTCACAAGCTGTAGTGTCACATAGGACGTCCACAATGACATAGTATACTCCACTCGCGTTCCATCAAGCACTGTGCTATTTGATAGAAGACATTCTTAAAATATATTAAAATATTATATAAAAATATATGGTATATATTAAAGAAAAATTTGTTATACTTTTTACTTAATTATAAATAAGAAAACATGAACATTTAGTTAGTTCGTATGAGTATAAGTATGAAAGGCTTACATATTCAATTGTCAAAATTTATTATTTTTAAATAATAAATTTAATTTTCAAATTAATTATTATTTAATAATTTGAAAATTGATTCGCTATAATTATATAGTGAGAGTTGAATTTTGACATATGGTGTGTAAGTATAAAATACACCATAATTACACTAATTTTAAGTACTTTTAGATTGGTTGCTACGAGCAGGAAGGAATAATTTATATACATATTAGACTTGGTAAAGTGAGAGACTCCAGTGACGTAGCAGGGATGAAAATTAAGAGGTCCGGGACTCTATGTTCTTCTGGCGGGGGTAGATGGGCACAAGAAGTAAGCTGAGGGAAAAGTGCATGAACCCCGCCAATATACCCATGTATTGACGTCATAAAGATAGGTGTGGACATCTGGTGGATTTTAAATGAGTTACTCTAAAAGTGTCATTGTTTTGATATCAGAGCTTTGCTAAAGTACATGTGTAGTTGAGTCATACTGATTCTATCGAGGAGGTTTTCAATGCCATCTCTTGGTGCTTTATGAAGTCAATTCTCCCCAGGACAACTTCAGGAGGGGTTCCCCCGAGTGACTCACTTGAAGGCTGTGACTGAGGACACTTTCCAGCCGCTCTCGGTGACGTCAGTCAGCCGCAGTTTGAAGGAGAAGAGAGGGTTGCGTTGCTTCGTCTGAACCTCGTGGGCGAAGAAAGGGTCAAACGGAGGGATGTCGTAGTCAGGAACACCTGTGGTAACATCATGTGAGGCTTGTCAGACGTCAAGCTTAAGGGGGGGGGGGGCAATTGTGCATCAATTGATATCACTTATATGATATATGGTTAACGAAGACAACAATTGTATGATTTGTACATGTTAAATTGAATGCGGAGCAAAGTATATATAATATAATCTATACTGTAAAAGGTGTACATTTAAGGGTAAGGTAACACGCCCAATTCTAAAAAAAAAATCCCACACATGAAAATTATGAAACATATCTTAAGATGTTCTCCTCTACATCCCCTATAGCTATCAATAGCTGAAACATCAGGTATACAAATTCGAGCTAGTTTTTGAGTTACGAATTTTTAACATTTACTTATTTAACATTGAAAAGTGGAACTCCCATGTTAATATATAGTCAACTTTAAAAATTCATAACTCAAAAACCAGCTTGAATTTGTATGCCTGATATTTCAGCTATTGATAGGGGATGTAGAGGAGAACCTTTTAAGATATAATAAGTTTCATAATTTTCACATGTGTGGGAATTTTTTTAACATTGGGCGAGTTTAACTTGGTTTTCGTCGGAAACGCTCGGTCGGGTGTCCTTCTGATGAAAACCATGCAAGTTAAATGTGAATTAAAGTATACTCGCAGCTAGTGGTTGTAATAATAATAAAAAAAAAACATTGTTGGTTTTAAGTATTACACTTAAAGGACGCAATAAATTTAATAAGGAAAGTATACATATTATACAATACCATTATTCTTTAGAGTACCTGATGGTCTTTATAGAAAACAAGTATTGAAATTGATTGCATAACATAAAATGTGCCATGACAATTATTTGACTTATTTTTAAATGGTTTTATTGAAAGAGAGGTACTTTCATTCTGAACGTCTGCAGGTAAATGGAACGTTTTTTGTTAAGTAATAAAACTGAGAGGCATTACGTGCAATTGTGTAACGAGGAAGTGGTTGGAGATGCGGGCTGGGTCACGTGATTAAGAAAAACACTTCAAGATCGAACGTATTAGCATCGTCACGTACACTTTGTTTACTTGAAATATTACATCAATGGAATAAGACATAATCGAGTGAGCGCAGCTATCAACAAATTTATCAGTGCAGTTGATGATGATGGAGAAAAGAAAAAAGAAAGTACAGTCTTCACCTCGGAAAATTTTCCTAAGTCTTATTAAGTTATTAATCATCATTCCCCACAGGGCATGATGATTAACATGGATGCAGGTGGGAAATTTTTCAAGGTGATGAGTGTACCTTTACAAAATGTAATTTAATCAAATAGATAAATGATGAAAAGTTTCAATTGTTTCAAAAAAATTGTACAGTTTGAGTCAAAACACTGCCCACTCCACCAAGGCCTGCGCACTGCGAAGCGCGCGAAGAAAAATAGTAGTCCATCCTATTTGCTATAGCATTTTAAAATTCAAATTTAATACAATAGAAATATTTTTTTTTTAAATTTTCACACCCCAGGCATAATTTCTAAACCCCACATCTTACCGTGTGTAAACTGTTAAGTTTCAAAATTTTAGAACCACTCCTTCCATGAAAATTTCGGGGTCAAAGTTGCATATAACTCAATGTAAAATTGAGAATCTAGGACTACTATTTCAAAAAAAAAAAAAAGGAAAAAAAACAATCGAGATCGATATTATAGTGCGCAGGTCTTGATGAAGTGGGCAGTGGTCAAAAGATTCGAGCAGAGGGGACACAATGGACAACCTGCATGAAAAATTTTAATGGCTTATTTGGATCCTCAAATTATTATACTTGTAATTGCCAATTTTTTCAGGATTTTTTAAGCCTCTAACACCCTTAAAATCGTACTGCAAATCACTGTGACGTCATAGTGATGCAAATATTTAACACGCAAGCATGTTGCACAGCGCCTTTCCTGCGCGATCAACTTTTTACAAGAAAGGTTTTAAAAAAAATGACAATACGTAACTTGATGTCCTCTCTCCAAATATGCAATAAAAACAATCAAACAAACAGGTTGTCCATTATTTTTCAGACGATTTACCAGTAAGAAAAAAATACTTGTTTTTTGTTTTACATATATGAGGCATTGAAAATTACGCATTATATATATTGGGGGACATTCACAAAGCACTTTAACCCCCACTTTAGCCCTGATTTTTAACCCTGGTGCTAAACATGGTACTAAACCAGGGGCTAACCATGTTAAGCTCATAGTTTAGCACCATGTTTTGCACCAGGGTTAAAAATCGGGGCTAAAGTGGGGTTTAAAGTGCTTTGTGAATGTCCCCCTATGTATATATATTGTATAAAGTGAATATAATAAAATAAAATTGTGTCAGTACAATGCAAATGATTACTCCATTACAAAGCTTACATTATTATTAGAGTTATAAAGTATATTATATAATTATATAGACTTTGCTCTATTATAACATATTGTATATAATTAATATAATGCAAATTCCAGGTGCATAATATAATGTGTTACGAGTAAATCAGACTTGAATCAGGAAAAAAAAAAGTTTAACACATGCATGAGAATATTTATTTTTCATGTTTTATAATACATAATAATTATATAATCTTTTTTTATATGTTAGATGACAACATATTCACACATGTAACTTTCACATGCTTAGTTGACAAAAAAAAAGTGTGTTTACAATCTTCCACTATTTGCACGAGTTCAACAAATCAACGCAATCTTTCAGCACTTTCATTTAACGATGTATTTCTGTGACATAACATTAAATAATTCACGTGTGTGAATTAGCGGGGGCAAGTCAATCTTACAGTTTAGTGTTCCGAAATTATCACGAGACATCGTAGTGTTTTCTATTCTCATATGTAAATAATACATGCATTTTTAATGCATGAATTTAATGCTCTCTCTCTCTCTCAGATTTGTTTTACGGTATATTTGAATAAAAATTCCTAACACAAAATATATGTTATGCGGGAAATTTAAGTCTAGCTGTTATAACTTTGTCTCCTTCGTACACGCACTAAACTCGTAAAAAACATAAATAAAAAGAATGATTATGTTTATACCATACCATGTGAAGTTATAATATAGTTGAAAGCTGTCTAACAATCATTAAGTTATTATGAAATCCATGTAAAATATTTTAAACACATGCGTCCAATAAACCAATTAGAAAGGATTTAAATGCTGTTATTTTTTCTTGTGAAAAACAATCCCCGTTGTTTTGAATATATGTAGAACTTTTTTATGTAACACTGCTGGTCAATTTTGATGCTATTTCTTAAATTATACCACATTGTCTTTATGTGCAATGTATAAAAAATGAATTGTTTAAATGAAATTACATGGGGAGATTTTTTTATTTATTTTTTTTTTTTTTAAAGGTGACCTTTAATTTGGACTAAACATTTTTTTAGTCTTGATTTGCCATTACTTTAAGTCTTAAATTTCCAAGATCCTTAATTAGGCTTTAAAAAAAGTCAGACCTAATTTTGATCTTGCTTTCTTGTGAATGACCTTCTGCTATAATGTAATTTAAAATTTGAATGAAAAACTAAATGGAACGGGTTATAAAACAATCGTTTACTCTGCATGCCTCGGTTTGCCATGACTTGAATTGTTTTTTATAATTAAATGCATAAAAGAATTTCATAACTTATTGTTCCCACTTAACTTCTCTTGTCAGATTTAAATGTGCGCGTGAAAATTTAAAAAAAGTTTAGCCGACTGCATTGTTAATTTGTTTTACAAGAATAATTAGTAATTATTTAATTAAAAATAATTTCACATCAATCTCCATTAACCTTCGTTATAACCATGTAAGAATATCAGCCACAGTACACGTACCTTGGAAAATTTCACTTAAAAAATTGTATTGTTCGAACATTACATTAAACTATTGCCATCCCTTGCTGATAAAAACTTTCAGGGCCAGGATAGTACATTATTTTGAAACAGATCATTGTCTGTCTTCAGTCACTGTGACTAAACTCAATATTGAATTATTGTATAATTATTGTATGAACATTGAAATATTACAAACATTTGAACATCTGGCATGTAATGAGAGTGCAATTTGAATGGTTCTTGCAAAAGCGAAGTAACTGAATTTGTTACTCAATAATACTCACACTATTAAGGGTCTTGATCAGTCCATATTATATAAATTTAATATGAATTATGGATCAGAATTTACGTTTATTATGATAATTATGTAAAAATAAAAAGCAGTTTCATTTATTTTTGAAAAATGTTGACAGCTAAAAATAAATATTTTCGGTATTTAGATAAACTTGCATGGCAGCTAGCTAGTACACTATATAATAATTATGCATTCGTTACATACATTATGCAGGCTTCCACAATGTTATATTAATTCGAGTCAAGAAAAATCAATAAATATGTTATAATAATTTTTTTTTATTTATTTAATGTATATATCCAGGACGAACTATTGTTAAGATGTTATGATAGCCTGATTACGGAAGATACAATAATGATAATGATAATAATTAAAAATATTACCTCTTAATTATAATTTTTATAAATGAATTCTATTAAACAGCAATTATATGTAATTTCTCGGCGCTGCATTTTGTTCTCCGCGTGACGTCACGGGGAAAGTGAAGGGCAGGGAAAGGTTGGATCTGCGACTGCAGCGAGCTGCTGCACTTTTTACCTGGCGATCATTTCCGCGCTGATGTAATAACTCAGCAGTTTCTAGCAAAGTTGTAGCGACCGTCTGGGTAAAAATATAATATACTGAATCGTTACATAATGCTCGTAATTATGGCATTGAAGTAATCAATTTCCACTATTTTATAATGTTGTCAGCAAAAATTACTTGTCCGCTTATATTTAAAATTTTAATTTTAATGAATATAATGCAATAGTAAAAAATATAAATTCAGAGATAATGGATATTAATTTTTAATCTGAAAAAATATATAAAATATAATCTCGCAAATATGATAATTATTTATTATTTGTTGTATGACATTTAAATAAAAATGTGCAAATTTAAAAAGTAAACAAAATGAGAAATGACCCAAATATTAATATGCATGACGATGCTTTTAAAACTGCTGCTACCTCGCTGTAGGTGCATGTGTATGCAACTTGTTTGGCCTATCTGCATGACCTGTCTCTCTCACACAAGATTGCACGATTTTGCAATGATTTTAAAAGTAAGAGCCTTTGCGATCAGGTGTAGCCTCGCACACACAGCCTATCGCATCGTATCATGTATTTTCGTATAGTTCTAAATGAGAAACATACGATCGCATACTTACGATCGCAGAAATACGAGTCTGTATGCGACCCGCCTTAGAAGCTCGGGATGGCGTTGAGCAAGCACAGGTTGAAGATCTGCAGCTTCAGGTCGCAAACAACATCACGAAGAACGTGACTCAATTTAAATGCCACTGTGAGGTCACCATTGTGTAATGACCTTTTGTAAAGTTACAGAACTAGTGACTTTTTTCATGGACGAAAAAAAAAATAAATAACAGTAACAGCATTATCGTTTATAAGAAACGAGTAATTACGCAAAAAAAAAAAAAAAAAAAAAAAAGACGAGAAAAAATTACAAGTGAACTTTAAACAAAATCAGTAAACTTTTGCTTTTTTACAAACTTTTTACATACATAATGTGCTAAGATAATAGGCGTGGTTCACTTATAGTAAGATTAAGCTATTTATACAGCAAAATAACCAAATTACTCCCTATATATATAGTCACGATTAATTAGTATAATACTCTTCATTGCGTTTGGCTGCGTGACGCTATAAACATGGATGGTCTGGATGGATATCATCTACTTGAAAAATCCAAATATAACCATGATGCAAATATTTGGTATTTGCGCATCATCCCTTCAATTACTTTTTCAATCACACCAATTAACAGAATTACTTTTATTTAATTAACAATTTTCAAATAATACGGGTGCAGGAAACTTTACACCCTTATACACATAATATATATATTATGATTTGGCTCCATCTATTTAGTATGCGTGAAATTTTACCTTGATAAGCATTCGTACTCTTAATAGTGCTAGGCTCGGACTGGTCATAAGAGTTGGTGAGCGATCGCTCAGTAGGCCCCCTCGGTTGGGAGACCCCTACAACGTTAAAATTAGGCCCCCACAGGGTCAAGTATAGGTCCTTGATATGGGCCCGTACTCCTGTTTGCTCAGTAGGCCCTTTGAGCCCAGTCCGACCCTATTAGTGCTCAATTGGTGCTCACTACTCACCGGTGGGGTAGAAGTGGTTCAGAGTGTTCAGCACTTGCAGCATGCAGTCGTCAAAGTCGGGCGAGGTGTAGCGACAAGGGCGGAAGTACTCGGCTGTGACAGAGGACATTGTTTGAGAACAAGTTGGAATCACGCGTAAGAAATTGTTTTTGGATTCCGTGAAATGAGTTTTATCAGATATTAAAAACGATCTGGTATATACACTTACAAGGTAGAGATAACACGGATCAGCTGACCCAATGCTAAAAAAATCCCATTTATTAAAATTATAAAATAAAAAATAAAATATCCTCCTCTACAAACCCTATCAGGCTATCAGTAGCTAAAATATCTAGTATACAAATTCGAGCTAATTTTCGAGTTATTCATTTTTAAAGGTGACTAAAAATTTGACTAATTTAACATGAAAGTTCCATTTTCTCCATGTTAAATTAGTCAACTTTAAAAATTCATAACTCGAAAACTAGTTCGTTTTTGTATACCTTATATTTTAGTTTCTAATAGGGGATTTAGAGGAGAATATTTTATTTTTTTTTCATCATTTTCATGAATAGAATTTTTTTAGAATTGAGTCAGATGATCCGCATTATCTCTACCTTAATAAGGGATTCTATTGTATAAATAAATTTTGTTGCATTCCAACAATATTATGAATTATAAATTACTTGATTTATTATAATATTTATTGAAATCGAGAATTTCAAATAATGTAAAATTTGTAATATCTGTAGTATTCTTTGAGGTCATGAAGTCACCAAGTCATTGCAACTGAATTTTAAAACATATTGATATTTTATTATGCAAGACTATTTTTTTCCCCAAGTTTTTTCTAATAAAAACTACAATGCAACCTTGGACATGCTATATAAGCTATAATATTAAACGATATTATTTTAATGCCAGTCACTGTAGACATTAATTTATGTCTATTATTTGAACCATAACATATTGGATTAGAAGCATGACTAGACTACCTAAATGTTTAAATTTGCTACGCTTACGATCTGAGACGCATGCACTTATATCATCCAAAAGTCGTAAGAAAGTTACTTTTTGTGCTTCAAACGTAAAGTAAATTATTAAAAATCTAACTGAATTTTCCTTTTTTTATGTTTTGAAAATTGTATCCTCTCAATGGACGACGTGCATTAAGTTTTGAAATTTTCAATTAGGATAGGACACCCTGAGTTATCTGCAATAAAATAATTATATTAATATAATGTTAATTTTTGTAAATATAACTATCAAAATTGTGCTGCAAATCTATGTTACGATATATGACATAAATATGACCATAAACAAGCGTTGCATGACTATATGACATCACAGTGTTCTGCAGAATGATTTTAAGTGTTAAATTTGAAAAAAAAAAAAAAATAAAAATAAGGTCTTCTATCCAAATATGCAATAAAATTTCATGCAAGTTGTGAATTCTTTAAAATATAATTTAACGTGCTTGATTTTGTCATATAATTCCCAGTGTAATTTAAAAAAAAAAAACAATTTTACTCCCTCTGCCTGTCTTATTTTGCACCTAGCAGTATGAATTAGTGTAATTAATTATCTAATTTCAGTTTTAAAAGTCATTTAAACATGACAATGCATGAAAAATAATTGGAAAACACTTTCAAGATCAAATTTAATTCATTTTTTATATAATTTCTGCTTCTTATATCAGAATTCAGGATTATCATGCTAAATAATTAACTGTAACAATGCAGTTCATGGTTATTGAATGATGATGCTTAATTTTCACTATCAAGAATATTATGACATTGATGACACATGTTGACACACGATCAAAATAATCCAAAAACGAATAGCTTAGAATGAAAAATAAAATTTAATTAATGTAATTACGTATGTGAAATTTTGGAGATTTAAGAATATATTCTTTACGTTATATTGAAATATATGACCATGTGAAAAGGTTACATAAAATGCCTTGAGAAAATTTTAAGATCATTAATAATTTACATTTTACATGCATTGTATCATACACAGCTATAGTATTTAGAAGTGGTGCAATAGTTTCAACAAAAACGTCCCAGTGCTTTTTAATTAAATAAACAGATCGTTTAAAAAAAAATTTAAAAAAAAATGTATATATTTTTATACTGCTTTAAATTATTAAAAATTAATACAACTGAAAAAATTGCTCTTTTTTCTACTTTTTGAAATTATTCCATGGATGGAAAAAAATATGACACTTTGTTTCAAATAAAACGATAAATCATTATACAGAAAATAATGCTAAACCCAGCTTCTATATATTAAGTACTTAACCTGAATAAAATTTTTGACTAGATAAAATTATCAGCATTATCACTCTAGAAAGATGGCATTCTGGATTTACAAATCCTCCTATCATCAGAGAATTACATTACCGAGGTCAAGGCTCTGTTGGTACTGCGCTGAGGCTGGAGTGGTGACCACACAGATTGACGCGAGACAGAAGAGAAGGCTCTTGGTCTGCAATTGAATATTATAATTACTTATAATTATTTACACGATGAATGGGACCTTAAAAATGTTCTTATTTACACTCCTCAATCAAATATATAAATTACTAAAATTACATTCATGAGGATTAGAACTTATTAGCAGTGTGGTGGAATTATTGCAAAAGGGGTAGAAAAATTTATCCCTTAATTTCAAAATTTTAATGTCAACCGATTTAAAAAATTTAAAAACTGTTCCTGGGATAAAAAAAAAAATGAGACTGATTGAATGGCAATTTTAAAAAGAAACTAAATAGATTTTTTTTTAATGTGTAGGAGACCATTTTTTTTTTCATTTTTTTTAACCTTTTACATAAAAGTTTGGTATACATAAAATAAAATTTTTGTATCACCTTTAATTGGTTTCTGATCTTTAATTTAACATATAAATATCATAGAAAAAAAATGTAACTTGTAGGTTTGAAACCCCCAGAAGGGTTAAAAAGTAATCGAAAATTTGCTACCAAGGTCATAAACAAAGGTATCTCGGCTACCAGCTATCAGAGTACAAAGTTTCAAATCTCCATAAATAACCCATAATCGAAAATTCAATACGAATTGTGACTCGCTCGTGTATTACCTTACGTTAGGTGTACACCTCGGGACAGCACTAACTTTACCACTGCTATATTTGCTAGCGCTGCAGCTCCATGCAAGTCACAAAAAATACAAATTTGCATTTTTTTTGTTTTTTTTTTTAA
Organism: Siphlonurus alternatus; assembly: GCA_949825025.1. Taxonomy (NCBI): domain Eukaryota; kingdom Metazoa; phylum Arthropoda; class Insecta; order Ephemeroptera; family Siphlonuridae; genus Siphlonurus; species Siphlonurus alternatus. The sequence continues at coordinate 9,075,174 of OX463778.1, forward strand.
ATATTATTATTATTTTTTTTTTACAATACATCTCTATACTTCAGTGCCCATTAACAGAGCAAGAGTAACGCTCGTACTGTCCCGAGGTGCAATGTATACGAGTATTTTGCAACAAAACTTTAATCATTATACGTTATTAAGGGCATTGGGTATAGCACCGGTAGTTGGCAACACTGACGTATCTTCACCATGTTAATTTTTCATCCTTGCTCCTCGGAGTAATTTTTATATTAGAGCTAAGCTGATTGCAGTAGTATCAAGGTAATTAGTAGCCCAAGTGCACAATTTGGCTTAGTCGTAAAACCTGACTTAAAGAAAAGTATTTTTAGTAATTTTTTTAAATTTACATGCATTTTTTTAAAATATAAAAAAATACATTTTTTTAAATCAGGCTTTATTTAGCCAAATTGTGCACTTTTGGGCTACTAATTATCTTGATACTACTGCAATCAGCTTAGCTCTAGCATAAAAATTACTCCGAGGAGCAAGGTTGAAAAATTAACATGGTGAAGATACGTCAGTGTTGCCAACTACCGGTGCTACACCCAATGCCCACAAGGTATTAATAATAGTTAAAATTTGACATGAACATAATTATATATTATTATATTTGTCCTGTAAATTCAAGTAAAAATTCAAAATAAATATATAAAACATTTTTAAGTGACGAACGAAATAAAAAATTCGATATTATTATGAAACAAAATTTTTAAAAATAATTTTATAATTGAAATTGGGAACTTAATGTAATTAATTACTTACACCAGCCATGCTGCAGATTACGAGTACTAACTTTTATAAATCTACTACACACTGCTCACTGCACCATCGTCAATGCAGTTCTTGTCACTACTGGTCTACAGATCTGCCCCCTCCAGAGAGAACGGTCGAGGGCCGCGAACAGCTGATGTGTCTGGTACTTCTCTCCTTGGAGTTCCGCGGCGGCAAGTGGGGGCACTTGATCGACAAGGATCGAGAATGGAGGGGGGGGGGAGATTCCCTTGAGGCACCCCCTCCCTCCTCCCCCTTAAACATGGCTTAACTAATTTAGCAGCAATCATGATAAATCAAAAGGTAAACTTTTAGTCATGGATTTAACAGCAGTAACCTGAAAATTCATTTTAAATTGTTTTCTACAATTAAGCCGGTATTACACGATACAATTTTTTAAATTATTGTATACAATTTCAAATGGAGTTGAAATTTTCTTGAAAGAAAAAATTGTATGCAAAATCAGCAAAATTGTATCGTGTAATACCGGCTTTAGTCTAGCTTGTCTTAATTCTCAAGTAGTAGAATCTGTATTAGGGACAGAGGGCGCACAGGAAAGACCAGAGTCCATACCCCACGGATGCACGACAACCCTTAAGCCTGAAGCCTGTATTACATTGCACGATACAATTTTGCATACAAATTTTCCTTGCAAGAAAATTTCATCTCCACACAAACAAATGGAGTTCAAGTTTTCTTGTAAGGAAAAATTGTATCTTGTAATACCGGCTTTAGGATAATAATATCACCATAACATAATAACTTTGGAAGATTGAAATTTATTACTTGTGGTTCATATATGTATGAAGTAATATAGAGGCGAAATAGCGTGAACTTTACACTTACTATGTTTGTGGACATTATCAGGCAGTCTATGGAGGTGCGATGAATTGGGTGCTCTTCTTTTTACATCTCCCAAAATTGCAAATTTGCATGCCAGTCTTTCTTAAAAATGCAGTCACTGAAATAAGGAAGGTCCTGAGCCATACAAATAGTATGTAAAATTAAAATTAAATAGTGCGTGTATATATGCAGTGCACCAAAAGAGCTCTTTTTTTAATTTTCTGTATTTTTTTACCATAATTTCACATAAAACATATATAATTTATTGTCAATAATTATTAATTAATAGTGCGCATTCATAGACAAATATAAGTAAATTGAGGACATAAGACCATGTAATCTTAATAATCACATAAAAAGGAGAAAGCAAAATTTATATAACAATATTAAACCCATGTTTTCAAGAGTAAATTTTAATTATCTTTAAACTTTCTGATGTCAATATTTTCAAGGAGAAACAAGGGCGTCATCAATGAGCTTACAAAACACTAAATTTTTTAATAATATATATTCATTCAATTAAACTGCAGCTGCTTAACGACGTAACTTTTGAGTATTTTATTTTTTACGGTAGTGAAATATGAGATGCGACTATGAGAAACTTTTACATGACAAATAATTTTTAGTGTATGCATAAAAATACAACTGAATTTAAAATTATATTGATAGAAGTGCCAACTGTTATATTATGTAACAATTGGGAAGTATAATAAAAAATTATAAAAAAATAAGTGAATTCATTAAAGTAAAGTGCGCACGAGAAAAAAAAAGTTGAGTTTGTACTATCTAAAAATAGTTCAAGTGGTCCTCCATATGGAACTTTAATCCAAAAAATTCCATCTCAAATAGGTTCTCCAGAAAAAAATTCCAAAGTCTAAATGAGCGCGTCGCTTAGCATTGGGCCTTACCTGACAAACACCCTCGATTATCTCGAAAAAATACTGCGTTCGGTGGTATGAAAAAATATAGCGATGTTTTATGACTTGAGCTTTAACCATATGCAAATTTTGAGCATTTTTTTTCGAATCAGTTGTTCTGTGAAAAATCTTGGAAATTTCTTATGATAATTTAACATGGACGATTTTCAAGATTTTTTTACGGAAAATCTGATTCGAAAAAAAATGCTCAAAATTTGCTTGTGGTTAAAGTTCAAGTCATAGAACATCGCTATATTTTTTTATACCACTGAACGCAGTATTTTTTTGAGATAATCGAGGGTGTTTGTCCGGTAAGGCCCAGTGTTAAGCGACGCGCTCATTCAGACTTTGGAATTTTTTTCTGGAGAACCTATTTGAGATGGAATTTTTTTTATTTCAGTTCCATATGGAGGACCACTTGAACTATTTTTAGATAGCACTAACTCAACTTTTTTTTCTCGTGCGCACTTTACTTTAAGTTCAAAAAAGTCCAATGGAAATATTATATTATAGTATATGTAATTTATTTGTGTGAGATATAGAGGACATAAAAAGGACCAAGAGATGGCGCTGACGGAGCATTTACATGATTTTACAATGTTAATCATATACAGCAATCCTCGCTGGACGCACGTTATAGTACCAGCAGTTACCACTATAGGTTCGCACTAACTTTATGACGCCAATATATAATTATATAGATCGAAGCTTGTATATTAATGAGCTACAATTTGGTTGATCACTTAAATGAAATGCACTTGCCTTGTCGATTTTACCATGGAGTTTACCATAATATGGAGCAAACCCTGGCGGTTAACACACCCCATAACAGATATGTCAGAAAGTTTCTTCATTTCGGGGATGGTTGCCCATAAGCAACACTTACTTGATAATGGCACTCTACCATCCATATGAAATCTCTGAAACACGTTTGGTATATTTTATGACCATAAGACACGTCTGATAGACTCTGCATGGTGCACGTGCAGAGACCCTACAGAGACCTTCGTGTCTTATGGCCAGAGAAATTTGACCAGCTTGGCTGAACTTCGCTGTAACTGAGAGTGGCGGCGCCACTGAATCGCAGCGGCCATGCACGGCCCGGTTCTCGCTGGCTGCGCGGGCAATTTTAGCCAGCAAGAACCAGGCCGTGTCGAACATTTAGCAGCGCCGCCAATCTCAGAAACAGTGAAGCTCTGATCAAATTCCTCGCCATAAGGTACACGGAGGTCTCTATAAGGGTCGTCTCTGCGTGCATTGGTGTTGGAGCCAATAAACTTTCAAACAATTTGACGCACTTTGCGGCGCTAACATTTCAATTTTTCACCATCAGATGTCAGCACGTGGCTGGTAATTTAGTGCCCCTGATGACTGCAACCCATGCAGCTTGCAGTCCGAGAGAGTTCAATGGCTCGTCGCACTTTCCCTCTCTGCATGACTCGATCTCGTTTCAAGCAATTATAAATTACGTCAAACGGTGCTTACATAAAACCAAGACTAGACAATAACTTATTGAGTCGTATTAGTAATAAACGCGTGATTACATGTAACATGTATGTACGTGTAATACGTGTATTCGTATGTAATTCGATCACAATATTCACAATCTTGTAATATAAATTTTATATTAAAATATGTTATATAATTTGATAAATATATATGTTAAATATGCATTAGAATTATCTCATGACATTTATATTATTTTGTATTAAATTAATTATCATCAATCTTGAACCTGGCAAATTTCAGTAAAATTCAGCAACTTGAACCAAACTGAAATTTAAATAATATATTTTATACTTTTTTTTTCATTGATAAAAAACCTGTTGTGTATTATTAGGTATACTGGCCACGAGTGAATTTCTGTCTTATGATTTAAAAAAGTTGAGACTTGAGACCCCGGCTATACCTCGATCCGGGGCCTATATATACTAGTATATATAAGGACGGATCCAAACTTCAATTTTTTGGGGGGAATTAAAAGGGGCTATGTCGCAAGGCTATCGGATTTAAAATGGGGGCAGTGGGTGGAGTATATAATTGGGGATTTTTTTTTTTAAATTATTTTTACTTTTTTCTGTATATCTCAGCACTTTATTGATCATTATAAATTGGGAAAACAACAAATCCTACAAGGAGCTTGCGAGGACTATATCTTGTATATAGTCCTTGAGGAGCTTGGAGCTCCATCAGTTGGTCGGGTTAACATCAGGTAGATATAGGGTTAAGGTATAGGGAAATGATGAACGGCCTGTTACGCGTCCCAGCATTCACTGAGGTGAAACTGACAATGAGGTAATCGTGGAAAAATTCAGTCAGGACGTACGGACACCTCTAATTTTCATCAATGGACTAAAGTGATATCCAAAGCCTGGGAAACCACACACAAGTGCATCACTGCACTGGGTGGAAAGCAAAATAAATTTACCTCAGAGAGAGAGAGAGAGAGAGAGAGAGAGAGAGAGAGAGAGAGAGAGAGAGAGAGAGAGAGAGAGAGCAGCGTAATTTGTACTTGAAACGGTCACCCATCCACTCATCCAGGTATTAACCACGCTTGACGTTGCTTGACTTCAGTGATCTCAATGTTAAGCCCAATTATTATAGGGCTAGTAAAAATTACTATGATTATGACATATATATATATATAATATGGTGTTCCGATCGTATACGCTAAATTTTCGGCGGGAGGACTTTCAGCTAGAAAGTTGAAAGTTGGCACACATAGAGCCAAGGGTTGTAAGTTCTTTTGACATGTGTTACAATTTTTTTAAAATCAATATTTCATGCCTTTTTAGGGGTGGATTCACGATTTGCATTACTTCTTTATGGGATTTCCATGTTAAATTAAGTTGATAGAAAAATTTTCTCCGATCAGCACCCAATTTTGTTTCTAGGGGGTTCTAATGGTGTAATTTAAAATGTGATATAAACAACCCCTAATGATATATTGACCCTTACTACGTTAAAAAATCATTTTATCCTAATTTTGACATCACCATTGAAACAAGCTATTTTTTTACCCTAAAAATATCTTTGAATTTTTTAAATCAGAGAGATTTAAGGATTTCAACATGAGGGGTAAAAATACCAACCCCTAAAAATTAAATCCTTGACTAACTCTGATTTCAAAAATTCAAAGGTGTTTTCTGGGGCAAAAAAAAATAAGTTCCTTTTAATGGTAATGTCAAAATTAGGATAAAATTATTTTTTAACGTAGTAAGGGTCAATATCTCATTAGAGGTTGTTTTTATCACATTTTAAATTACACCATTAGATTCAGCGTGTTTTGAAACCCCAAAAACAAAATTGGATGCTGATCGGAGAAATTTTTTCTATCAACTTAATTTAACATGGAAATCCCATTAAGAAGTAATGCAAATCGTGAATCCGCCCCTAAAAAGGCATGAAATATTGATTTTAAAAAAATTGTAACACATGTCAAAAAAACTTACAACCCTTGGCTCTTATATGTATGCCAAATTTCAACTTTCTTATAGCTGAAAGTCCTCCCGCCGAAAATTTAGCGTACGATCGGAACACCATTTCTGGCCCAGTCTATATATATTATACACAACATATACTACCTCAACCTCAATCGATCCGTACAGCTAGTATGTAGGACAAAAACAATGTATATTTAAATTAAAATTGCTTGACGGATTTTCGTCATGTAGGCACGTGTGTAAGAGTTTTTTTTTTTTTTTTATATAACACGCCATTAAACTAAACACCGTAAAAATGTGTCATCATATGAGTAATGGCAGCTAAATAATTGATCAATTATTTTAAATGCCAGCTGAAAGTGAAAAGTAACACTACAATTGAGTTTTTCATTAATTTTTCCAATTGCTTGTGGGTTCACGAGTACTTGTATATTACCAAATAACATTACAGTATAAAGTGGTGAATACAAGGCAGCAATTTAAGCAGCCAATGATATCAATACATTGTACAGTTCTTAAGGATGAATCTCAGTAGGTTGATATCTCACAATCGTACCGCCTGAATGCAACAAAACTTGCAGAGGACTTAGAACTCAACCATCAATAGGTGATATACAAATTTTGAAGCGAATCTGTCTTATCAGTTTTGTGAAAACTGAAGTAGAAGTTTAACATTGGCCTTATGGACGAAAACCGGAAATGGAGCTGTTGTAAGAAAACTGCAAGACTGAATTTGCTCAAACCATAAGCGATTAAGTTTTAGAACAGTCTCGATTTTTTAAAATTTATTTTATTCGATTCGTTTGTAGGGAAATATTCTTTGACTCCAGCAGTAACTGAGATTCATCGTTAAAGTTAAAAATTGGAATTCATATCTTTTTATATATTAGGTAAGATTCTAACGCATGTTTTCCAATTTTTAACTTTAAAAACTGTGCACTCATCGCCTTGTTAATCGTCACCATGCCCCGTAATAAAAGTAACATGCACAGGACATAGTGATTATTGACTGTGTTCAAGCCAATAAGGGGGGGTGGGTCGACACATTAATGTTTGTTTCTGTGTGAGATTAAAAAATTGTTAGTTTAGTAATTTTGTTGTAATAGAGCATCGTAATGTGGACATATTCCTCCTATGTTAATTCTGGTGTTGATGAATACTCTGTTTTAATTAAATAAAGTAACACATTTTTTTAAGATATGGTCAAGTTATAATTATATTTTTTTCCCAGAATGATATTCTGTCCATTAACTGCTCAGTATTTATTATGAAGAATATTAAGATACTTCAGCTGAAAATAAAATAATGGAATATCAATCTCATTTTCATATAATGAATAATAATGAATATAGAAGGTGCAAAATTATGGTACTCTGATTTCCTCCAGGAATTATTTTAAAGCTATTATTGAAAGTACAGAGAGAGAGAGAGAGAGAGAGAGAGAGAGAGAGAGAGAGAGAGAGAGAGAGAGAGAGAGAGAGAGAGAGAGAGAGAGAGAGAGAGAGAGAGAGAGATGTCACAAATTCAAGGGGGCGGTGTTCTCACAACAGTTCCATTTCCGGTTTCCGTCCATAAGGCCAATGTTAAACTTCTGCCTCATGGCAGTTTTCTCAAAACTGTTCAAACAGATCCACTTTAAAAAAAATAAGCAACCTTATTGTGGCGAGCTTAAAGACTCCTGCAAGTCTCATTAGAATCAAGGGAGCCGTTTCCGAGATACTCAATTATCGAAACTTAAAAACTGTCAAATAATTTTTTTAATTGAATTTAAACACGTGTATACAATAAAACTTTATCGACACGTGGGGATTTCTAAAAAGAGTATGACAAAAGTTATATATATCATAATGTAAAATATATGGGTCAATATTATATAATATATTATAAATTAATTATATATTCATTACGCTATATTATTTAAATATTTGTTTTTTGCTGTCTATTTTTTGTTTGTTTACGGCTTATTATAATTATATATTTTTTATTTAAACTGAAAATGAAGGTTTTTTAATGATTTCCAATTCGTAGTATGATATTATACCAATATCATATAGTATTACTATATACTATATGGTATATAATTTTATATTATATTATAGTATTTTATAAAATAGTATTTATACATATTACATATTTCAAACTTAGTTCTCAAACCAGTTTTTTTAATTTGGATATCAGTGTTTGTTTACATATTTTTTTTACACTAATTTCGTTCTAAATTCCTTACATTTGAGCGATTTTTTCATCATTTCGTTCTTATTTAGGTATAAATGCAATCCCGAAGTAAGAGTGAAGAAATATCTCTAACACAATATCTATTAATATATATGTTCTAATTTATTCAAATATCGTACACGTGTTCCAAATTTTATCAACTCTCTCAAGACCATATAACTTATAATTATAGCTTAAATTAATTAATTCTATCATAAGAAAAACCTACATGAGTTTGTTTAGTTTAGAGAACCTTGAGGTCATGAATTATTTAAAAACATTTTATTAACTCTGTAACACAAAATGAAAATCGTCAGCAAAACCTGATGACGTCATATTCATGTATCGCCTTTTCCAATGCTTGCTTCTTTAATATTTACTATAATTTATGACGCACAGAGTTTTGCAGTATAATTTTATAGGTGTTGGAGATATTCTTAAGGTAGAGATAACGCCGAACAGCTGTTTGACGTAATCCCCTTTGATTAACATGTAATCCTTAGCAAATTGACAAAAATTCTGAAATTATTTTGAAAGGCAGATATTAGTGCCTAAAAAGCTATAGAAAAAATTTCAAAACAATTTAACGAGACGATTTTTTTTTATTAATTTTTTTAATTTTCAGCATAGGGGGGCTTTCCCATGGAGAGCCAAACTAAAAAATTAATTTAAAAAAATCGGCTCGTTAAATGTTTTTGAAACTTTTTCTATGACTTTTAGGCACTAATATCTGCCTCTCAAAAAAATCTCAGAATTTTTGTCAATTTGCTAAGGTTTACGTGTTAATAAAAGGGGATTACGACGAACAGCTGTTCGTCATTATCTCTACCTTAATTTCTTAGAGTAAAGAAAAAAAAAAAAAAGTTTAAAATTTGAAAGTACATAACTCAAGGTAGTTAATTCAAATATGTAATGAAAATTTTCTAGCTGAGAATTTCCACGAATAAGGTCTCTGTAATGTATGTAACTTTTTACTTTTTTTCGTTTTTGGAGACTTTAATGACTGCAACATAATGGAGTATTGTCCTCAATTTTTTTTATTGCAGAAATGGATAGAGCGTGCAAAGTTATGCTACCCTGATTTTTTTCAGATTTTTTAGAGCCCGGGAAGTATTTTTAAAAAATTATTGAAAGTCCTATTTGTGACGTCACGCGGCGGCAAGTCCTATCTTTTTCTTAAGGAGCGGCGTCTCGTGACGTCACAAAAAGAACTTTCAATAATTTTTTCAAAATAGTTCCCGGGCTCTAAAAAATCTGAAAAAAATCAGGGTAGCATAACTTTGCACCCTCTATCCATTTCTGCAATAAAAAAAATTGAGGTCAATACTCCATTATGTTGCCAGAATGGAGTATTGACCTCAATTTTTTTTTATTGCAGAAATGGATAGAGGGTGCAAAGTTATGCTACCCTGATTTTTTTCAGATTTTTTAGAGCCCGGGAACTATTTTTAAAAAATGATTGAAAGTTATTTTTGTGACGTCACGAGACGCCGCTCCTTAAGAAAAAGATAGGACTTGCCGCCGCGTGACGTCACAAAAAGGAATTTCAATAATTTTTTAAAAATACTTCCCGGCCTCTAAAAAATCTGAAAAAAATCAGGGTAGCATAACTTTGCACGCTCTATCCATTTTTGCAATAACAAAAATTGAGGACAATACTCCATTAACATAATTATGATTTATGATCGAGAGCTCGAGGATTAGCCGCATATTTTTTTCTCAATTGAACCTTTTTGTGGCTAGTATTCTGGTCACAAGTGACTGAATTAATTAATTATAATTAATAAATATAAAATAAAAATAGTGATTGAAAACAATAACATAAAACAATTCGAGAGGGAGAATAAATTTCTTCATGGTCTGTTAATTTTTTTTTTTAATAAAAATGAAAGAGAGATGTAAAACGAAAAGTATTTTATTTTCAAGAAAGGTCAATCGCGCGTTTTAAAATTATTATCATCTTGGTGAAAATGAAATGACGACTTGATGACATATATGGTAACTATGCTATTAACATTTAAGGTAGAGATAACACGGATCAGCCGACCCAATGCTAAAAAAATCCCATTCATGAAAATTATAAAAAAAAATTGAAAAAAAAAAAAATTGAAATTGAAGAAAAATGACGAGAAATATCTCTAATTGGTTCAAAAGTTTATAATATTTATATTCACTAAGGTGCAACGATACTTTGTAGCGTATTTCTTTTAAGAGATCGTGCTATATTAAGAGATGATATGCAAATTCAGTTACCCAAACCCCCTCCATGCCTGCTGTAGGTTAGTAACTGCTATTAGTATTATACTATCGGTCTAATTATCAATTAATATTATTTACATGTTATTTATCACCATTTGTTTCACCGTTTTATTTATTGTTGATAATATTTCTAGCTAATTTTATACTAAAATAAAAAAGATCGTATTTATTTTTTACAATCGAATGATATTACATTAAATTGATGTACCACGGCATAATAAAATTATAATAAGTTAATATATTATTAAATATATAGAAATAAAACTTAATTTTGTTGTATAAATTCAAGAATTACATATTTCTGAATTTCGTAAATGGTACATGATTTCAATGTTAAAGAAAACACTGAAAATATTTCAGTGCTTGCTACCCACTGAAAATAGGGTGTCAATTGACAGTGGTTTCCAGCACCTGAAAACCAACACCTTAATAATTTTCAGGGGTATCAATCCACTGAATATAAGATGTCAATTTCAGTATCAGGAATATACTGAAATTCAGCCAAATTTTATTAAGAGTGTAGGGGATGTAGAAGAGAACATTTTAATTATTTTTCGTAATTTTCATGAATGGGATTTTTTTTTTAGAATTGGGCCAGCTGATCCGTGTTATCTCCACCTTAATTGGCGTAAAATGTTAATTTACGACTTTATACTTTTTATAGTTATACACTCTTAATAAAATTTGGCTGAATGTCAGTATATTCCTGATACTGAAATTGACATCTTATATTCAGTGGATTGATACCCCTGAATATTATTCAGGTGTTGGATTTCAGGTGTTAGAAACCACTGTCAATTGACACCCTATTTTCAGTGAGTAGCAAGCACTGAAATATTTTCAGTGTTTTCTTTAACATTAAAATCATGTACGATTTACGAAATTGAGAAATATGTCATTTTTTAATTTATACAACAAAATTAAATTTTATTTCTAGAGATTCAATAATATATTAACTTATTATAATTTTATTATACCGTGTCACATAAATTTAATGTAATATCATTCCATTGTAAAAAAAATAAATACGAAAAAATTGTATTTTAATATAAAATTAGCTAGAAATATTAGCGACAATAAATAAAATGGTGAAAAACAACTTATAAATAATACAAATTGATAATTAGACCGATATTATAATACTAATAGCAATTACTAACCTACAACAGGCATGGAGGAGGTTTGGGTAACTGAATTTGCATCTCATCTCTTAATAAAGTACGATCTCTTAAAAGAAATACGCCACAAAGTATCGTTGCACCTTAGTGAATACAAATATTATAAACTTTTGAACCAATTAGAGATATTTCTCGTCGTTTTTCCTCAATTTCATGACATGACGCCATCATCGCGTTCACAAAATTTTCCACTTCAGCTGACTAAATTATATTTACGGTTTGCGTTCTTCATTTACTTTTTAATTTCACCTTAATTTTTTTCAGGCTATTAATTTTTTTTCAGTACATATTTTTATTTTTCAGCACATTTTATTTTTTCAGCATATCCTTACACTGGGATATATAATTGAGGTGTTAAAACATAGAAATTTTTTCGAAACTACTGAAAGTCAGTAGTTAAAAATATACTGACATTAATTTCAGCCAAATTTTATTAAGAGTGTACAGTATAATCTGCCTTCGAAATTGACTGCCTTGTAACTTTGACGTAATTTAAATATGCAATAAGAAAAATAATGTAAATTAATTAATTAAATTGTATATGATAAGGGAAACTGGTAAATGTTTTGAATTTTTGCTAAAAAAATTTACATATAATTATTAAATTTATATAAATAAATAGATTCGAAATGTATACAATGTCAAAAACAAAATGTCTTATTCCACTATATTCTTATAAATCGTATTATATATTCCATTATACGGTTTCTAACCACATCCTTAATTAATTATAAAAATTATTTATATAAGTTTCCAGTGTTTTTAAATTTAATTTATTTCCAGCATGCAGACTTTGATGTGATAATTTTTTGATGACCAATCCATTTTTTTATAATGCGATAAATTAATTAACTTAATAATAAACATATTCAACATAATTGTTATTGATTTAAATACTTTCAAATAATTTGTCATAAAAATGATAAAAATTAACAGAAATATTATAGTGCACTACCTAGCTGCCAACTTATAATATATGCTATATACGTAGCATGTGGGATATATAATCAGATAAATATATTTGTTTTCTATAATGTGACCAACAATTTTTAATTTTTATTGTTCATCATAATTTTTTTTTCATGAATGAACTGTCGTCAAATGTGATTATGCTATGTAAAATACGCTTCTTTCTCATGCATGAAAACTACCATTTTGGCCCCACCTTTTTTATTTTTTTAACGGATAATTTTTTAAAGAGAAAAAAAAAAAAAAAAACTGAAATTAAAACTTGTTTCTTCGACTTGTTGCACCTTAGGGTAAAATTTAACGATCACAAATTTTATTGAAATCTCGTAAAATTATTCCTATACGACTCAAGAACTCATGCACCCAATCTCCTTTATATAAAAACGCGTGGAGCTTAGGCCACTTAAGTCTGGCTATTACGTCACGGCGACTCACGGCTGCACATTTTGAGCCAAGGTCATGCGCCAAGGTAGCAGCCAAGCACCTTCTCTTTCACCGACCGCGTTGTAAACAAACCAGTCGCCTGTAAGACACGCTGAGTGCTCCAAGTGTGGACTGAGATGGTGCTCATTTGTTGAAACGAATTTATTAGTTAATTGCACTTTTATATATAATTTTAATGCACCTGACTGGCTTATAAATTATAAATAATCGTGTTCACTTAGCTCTTATTCAGGTCAGCGGTGCTCATGCATTTATTGAACTTTCTGACAATGAATTGGTGACATTTGGTGACGTTTAGTGGTTAATTGCACTTTAATTTTAATTTTTTATAAATTAATCGTGTTCACCAAATATTTTTCAGCACTAATTGTTAATGTGGAAATATTGCAACAAAGTTGAGGTCATTTAACATAAAATTTGTGTAAACTTTGATACAAAAATGTTATTAATTTAAACTATAAATAGTGTTAATTAAGCTAGAGTTTTAATAATCATTAATTGGTGTTAATTTGAATATCCATATTTTGAAACATTCTTAAGACATTTCATCAAATTATACCCAAAATAATGAAAATGGACACCGGTCCTCCTCCGACCCTTGTATTCCTGCAGATAGAAACTACAGGGTTTGACCCTGAAGTTGATCAGGTGATCATCATAGCGGCAGAAACTGCAGACAAAAACTTCTCGAGGAAAATAATCCCGACGGTGCCCATCAAGCCGGACGCGAACGAAGTGAATCATTTGTCAGTGGTGAACGGTCTGCTGTACTACGAGTGTGAACTAATGTTCAACAACTTGGTGCGCAGACACCAGGCTTGGATTGACTTCATTGACTTTCTAGGGTCATGCTCCAGACCTCTTCTTGTTGGACATAATGTACGCCTTCAGGAGCAGTTTGTAAGAAGGTTTGTGGGCACCATAGCAAAAAGAGTCAGGGGAGGTTTTGTGCATTTTTCAAGACATATTAATTTGTTAATAAAAAAAATAGACTCCCTTTATTTGATATTTACTGAATGGTATAGAGGTTTCAAGTCAGCTGATTTTTTTTACGGTGTTCCCACCGTCCTATCTAAACCTAAGTAAAAAAAAAAAAAAAAACGAAACAAAATTGCTTTTTTGGCAGAAACGAAATTTTTTAGAGGAAAATAAGTTCCTGTGATTCATTATCAGATGGGGAGTTAAGTGATGGTTTCAAATTAATAGCTTTAATAGTTACTAAGAAAAAATATAAATTTTCTAATACCATGGTGACTTATGGAGATATTTTTTCCGCTTGAGATCGAACATTACATTAATATTTGAGTCTTTTTTAACGAAAATATGCTAAATTAAGTTCAAAACGAACACTTTATGCAGGTAACCGAGTAACTTAAGGGTATTTTCAGCTTGAATTTTCAAACAGGATTGGTTTTGATTTAATTTATTAGATCTTTGCACACATGTCATCTATAAGATAATGTTTCCTGATGAAATGTAATAATTAAAACGGCATGGGAGGCAAGTTAATTAATTATCGAGATTAAAATGTTTTTTGTTCCTTCCTTTCAAAATTTATATTACTGAAGTATATAGTCTGGGTCTGGTATAAAGGGTTATTGGATGCGATTCACGAAGAAGTTAGCCAGGTTTCTAACCACGGTTAGCTTAACCACGTTTAACTATATACCTGTTTTACGTGTTAAACTACCTAGTTAAACGTGGTTAGAAACCTGGCTAACTGCTTCGTGAATCGCGCCCATTTAGTCTAAAGTGTATGCTCGTTTGCAGTAAGATTAAGCAAGATTGCTTTAAAAAACTAAATGTCCTATATAGTACTTTTATTTATTTTATTTAATTTATTCGAACAACTGGTTGTACAACAACATATATCATATATGGATCACGTCACCAATCTTAATAATAATAATAATAATAATAATAATATAAATGTTTATCGAGCAAAAGAACATAATACACAGTGATACATTTTAATACATAATGCTCAAAGGGTGACTCAAAAAGGGGATCCCATTCACGAAGTGTTAAGTCACCTAAAAATAAGGTAAAATTATTTATCAGATATTTTACACACAATAATTCGTAACTACTTCGTCATAAATAACATATAATCTTATAACATTATTAAAATTACAACACAAACATGACACAAATAATACAAAACAATACTGTATAATATACTATAATTTAAAAATTAATTAAATAATAAATATTGCTTATTTATTCCCCAAAAATATACACAATATATTCCAGAAACTGATTTTGATTAATTAAGTATTGACTTCAAAAAAATTCAATGCAGAAATGGATGTAGTGTGCAAAGTTATGCCACTCTATTATTATTATTATTATTATTTTGCAGATTTCTTAGAGGCTGAGAAATATTGCTAAAAAGTTTTATCGATGTCGGATTTGAACCCACGCCGCCCCTTTTAGATTTTTAGATTCTCTCTCTACTTTTTCAATAATTGTTTAAAAATAGTTCCCGGACTCTAAATAAATAAAAAAAAAATCGGAGTGGCATAGCTTATATATATATTATTCATTCCTCTATATATTCATTTCTGCAATAAAAATTTTGAAGTTGATACTCTATTATATATATATTATATTTCAATATGATCACCATGACTTTCATTTGACCTCTGACCCCAGTGAGGTGACTCGTGAGGTCCTGCAGACCCAATTCTCCACTACGGTCTCCGGGCCAGTCCAGTTGGTAGACGCTGCAGACATATTCCGCGAGGTCCTCCTCCAGTACGATGACCTTTATTTGACCTCTGCCACAGTGAGGTGAACCGCGAGGGCCTGCAGACCCGGTTCTCCACTACGGTCTCCGGACCAGTCCAGTTGGTAGATGCTGCAGACATATTTCGCGAGGTCCTCCCCCAGTACGGCGGTCTGCAACTTCGCGAGGTGGCACAGAGGGAGCTGGAGCTTTGTCAGTACGAAGCGTGGGAGATGTTCGCCATGCCGAGATACAAGCTGGACCTCATCAGGAGGATCATGAGCAAGCTTGGAGTGTCCACGGATACCATCGTGAGACATGCCGTCACCGTCTAGGTGGGTTTTGTTGAGGAAATCTCTTCTTGGTACACTTCTCGTCTCTGAAAAGTTCTCTTCTGAAGTTTTGTTAATTCCATGCACCCGCCGGGCCCATGCCCCGTAAGAATAACATGACAGGGTATGGTGATTAACAAGGCTGCAGAATAAAACTTTTCAGAGGCGAAGAGTGCACAAAATGCAAAATGAATATATATAATCAGTAATAAAATGGTCCCATTTAAATTTTTACAAAATAAACCAGAAGTTAGTTTTAGAGAGTTAAGGTGGATTCACGTGGCGATTATTATTATACGACGCGAATAATGCGCACTTGCTGTAACATCCATTGGCGGCCATATTTCGCGATTAAAAGAAAAGTAGCATCGTAATTAACGCGATTCCCGGCGAATTCGCCGCCGCATAGGATTTCACAGCTTTTACGTCATAATCGCGTCACATCGCCGTAGTCGCCATCTGAATCCGCCTTTATTGCAGTTTTGACGATAGATGTATATGATTATGAAATTTTGCAACAGAGCGGTGTATACAAAAACTATTTGAAAGAGAGAAAAAACAAAACAATTAATCTCAGTAATCAATTTTTATTACTATAAATACTCACCATGTTATTATTACATGATATTTTTTCACGTAATATCGCCTCTGGCCCGCCAAGTTTCAAGGTCTTTAAGATGACGGTGATTTAATAAGTATGGCCCTCGACGCCGCGAGAGGAGGAGAGTGTATAGGAAAGAGGCGAAGTTGCTTTTAGTTTGGTTAGAGAAAATAATTAATATTAATGGTAAAAAAATATCAATTGATGTTTGGAATTATAAGTAAGTAATTTTCTCGTAACTTAAATTCAAAAGTGAAGAATGGATTAATTTTTAAATTATTTCCGTTCTTAAGCGTTTTCAGTTCAACATAGTATTTAATTTGCTGTAGAATCAATAGGATTATGATTATTTATTATAAACGTGATAATTAAAAGACAATATAAAAAATTAAAAATACCCGCGGATATAATAAAGTTAAACAAAAAAATATTATGTAAAATATAAATAGGTCAATGACTTTGGACCCTCTTGACCCAAGCACGTGCTGTGTTTGTGTGTATGTATATACTCCATTCAAATAAAAATGTCCGATTCGGTCAACAAGCAAGAAACAACTTATAATAGTTTTAATTGCAGTACTGATTTAGAAATCTGCAGGGGTTATTAAAATTGAAATAGTGACAAAATATTTCGTAAAAATTAGCTCTATTTTTGTGGAAATGATAAATTAAATAATCTATAAATTATATTATTGCTTATTGTTATAAATATCAGAGTACAGGAACTATTAAAAATTATAGTAGTTTATATTAATAAGTATTTAATAAATATTGAAACTTGATTTTAAAATCTACATTATGCATTAAAAAAAAATCAATACCAGACGAGAAAATTATGATTTGAAATATAAAATGAAGAAAATAATAATAAAAAAATTAAAATAATTATTAAATAATACAAAATGCATAAAAGAATGTAATTTTTTTAATTTGTATATGGTTCCTCACGCTTTGATAGTCATTACTTTGGTTCATTGATAAAAAGTATAGGTGTCCGTCCTGACTGTGAGGTTTTCCACGGTTCCCTCAGTCTCACCACAGCGAATGCTAGGACGTGTAACTGACCGTATCCACCATGCTTTCCTTACCTTATTTTCTACTCACTACCCCGCCGCGAGCTGTAAATAAGCTCTTAGGGGTGTATCGTAGTAAAAAATTTAATTAAAGAAATTAAAAGAAAAAATATTGATATTAAACTGCAGTATCCACATAATAAATACCCCCCTGTCACTCTTGACTCTTGCAGGTGTCAGAGCCTGTGAGGTGGATCGGACTTGCACCTTTGAGCCAAGGTCCAGATACTACTAGTCAAATTTATGTAATATTCCTGCCGGAAGTAGCCGGAAGTGAGAGATTTCTGGTCGTCTTGTTCATGTCTGAGTCTTGAAAAATTGCAAACATGTTAGTACTCTTCTTACAAACCTGTAGCCAAAATTTCAAATTTGAAATAAGAATAGGTAGTTTAGAAACCTCTCACTTCCGGGTACTTCCAGCGGGAATTTTAAATTAATTTGACTGTAGTATATGTATCTTACTCTGAGCAGAGTGAACTTGATTAGGCTCCTCAAGTACGCTCTGCTCTGAGCTATGTTGCTGCTGCGGTCAGTAAGATAGTACGTTAAAGCTGCGATATATGATTTATTACATGGCACTTGAAATGGGCTGGATCACAAATGTCTATACTTTTTTTTTTTTTATTCCAACGGGTTGAATTCATACAAGTCTCCCAAGTTGAAAAAAATGTTACCTTAATTCGTTTCTCCTTCTCGAATCTAATTCTCTCCTATATATTTTGCACCATTTTTGAGGAAAAAAGAGGGAAAAAGACGAAAAACACGTCTTCTTTCCTCTTATTGAGGAGGAAATAAAATGTGTTTTGTGATAAAAATACGTTATAAGATTAGGTTTAGACGTATAAAGGATGAATTGAAGGCGTAATTTTTCAACAGTATAAAAAAAACTTCCATTTTTACGACCATCTTTTTTTATTTTTTTATATACAAATACAATAATTACCTTTACATCAATGTTTGAAATTATATTATTTTCTCCGAAAATACTTGATATTTACTGATATAAAATTATTTTCTTTGTTACCAGCTGACCGAGTAGCTACCCTCGTCAAGTGGCACACGATGTACACCTCTGGACACCACGAACTTTACTAATGCTTTATTTGTAAGCTTTATTATAATATATACGCAGTCTATGGAGGCGTGGTGAACCAAAACTGAACTGATGATCTTTTTACCTCACCAGAAATCGCAAATTTGCATCTCTATGTTCATTGGAGCTGCAATTAACTCAAGCAAGTGAGGAAGGGGTAAAGTTCCTGCTCTCCAGAGATGTTCGATCATACTTCGAAGATCCCTCCCGGCGCTACACAGCAAGTGGACTTAAGGCAGATTCACATGGCGACAACGGCGATGCGACGCGATTTTGACGTAAAAGCTGTGAAATCCTATGCGGCGGCCAATTCGCTGGGAATTGCATTAATTACGATGGTCTTTTTCTTTTAATCGCCAAATATGGCCGCCAATGGATGTTATAGCATTAAGTGCGCATTATTCGCGTCGCGTCGCATGATAAAAATCGCCATGTGAATTCACCTTTACATGTGGATCGTCACAAACATCTATCACTAAAGTACATCGTCAGTCGTCACAGGCGCAGATCCAGAGGGGAGGGGGCTACTTTTACCTCCCCCCCCCCCTCTTTGAAATGTTGGATTTATCATTTAATTGTAATATAGGCATTTCCCCACTACAATTTTTTTAACATTCGTCTTATGGAGGCGCTCCTCCCCCCTCCATAAGTTCTTTTCTGGAACCGCACCTGAGTCTCGATTGGCACATATCTTGAATGAGGAAAATCAAATGGTGAACAACATATATTATATGTATAGAATCAAAACTATAATGTGATATAGAATTATTTGGTGTGTGTATTATATATATATATATATATATATATATATATATATATATATATATATATATATATATATATATATATATAATAATTATACTGTATTGCTTGCAAGTTGCAACTATTCTCCTTTTCTCTCTGTCTCTCATGTTATTTCATTTAAAAAAAGACAACAAATTTGCTGCAGCTAGTGCACAGATCTCTTGCAGCCTGTGATCATGCAGATTGGTTGTCAAATATAAAAATATATAAATTTTGCGTGCACAGACGCATTTAAGATGACGAAAAACGATGGAAATTGCATTAAATGTGACGTGGATTGTACGTTCCACGTTTTGACTTCTGATGTATCCATGTATTATATTGTATATTATATTTATTATATTTCTATTTGTTTTCAAAACAGTTAAGAACTCTGTAAATTTGACAAAATAACTGAACTTATTTATCACACAATGAATGTTAATTTTGTTATGATTTTTCCGAGTCCATGATCGAACTATTTTTTTGAAATAAATATTGGAAGTTTGATTTTTGACGGCCACCTTTCTTATTTCCAGTGTTTAACCCATATATGATATGTTAAAATAAATATAATGAAATCAGAACAGTACAATTTTGTAGCTTTATTGAATTGTACTCGTTTATACAATAAAAAAAAATGTTAAGTTTTATTTACATGTTGCAATGCCATTTAAACTTGCATTGATTGTTCTTAAAAAAAATACATATAGTACAGTACATAATATAGAATGCAGTTATAGCTAGGCCATTACAGAATGCTGATTAAATTCAAATGTGGTAAAAAGTAAAAAATGAAAAAAAAAATAAAAAAAAAAATATATTATTATATTCTTTTTTAATAAATTAATACTTTTATCAATTTGTCTATTTATATTATATTGATATTATGTGTGTTGCATGGTTGTCATTAAAACGAAGCATATAAGATCATTTTGCTCCAAGGATCATATTCAGATAATAAATTGATAAGAATAGCTCTTATTCAAAGTGGATGCATTTGCTTACTTTTGATATCTATTTAATTAATTGAACCAACACAAGTACACCAATGTTCTGATTTTGACGATGAATTGAGAACAAGAAACTTCAATCATTTTTATCTCAATCTTGAACGGAGTTTTATACAGGAATCAGTACTCAATATAATTATAGCTATAGTGAATATTGTCCTATATAATTCATGTGCATATATTATGCAGTATTATTTATATACATATAATGCAATGTTTACTGTATACTATAATAAATACTTATACATACATATACCTGCAGTCACAAATTAAAGTTAATATAAACTGTACGGGTGTATAAAAATATTATTTTAATCTATATTAAATTTACCGACGAAGGTATATATGATAATAACTGCATGGTTAAGAAGTTTAGCTCATGCTAGCTACTATATGCTTATTATGAATATATAACCTATATATATATATATTATAATTATTGATATTATATATATATATATATATATATTTATATATATATTAAAAATAAATTAAATATCCTTGACGCCGTTATTACCCTTTCGAGTGTGACCAGGCTGATATTTAGCCTTGTCAGTAAGAGTTATCTTGCGACCATGCTGGGGCTTACCAGGCTCCCAGAAACCATTCCTGCACTCTTCTGGGCTCCTACTACCAGATCTGTGCAGCCTGCAGTGGCAGTGCAAGACTGCAGGGCAGCGGAGTGTAGACAGTCGTAAACTGCATTTTTCCTACCACTCCATCATCTAGTAGTCAGTCACACCCATCCCAAGTCACGAAAAGTCGGCCGGATTCGGGTATTGAACCGGGGACCTCTCGGACCAGAGTCAGAGGTACTATATAACCACTACACCACAGATATATATATATATATATATATATATATATATATATATATATATATATATATATATATATATATATATATATATATATATAAATAAATAGATAATATATATAGTAATAATTTGGTTATCCTGTCATTCCTGTGAGAGAACACATATATGCAATACTGACCGATATGAGAATATAAGAGAATTCAGAGATATACCTGAGAATATAACTATATACTCTGTATATGAGATAATATGAGCCACCGGAATTACTGCACAGAGACCCTATATAAATGGTCCCCAGAGACCCTACATGGTCCCTGACTGCAAATAAAATATCCAAGTGTTTCCCGCTCTTGAGATTTCTAGATTGTAGAGAGAGTTTACATCGCCAGATGTCTCGTCATTGCGGAAATGTATGTCAAGCTAGCTATAATAAATTAAATTTACCTGTAAAATCGTATTCAGAAATTAAGGATTAAGGTAGAGATAACGCTGAACAGCTGTTCGACATACTCTCCTTTGATCAACATGTAAACCTTAGCAAATTGACAAAAATTCTGATTTTTTTTTTTTTTTTTTGAGAGATAGATATTAGTGCCTATAAAAAACCATAGAAAAAATTTCAAAACAATTAATTTAACGAGCCAATTTTTTTTAATTATTTTTTTTTAATTTTCAGCATATAGGGCTTTCTCATGGAGAGCCAAACTAAAAAATTAACTTAAAAAAATCAGCTCGTTAAATGTTTTTGAAACTTTTTCTATGGAGGCACTAATATCTGCCTCTCAAAAAAATTTCATAATTTTTGTCAATTTGCTAAGGTTTACATGTTAATCAAATAGGAGTACGTCAAACAGCTGTTCGGCGTTATCTCTACCTTAAGGTTTATAAAATTCACTATTATTATTTTTAATTTAAAGTGTAATTGTAGTAAATTATATCATTCAAATTTAATATATATTAAAAAGCATTATTTTATATTTATAAATATAATAAAACTCAATAATTATTTATACATGCGTCATAAAAATATACATTACAATTATGCTACCGTTTTAAATTATGCAGTATGCATAATAAAAGTTATTCAGTTAAATACAAATTACTATAATATTCAAACAATTAAAATGAATGAAGGGACAGGACATGCATACTATATACATATATCGCAAGACTCGCAAGAGTATCGTCGTGCATTTCGATCTTCTTATAGAGAGGAGGTCGGAGGAGAGGTTTTCATTTTTCTCCCCCTTCCTGTGGAATTTTGATGCTTTTGATGCTTGAATAATTTTTGTATTTGAGAAATCTGAATATTTGGGAAATGAATGTATAAAAATATAATTGCCTCAACAGTAAGAAAAACAAAACAAAGCACTCAAAGCAGTGGTCGTTATAATATCATATATATATAGTTATATACACAGTTAGTAAATTTGTACTCAATAACTTAAAACAAAAATGATTGATAAAACATTCCGGGTCGGCGGTTCCTTCAATGCATGTTTTTTTTTTTTGTTTTTTAATTTATGTAATTCCATATTTTATCTTAATTTCCTATTAATAATAGTAATAACAAGAAGAAGATACATTACATTGTCGATCGACTAAAGTAAATAATAACTACGATAGTATATTAATTATAATACTTTCAGAGCCTCGTTCACATCAGGCTATTTTCTATCTCCACTTGTCTAATTTATTTTTGTCGTGGCATAATATAAGACATATTATATCATATCCTTCAAGTATAATTGAATTTACCGATAGTTTCAAGGATAAAAAATATACGAATAAAATTACAGCAAAATTAATCCCTCTGATATGAAATTTTAAGTCATTTATTATTAATAGTACACCATTTATTACTCATTATTTATATAACACAGTTTTCAGAATTTTTTCTTGACTAGTAAATGACGCAACTATTAAGGTTAATTTTTACTCACTGTGATTTTTTTTTAACATTAATTTATTCGTACTACTAAGAATATATTAAAACTTATTGCTCTTGCTGAATAAATTCTAAAATAATCGATGTGAGAAAAAATTAACCTTAAATAGTTGCGTCACAGTTACTAGTCAAGGAAAAATTCTGAAAGGTTTTATAAATCGTGGTGTAAATAAATAATATAGTATGGCTAAAAATTTTATATCTTAGGGGGGAAAATGATAATGCTATTTAATTTTACTGTAATTTTATTCGTATGTATATTTTAGCCTTGAAATTATCAGTACATTAGGTTCTATATGAAGGATACGTCTGGTTGATAAAAATAAATTAGACAACTGATGGAGATAGAAATGGCCTTATGTGAACGAGGCTCTAAAAGTATTATTCGTATTTAATATATTTATTATTATTTTCAGTTGATCGACATTCGACAATATAATGTCTGTTATTATTACTTTTAGTAGAAGGATTTAAGAATTAAAGATTTAAGATAAAAGGCATTGAAGTACAGCAATGTCAACCCAGTTTGTATTTGCACAACATTCAGTTGAAAGAGATGTAATGGTGCGGTTATAGTTTATATACTGTATGTGCACAAGTTGGTGCACAACGCTTATTACTTGTTAGTGATTTAAAAAGAAGATAAACTGGTGTATTTACTGGCAATGAACATAATTATATAAAGTGGAAGATTACTTCAAATGAATATTAATATATTTCTGTATTTTTATTGACGTATGTCTTTTAGAAGATGAATAACATTTTGAATTTTGATAAATAATAATTAAGAAACAATACAATGGTAACATGCAATACATGTATATAGAAATACGTAGTTGAAAATTAAGATTCTTCAGTTGTTGTTTTGAACTATAATGGAATTAGGAATTACAGTTATAATTGCATTTCTTTAAATATTGAAGATACCGATCTCGCCCCCTAGAGGCGTCACTTTTATTATAATAAATGAATTATTTTAATAAATTTCTTATTACTAAAATTAAAGATGGGGATTAATTTCATCCAGGGGACGTCTTTAAAAATTGTTCTTTCGATAAATTATTTTATATATTTTAATGTATATTTTATTAATTTATTCAATAACAAAGCTTCATATAAGTGCATTAAATTAAGTTAAAGTTTTAATAATTTAATTTATGAGCAGGCGTCCCTTTATCAAATGTAATAAAATAGAGTTATGTCACTATATGTCAAACCGTTTTGATACGTAATTAGAAACAATTAAAAAATAAAACACTTTTTTTTCAACTGCATGCACTTCCTGTTGGGACCTTTGCATAAACCTTGTGATTGTCAAGTGCATTATGACTTTTTATAAAATTATTAAAAATATAATTAAATCAAAACACATTACTGCAAACACTATAATTATAAAAACAAAATTAAATTATCCACAATTAAAGTTCCAAATTGCAAGCATATATAATCCTTCGAATTCTTTTGTCATATCAATTTAAGTAATTTGGAATTGTTATATAATTACAGTTAAAATTAAGGTAATTAACGCAGTTACAATGTGTGGGTTCTTGTGACACGTGTTCACTTTTTTTTTCGTAATAATAATTTTATAGAATCCACGCAAGGTAATAAAAATTATAGCCAAGATATTATAATTTCTTTTATTTTTTTACTTATTTCAGGAGTATTAAAGGCCTTCTGAACCTTTTCACAGTATTAATTGCACGGTTAGCTTTGCTTCAGGGTGATTCGACTGCATAATTTTTTTGATTTCAGTAGCACAAATATCAGAGATAATAGCCGATGAAGAAGCACCTGTGACGTCACTCACGCTCATTCAGCGGCGACAATATAGGGAAATCCCTGCAAAAGATAGTTTCACTCCCGCTGCAACCACGGCCACAATTTTACTTCTGGAATTTTTAAACTTTACCAGGGCAGTCTTGATAGTATTTGTCAAATAGACTGAAAGAATTTTTTTGGTGGCGTGTGTACAGATTGAGTTATTGCGGTTGCAAGATAAGCTAAAAATTTAACATTGTTTTCCTATACAACATTTTTGCTCCTATTTCTACCACAATAACTCGGTTTGTATGAATGTCATAAAAAAAAAATCTTTCAGGCTATTTGAAAAATACTATCAAGACTGCCCTGGTAAAGTTTCAAAATTCCAGAAGTAAAATTGTGGCCGTGGTTGCAGCGGGAGTGAACCTATCTTTTGCAGGGATTTCCCTATATTGTCGCCGCTGAATGAGCGTGAGTGACGTCACAGGTTCCTTTTCATCGGCTATTATCTCTGATATTTGTGCTGCTGAAACAAAAAAAATTATGCAGCCGAATCATACTAAAGCAAAGCTAACCGTGTACTTAATGTTGTGCAAAGGTTCATAAGGCCTTTAAGATTAATGTTGCTATGCTATCATTCAAATAAGATATAAGACAATCAAGAGTCGAAAAGGTCATGCATAGTCATATGATTATACCACAGATTTTAAATGAAACGAAAATTAATTTAATTTGGCCGATGATATACACGATGAAAATCAATTTGAATACGAACTGCAGTGTTGTAGCGATTGAGATCTCTGCATGCTCTCCAAGAAAGTTTAATAATAGTTAATAACAATATATTATATAATTGAATCCTGTTTTAATTTTACCTGAAATTTTCTAGCATCTTAAATTAAAGTAATTATTCTCAAAATAAAATAAATTTAGGGTATTATGAACAGCTACTATTATACTTGATATACGTCCCAGGTAACACGATTAAGTTACCTGAGTAATTAAATGGACAACCTTCATGATTTTTTTTATTGCATATTCCGACAGAGGACCTCGAGTTATTTATTGTCCATTACATTTTATATTTTTGTGAAAAACCCTCAAAAGCGAGAGAAAAACACTGTGACGTCATAGTCATGCAAAGTCTTTACCTGTACTTGCATGTTAAATACTTGCATGGCTAAGGGTGTTAAAAAAATGTAAAAAAATATTGACGAAACATAACTTGAGGCCTTAATATGCAATAAAATATGAAGGTTGTCCATTTCTTATATTTCATGAATGCAATAATAAAACATCTATTTTATCTACAATTTTTTTTTATGGTTTTGCAAATATTTGTAAACAAGAATGACGTTAATTGTTAACTGTCACCTCGCGCTCGGCTAAACTTGTCACCAATTTTCGTCACCTCGTCAAAGTTTCTTCAAACAGTCATCTTTTAACCACTCATTCAATTCAGAATACAAGACACTTCGATACACCATGGAACTTTACTATTTCATTAACTTGCTGATGCTATAGACATGGAAAACAAAAATTAATACATGTTCATTAACATAATTATAAATTTTGTAATAAAATTATAATAACATTAAACTTCTTATCTAAAATTTATTTGTGAGTTTGCAAATTTCTGCAAACACTAACTATAATTGTACTTACCACTTCGCTGCTCGGTCAAGGCTCCTTTCACGACCTTAAAACTTCTCGCTATCATATTATTAATATTTATAACAAATTTTATACAAACGGACACTTGACGAAGTGCAGGTTTCCTTGTCTGATTCGTAATCGGATGGTCACGAGTTCGATTCTAGGCACTGTCATATTTTTTCACAAGGTGGTTTCTAAAGTACATACCCACTCGTGCCTCTATAATGAGGTGATTGATGGATTTGATGGTATCCTCCATCAACGCTGACCATCCTGAACGAGGTTTCCATGGTTCCCTCACTCTCAACCAGACGAATGTTGAGATGGATTGTTATAGGGTATGAACACCCCTGTTCGGAAGGGATCCATAAAATCCTAAGCATTAAAGGCCTATATTTGCCTCTATAAATTGCCTATATTTCAGGCATACTGCTTGGTCGGGTTCAAAAAGAGACGGGATGTTTAAGTGTAACTTGTAATGTACCTAGCTATCTCTAAATCTAGTTTTATAGTTCGAGAAAAAAATTAAAGACTCGTATAAATATATTATAAAATATACATATATTATATCAATTATATGTTTAATAATTATACAATAATAAAAGTAAGATTTAAGTAAAAAAACTGAGTAGTTGTTCTTATTGGACGCGATTCACGAAGCAATTATATATAGCCAGGTTTTTAACCACGTTTAGCTTAACCACGTTTGACTATATAACAGGTATAGTTAAACGTGGTTAAGCTAAACGTGGTTAGAAACCTGGCTAACTGCTTCGTGAATCGCACCCATTATCTCTTTTAAAATTATTTTATATCGTTCTTGAGTATATGCGCCTTTTTAACTTAACAATAGAGTAATTAAATGTGTGAACACTTCAAAACCTGCTTATTTAAGGTATAACCTGAGAATTTGTCTGTCAAGGTCAAGAGGCGTGGCTATAGTGGCAACACTGTTTGCATTGAATGCGAATAATTTTTTAGGAGGGGGTGGTGACATCAGTCCTTGAGAACGTTGCCACATTTCTCATCACATATAGGAAACGATCATCGCCACGGTTCAAAATATATGAAAACAATTCAGAAAAATAGTCTAAAAAAATAGGTTTTAGTAAAAAAAAAGTAAAAGAATCTGTTGTATAGTTTTTTTGCAATGCTAATTAACAAATTTAACATTGGAAGGATACAACATTCTCATTTAAATAAATTAATTATAATTAAACCAACGGTTAAAAAATTCCGACAAAATTCAGAGCTAATTTGACGATTGTTGTAAGTCCACCAAATTAATTTGAAGAAAATCTGTTGTAGCGAATTTTTCGTCCAAATTTCTCAGGTTAAGCCTTAATTACCAATTTCAATTTTAGGTGGCTCTTATGACCTTTATCAGTAAATCTAGCAAGTTAACGAGCCTTGAATACTATGAAAATGAAAAAAAAAAAACGTATTTTAAATGATATCTATATTTTGGGCACAAATAACTTAATAATATATTATAATAATTATATGCAAAGAGCATGAAGAACTTTAAAGACACAGAGTTTAAAGGGAAACAGAAATCCTTGACAACATTTTTGTTATTGTCCATCACCATGACTGCATGAAGAGTGCTGATAATAATACTTAATGAAAATTAAGCTGACCAGTACAGTGTTGCCATTTCTCCCAGGTAAAAGTAATTAATTCACTTCCTCTTGGTAAATAATATAGGAGCTATATTTAGCTCTTAATATTTTTTTCCTTCGTTTTCTTTCCTCATAATGTTCAATAACAACCACTATTTTCACGGACAAATATTTTATGATAATCTTGTAATAAGTCTATTTATAAAATTGTATTTATGGTCTGTTTTACTGCTGTGATTAAATCATAAACTTCATTATTTTTATTTTACTACAATGTTAACATCTGGCAAAATCAAAATTCATAACGTGTGGTTTTTGAACGCTGTAAAATACTTAAACATCATAAACATCTGATGATGCGTAAACAGTATCAGATCTATTTTTTATAATTATAATCTATCTATATCTATATAATTAATTTATACATTTATTTAGTTGTTTTCAAATTAATCTGTGAAATATTATAATATTGATTCATGGCCAAATTCGTTAATTTCAATACATCTAGCTTATATAATAGTTCCTAGTTCGTGATATAAAATGAGAATAGATCTGATGTATTATATATTTATGTATAATGTAATGTAAACACTATGTACCTCACGGTTCTTTATGTGTAATAAATAAATACAATTATAAATTTTTTTTATGTATGCTATATACTATGATCTCTTTCCGATAATAAGATATCTGCTATTACAAGTAAATGCAATTAAGATAAATAGAAATAAATATGTTTATAATAAATACATAACTACGTTGCGTTCACCTTAGGTTAAACCCACGTGACGTCACTACAACGCATATTGCATACTTTACAGGATTCTCCCGCGCCATGTGTTTTGTAATATACATTACACATTTATATCATTTTCAAATCATAGTATCTGCTAGTTTATGAAGAATACACAAACTACATTTTTGTGTCTTTAAATAATTATAACTGGCAACACGTATTATAGCGCTACTCTACATTATAGCTCGGCATTATTGCGGACAAGGGACGATATATAGCGTTTGATTCACGTAATTTATGGTGAAAATAAATGTTGCGCTGCTTTTTTATGTTTGTCGAATGTCAGTCATAGAGCACGACTTAAAATTATTTTGGTGATGTAAAAGCATAATACATAAAGTAAATTCATAAACAGCTAAAACGCGCAATATGCAATGGCATTTTACAAATCTAAACTCTAAACCCTTGATGCAGTGCCGTATTACTGAAAGTTAACGTAAATCTTAAGAATTGACCTCAGTTGATTGAGATCGGCCCCCTTGAATGCTCAAATACTTGCAGAGAGCTTAGAACTTGCGATCAATAGGTCGCATGCAAATTTTGAAGTGGATCTGTCTGCTCAGTTTTAAAGTTTTAAGAAAACTGAGGGAGAAGTTTAATATCATTGGCCTTATGGACGGGAACCGGAAATGGAGCTGTTATGAGAAGACCGCCCCCTCGAATTTGCTAAATAAGCGACTAAGTTTTAGAGCATTCTTGAATTTTTAAAATTTATTTCTTTCGATTCCGCGCGTCTGACAGAAAAAAGTTCCTTTGACTCTGAAGTTACTGATGATATTAATCGTTAATTGAAATAGATCAAGAAACAGCATAGTGATTATCCTTGATTGGAGAATAACATCCTGTCTTTACGTAGATTATATAAATAAATCACTACAAACAAGTTTATCACCTTATTATATCTTGAGATTATAACGTCAGCCTTCTAATCTTCGGGCGCGATTTTGCCACTCTTCCGTTTATTCGTAAATACCAAGATAATACTAAAAAATCAAGACAGAAACGAATTATTAATCTGAAGCATATCGGAGTGATGATAACTTATTAAGTAAATATTACTAATTACTCTTTTAAGTTACAAAAAAAGCAACAAATCTCATCCGGCCGTGCAACAAGTAAGATTGAGCTTACATAACAATTATTTGTGTACAAGTGGCTACAGTAAATGTAAAAACTATTCTGATTATGTCAGCCCTCTCACTACTTTTCTTGTTCTCATATAATTAAAAATTTAATTGATTATACCAGCATAAATTATCGATCATTAAAAAAAAAAAAAAAAAAATGGCATTGTCAACCTTAAATCCATATTACCACATTTCTCACCCACCAGCTCAACCAAACCCAAGTCCACTTCTGGACGTGAACTACCTCTATTTTGCCCTAACATCCTGTCTGCAACAAATTCATCTGCTTAGATGTCAGTTCGCCACACTGACACCGAATCAGTCACCCCACCCAGCACACCCCAACCCTCCCCCACCTCCCCAAGCAACAAAACAAGTATCATCAACCACACCTATCCTTTCTCGTATGCGTACGAAAAGTCCCTTAGACCGTATGCAGACTCAGAATCTTCAGCCCAACTCAGATCACGTGAGATACCCAGAGCTCAAAGAATATCTAGAATTCCTTGCTGGCATCATTCCTCCCCCCAACATTCCCGAGTCAGACATCACTTGCCAAATCATAGAAAAAACAGGAAATATTTTCGACGTTCCCAGTTCCGTCGTAAAAGCTCATGCAGTCGCTGCTGACATCAAGATGAATGCAGGCATAGCCAAGAAATTTAAAAATATATACGGCAACTTGGAACACCTCAGAAACAAACAAAGATTCCCTGGTGATATCGCTACACTGCAAGTAGATGGTGAAACCATTCTGTACATAATCACCAAGTTTAAGTCCAACCATAAGTATTCCCAAAACCAAAATCAATTTTTGAAGAATTTCCTTAAAGGCCTGAATGGCCTTAAAAATCACTGCGTCAAAAATCAAATTAAAAGAATCGCAATCCCTCGTATCGGCTCAGGACTAGATGGACTCAATTGGAATTATGTCAAGAGCAAAATCGAAGCTATCTTCATCAACGTGGACATCCTTATTGAGGTCTACTCTCTGAAGCAGAGGAGAAGTCCTCGCCATATGGCGTCTTCAACAACATCCCAAGGTGACAACCAAACCCACCCCAAAACTTTCCTATCTGATCAACACACCTCCTTATCATCAAACGATGGTCTCATGCACCCTCCTCAAATCTCCCCTCCAAATTCCCAATTCCCTAAACCTTCTGCCCCTCCTCCTTCCCCCAAAACTCCACCCACTACTCTCCCCAATCCCTCTGCCCCACCCCCCTCCTTATCCCCCCCCACAATGGCCCACCCCACCCCCCAAATTGTCCATCAACCCTCATCTCCCCCTAAGTCCCATCCTCCCGTGCTCACCCGTCTCTGCACTTCGCAGACAACCACCCCCATTCGCCCCTCATGTGTCACAAATACAAATAGTCCCCATTCAATGCCATCAGGCCCTCCCCGCCTCATCAAGGCTCCCTACTACTACAGGCTCAACATGCTCTCTGAAAGTTCCAAGTCCCCCTCCAGCTCTCTTCAGCATTTCCACTACCCCTCTACCCCCCATCTCCCCAAAGTTAACAACCCGCCTCAACATATAATCAGCTCGCCCAATCCGAGCCCGCATTTTCGCGCAACCCTCTCTGCTCCACCCCGTCCAAAGTTGACGAGGTGGTAGTCTCAAACTCACCACTAAGGCTAAATATTCTCTTATGGAATGTGGAAGGCCTGAAAAAGCTAATACCTTTAATCTCAGACAATATTCTTGAGAACCGAGATATTATTGTATTCACAGAGACCTTCTTACTTGAATCACTTGACATAAATGGCTACTACTCCTTCCACAACCTTGCTTTCAAATGGCAGAGAGGGAGACCGTTTGGAGGCATCTCATGCTTCATAAACCCAAAACATGGTCCAATTTTAAATTTCTTAAAACTTAAAGATTTTATCATCATCAAAACTAAATTTTTTACAGTCATTGCCATGTACCTTAATCCATATTTTACAGTTCTCGAACTAATGGAGGTAGTACTATATGCAATAAGCCTCACAGAAAATGATGCTAATGTAATTTTCACGGGCGATTTTAACTGTAGAATTGACCTTTCAAATGTCCCGAAACATCTACGAAACAAGACAGATATTCTATTAGACATTTTAAATTCAAATGGCTACTTACTCTCTAATAGCCCCCTAGAAAAAACTTTTGTAAACGCAAATGGTTCAAGTACAATCGACCTGCTTTTTTATAAACCTAAAAATTTTATATTAATAAAACATGTCATTATTTCTGAGACAAACTCGTCACTGTTAAAGAGTCATCTACCCGGTGAAATTATTTTAAAATTTACCCCTAGCAATCCTCCCAATAAAAAACTTTTTTACAGATCAAATTATTCAAACAAAATTGATATTAGAAATTATAATGACCAAATTTATACTTATGGTGATACCATAATTACTCATATCAATAATAAAGATGTAAATAGTCTAAATACTTTAATTACTAATGTTATTCTACATTCTACTATTGCAAAGAAAAATAATAAAAGAGTATCTAAACCCTGGTTTAATAGCGAATGTTATCTATCAAGGCAAGATCTTCTATCAAAATTTCATGCCAGCAAATTATATTTATTCAAAAACCCAAATTTGCATGAGCAATTTATTCAGGCAAGAAGCTGTTATAAGGCTTTATTGAAGCAGAAAGAATTAGAATTTAAAATTAAATCGGAAGATAAAATGATTAAAGACGCAGAGCTAGAACCATACACATATCTTAGGAAAGATAGACCATCAACTAAGTCATGCCCAATTAACATAGACAAATGGGAAAACTATTTTACAAATATCTTAAATACAAATAAATTACAATCCGACCAAACTCTCAATCTTTTATCATTAACAAGAGACTATAATTGTAACTCAAATTATATTCCTCTTAATGAATTTGAAGTCTATAATTGTATGCAAAGCCTAAAAAACAATAAAGCTTCGGGCCCAGATTTTATTACGAATGAACATTTGAAGCTAGTAAGCAAGTCGTTAACCCCAACAATCACCAATATGTTTAACCTCTGTATTGAAACGGCTACAATTCCGGAATTGTGGCGGATCGCCTACCTAATGGTATTATACAAAGGGAAGGGTAACATTATGTCACCCGACTCATACAGAGGTATTATCCATGGTGATACCATGTACAAACTCTTCTCGAGATTAATTGCAAACAGGCTTTTTGATTCCACCCACTATCTTATTCCAAAAGAGCAATACGGCTTTATGCCAGGACGTTCCACAATACAAGCTGTATCCACAGTATATAATCAAATTAAACTAGCATTGGAGAAGCCAAAGGGTCATTTATATATTGTTTTTGTAGACTTCAGAAAAGCTTTTGATTCGGTCAATAGGAATTTGCTCATTGAAAAGCTGAAGTCATTTAAAGTAATTCCTTCTGAAATTTTGAATATCTTAGCTGTTATTCTAAATATCAATTATGTATGTGTTCAAGATCGCTTATCATGTTCTAGTAATATTATTCAATCTAACGGAGTTTTGCAAGGAGACCCGAGCAGCTCTCTTCTTTTCAATCTTTTTACTGCAGATATAACTGAGATTACAAAAGATATAAACTGTGAAAATGAAAATGATCAAGTCGTACTAAATTTATATGCAGATGATCTTGCTATTATTTCAAAGAGCAAAGTCAAGCTACAAAAAGCGCTAAATAATCTATCCATCTGGGCCAAAACAAATGGTCTAGAAATTAACACAGAGAAAACCAAGGTTGTTAAGTTTAGAAGAGGCGGACCGTTATGCAAAAACGATGAAATTTATTGTGACGGTCAAAAGATTGAATTTCTAAATTCATTTAAATATCTTGGCATAATACTTCAAATGACAGGGCTTTCTTTTTCTAAACATATAACAGAAAGATGTAAGAACGCTATCACTGTTATGTACACTATTTCAGGGCTGTCTGGTCTATCCGTCAAAACAGGGCTCAAACTATTCAATTTAAAAGTCGCCCCTGTGGCTACTTATGGTATTGAAATTGTATGGCCTCATTTATCTGTATCCGATTTTGATAAATTAGAATCAGTAAAAGCCATGTTTGTTAAAAGATTACTGTGTCTGTCAAAATTTACCGAAACTAGACTGGCCTATAAACTGATAGATTCCAATTATTTTATTACAGAAATCAAAGAAATGTTTAAACTTCCAACGACAGATCAATATTCCAATTTTATAGCTGTCAGGAATCAAAAAGCTCAGGATATTAATCCTGAGTTTTACAGCACTGATGCTATGACATGTAAATATTGGTGTCTGCCCCAATTGGATAGATCCAATGTTAGAAATGTTTTAACTCGCCAGGCTGTTCACGGCTTCCACTATCTAATTTGTAAATCTTCTGGTTATCATAAAGCTGAACAATCTTGTGTATGTAAATTATGTAATGAATATTGTAGCCAATATCATTTAAATATCTGTAAATCTAGAATTAAGCCTATTAGCGATTATGCCAGGGGAGATTTCATATAGTCTATAGATTTTGAATAGCAATGAAGCAATAAGTTTTTTTTTTATTCTATCTATTTTCTATGTCATATTTTGTCTTATATATATGTGATTATATATATGATATATTATTATTATGATGTAACAGGCTGTTAGTATCATCTGTTATTTTATTTTATATTGTTTTATTATTATTTTCTATTGTTCTATTATTCTGTAACTATTATATATGTTTTGTATGTATGTTTTATGTGTTCTATTGTAATGTTTTTCTATAATGTATGTTTCTAGTGCTGTTAATATGTACACTTTCTGTGTTTAATAAAAGACTAATAATATCTTGAGATTATTATACGAACTATCCAGAGCAGTAAAATGTTGACTTATATAAAGTGTATAGAGTACGCGTGCGAGAGACACATCTTCACTTGTATATGTTGTATTAATAATATGATAATTACATAAACGTTACAACTCTTTATTGTAGGGAGCAATTATAACAGGCGACAACTTGTGAAGAAACTGACCACCCTTGGGAGGGTGATCTTGAGAACCGGAAACTCCAACACGTTGTACCAAGGAAGGTTGCGTCAGCATAGAGTGCGTGGATGTATCGGAGATCGAGTTCTTTCAAGTAAATGTTGCAGAAAAATTATGCGATTATGTAGATTAACATTTTTTCTATTCAGAAAAATATATAAATAGAAAGAATTAAGTAAAATAATAAATTTGTAATATAAACATCATGACAATAAATATATTACTGTATTAATTTATCAATGTATACACACACAGTGCCTTTTTTTTTTTTTTTTTTTTTTTACAAGAATACACCCCTTAAAAACAATATTGGCCACGGCCTGTTACGCGTCGCAGCATTCGCTGGGATGTGAGAATGAGGAAATGAGGGAACCATGAAAAACCTCAGTCAGGACGGACACCTCTACTTTTTATCAATGGACCAAAGTGATTTCTAAAGCCTCGGGAACCACACACAAGTGCATCGTTTGATTGATTGGTTGGTTGGTATTTTGGGGACACATTTTGGTCATGCATGCCCCCACACACGTACATCACTGTGATCAAAATAGAGACCTTAGTGGACTTATCAGTCACAGCTATTATAGTGAATACAATACACTGCAAAATAAAATACAGTGATTGCATGCAAACTATATTTGAAAAAAAAAAATAATGAATAAAAAATCTAAAGCAAATAGTGATGTGTACGTCTTATATTATTGCATGCTAAGAAAAAACATTATTAGAAACCGCAAAAAAAAAAAAAAAGTTTAAGTCACTGATTTTTTTTTTCACGTTTATATTTTTAACTAGGGGTGGGGTGTAAACTCGCCTACGCTCGTTTGGTTTCAAGTCTTTTAATTAATTTTGTCAATCATATGTTGCCATCTATATAAGTATTCAGTACGTGATATCATAACGGTATTGTAATGCAAAATGGACAACCTACATGAATTTTTTTTATTACAGAAATGAATTGAAGGTACCAAATTATGCTACTCTGATTTTTTCCAGATTTTTTTGAAACCCAGGACTATTTTTAAATAATTATTACATGTGCTGCCACGCCCTCTGGAGGCGTCAACAGGCATCTCTGTCCTATCCTTTTTATTAACGATTCAGGGGTGCCAACTTAAATTACAGAACGTTCAATAATTATTTAGAAATAGTTGCAGGACTCATAAAATTCTAAAAAAATTCAGAGTAATTCAGAGTAGAGGTGGAGCGTGGCGTTATGCATTTTGACCGGTTCTCGTTAGATCACTGAAGTCAGGCTACGTCAAGCGTGGTTAATACTTGGATGGGTGAACATTTCAAGTATAAAAATACGCCGCTCCCTCCCTGGGATAAATTCATCTTGCTTTCCACCCAGTGCAGTGATGCACTTCCAAAAATCTCTCAGCCATATGTTGACAGATATTATAGTGTTTTAAATTAGCGAAGATGAACAGGCTCAGATAACGACTCAGACGCAGTTGTTAGACCCCTACTATTTTATTATTATTTATTTTATTTTATTTAATAATTTTTTTAAGGAGTCAGACGCAGTTGTTAGGCCCCTATTATTTTATTATTATTTATTTTATTTTATTTAATAATTTTTTTAAGGAGTTTGGGGAGATTCGAGTTAATTATTTTCTTAGCGTCCGGTCGTGTTCGAGCGAGCAAGGCAATGGGCTTACTCCGGACACTGCCCATCTTCAACACAAAGAGGTGGCCAGTTGTAATTAAACCTCGTAATGCTATGATGTACCGAACGCAAATTACCCCTGAAAGTAGGCAACCACAACCTACATGCCCCTGAAAGTATGCAACCCGCATTAATTACACCTTAATTTGATAACCCCCCTAGACCTAATTGGGAGATGATCCGAGCATTATTTACGAAAAAATTCGTTTTTATATAAAGTTATTATAAGTTACCCCTAAAGGTAGGCAACCTTCACTTACATGCTCCTGAAAGTATGCAACCCAACCAAACTTCCCCTGAAAGTATGCAACCACAACCTACATGCCCCTGAAAGTATGCAACCCGCATTACTTGCACCTTCATTTTATAACCCCCCCTAGACCTAATTGGGAGTAAATCCGAGCATTATTTACGAAAATAATCAATTTTATATAAAGTTATATTAATTAAGTCACACCTGAAAGTAGTTTGCTTGGAATGTGCTACCATATATGGCATCTCCATCTATGGGAAAAATATCGAACTTCTGAATGTCTACAATATCTGTGCTCACGTGATTCCATTTGCGGGCGGACACCATCTTGAAACTATCTTACGCACATATGCGCGCACTTGCGCGGATATTCGCATGCGCATTTTCGCGGACCAATCTTCGCGCGAATTTCACATCACTGCACTGAGCAGTCAGATCCCCTTTTGCAATGTTGCCTCTAAACAGAAGCAGCCAATGGGATGGCAGCAGTCACACAAAGAAAGTTAATAAAGTATAATAATTTCAAAGCATTGACGATATGCAAAAGCTTCAGTCAATCCCAGTTAGCAGAACTCTTTCTACCAATGGTAGACTTGCATTTTTCCACCAACATTCAAACTTGAACGACAAAGAAGCTGTTGAAGTTGGTAACCATAAACTTTCCAATGGCAGGAAACACTGTATGTATAAAAAATGGAAAAAGTAGCACTAGTACGTTGTGCGTTACATGTCTACGTATCAGAAAACACAAATCGAAACCAACGAAAAGATGAACTCAGGGAGGAGATCCCCTAGCCGTGGAGTCACGCGGCACAAGGTCACCCCGTGTCCACAATGTCCATATTTGTGATTCAAAGTGCATGATAGAGGGCCATAACACATCAAAGTGACACGTAATACGTCGCAATAGCATGACGTCCTCACTACACGGCCACGACAACACACCACGCACCAACACTCGAACACACGGTGATTCGAAACACAGACCACACGACACCGAAGAGCCCAAATTTCCAAACGTAACCTCACGGGCGGCGTGCGCTGCCGAAAGGGTGTCCGGTGTCCGGAACCGAACACGACTCGGCAGCAACAAAAGTTCACCGGGCAAAGACCTCCACCGGCCAAGGCCAGCGCAGGGCACCGGAAGAGCTCGGAGGCCGAAAAACCCCAAAAATCTAGATAAAAAAATTCACCCCCAGTCCCCCCCCGGACGTGGATTTTTTATTATTTTCCCGGTTACGGCGGCCACCCCCGGGAACCCCCAGGAAAAGTTTCGTCGGGTTCCGACGAACCCAGACGCTCGCCCAAAGGAAGTGCGTGCCAGCATAGGAAAACGCTGGTTAATTTTGGGGTCCCGAAAGTGATGTTTAATAATATATAAGGACAAGATTGCATCATAAATAATTGAGCTTAAATTGTTGCAACAAAGAATCTTGTGTCAGACAACTTTTTATTGTTGGTGGTCAAGATAAATTATAAGTTTCGACATTAATAAATATTAAAACAGCGCAACAACTTTGAGAATGAGCAGACAAAAAAGTCAGTAACATTTTACGTGGAATGGAGGTTAGTTGGGCGGAGCAAGATATGAGACAAAGAGAATTATAATATCAATCAGACTATTCGTAAACCCTGCCAAGCTTTTTGCATTCGATATATTATAGACCTTACTGGATTGCCTTGAATCTTGTTAATTTTTTCTTGAATGTTTGTATTCTTTTATTTATTATTTATTGCAGACACTTTGTGATTGTTGATAAATTATTCGTTATATCATCCCTCGTCTGGAATAATGAGTTATCTGCTTACCGTGATTTTGATGTATAATAATGAGCTATGTGCTGTTTCAGGTGACCTTAATTATGAACTGTAAGTCGAATAAAATACAGCTCATAATTGCCCTCACCTGAAATAGCAGATAGCTCATTATTACAACGAAATCATGGTAGGCAGATAGTTCATTATTCCGGACGAAGGATGATATACAATGGAATAAATAATAAAAATATGATGAATTGTTATACGTACTGTACAGATGCATATGGAATTCGAGCGCAAAAACCTAACATAGTTTATTTTGATATTTACGAACAGATATTAGTGACATTACAATAACTAAGCAAAAATTCCCTACTAACGTACTAACATTATTACAACGTCCTCAAACGGAGCAGGGGGTAACATTCATAGTATAGTCCCGAGGAGTACAGAAAAAAATTAATGTTGAAGTTAGCTTACATAGCTGGGACAATTATTAAATATATTAAATTAAAATGTACACTCTTAAAAAAATTTGGCTGAATTTTGACATCTTATAATCAGTATATTTTTAACGCCTTAAATCACGATTTTTCAGGTGTTTCGTAGTCAAATATTCAGTAGTCAGCATATAGAGCTGATTTCTGTTTATGTTTACGTGAGGCGGGAGAGGGGTTTCCCTATAATAATACATTGCGAAGGAGGCGCAGGAGGGAGGGAAAAGAGAAAGTTTTGGCAGGCCAGATTATACAGTGAGCATAGGCAAAATGACGAAAAAAAATTATAAAAAATATAAATATACTTTTAACGGTTTTTTGGCGGTGAGATTTTTTTTATGAGCTCTATCGTGTACTGTTAAAGTATTATTGAAGTATTTAAACTTGATTTATTTTATTAAGTTAATTAAAAAATTATTGTACACTTTGTTTATATGCTAGTCCGTGCATTCTGGCCCTCCTCGCGTGACGTCAGCGCAATCCCCTCTATACTGTCAGTATATATAGCTTATACTGACTACTGAAAATGCGCAACGA
Source organism: Siphlonurus alternatus (assembly GCA_949825025.1). Lineage (NCBI taxonomy): Eukaryota > Metazoa > Arthropoda > Insecta > Ephemeroptera > Siphlonuridae > Siphlonurus > Siphlonurus alternatus. The sequence goes on from OX463778.1 coordinate 9,115,296, forward strand.
AACACCTGAAAAAAGCATGATTTAAGGCGTTAAAAATGCACTGATTATAAGATGTCAAAATTCAGCCAAATTTTTTTAAGAGTGTATATTAATTAAAAGTGCTGCTATATTCTGAGGTAGTAGCAATTATCTATTTGTTCATGGCGGTGCTATAGAAACCTGAATAACGCGCCTACTTCAGAAAGTATTATAGTGTAGATGTATACTGTATAAAATAAAAGTAGATAAAAAATGCTCTATATATTAACCCTATTAGTATTACCAAGCAATTTTTTTGTCACACGCTTTAACAAGAGGGGGGGGGGGGGGTCGAAATGACCCACTATTGAAATCATAAGTTAAAAAAAAGTTTTTTCTAACTATTTTCTTGCGAAAATACATTACTTGCTGCCAAACTAAGGATTACAAAATTTGTCAGATTTTTTAGAAACGTAATTATAAGCAATAAGCAGGCTTACATTATGTTCTTTTGTATCCAATCAGTATTACACTAACAAATTTTCTAAGGTAAATAGTAATTTTCTAATCAAAGCTCATTGCTGTATCCTTTTTAAACGTAAATGACGACCTTAAAAATTAATGTCATTTATTCGTCTTGCTCTCAATACATAAAATTATAGACATGAGAATTATTTTTTACAAGTATACATCCCTATCACCCTATGAGCTTAGAGCTCTAGACGGGGTTATAGTTAAGGCAGGCGCGGACTGGCCATAAGAGTTGGTAAGCAATCGCTCAGTAGGCCCCCTCGGCTGGGAGACCCCTTATACAACGTTAAAAGTAGGCCCCCACAGGGTCAAGTAGGCCCTTGATATGGTCCCGTACTCCTGTTTGCTCAGTAGGCCCTTTGAGCCCAGTCCGACCCTGCGTTAAGGATAAGGTAGGGAAAAGATGGTGTCCACGGCCTGTTACGCGTCCCAGTATTCACTGAGGTGAGACTGCATGAGGGAACCGTGGAAACCTCAGTGATCACTGATCAGCAAGGACACTCATACTTTTTGTCAATGGACCAAAACGATGTCCAAAGCTTGGGGATGAACCACACACAAGTACATCATTGCACTGGATTATAATTTATTGGATAGCTGTTTAATTTGAAACTAGTGATAATATTTTTGGGAACATTTTGTTTATTCCGATAACCAGTCATGGTCAAATAAATTAATTAAATTGAATTGATAATGACTAGCAGGGAGGTGGGCGTGTTCTCCACACGAGCACGTGGTTGACACGTGACTCACGTGAGGCGTCAGCTGTTTGCGAGGTACATGGTCTCGTGAAAGTGCCTGTGGTGTGTGTTCATTGCAGGAACTTAACGTGAAGAAATTACCGCAAGTGGTAACATTCAAATTTTGCAATTCATGTCGTCAATTAAACGGTTGTTATATTACAAGTTTTAAGTTTTCAATAAATTATTTTTACTAACTTTTTAGATACAGAAATTTATTTATTTTTTCAAATAAAGTATATAATTGTACAAGAATTAAGAAACTATCCTAGTTGAAAAATTCCAAATTCAACTCATCCTTTACACGTCTAAACCTAATCTTTTAACCTAAAAAAAAAATATATATATATTTTTTTTCCTCGTGTAAAGCGAGGATGAAATGAAGAAAATATTTTTAAAATTTTATGCTCAATAAGTGGAAAGAAGACACAACATAATCTCGTCTTTTTTTCCTCTAAAATGGTGCAAAATCAGAATAAATTAGACGAGAGGCGAGAGCTTAATAACTAGAGAGCGGAAAAAAGTCACATTTTTTTTCAAAAATAGGCGCCTAATAAGTCAACTTTTTTTGGAAAATTGTCTTAAAAAAATTCGCCTTTTTTTTAATAGTCTACAAAAAGTCACTTTTTTTTTTTGAAAAGGCAGATTGCAAATAGGCATTTTAAAAGTATAGTATCGATAAAAAAATGTTTTTATCACTGTAGTTTTAAAAGATGTACATCCATAGATGGCATGCATTATAAAAAAAATCTGTGTTTAAAATTCTGATGTTTTTGTGAGTTTTATTTTTTTTACTATATTTCTTTAGTAGTTGCTATTGACGATTTGAAGAAAATAGCTGAAATTCACTAAGAAGTGTCAAAAAGGCACAAAAAAGTCACATTTTGCCAAAATAGTCGCAAAAACAAAAAATAGTCTAAATAGTCATTTTTTTATAGGCTTATCTACCACTACCGGAGATCGGTGGACATCCTAAATGACAACAATATATTAGTCCTCACATGCACAAAAAGTCGAAATGACTTTTTTCCGCTCTCTAAGAATAAAAGATGAAATTTATATCACTTCGGCTAAGAACACACAGCATGCAGTCAAATAATCTTCCAAACAGAACGTCCGTGCTGTCCCTAAGTGTCCCGGCTATGCGCAATTTCTCTTCCGGCTTTCATCAACGTTATAATATTGAAGAATCACTCGTACGTCATTGTTCTAAGCAGGTATCCCTGACCAATATCTCGCCAGCAAAACAAGTTCTTGCAGTCATTTGCATGGTTACAACATGTGCTACCGAGAGACCTTCTCTAGCTCTCTTCCGTGTCTCTGCGTACCCTGGAGCCTTGGACCTGAAAACACAAGTGAGACAAATATTATTAACATTACGTTATGTATTTTCAGAAGAGCGATGCGTCCGGGTCATATAATACATCAGCTGAGCTCTTGCATAAACAATGGAGTATTTTTAATAACAGCCAGTATCAAAAACTGATTCTGATTTAAGGACGAAACTTGATCTCAAAGTGAGGAAAAATGCCCGATGTGAAGCATATAAGCTATTTTGAGTACAGTATAATACATGACGCAGTTTAAAAACAAAGAACAAAAAAAACAAGAACACAGTGGCGGTTGCTAAAGAACACCCACTCGTGTATCCGAGAGGTGATTGATGGCATCCTTCAACCATCCGACCATTCTGACTGAGGTTTCCATGGTTCCCTCACTCAGTCTCAACCACGTGAATGCTGGGATGAATTACTATTAGCCATGGCTTCTCCGGATTTGCAATGAACCAACTAAAATAATAAGCAATATGCTAGGTTGGGTCTACAAAAGAGCCCGGAATTTAAAATATAAATACGTCACTTGTGACCATCAGTATATATCCTCAACAGGATTCAGTTACAGCAAAAAAAATATATATAAATATAATAGCAGTAATGAGCTGACCTCAGTAAATTTTCTGAAATTTAAATTTCAATGTTGACGTGAGAATCAGTGAAACCCTCCAAAAACTTACATTGCTATAATCTTAAGTGTTACTTCCGTTAGATTATAATTTGCACAATTAACCTTGGTTTTTTATTTTTGCATCAGAGATTTGATTGCGTGTTAACGAAAATTTGCAAAATGACAGTTTACTGTAGATAATTTTATGAATAAATAAATAATTAACAAATAAATGTGTGCATTTTTCGCACTGGCGCGTGTGCGAACAGGAATAATAATAATAAACACTGCTTAAAATGTATAATTAATAAATAAGGACCTTTAAAAGCAATGATGATTCATAAAATTACGTAAATTAGAGGTCATACCAAAATTATGTACTAGTATTTTAAGAAATTACAGTAATTAAATAATTTCGTTATAACTTCGAGGTCAATATTAAGGCATGAATGAAACATCAAGTACCTTCAGTTTAAACTTTACTAAAGCTCAGGGTATTGGCGAACAGGTTTACATAGGAGAACACTTTCCCTCGCAATGTAAGTATTACAGACATGATAAACAGATGAACGTAATGTATAAACACGTTTTTTTTTAACATTATGTAATTCATTTGGAGATTTAATTATTATCTTGTTTCGTAAAAAACAATTATGTAAATTGTTTATTAGCATAAAAAAATTAGTAGGTATAAAAAATGTGTGTAGCTCATGGTCATACGAAATAAATATTCAGTACTCTGTTTTTTGAAGGTGGATTTACAGTTTCAACAAGCGAAGTGATACGAATAATGCGCACTTACTGTAAATTCAATTAGCGGCCATATTTGGCAATTAAAAAGTGCATTGAAATTAGAAAAGATGTACACCTTTTTGACAGTCTAACGAACTTTACTCCCGCTTCACTTGCTAGAGCTCCAATAGATGGAGAGATGCAGATTGGTATTTTTTCTTTGAGATGTAAGAAGAGCACCCAGTTTACCAATATCAAAAGTGTTTTGGTTCCCCACGTGTGGTAACGACTACAAACAAAGTGAGAGTAAAATTCTTGGTGACCAGAGGTGTATATATCTTTCTGAATTTGCTGGAAACAAAATTACAAATCAAAAGTCTCAAAATTACAACGTACTGACCGTCATGTGAAACCACCTTTAGTAAACTAATTGTTAGTTTTCATCGTGATGAAAAATTGATACACATTTTTATTACAATGTTCACCTTAAAAATAATTGCCACAAGGACAAAGTTTTTTTTTTTTTTTTTTTTTTTTTTTTTTTTTTTAATATTATTACATTACAAAATCAGACAACAAATAATAAATTAAAATAATTATGTTTTTTTATAATAATGACTTTAAGGTTATTAATTAGTTAGGTAAGAGAATATTATTATGTAATTTTATTAACGTAATTCATAGGAGGAAAAGGTGTACTTCCAAAAAATTTCATTTAAAAAAATTACGTTCATTACAAAAGTATAATTAATTTGGGAGGGATTCACAAAGTGCTATATAGCTATATTATATATGAAGTGCCAAAAAATTTGAAAAACATTTTTATCTGTTGATGTTTATATATTTGCAAGATGTGCAGTACTAAAAAATAATAATAATAAAAGTAAAAAATACTACGACATCAAGCCTAACTCTAAGAAAAAACAATGGAGTGTTGACCTATTTTTTTTTATTGCAGAAATGGATAGAACGTGCAAAGTTATGCTACCCTGATTTTTTTCAGATTTTTTAGAGCCCGGGAACTATTTTTAAAAAATTATTGAAAGTTATTTTTGTGACGTCACGAGACGCCGCTCCTTAAGAAAAAGATAGGACCTGTCGCCGCGTGACGTAACAAAAAGGACTTTCAATACTTTTTAAAAATACTTCTCGGGCTCTAAAAAATCTGAAAAAAATCAGGGTAGCATAACTTTGCACGCTTTATCCATTTCTGCAATAAAAAAAAATGAGGACAATACTCCATTATAAATGTTTTTCTTGTAACTATAATTATACTGAATCAATCACACAACATGTAAAAATCATGCATGTAACAGATGTAACAGACAAATAATTATATGAGTTGTTGATGTTACAATAAAAAAATAAATAAAGTTGCAGATTTAAAGTCAATATTAAAATCAGTCTATGTAAATAACCATCCCTATGCTAATCAGTCTAGTTACAAAAATATAGTTCACAAGCACAAATGCATATAATATAAACGCAAACAAAACGAGCAGATTAGTTAAAACTGCAATGTTGAAAGATATAACACACATAAAATAAATAGAATTAATTAAATGTTACATAATATGACGTTATATACTTTATACGGCCTAGGGGGCATACATGACCAAAATGTGTCAATCGCCCCAAAATATCAACCAATCAATCAAACCTTACGGGGTAAGCCAGCAGCATTATCACCTCTGCAGTTCACAAATTGCCCTTCACTGCAATTGATTCTTACATATTCTCCACTTGCTTCAAAAATACTCGTGATATTTTTCTGCCTTCTACACAATTGCACATAAATAATTATAATTCAAATTATTCAAAATTTAAAAAAAAAACACAAAAAATAGAATAATTAAATCTCTGTATATTTTCATTATCGTTTACTTCCGTTCTCCTTTTCATATCTCAATTAAATGATCTCCAAGGCTTCCACATTAGAGCGTCCCTGACCACGAAGAGGGTGGTTCTCCGATGTCTCCCCACTCCCCACTCCTCGCTAGAAAGTACGCCGGTCCAGGCGAGACTCGCAACAGACGCTGGTAGACCGCCACGCACACAACACACTTTCTCGAGACAAGCAACATGTTCCAAGCAACAACCCTCTTAGCCGTGCTGGCTTCTGCGCTTGCATTAGAAGACCTGAGTAAGTACTAGTATTATAGGTACAGTACAGCTCCCCATATAAAGCTTTCGTTACACCTGCACTATTTCTGAGCGATGTAAAGGTGTGGTGATTTTCAATTTTTCGGTAATCAATTTAGCAATAATTTCAATCACCTCTCTCAAAATTTCAAATCATTATCTTACTGGATTTACAGAGTCCATAAATTAGTCAGGAGTAGCGAAAGTTTTATCTTGCAGTGTACAGTCGTCTCAACAGAAAATTTCCCTTTGCGATCTTGTTAAATTTGTACGTGCGTTGAAATCTCCATGAATTTTATATTATTGATGGCCAATCGGGATTTTTGTCAGCGGGCAAGATATGAATGATTTTGCCTTGTTGTTACAAAAGTTACAGCAATTGCTCTCCTGGAAAATACGGGGATTTTAACGTAAGGAAGTGTGCAGGTGGAAATAAGCTTGTATTTTTATAAAATTCAAATTCAAAATTTTATTAATCTTACATAAAGACAAGTCAGCATACAATACATATTATAATAAATATCAGTTTTTGAAAAAATCGTCAATATGGTACACTTCTTTATCAAATAGGAATTGTTTCACTCTTTTCTTAAACACTGTAACACTTTCTTCACTCTTTATGTCAACTGGTAACTTATTATACATGGATTGAGCAGAATAAAGGAGCCCCTTCTCATAGGCTGCCGTTCTATGGCGCTCAAGTACAAACATGTTCTTATGACGTGTGTCATAAGAATGATCAAATTTACACTGTACAAAATAGTTGGGATGCTTCTTAACAAATATTAAAACTTGAGAGATATATAATGCAGGAAATGGTAAAATGTTAAGAGTTTTGAACAAATTTCTACAACTGGTTCTGGGAGGTACATTTGATAATATTCTAATTGCCCTTTTCTGAATTATAAAAATCCTGTTAATCAGGTATTGGGCTGCGTGACCCCAAATTTCAATACCATAAGAAAGAATGGAATGAAAATATGCATGATAAACATTTTTCAATACATCAAAATTAACTACATTTTTTAATTTCCTCAATGCAAAAAGAGACCCAAAGGGAGTTGGGTAAAAAGTTTACCCAACTTAAACATTAATTTCAAGTAGGCATCAGGTGCGTGGTGAACGTAAAATGAGGTTGAGCGTGGCGCAGTGCATTGACCGGTTCTCGTTAGAGATCACCGAATTCAAGCAACGTCGAGTGTATAGTTAGTATAATTGTAGTAATTGGATGGATGACCGTTTCAAGTAAAAATTTCGTTGCTCCTTGGGGTAAATTCATTTCGCTTTCCACCCAGTGATGCATTTGAGTGTGGTTCCCCCAAGGATTTTGTATGTATGGATAGGTTATCTCTATACCAATAGCATTAGAGCTACTGAGGCAAATCTCCAACGTAAGATGGCGACCGAGCGGCCCGAGCGCAACCATCTGCATTGTAAACTGTATGGAAGTTCCCCAACGTAAGATGGCAGACATCCCATTGGTTACTGTTGTAACCGCCACCCACTTCCTCCTCACGACTGTGCCTCACTGACGGCAGTACCATCACCTATCCATTCATACAAAATCCTTGGGTTCCCCAGGCTTTGGATATCACTTTGGTCCATTGATAAGAAAAAAGTAGAGGTGTCTGTCCTGACTGAGGTTTTCTACGGTTCCCAGTCTCACCTCTGGAACGGAGACAGAAACCACCATCCTTTCCCTCCCTTCTTCTTACTCACTAACCCGTCTCGAACTGATAGGAATGTATCCTAATAGTAAAAAAAAAAAAAATCTTAAATGGGTGCTCATCTTATTTTCTTTTCTCATAATTATATTTAAAAGAGCAATAATAATAATACCTTGCACCTTGGGATACTGATACATTTTATATTTTTTGCTGAAATATGTAGCTCAAAGTATTTTTTTTTTATATAACTAATAACCCTCTCGAAATAATAATATTTTAACAAGATTAATCAATAAAAAAAAGGTCGAGTAGGAACGTAAAATTCAACTGTCATTAAAACAACCAATGATAATTATAGAGACTAGAAACTAGTTTTAAACTAGGATATAATTTATTAAAAGAGTACAGCAAATAAAGTATTTTTATATTTCTTCAAGCCTCTATAATTATTACCGCTTGCTTTCATGATAGTTGAATTTTATGGTCCTAATCTCCATTCTATTTCAATTTTTTTAAACGAAAATATTAAACTCTGAGCTACATAATACAGATAAAAAAAAGTGTAAAATTACTGCTAGAAGTATACGAAGCACTTGAAGGTATAGCATTATTCTTGATACAGTCAAATTTATATATTATATTTTCTCCAAAAGTAGCCTGAAGTGTAAGGTTTCTGATCTCCTTATTTGCATTTCAACGTTACAATTTCACACATAGGTCAGTACTTCTACTTCAAACCACTCTGTTAAGTTTCAAAACTAAATTACAAACAGAAGAGCTGCAAACTTCACACTTTCAACTACTTCCGGAAGGAATATCAAATTAATTTGAGTGTATTTCAATTATGCTAATTTTCAGATTGATAAATTTACTGGAGCAGGTCGACACAATTCAGTGTTTATTATAAGTAAGAAGAGAATTTTCCCTCGTGCAGCAACATTCTTACATTGGAGTTGCTTCTATACAAGAAAATCTATCTAAATCAGACTCCCGGTTCAAGAAGTGAAAGAATACCACCGGAAGTAGCCGGAAGTGCTAGGTTTCTGCACTTTCTAGTTCAGTTTTGACCCTGAAACTTTGCAGACAGATTTATTTGATGAATTTCATCTCTGGAAATAAATTTAAAGGCCTCATGTTCATAGTTCAGCCCATTTCCGGCTACTTTCGGTGGTAACCTTACATTTTTTTAACTGTATAAAATGCCATATGCTGGCTATTTATGCAGTAACGTTCACTTGAGCTGGTATAGTGCAGTTCAAGTCAGCGAGCACAGAAAGAAAGTGAACGTGAGGCAATCAGAATTCCAAGACAAGTCTAGTAATTATTTCTTAACATTTCAAGAACAATGTCCAAATTACAGTACTTAATTTTAATGTAATTACATAATACAAATGTATGTTATGTATTATTACATTAAAAATTAGACTTGAATATAGGTCATTCTAACTTTGATTATAGTCCTTATAATAAAAAGGCACAAGTCCATTTTACTAGCGACTTAAAATAAGAGTATATAATATGTAATCACAATGGTACTTGACGTTTTCTAAATGTCTTGAAACTTGTAAGAGGCATTCAGAAAGCCTTAAGGCCACATTTAGGGCTCCATAATTTAAGACCAGAAATTTTGGGTCTTAAACGCATACAATCAGACTTTAAATTATCGAACCCTAAATGTGGCCTTAGAGCTTTGTGAATGCCCCTTTGTAAGTCTTAAGAACAACATCGTTAATGTTAAATTGAAAATCAAATTATGGAGAACCACTTTTTTTACAGGATATTTGTGTGAACTCGTGCACCGTTTTAATGGTATTAAAAAATAAATGAAAAATATGTTACACAAGTTGAGTTTCACTGTCGATGCCATGTTTATAAAATCTATAAATAATAAAATAAAAGATATAATTAAATGCATATTATAGTAATACAAATATAAACTGGAAGCGCATTCCAGTATTACTTGCAGAGAATATAGTATTTATTTATTTTCTCTGTTGATATTATTATAGCATAGCTATATAGTGTACTCACAATCAGGTCATCAATTTTGCAAATTTCTACCTTGGTTTAAGTACATGGATCCGTACATCGTATATCACTGCACTGTGTGACAAACTACAATTGTGGATTGAAAAGCATAAAAAAAAACTTTCTTCGAGAAAATTTGTACTTATCAAATTGCAAAGATTTACGAATTTTTACCTAATAGCTTGAAATATTACGACTGTTTTAAGAACTATAGCTAAAAAAATGTCCTCATCAGTAAAGAATTTATTATTTTATATTTTAGTAGTAAAATGTGAGAAAATATAATAATTGACACACAGTTCAATGTTTAGTTTTTCAATGTCGAGGTGCTATATGTGTTTTGTATGCTATGTTTGTGTGTGTTCCTTATTTTAAGAATTTTAGCGTGAACCATATTGTTTTACAACCAGTTTTTCGAATAAATAAAATAAAACAAATAATTCTAACAATATGATGATAGAAGATGAGAATTTTTAGGAAACACTCCTCAAATTTTGTTGTATAAAATTTATATTTACTAATGTTGTTTAAGTCAACCGACAAAGAGAAAAAAAAATATTGCGACGCAGCGTTTTTACTTCAATTTTCCCAATGAGCCTTTATTTAATCTTCGTTTAAACTTTTAGTTACTCCAAAACATGCAAATTGACAGATGAATTTGTACTGTAGTATAATCTATCGGAGTCAAAATGGGACCTTACTTAAACAACAACATGGTCATCAGGCCTATAGTAATTAAGGTCACTTTGATTAGCACTAGACTAGATCTGAACTATTAGCTAGTGTCTATAAATAACAATTTTGGAGGTTAAAAAAAAAAAACTTCCGTATTTCTCCTTGTCACAGTAAAGTATAAATAATATTTGATTAAAAAATTTAACCTCTCTTTTCATTGGTCCGAACTTGAACTATTTTTAAAAACACGCGACGGAAGTTCTATAATAAGATTAATTTGATACCAACTGGAAATACTTGGAAATGGAAGATTTTTGTCCTTCCAACTTACCTTGAAGTTAAAATTCTGAAGAGAGTTTTGTAATAAAAGTACTCGCGAGTTAAAATAAATTAATTTTATTTTTATTATCTTTTAACTTTTAAACGTCTCTTCTCGTCTAATTTCTTTCTATTTTGTACTATATTTTAGAAAAAAGGAGGGAAAAAGATAAGATTACGTATCTAAATTATTGTCTTCATTTCATCTTCACTTTAAGGTAGAGATAACGCCAATCAGCTGTTCAACGTAGCCCGGTTTGATTAACATGAAAACCTTAGCAAATTCACAAAAATTCTGAAATTTTTTTGAGAGACAGATATTAGTGCCTGAAAGCCATAAAAAAAATTCAAAACAATTTAACGAGCCGCGGCGATTTTTTTAATTACTTTTTTTTTTTAATTTTCAGCATAGGGCATTCCCATGGAAAGAAAAACTAAAAACATAATTAAAAAAAAATCGGCTCGTTAAATTGTTTTGAAACTTTTTCTGTGACTTTTCTGCCTCTCAAAAAAATTTCAGAATTTTTGTGAATTTGCTAAGGTTTGCATGTTAATCAAACCGTGCTACACGTCGAACAGCTGATCGACGTTATATATACCAGGTATAAAAGTACGTTATAAGATTAGGTTTAGACGTGTAAAAGATGAGTTGATGAAATATGTAATTTTTCAACTATATAGTACTCATTTATTTGCAAAAATCAGCTACTTCCGGCGGGAATATTAAATAAATTTAAATGTACAATCCATTTAAATAAAAATGTCTGATCCGACTGTACTTTAACATGAAGGGATCGGACATTTTTATTTGAATGTAGTGTACATATGTCATGAAGTACGTAAATTTGGCGATGTTTTCTCAACCGCTGAAACCACACGAAAGGTCTATTATTAAATATAATTATGTATTACGTAATATCGAGAAAAGTGTTGTTTTTGGTCATCATTTCAACCGAGGCAAAAAATATAATGACGTGAATCATTGCGGTCAAATATCATAACTGGCTCAAACCTAACATAAAAATGAAGGATTTAGTGAAATCTTGGGTTTTAGGATTTAATGCACCTCTTACAAATTAAGCCTTTCCTAATAATTAATTTGTGCTGTAACTTTTATTTCGCAGATAAAAAAATCAAATCAATTTCTCTTTGTTGCAATCTGATTGTTGGTTCATCATCGTTGCATTTAATTATAAAGACTGTTCCAATATTTGTGTCACTTTCGATTTTTAACAAAAATCGAAAGTATACATGAATATTGGAAAAGAATGTATATTACTGAATCAAATTATATAAAGCCTAAAGTTTCAATTAAACTATAAGAAGTAGTCTAAAATATTGGATAATACAACGAACCGAGAAAAACTGGATCATATTAATCTTCTAAATTAAGCTTCTTTAATTGCAATTATTGTTTGTGTTAATTACGAAGTTATAACTTATAATATATATTATAATAATATATGTTCTTATATAATTTTATTAAATCTTATGTAACAAAATAATTGGTTTGAGTTGAAAATATTTCCATGTAATGGCATTATTATGAAAAATAATTATCAGTATTTTTGTATGAAATTTGTAATACCAACATTTTTAAGTATTTATAGTCTAGATAAATATATACTGATGAAAATCAGTTTTCATCATTTTTATAAATTATATGGTATTATTTTTTTTTATTATTATTTACGTGTGTATTTTTCTTTCACAAGATTTTTTTTTACTATAGCAATTGTTTTTATACGTTTTCTTCAAGCCTATAGTAAAACCTCAAATTTCTGTGATATTTAAGTCACGCACGAACTGATGAGGTGTGTGGGTCACCTTGATTTTTAAGGACCAAAAAATGATAGGTGAGAAAATGAAAATATACTCGAGGTCCTCGCTGTACTGTTGGAAATAATTTTTTATGTTAATTTAATATTCGTCTCCTTGAAAGAGGACTTTGACCTTCTTGAAATGAAATAAAACCAGTTTTATGTAATCTTAATTTATGGTTTGCTACACCTGCTGAAGATCAATAATAATTATATGGTATTATATTGTGTATCATAGTAGAGCAAAAATATTGTACTATATTAATTAATGCTATTTTTTAAAATCATGTCAGATGGAGATAAATTTATGGACGTAATTTTCCATAAAAAAAATAAATTTCATGAATTAACTAAAAACAATCCTCAAATTTAATGTTAATTTGCAAATCATTATCTAGGTGTCTGCAACTTACGGTCATTGTAGTGTATATATATTTTTTTTGCTTTAATCAACCACCTTTGGTAGCAACGTAGCAACATTTTGAGACTGAGAGTGAGACGTCTTTAATTATTTCCCAACTGAACTCTGTTGTAGGGAACTGGTCGCAAGATGACATTAACTTCCCGGCTCTTCGTAAACCTGATTTTGCAATACTTAGGATTTCCAAACCAAAGTTTTTATGGCCTAGCAATCTATCCTAACATTCATCTAGTTTTGACTGAGGGAACCATGAAAACCTTAACCTCACTGTTTAAGGGAGCCACACAGCTCTCTTGAAATATAAGGGTCTTGAAATAAGATGATAATATTATTCAGTGATCCAATATTTAATTAGTTTCCAGCACCTACATCGGTAAATTCTAACTACTGTCTGTCCACAGCGTCGCTGGTGAAGGAGAAATGTCCGGAGGGAGGTCAGGAGGCTTCCACGTGTTACTCCAAACAGCTGACTGCTCTCATCAAAGGCGTCTCCGGGGGTGAGTGACACATGACGTCATTGGTCACCACGAGGCCCTCTGAAAGCCTCGGTTACCAAACTTCTTGGTGTGGACGTGTCGTTTGTCTGAGCACCGTACAAAATTACTTAATTAAAAGTGCATGTCAATTTCAGAAAGAATTAAGAAATCGTAGTTATAATTAACTGTAAAATGTAAAATATGTTGTGTTTTATATAGGAAATTTCCAAGCAGAATAAGAATCGTAATAAGGTTTATTTGATTATAAATTTATAGAAGATATAAGATAACGTGTGAAAAAATCAGTAAAATAACAAAATAAAAATTAAATGGCAATATTTATGATTTAAATTATTATTTTTGGTGTTGCAATAAAATTGATTGTAGTGCAATAATCTACAGAGTCTAAATTTAAACACTATTATTCAATTTCTATACCGTTATATTATAATATAATGTGTTAACTTTCGTATTATTTTGCTTGTCAAATTTTTGCTTCTTTTTCTCTTTTTTTTGGTATACTGTATAAGAGCATGAATTAATACATTAATTGTATTAAGTTTAAAATAAGTACATAACTAGTAATTGGTATACTGTATTGTTTTTATAGAGAATCTATGTATAAACGTAGAGTTATATTAAATTCTTATTTTTGACCAACAGAAAAAGAATGGAAGATTATCGTTGACAACCTGCAAATAATATTAGACTAACGTGACATGTTTCAGGTATCCCTGAGCTCGGTCTGGACGTGATGGACCCCTTCGTGACGGGCGCCCTCAACCTGAGTGTGAGCGCCGGAGCAGACCAGTTCAAGATGAACTTCCTCACCCCGAGCTTCATCGGACTCAAGAACTCCCGCGTCACCAGGCTCAAGTGAGATCCGTGGACAGTAAATTATTGTACAGTGTTTATCACAAAAAATGAAAAAATACAACAATAAAAGAATCCTTTGTATTGATTGTAGATTAAGTAAATTACGTGGGTCAGTTTGCTTACCTTTGCTGTTTGTTTCTTTTCTATAATACTTATCAAATATTAAATTTAACAGAGAGAGAGAGACCAACAGTAAATTAGTGATAAGCAAACTAACCTAAAGGACTTTTAAATAAAATGAATTTTTGTTGTTCTATATTTTGAAATAAGCACTGTACCGGTATAACAGTTAGAAAACCAGAAAATGCATGAAAATAATCAAAAGGATACTAGATTGATGTTTACTTTAGTAAAGGTCGGCTCAATGCCTTCTCTTGTAAAATGTAATTAGTGCAGTAGTAAATTATTTAGTGATCGGTTGGTGGAGTTAACTTGCACTTTTGTGACTAATGGTTTAATCTTCATAAAAGTGGGCTCTGGCATCTGACAAACCTGATAAACTGAAGTAAAAGAAAAACAAAACAAAAATGATATCAGATTTAAAAAAACGAATCTTTACACAAAGCTATAATTAAGTGTATAAAAGTTACTAGAAATAGTAGAAATATGTCTTCTCTATCATAAAAAGTTATTTTCCAAGCCTGTGTGCATGGATAGGCTTTTTTTCATAATTTCTTCTTGATTCAACAGCAGCAGTTTTAATTTATAATAAAAGTAATTAAACCTTTTGCTTTCGTAAATTATAAAGACGTAACATTATTATATTATCATAACAATAGCATTTGTCTTAAAGTTATAAGACAATCAGAGAAAAGATGATCTTTTCTCTGATACAATGACCAAACAAGAACATTACGCTGCTTTCATAAATATTTGAAATTAAGGAAATTAAGTTTTTAGAGAAAGTTATCATTAATGTCTCATTAAATTTTTGAAATGCAACAAAATATTATCTTGATTTGATTTTGAGTGACTTGGAAACTTAATGATCATATACCGTAAAAGTATACTAATTGTGCAGAGGTGTAGATTAAATTGCATTAAACATAATCTCTCTAACTGTAAGATTTTTATACCATATTATTTAGTTCCTACCAAATGAAACATAATAATTAATTATCATGTAACATATATATATATTATGTTTATGTTTGCTGTGTAAGAGAAGTTACATACATTCAAGGGACTTAGAAATCTGCAGAGTCTAATATTTTTATTTATTTAATTATTTATTCATACTCTTTCCTTTTGATGTTCCACTTAATGTTCCATAAATATGTTCTTATGAATCTGCATACGTATTATAGTTTATGTGAGATTCAAAATTGCACAATACTCTTAAAAAAAACTCAGAACGATCTCTCCATGCAACCATCATTTTATTTACTATCTTAAAATTCCAATGTTATTTAATTAGATGTACAACAACATTACAAAGTATTTGACAAAACGATATACTTTTATGTAATTCATCCGAGGCCTTCAATATTAAATTTAAATTGGATTTCAGGTCTCGTTTCATTTTTTTCTAATATCCAGTGGGTGATATTAGCTCAAAAGTAATAAAAGACGCTGTTTGAAAGAACTGTATCCGCGCTTGCTTTCTGACAGTCAACTGGGACCGAGGCTGATATTTGACGGTCAACTAGGGCACGAACTGATTGTTGTTGTCGCAGGGTGGGCAACCCGCTGACCTTCACGCTGCACATCCCCACACTCAAGATGACCTCCAGCTACGTCAACTCGGGACGTCTGATTCTCATCAAGGCCTCGGGGGGAGGCGCCATGACCAACACTTTTGGTGAGTATACCTTTGCCATTGTGAGGGTATACTTTGAATGTTTTTATACATAATAGCTTCCAAATATCAATAGCCTCATGTGTCCTAGCATGACTTCATTTGAATAAAAATGGCCGATGCGGTAATGTTAAAGTATAGCCGAATCTGGCATTTTTATTCAAATGAAATGTACAACTTTTTACTTTGCACATCATTTCAATAGGTCTGTTCATAAATTCTGCTCGGTGTTCTTTAAGCAAGTTTACGAACAAAAATCGTGACGTCATTTGCACTGCACTCCCTACCCCACCTCTTAAGCTGGTGTAAGAAAATAGTGTAAAAGTGTACACCGAGTAGAGTTTACGAACAGACCTAATATTACATGTTAAAAGTCTTGTGTGCTTGGAACTTTTGCTACACTCATTTGTGGAACAGTTACAACACACATGTCGAGTAGACAATTGAACACAGCATGAAAAGAGTGAGGAATCAGTTTTTTTTTTTTTTAATTTTGTATTTTCTTATTTTTATTAGTGATTAAAATAATTTACACCTCAAGATAACAAAAGCGTTGCTCTTGCTCCATTTGTATTGTTTGGGTATTATTTGTCACATGTATCTAACTATATAATTGGGTGCAATGGTGAATTTAATCCCACATTGTTTAAATTAATTCTTAAAGTTACTTTGTAACTCCAGAAAAATCAGGCATTGTCAGAGTTCATGCTCATGGTAAATGTGTGTAATTTATATGTACACTCTTCACCTTGGAAAATTTTCCACTTGCAGCTTTATTAATCATCATGCTCTGTGTTACTCTTATGGGGCATGGTGATTAACAAGGCTGCAAATTAAGGGAAATTTTCCGAGGCGAGGACAGCTAGTCCATCAATGGAAACCTGTGACAAAGCTATATTTCAAAAATTACGTCTTCAACTCGTTTTTTACACATCTAAACGTAATCTTAATACGTCATTTTACCTCAAAACACATCTAATTTCTTTCTTGCAAAAGTGAGTAAGAAATGGATTAAATATTTCTAACATTTTATGCTCAGTAAGAGGAAAGAAGACGTAATCTCGTCTTTAATTCTCTCTTTTTTTCCCCTCAAAAATGGTGCAAAATACGAGGAAATTAGATGAGTATATAGAGAGCTTAATAGCGACTGAAAGATGAAATTTAATTCAACTTGGGAATCCACAGAGGACGCGAGCCTGGCGATGACGGTTCGTCACGGCACGGAGGAGCGCGAGGGTCGTCGCTACGCCACCATCGACGGTCTGGACGTCAAGTTCTCCTCCAAGAGGTCCAACATGCACGTGGACAGACTAAACAGCGGGAACGCCATCGCACTAGGTGAGACACGGTCAGAGATTCTTAGCATTAGCACGGTTTTCCAAAGCGGTTGCTGCACTGTCACGCAAACGCAGTGCATATAATTATAATATAGCCATTAGCATGGGTTTTCCATTTAACGATTTATCTCACAGTTTCGACATCCAGTTATATAAAGACTCATAAGATACATTGAATAGTTCTGTTAGACAAAATCACATGAAATAAAACTTAAACGCTTTTATGGTTTGAGCAAATTCAAGGAAGCGGTTTTCTCACATTTTTGCAATTTCTGGTTTCGGTCCGTCCATAAGGCTCCATGTTAAACTTCTACCTCAATTTTTACAAAACTAGTCAGACTGGAAAAAAAAAAAAAAAGACACAGGCTATTGGTGGCAAAAGCTGAGGAGTTTCTGAGATATTATAAATGCATTATTTAAATCCACGTGCGTACATGGGGTACGACCATGCGAAGTTTCACTGCAAAGAAAGTCTTTGCTGACATTGAAACTCACAGCCAGTCCCGATTAGCATTGAGTTGTGACGTCAGCAAGGGCTAAATTTCTGACTTCGCACGATCACACAGTGCGAGAATTAAAATAATGTGCATGAGTGTTGATTATAAACTATAAATTCTAGTAACACTTGGTTATCTAATTGGTAATTTTAGATCCGTATCCATTTATAAAATTTTTGGTCGCCATCTTAGAAGATAAAATAATTATGGCTGTCGTCGATGCACGAACGACTTGCCCCTGAAATATAGGCAACTTTTTCAGCAGCTCGATTGCATTAATACATGGCCCTCAGGGCTATGATTAATAGCATGCTTGATATTTTGTTATCGTTTGTTATGCTATTTATTTAATAATTATTTTAATATTGTGATTGTGTTTATTGATAATTAAATACCTACAAATAATTTTAATAATTTATTTTGTACATTATATTTATAAGAAGTATTAAGAAGTTTAAAAAATGTTTCGTTTGTAAATAATGTAACCGTAAGATATTTAATAAATGTTTCATGTTATTATTATTTTACTATAAAACTGTATAAGATAATGTGAACACATACTGAATAATATTAAAGCTACATTTACACATGACCAACTGTAATATTGCGCACTTGCCGTAAAATCCTGTAAGAGCCACTGAGCCATCTTTGTTGACTTAGAGAATTTATCATCTCAACATGGTGAATTTGCATGGATCATGTCACAGGATTTTATAATAAGTGCGTGAATATCACGTGGCATCATGTAAACGCACCTTAAATTATCAATTTTTCGCTACTTATATGAGAGACTGATTTGATCGTGACTTGTTACAGAGCTGTACAACGTGTTCTTGGCGGCAAGCAGTCAGGAAATTCTGGGGCTGATGGCTCCGCAGTTCGACGAAAAGTTCAGCAAGATTTTCTTCGACACCGCCAAGAAAATGATGTCAAACCTCCCCCTTGACTCGGTCTTCGAGTAATATGTGCACCAATAGAGAAAGCCCAAAGATTTATTTAAACCTGCCTTCCTGGTTTATTGGTACAGAACATTCCATTTTACAAGACAAGGTTGTTTATACAATTATATTAAAAATCAAAATTTATAGTATTTTATTGTAAGAAAAATTATTTCTCTATACTTTATCTGCAAAATTCTTCAAAAAATCAACTATTAATTAATTTTATTCAATGACTTTGTCAAGCCAAATTCTTCCCCAGATATCACGCGGGTCAATAACAAAAATGCAGGATGGAAATGGAAGAAACATTACAATAAAATCAATTTGATAATCCCTCCGGAAGTAGCCGGAAGTGTGAAATTTGCAGCTTTTCTGTTTGTAATTCAGTTTGAAACTTTGCTGACAGGTTTGCAATACAAAATTAAATACTGACCTATATATGTGTGAAATTGCGACGCTGAAATACGAATAGGAAGATGAGAAATGTTACATTTTCGGCTACATTCGGAAGGAATCTCATACAAATTTCACTATATTCAAATTTATAATACTAGATTCAATGCAGATACCTTCGTTTCTTAGGATATCTGAAATTTTTCAAACTTTTTTTTTTTTTTAATTTCATGAGGACGTAACACCGTCGCGGATGTATATTACTTAATTATACAGTTCAAGAAAGACAAGAAATGTAATAATACCGCCAGAAATAGCCGGAAGTGAAAGGAACATGAAAAATATAAGACTTAGCAAAAAGATTTATACTATGGATTTTGACGCATCTGCAAATTCTTAGATTTTGCATGACCATATTTTAGCCAAATTCCTTTCACTTCCGGCGGTAATCTTACATTTGTTGAACTATATATGCATGCCAATGGCGCTATCCTCCCCAGACCTCGCGAATTCTGAAAATTTTAGTCAAATTTCTGACCTTAAGATACTTTGTCTCTCTTTTGAGGCAATGCTTCTGTACACTCGTCGCCTCGGAAAATTTCCCTTTGTGGCCTTGTTAATCATCATGCCCTGTAAGAATAACACAAGACATGTGGTGATTAATAATTAAATCTGCTAGTAGGGAATTTTCCAAGGCAACGAGTGTACCTTGTGAGAGTAGAGATATAATTTTTTCTTGAGATAAAGTGTTATTTTTGTTCTTACTTGCCCTAATAATTAAAAATGGAGTAAAATCTTTTACAAGAAAAGGCTTTTTGACCTAAACTTGAAATGAGATAGTCTGTACTATAATGTAATTTTTACTAATTTTATTTTTTATCTGTTATAAGTATCCTGACTGATTGGGTGCGATTATTTAATTTTATGAAAAAAATACAACATGAGAGCAATTTTTTCAATCCCTAAATTTTTAGAAAGAATTACTTCCAAAAATATACAGTTTTTTTAGTGTCTGTGTACCGTATACTTTTTCTCATATTGATATAAGCATACATAATTAATATAATTATCAGTTTCACTGCAAAATGTAAAATTGCTGTTGTTTCTCTTTGCTATGTTATATTGACTGTAAAATAATTATAAAACTTATAAAGGGACATTCACAAAGCCTTAAGGCCACATTTGAGGCTCAATAATTTAAGACCAGAAATTTTGGGTCCAAAAAACACGTCTAAAATCAAGCTTTAAATTATCGAGCCTTAAATGTGGCCTTAAGACTTTGTGAATGCTCCTTATAAATTTTGTTTTAAATTTAGAAAATTATCATTCGTAGTGTTATTTTTATACACTTAATATATTAAATTATTTTATAAAATCTGATATAAAAATTAATGTAAATGTAATTTTCTTATGGTAATAAACGTTTTTTATTTACGATGAATTTTTGTACAGTTTGATTTCTCATTTTATACACGTTGATCTAGAATCTTTCTGGTTAAAAAGACAGCATGTATTTTTTTAATGAATGTTTGGAATTTGGATTCAGAACCTCAAGCTATACAATTTTTTTTTAATGAGCTTAGAGCTCTCAAACCGGGGTAATGGGGCGGGATAAGGGGGGGGGGAGAATGATGGTGGCCACAGCCTATTATATGTGTACCAGCATTCACTGAGATGAGACTGAGGGAACCGTAGAAAACCTCAGTCAGGACGGAGACCTCTACTTTTTATCAATAAGCCAAAGTGATGTCCAAAGCCTGGGGAACCATAATATGAGACTACACAATGACAATTTCTACTTATTTTTTAACTTTCTAACTCTCTTGAAAATTAAAATCATGCTGCAAAACACTATATATTCATATTATTTTTATTCTGTATTCATTCAAATATTTCCACAACATTAACTACAGTATAACAGATCTTAGTTTACCTCTAGACAGTTCAGTAGACAAGACGGCGCCAGCTATATCAGCCAATGAAAAGGCGGCCAGCAGTCATTCTAGCCTTTTCATTGGCTGATATAGCTGGCGCCGTCTAGTCTACTGAACTGTCTACAGGTAAACTAAGATCTGTTATACTGTATATAACCATGTTATTATTTTTATTTTCTGACGATTGTAAGCCCCTTGCACTTAGGCAACTTGTTCAGCTCGGCTCGCGCGATAAAATTTTATTACACAAGTATACGTATAAAGTATAAAGGCATTACATGACTATGACGTCAGAGTATTTTGAAACACGATTTTAAAGGTGTTAAAAGGTTTCAAGAAAAACTAAAAAAATCGATAATTCATAGCTCGAGGTCCTCTACCCAAATATGCAATAAAAATAATGGGCGTGATTCACGAAGCAGTTAGCCAGATTTTTAACCACGTTTAGCTTAACCACGTTTAACTAGGTGGTTTAACATGTAAAACAGGTATAGTTAAACATGGTTAAGCTAAACTTGGTTAGAAACCTGGCTTAACTGCTTCATGAATCGCACCCATTCATGTTTTACACACAAAGTTAATATAACAAAGACAGCGTGAAAACGTGTATTCTATTATTAATTATTAGAAATTCTTTGATGACCCTGACACTCACGAGTCACGTGTCACGCATGTTGAGGCAGGTCAGGTTGTTCAAGATCACTTGCAATAATTGCGACTATAGCGCAATTAGCAGCTCATGATTAAGGCAGTGTTGGGATACATTGCTATTAAGGTTATGTTCATGGAACCTAAAACCATTCATTGTTTTTAAGTTACATACATATGTTTTTGATTTATTACGCAGAGCAAATTGTTTTGTGGCCAGTGCATGGGATATATTTTCCACATGCCAGTTTTGATATAAGGAAAACTCATACATCCGGGAGGTGATTGATGGTATATCATTGACCATTTTATCTGACTACCTTGACCGAATTTTCCATGGTTCCTTCAATCACAACTAGGCAAATTTTAGGAGCATTACTAGACTATGGCTGCTCCGGTTTGAAAGATACCCACATGCACAAAAGTCAAAGCAATTTTCACTCGGATCCATGAATTTAAGAGCCTAGGTATTGATGAATAACTTATGACCAGTACCCTACAACAGGGTAATTCAATTAAGAAAATAATTATAAACTTAAGCCACCACAACCTGCAGTGATAAATATTGTCGCAGTCACCTGAAGGGTGTCCTGCTTGCCGGGATGGGGGCATCCCTTAGTTACCTTAACCTGACTGAGGGGGAAGGAATATTTAAAGTAAATTGAATTAAGTCACAACATATAGGTTGGACTATGGTTTATTTATTATTATTTAAAGACAACTATCACAAAAGTATACAAGACAAACAACAAACAAGGAGAGAGGTATTTTACCTTATACAATTAAGAGTGCCATCAGGCACGACCGTCAGTGTTGGCACCCATCTTCCATCTACCTCAAGCTGGGCCGAGGCGCCCCACAGCAACAGCGTACAATTGCAATGTAAGCAGTTGTACACTGCAGCCGGACGTCTCTAGCCATGTAACTCAGCTCGCTACATGATGTGATAAATGAGGGAGGTAACACATAAATGTGTGGGGTTAGAGCTATCCCAAGCTAGACCACCCGTTGTTGGCCAGCCCAACTCAGGACGCTCCACCCGTATTGTGACATTATCTAGTACACTCGTCGCCTCTGAAACGTTCCCGAACTTTTCTATTTTCTAGACCTCTATTCATATAATTAAATTGAAAAGTAGGTGTGACAGTATATGTAAATTATTCAATTAAATTTTAATTTATTCACATGAAACGTGCATTATTGCTGAGGTGCGAAGAGAAAATGCATTAATAAATATGATAAAAAGATCATTACTTAATCTGGATCACAGTTTTACTTGTAGCGCCACAGCTAGTACACTCTTAAAAAAATTTGGCTGAATTTTGACATCTTATAATCAGTATATTTTTAACGCCTTAAATCATGATTTTTCAGGTGTTTCGCAGTCAATATTCAGTAGTCAGCATATACTGACAGTATATAGCTTATACTGACTACTGAAAATGCGCAACGAAACACCTGAAAAAAGCATGATTTAAGGCGTTAAAAATGCACTGATTATAAGATGTCAAAATTCAGCCAATTTTTTTTAAGAGTGTATGGTATGGTTTTTAACTTAATTTTACATTTATTCCATTAAGTAGAAATTTTCAAGGTTTTAATAATGAAAATCATTAGCTAGCATGAGATGTATTCAGATTCATTTTGGATTCACTTGTTGTATCAATTGTAAACACCTGAATATATGGCCCTTTAATCACTTCGAAAATTAAGGATAATTATCAAAATAAGGATAATAATTATCAAGTATACGACTCATATATTGCTTTAAAATGTTATAGATTTTAAATTAAATTTTTGAAAAATTATAAGAAATTAAAACTCAATTTTAATTTGATATGTTGGTTGTTAAAAAGAATCACGGAAAGTGTAATAAATTAAATCAATAATTACACTCCATGCAAAGTTTATTTTCTAATAAGAATAGCTCTTGTACTGAAAATACATGCAAACGTTCGGTGCCAATCTACAATTTAAAGATTAAGCTTCCAGAAATTTTTTTACGTAAAAATTAAATTCCATAATTTAGTTTTAAGATGCTAACAATTTAAACTCTCAATTATTATTATTCTCAAATTATTCTTTCATTTATGAAAGAAAAGTTTAAAATGTGTTGTGTTAATGTGATATATTTGACGTTTCTGGAACCTCAAGAATTTGTATTATTGTATTTTAATGCATTTGATTCTAGGATATTATAGAAATAAAAACATATTGAATTTGAATAACGAGACAAAAAATTTCGAGTTACAAATTTTTACTTTTTGTACAATTTAATTTTTAAGATTATCAATGCTCTCCATCTCCAATATATTTAATATAGCTGCGTCGTGCAAGATTAATTTAAAATAACAATAATGCAACCAATAACACTAGAGATCACAATAATTGCAAAAAAATTGCATTATTTTTATATTGCAATATTTTATGTTTAATAATATCTGGACATTATAAAAATTTATATTATACTTATATTTACTATACTCATTATATTCTGTATCATAAAAGATCGATGGTAAAATTAATGCGCATAAGATTGCATCAGCTGTTACGTAAACTGCATAATTTTATTATACAATAAGCAATATAATGACATAATTTTCAAGAATCACTTTCACGTCTCTGTGAGTATTGTTGTACTTGTATGCTCTTTTAAGATCGCAGTGCTTTACCATTACAGCAGATCTGTAAGAAATAATGGCCAACCTGCAGAATTACATGTCATGATATTGTATTGTATTTTTTATTTTTTCAGATTTGGGTACAGGACCACGAGTAAAATACTATCAATTTTTTTTTTCTTTCGAACCCTCTAAGCTACCGTGCTGCAAAACGATTTTTATTTTATTTATTTATTTCACCCAATGCATTTAAACATAACAAAGACTAAAACTGGGTGAGGATAACGTACAAAGCGTAAAAACACTATATCACGAAAGTGGTATATAGTTATCCTATATTAATTGAAGATGTGACGTCATATTCATATAATGTCTATTCCCTATGTTTGTTTGTTAAATATTTGCATGACTATGACGTCACAGTGTTTTACAGCATGTTGTAAAAAATCTGCTGATTTTCTGAAAAAAATCTGCTGAAAAAAATGCTGATTCGTGCACGAGTGTTAGAAGACGTCCGCTACAAAACAAAAGCTGACATTGGAGTATTGACCTCAAAATTTTTTATTGCAGAAATGGATAGAGCGTGCAAAGTTATGCTACCCTGATTTTTTTTCAGATTTTTTAGAGCCCGGGAACTATTTTTAAAAAATTATTCAAAGTCCTTTTTGCGGCGGCAAGTCCTATCTTTTTGTTAAGGAGCGGCGTCTCATGACGCTACAAAAAGAACTTTCAATAATTTTTTTAAAAATAGTTCCCGGGCTCTAAAAAATATGAAAAAAATCAGGGTAGCATAACTTTGCACGCTCTATCCATTTACCGCCGCGGTGACAACAGCACGCGTCTGCATGATTTAAATTGGAACTACACTAAAATTAACCTGACGATACCCACCGGAAATGCAAGGTTTATGGATTACCAGCTCTCATTCATTAAACTTAAATTAACTTTGAAAAGAGCTATTTTTGCAAAAATTAAGCACTATAAAATGTATTAAAAGATTTTAAGAGTGATAAATCAGGCAATGATTCAATCTCACGGTGAAGATTTATAAATAAATTCGACTTCAGTAAACGAAATTGGTTTATTGCGTGCACAATTGCAGGGCATGTAATTGCAGACAAAACGTAAAAAAAACTGAAGGCTGTGAAATTACCAGTCAGCGAGACTGGTGGTAAAAAAAAAATAGCATTGATTTTAGTGTTGGTCAGTCACGGAGTTAGTCGTTCCACTCCTTTATGTCTCTCAGCGTTTTGTCAGCAAATCTGCGTTATATAGTCAAATTTACATAATATTTCCTCCGGAAGTAGCTGGAAGTGTAAGGTTTCTGGTCTTCCTATTCGTATTTCAGCGTTACGATTTCACACAACTTCAAAACATGGTAAAATTTCAAAACTGAATTGCAAACAGAAGAGTTGCAAACTTCACACTTCCGGCTACTTCCGGAGGGAATATTACATAAATTTGACTGTGTGTGAACCAACGGAGACCGTTCAAGGGCTCACTCGAGATCATCCTACTATTATAGTCTAAAAATAAACCTTTAATTATGTAAATAACAAAAGTTACAAGTAAAATTATTGTTTTTATCTTAGCAAATTTATTATAATACACAGGAAATAAAAGTAAATATTATTTTATCATTATTGTCATAATAAATTAATATTATAAAGGATACTAGTAGCGTTAAATTTGCTAAGAAAAATATTATTATTAGAATGTTTGAAGGCTGAAACTCCAAAGTATGTTATTTATTAGCTAAGTCCACCTCGTCATTATGATGCGAAATGGAGGAAAATTAGCGTCTTCCGGAACAGCTGACATTGGTATGCTTCACAAGGCCGGGGTCACCACAGTTTGGAACATCTACAGTCAATTTTATATAATATTTCTTCCGGAATTAGTCGGAAGTGAAAGTTTTCTCTTCTTTCTATTCATATATATTTCAGCGTTGTAATTTACATAATAGCTTAGTCCTTCTACTTCAAACAACTGTGTAAAGTTTCAAAACTTATTTACAAATATAATTGTATCAAAATTACACTTCCGTCTACTTTCGGAAGGATTATCAAATTAATTAGACTGTACCAAACAATATGTAAAAAAAAAAACACTCAAAATTGCTTTTTTAACATTTTAAAGGAAAATGAGCTTTTGATTTACTATCAAACGACCACTAAATGGGTGGAGTAGGAGATGGTTTCAAGTTTCAAATTAATAGCATTAATATTTACAAAGGAAAAATTCAAAATTTTCAACATGTGGCTTATGGAGAAAATTCTCTCTATATTGACTATATTCATAATTTATATATTTTTATTGCTTTTCGATTGTAAACAATATAAAAGCATGTCAATTATACAATACATTGCATGGATACAAATAAACATAAATATGCATTTAAGTATAAGCATTATAAATTATAGGTATAATATTATATAAGCACAACAAAAATTCAGATTTGTCCCTAAGATTCGAATTAAAAAATATTATTATATGTACGCGTAATATGTATGACATTACTCTTCAAAACTTTAAATAAATGTATATATATATATATTATTATATATATATATTATTATATATATATATATATATATATATATATATATATATATATTGTACTCACATTAAAGTTTCTATATATTATGCTTGCTGTAATATACTGTATATATAATCTTAATTATGTTTTTTTTAACAGGGATTCACCCCTAAAGCCGGTATTACACAATACAATTTTTCTAATTATTGCATACAATTTTTCCTTTCAAGAAAACTTCGACTCCATTTGTTTGTATATGAAGATGAAATTTTCTTACAAGGAAAAATTATATGCAAAATTGTATCGTGTAATACTGGCTTAATATAGAGCTTACAGCTCGCGACGGGGTAATGGATAGGGATAAGGTAGTATAGGGAAAGGATGGTTGCCACGGCCTGTTACGCGTCCCAGCATTTTCTGAGTTGAGACTGAGGGAACCGTAGAAAACTTCAGTCAGGACGGACACCTCTATTTTGATCAATGGACCAAAGTGATGTCCAAAGCCTGGGGAACCACACACAAGTGCATCACTGCACTGGGTGGAAAGCGAGATGAATTTACCTCAGGGAGGGAGCAACGTGGTTTTTACGTGAAACGGTCACCCATCCCAGTACTAACCATGCTCGACGTTGCTTGACTTCGGTGATCTAACGAGAACCGGTCAATGCACTGCGCCACGTTTGACCTTATAATTAATTATAATCGTTTGATACTTTAACCTGATTCTTTGTAAAAGTTGTAAATTAAAATGGCTATTTAAGTATTTAAAAAAATTTAAAAATAAAAAAACAACAGGGTATGTATAGAAAAAAAAATAGAAACTTATTTCAACAATCTAAATATACAATTTCAGATGGCTCAACAAAAACTATGTTAGCCATTTTAAATACAAATGTACATTGTTATACAACAGAAAATATATTGGGAAAGTATTTGAAATTGCAGAAGCTAATTATAAATTATATAAATATAATACCAGTTAACATATATACATAATAAGTTTCTTATATCATATATTGTATTAATTCTATTTGTTTGGAGGTTGAAATCTTTAAATATATTTTACTAAACGCTTTTTATATATTGATGCAGCTAATACCGAGCAGTGTAGGCACATTGGTTTCCCGCCAGCCTCGTATGAGGAAGGTTACAAATTTCAAATTTTCAAAATTTTTTATTCGTCAATTTTCCAAGCACACAAACACAAACATTATAAAATGCAGAACTTTGAATGAAGGGTTACTAGGGTTAGACACGTCAGAAAATAACATATTAAAGGCCCTATGACCATTTCACAGTTTAAAGTCCACAGTTAGTATTGCCTCAGTATGATACGGCTGCATAAAAAAAATTGTTCCAGCAGCAATAATATCAGAGATAATAGCCGATGAAAAGGCACCTGTGACGTCATTTGTACCCATTCTGCGGTGACGGTATAGGGAAATCCCTGAAAAAGATAGTTTCACTCTAGCTGCAACCATACGGACATAATTTTAATTCTGGAATGTTGAAATTTTACCAGGGCAGTCTTGATAGTATTTGTGAAATATTCTGAAAGAATTTTGTTGTTGACATTCACACAGACTAATTTATTGCAGTAGCAAGATAAGCCAAAAATTTAACATTGTTTCCTATGTAACATTTTTCTATTCTTGCCACTGCAATAAGTCAGTCTGTGTGAATGTCACCAGCAAAATTCTTTCAGGATATTTGACAAATACTATCAAGACTGCCCTGGTATAATTTCAACATTCCAGAATTAAAATTATGTCCGTGGTTGCAGCTAGAGTGAAACTATCTTTTGCAGTGATTTGACTGGGTACAAATGACGTCACAGGTGCCTTTTCATCGGCTATTATCTCTGATATTATTGCTGCTGGAACAATTTTTTTTATGCAGCCGTATCATACTGAGGCAATACGAACTGTGGACTTAATACTGTGAAATGGTCATAGGGCCTTTAACAAACATATTAAAAAACATTAAACATTAGAACTTAAATTGCAAATAAGCGTTTACACTATAAAAACAACACTTAATTAGTAGTGTTCTCACTGATTTTTTAAAATCTTTATAATTTAATTTAATGCACCTTAGGGCACCGATAAAGGTGCCCTAAGGTGCACCTTTATCGGAAGGTGCACCTTAGGGTGTGCTGGACATCCTACTACAGGTTTCCACAGTTTCCTGTAGCTAACATGCCGGAAGAAGGGAAATTTGAATTAGCTAGGCCATGCATCCACAGCCGCTGGTATTTGTACGAGTTTGTTACAGCAATAATGTTGTTAAATTTTACTAATACTTAACGCCAATATGAGTAAGCTGCATGTAAAAAAACTAAAACTAAAATAAAATACTGCATATCATTTTACTACAGACATGCACATTTTAATAAAATTTTAATAAATTTAATGTAGTTGTGTTTTATAAAGTTTCATTATTAGCTAAAAGTTATATTTAACTGCTTTAAATTTTAAATTATATCGTTTTTAAGTTAATAATTAATATATCCTTCCTCCATATAATTTATTTATTTATATATTATATTTATTCATAAAACAGACTACAGGTTAGGTAATCCGATTATAAAGAATACAATAGTTCATACAAATTCTTAGTTATTAAAATACACACGTACAAAAATTATTATATAACTAAAATCTTGGTACCGAAGTCAAGCAACGCCGCGCGTGGTTAGTAGTTGGATGGGTGACCATTTTCAACAAAAAACACGTTTCCCACCCAGGGGTAAAACGTTGCGCTTTTCCACTATGTGGTTCCCCTGGCTTTGGACCATTGCACTTTCGGTTCATTGACAAAAAGCTGTAGCGTCCATCCTGGCTGAGGTTTCCACGTTTCCCTCAGCCGCAGGCAAATGCCGGGATGGATTTGCAAGGCCGTGGCCGCCCCCGTTCCAGAAGAGCCCGCGAAACGCTCAAGTTAGGGTTTCGGAAGGTTCGGGGTTTCAAGTAGTATGTATTTAGTAAATAGAAGTACCCAATAGGGTTTAATTAAAAATTAAAAAAAAATCTTGGTAACATATAATACATTGAAAGCATTGCAAAATTACCACCAAAATTTATTCAACAATTAACAAATACTTGTATTTGAAATGGATCAACGTATAAGAAAAAAAAAAAAAAAAACAAGAAGAAAAAAAATCGTACTTTAAAAAAACGTGAGTTGTTACAGCAGTAGAAAAAAATATTATAGGACAGTATTTTAAAGGTCAGAATTATAATATATTTATAATTAGAAATTAGAAATTTGCATACGTAATATGTTACGTTATAGTATATCATGATTTTCATACAATAAATAATGTTGTCGCAGGCTGAAAATTGCCATGCGAATCCACCTTTAGCTAGGTTTCACTCTATATTTTTTATGTAATATTATATCTCTTTTTTATAAGAGCTAGTATATACAAATTTAAAAAAAAATGAGGAAGTTAAATAATTTTGTGCCAAATTACAGCACTATAGGTTAAGTTGACTTTCTATAATATGTTTATTAATAAATTATATATACAGCAACTTCAATAATAATTATTAATAGGCACCATGCGCGTGTTATAGCGCCATACCTCCGCAAGCGATCACATTGGTCCACCAACCCCGAGTTGAATTAGAACGACCTGAGAATATTCCACTTTTTTTTTTAATTTATTCATTCATAGAATTAGACATAAGACTTATTACATAAAAAATACAGAATAAACCCCAGGAGTTTGAAAAATCGAACATCAATTATAACTATAGGTGAGAAGATGATAAGTGATGAGATATAATTGATAAATTTAATTACTACTCTAACTGCAGCACAAATATACTGTATATATATATATATATATATATATATATATATATATATATATAGGAATAATACATAAAATTGATCATGAGACTCACAATGCAACATTATAAAGAATTCTTGAAAATTATATGATAGCTCAGAATAACTTAAGGGTAAGGTAACACGGAGCAGCTAGTTTCTTATAGTCCCATTTGATTAAAATGTAAACCTTGGCAAATTCACAAACATTTTGACATTTTTTTGAGA
The DNA here is from genome assembly GCA_949825025.1 of Siphlonurus alternatus. NCBI lineage: Eukaryota > Metazoa > Arthropoda > Insecta > Ephemeroptera > Siphlonuridae > Siphlonurus > Siphlonurus alternatus. The sequence continues at coordinate 9,146,394 of OX463778.1, forward strand.
GATAGATTTTAGTAACTAAAAGCCACAAAAAAATTTCAAAACAATTATTCGATCCGACGTTTTTTAAATTAATTTTTTAGTTTGGCTCTCCATGGGAAAGCTCTAATATGCTGAAAATTAAAAAAAAAATTAATCAAAATCATGTCGAATAATAATTGTTTTGAAATTTTTTTCTGTGTCTCTCAGGTACTAAAATCTGTCTCTTAAATTTTTTTAAGAATATTTGTTAATTTGCTAAGGTTTACACATGTTAATCAAATTGTACTAAAAAACAGCTGATCCGTGTTACCTTACCCTTAATTAATTTTACATAATAGAGTACATATATAAAGACATACACAAAAAAATACATAATTATTTAAAATTTAAAGTTAGAGGTAAAGTTAGAGGAAAACAATTTAAACAATAACTCTTGGACAATCTTTTTGAGATTCTTCAACGCAATAAAATGTGTCTAAAAATGATTTTGTTTTATTTAGCAGAAACAGACCGCGAGGTCCTGTTATCTTCCGTGTTGCAGATATTACGAAGGTCTAGGACAAATCTATGAAGGTTGAATAAATTTAAAATCCGAATGAAGATATGGAATAAATTAAATAATAAATAGGTAACTTAAGCAATATGCCTCGGGTTGGTTGTTATTATATTTTAAACGATCCAGTCTTGTCATTACAATAAATTTTAAGTTCAAGGTTCAAGATGTAGCATCCATCCTGGTTGGGGTTTCCACGTTTCCCTCAGTCACAGACAAATTTCGGAATGAATTTATGCAAGACCGTGGCCACACCCCCATTCCGGAAGGTTCAGGGTTTTTTATTTAGTGAGTATTTAGTAAGTAAAAGTACCCAGGCTTGATAAAAAAAAAAATAGGGGAATTACATAAATCATGGACTGGTTTGGTGTGAGTACTCTTAATTTAGTGTCTATAATAGACAATGTAATCATACAATGTTGATCAAAATTCTGTCTGGTAAATTAACCTACTATCGGCATGTAATTAAGGAGAAAAGGGCAGGTAAAAATAAAGAATTATATACAATAATGTAGATCATTGAAATAAAAAAAAAATGCAAAGAAAAAAATATTTTATTTTGTATAAGTTGTTTATAAGTTGGACTAATTATACACTATCAAAATATTGTAAAGAGCACTTTTATAATAAATTATTGTACACAAACTTTATATTTTAATTACATTTTCTTTTAGAATTCATATTTTTTTTAAATGCTCGGTCTAAAATTGATATTAAGTTAAAACAATTGAAGTACATCCATAAGAAGAATTAAGGTAAGTGGTTCGATCTTCTATATGCTCACAAATACTTCAGACACATGTAAACGTACGTAGCATTTCACAATAATAAGAGCAATGTCTATAAGTCTCATTTCAATATACAATAACATGTAAATCACGCCTTCTGTTCTCAAGCAGAACATGTTTCGAAATGTCAAGTATATATTATATTTACGTAACTTTGGAAGGCGTGCTTTCGTGCGTGCAACTGCAGCCTGCATGCACGGGATGACATGCAAGTTGTACAGCCCTGGACAGAAATGTTAGCTCAATTTTGTACTCAACACAATATAATTATTAGTACCACAGAAATACCCTCTAATGATGACATGGAGACAATGTTGCGAATAATACAATTTGTGAATACTCCGAACAGTATTATAATTATATTATATGTATGTAATATAATAATTAAAAATATATATCAAATATATGGGGGCAATTTACAAAAGAGTTATTCAGGCTTCCTAACTTACTTCCAAAATGAAAGCAAAAGCAATTTGCCGAGTTATAACTGAGGGAATCATGGAAACTTAATTCAGAATGGTCATGCACGACATGATGTCATATATATCACCTTCTGGATTCACTAGTAAAATTAATGTTCTTCAGAAACCACTTTTATAAAACTCCAGTTTAGACTGCGTGTAACGATGATATTAGGAAAGTTCTTATAAAAACTCTCCTCATGAAATGGACACCCTGCACAATTTTTTTAGTGCAAATTTTAATTTTTTTATTTTTTTATATTTGCTTTGAAGTTTGAACCCTTTATCACCCACAAATTGACCCTATATGTAATGAATTTTTCTTATGCTTACGTGTTAAATACTTGCATGATTATAACGTTACAGCGTCTTTTCCCTCAATTTTGAGGGTGTTTGAGGTTCCTATATACTTTTCCTAAAAAACTGACAAAAAAATTAATACATAACTCGAAATCCTGGGAGCAATTCAGCAAGCGTTAAGGAGCGTCTTATATAAGAAGCGGTTTCTTAAGAAACGATTTTCATCCCAGGTTGCAGGTAAGAAAAACGCTTCTTAAAAAAATGCTTCTTAAATCTTTACTTAACGCTTGCTGAATCGCTCCCACATCCAAATTTTATGTTTAAAAAAGTTCACAAAGGTTTTGCATTACAATACTATTTTGCAAGGTATACTAGTTAAAGTACTAGTTGTATTAACCTCGATTATTATGTAATTATTTATTTTAAATTCTATCAAGTCAGCATAATATAAAAACATATTTTTTATCTGCAACATTTGTTTTAATTCCAAATGATATTAGAAAGTACGCCACCCTTGACCATATTGTCATCGAATATATTTTCGTGCCCTCATGACATTGGCGCTCGACCCAATGTCGCAGCAGCAGCAGCAGCAGCAGCAGCAGCCGGTGAGGCGGAGAGGTGATATAAGCGAGCACCGTGACTCCACTCTCACTCTCGTCTCAACATGATCGCCCACCGCTCCTCGCTACTCTCGCTGGTGCTTACCTGTGCTTACCTGGGTTGGGTCAGTGCCGCGGATAACGACACCGTCCGTAAGTACACCAATTTGTGAAATTAATTATTATCTATGGATGCCATTCATGAATAGTTATCAAGGTTTCTAATCACGTTTAGTGTCATTGAATTATTGGGAGCGATTCAAAAAGGGAGTTATCCAGATTTATTACTAACTACGTTTAGTGTCATTTAATTAGACTGGAACTATAACCACGGTTTTGTGAGAAAGCTGGATAACTCTTTAGTGAATTGCCCCATACAATATTCAGAAGGCTGGATAACTATCTGGACAACTCTTTTATAAATCGTCCCCATTAATTATGTCTGTTCGTAAATACATAATCGATTCATATGTGAATTAATATTCAGATGAATCATTTGTATAGGTAACATAAAGAAAATCAAGCAATCAATTATCATCTGGTGTATTTACGAAAATACGTATATTATAATGAATTTCTGTAAGTAATGGGCATGATCCATAAAAGATTTATCTATAAAAATAGCCATATTTTTTAGTAACCAAGGATAATGTCATTGATTTAGGCTGGCGTTAACCGTGGCTATTGATAAGTGATAAACCTCTGGATATCATCTTTCGTGAACTGCATTCAACATATTTAAAATTAAAAATTGTCTCAAAATAACCAATAAGCAAATACAATAGATCCAAATCTCAAAATGTGAATACTAAGCAAGTGAATTAATTTAATATATAAAATGGTCGAAATGTTGAGACACAAAATTAGGATAAATTTTCAGTACGGTCTGTTCGATATAATTTTACTACGAATTAATATTGGAAAGTGAACGGACATCACAAATGTTCTCCTAATCTCTTATGATAATTTTTATACGTCTTTAGAGACGTGGTGAACTATTTTGCTATTGGATACTCGATTTACCTCCCCAATTTAAACTGTATCTCTTGGAGCTGAACCGTAACATTTATAACGTCCAGAGGTGTATGTATGTACACTTCATTAATAAAAATGTCTGATCCGGCCATGTTTAAGTATAGCAGGATTGGACATTTTTATCTGAATGGAATGTATAACATTTGACGATATACATATATTGTGCAACAACTGTGCTGCAATTTTCTCTAATATGAATTGCCGTTCCTTTTTGACATTAAGAAAATTAAGTATACAAATAAATATTGTACAGTCCTCGAAATTTTGTTTCCAAAACCAAAAGTGTTAAATGCAAATTATATAATTGAAGACATGAAATGTTTAATTTGTTATAAATAATACACAAAGTTTATCAAATTAAAGCGTTAATTGGCACTAAACTAAAATATACATAATGTTCCTTACTTCTTTACATAGACACTATATTAATTACACGGCATAGAAGTTCATATTGATATCAAATATTGCGCTTTTATGAATACATCAAACTAAAAATAATTTTATAATTTAATATATTTTAAATTTTTTTTAAGTAAATTTTACCATTTATAATAATTAATTTACAAATCTTTGAATGTGAACTTTCTTAATTAAATGCAACTTTATTTTTTGAAGGCAATCCAGTATAACGATAAATTTGAATATGTGTCATTGAAATATATACTTTTTCTCCACTAAATTTCTCTGTACTGTATAAAATGTGTGCATGCAAATCGTCCAGGGTCGTACAAAATCCTCCCAGTTCGTCGTACCAAGTTTCAGTGGGTTATTCCACTCAAAACCACTTGCATGACTTTGGGAACTCGCCAAGGGTAAAAAACGTGTTTATTTTTAACAAACTGGAGATAAAAACAAGTATCATTTATTACTACAAGAAAATTGTCACTATAAAGTGGCGTCTCATCCTGGTAATTTTAATGCATGAAAATTTAATACTTGCACTTCGGAACACCATGAACTTTAACTCTGTCTGACTTGCAAGAACTGCTAATGTCTAATTTTCCAAAGTAATTATAATAAGCTTGGTAAAAAAAACTAAAATTGCAGAAGTCAACTTGACATCGGCAATTAAGAAAATGTTTCTTTCTAACAGTAAGTTGATTTCAGCAATCTAAACGCATCCATAACGCCAACTTTAAAACAGTCAATTTTTTCCCTTTACTTGAACTTTGCTTTATACGTTATATTAAGTGACTCAATTTAACTTTCAGGCTTTTCGTGAATCCGACATGTATATTACTTAGGGTTTTTTGAGTCTCTTACAAATCGGAGTGCCCATGACTTATATCAATCCATCCCGATATTTGCCTGGTTGTGACTGAGAGAACTTTGGAACCCTCAGTCGGGATGGTCGGCAATTGATGGAGAGTGCCATCCATCACCTTCAGGATGTACGAGTTCTTTAAAGGTAAGATAACACGAAACATCGATTGTTGTAGTCCCATTTGATTAACATGTAAACCTCAGCAACCTCATAATAATTCTGATTTTTTTTTTAGAGACAGTTCATATATATAGCACCAAAAAAATGTGCAAAAAATTTCAAAACAATCGGACGATCCAATTTTTTTAAATTAATTAATTTCTTAGTTTAGGTCTCCATGGGAAAGCCCTATATACTGAAAATTTAAAAAAATTAATTTAAAAAAATTGGATCGTCCGATTAATTGTTTTGAAATTTTTTTCACATTTTTTTGGTGCTAAGAACTGTCTCTAAAAAAAAGTCAGAATTATTATGAGTTTGCTAAGGTTTACATGTTAATTAAATGGGACTACAACAATCGATGTTTCGTGTTATCTTACCCTTAAAGCAACCACAATAGTGAAAATTTTGTCGATACCTGGGATCGAACTCACGACCATTCGAATACAAATTGATGCACACACTATATACTAATTTTTTTATGTGCCCGGATTGCAATTGTGGGAGAGGTAAAAAAAACAGTCTATTCATACCAAAAACTCAACGTTCATCTCGATTGACTGCGTGACAACGCCGAGAAAAAGCAGGGGTAACGTTAGTGGTATCTTAAAGTATACACCATATTATAGAGATATATTGCATTAAAATTTCAATTTGTTTTTTAATTAAATTTCTTTGTTTTATAATGTTCTCTGTGTAAGATTCTACTTTCTTGTGTATGCGTTGTTGCGTTCTATTATGGCATAAATTGTTGGCAGTTCTTTCGGAAACAAGACGTAATAACAATTTCCTCCTGGACTGAAGATGAAATTTAAAGGATGGGAAAAACGTGATTTTAAATTAACATCAGGTGCTCGCTCTTTAGGAGGTAGCAGCCCAAGGTCTCCAATTTCAAGTTCGCGCGATGACGTACATCTCTTGCTTTTATAAAGAATCCTAGAAGGAAGTTACTTAAATTGCATTAGAATTTGGTTGTGTACTTGGAAGACATATTAAGGGGCATTCGCAAAGTCCTAAGGCCACATTTAGGGCTCGATAATTTAAAACCCGATTTTAGGCATGCTTTTTAGACCCAAAATTTCTGGTCTTAAATTATCGAGCCCTAAATGCGGCCTTAAGACTTTGTGAATGCCCCTTATTAAAAAGTTTTAAATTTGTTGCTTTTTTATTTAGCACCAAAATTTTACTGCAATTAATTTGATATATTTAGCAAGAACCATTTAATAATTTAATTATTTAGGTGTAAATGTTAATGCACAGTCAATTTATATTTAAAATTATGTTATTTTACTGAAAAATATTATTTTATATAATACGTATACAGTTCGTCTGATTCTTAATGTAGAATCAATGATCAATGACAAAACCTATCGATGGTATTTTATATAAAAAATAACTCGCTTTATCACAAAAAAAAATCTTACCTAGAAAACCTTAACTCAAAAACGACTATAAATAATTCGATTACTAACTCTGTTTCTTCATTGTTCCACCATCAAAGCCATAAATGAATTAGCCATTTAAAAGAGTTTTTTGATGGAACATCTTCGATATGGGTCTCATAATTCCGAAATTTTGAAATGCAAATTTTAGGTCTCAAAAACAATTATATATTAATTTAATCTTCAAGATCAAATTGATAATGCACAGCTATCTAAATAACTTTTTAAATGTCAGCTAAATTTTATAGACATTTGCTCACTTCGGGACGATTAAATTTTTAAAATAAATAACAAATTTAATGTTTTTGTGAAATAAGTAACGTATTTTCCAAACAAACACACAAGTGAAAGTGAAATATTGTTTGATTTTTGTAACTTTTAAATATTTATTTGCACCTATGTTCCATCCTCTATTTGAAATGCTACTATACATTAATTATATTGGTGTAGCAATATTTAACATAGCATTAATAGCATGTATTGCAATTTATTTCAGGCCAAATTGAACAAAGCATTCAATGTTTCAATTGATAACATGATTTTTAGCGTCATTAATAAATGAGGCTGATATTGTTCTAAAATAAATATGAACAAAATCAATGCTGCTAAGATTCCACTTTTTCAATATAGTTTTTGTATATGAGGATGTTTTTATTTTATAAACATTAAATTACACTCTATTCAAAAACTCCTGCTTTGTTTGTAGGCATTACCACACAATCTATGGAGGCTTGGTGAACCAAAACTCTGTCGATATTGATAGAGACTATTAGGTGCCATGCTTTTCTTACATCTTCTAAAATTGTATTTATCTTCCTATTGGAACTGATTAGATGCAGCTCTATCAAGTGAGGCAGGAGTAAAGTTCATTCTGTCTAGTTGGTGTACACTCTATCAAGGTTGGCTTTATACAGGTTAAGCCACGTGCGTATTTCGTGCGTCATTTTTCCACTATTTCCAGGACCCATTGCACCGCGAAAATTCAAAAATAGCATTGCATCATGGGCGCATTCAAAGTTTCGCGGCACGATGGGTCCTGGAATACTTGAATCTGATTGGCTAAGCCCGTTAACATTGGTCAAATCGGAGGCTTAACCTGTATAAAGCCAACCTTGCACTCTATTCCATTCAAATAAAAATGTCTGATTTGGGCATGTTTAAGTATAGCCGGACTGGACCTTTTTATTTGAATGGAGTGTACCTTATACTATAAGCCTACAAAATATGCACTAAAACAAAATATGCAGAAGGGATCTCCCAATTAATATCACGTAAACTTAATAAAATTGCAGGAAAAAACTCAAAAAATTATAAATTTATATTGTAATCTTTGTTTCTTCTTTAACTATTAAAATACATGATCGAAAATTTCAGAAAATAACTCAATGCTTGAATTCTGTTTTGTCTCGATTTTCATATATATATATATTATGTTAATAAAAAAATAGAAAAAAAAACATTGACGTAAACCTTTTATTTTCTTCTTATATAAGAATTGAAATAAAATATATTATTATAAATACAACGAAATTTCAAGGTCAAACCACGTAAAAAGAATTTGCCGAAGAGTAATTTTTTACATTACCACAACTACGAAGCGTTTCAATTGTCCACTAACTCGATACTGTACCATGAAGCAGCACTTACCTTTTTGTAAGTGAAACTCCACGTGTCCTTCTGAGGCGGACCTTGAGTACAGTAAAATTAATTTAATATTCCCTCCGGAAGTAGCCGGAAAAGTAAAGTTTGTAGCTCTTATTCTGTTTGTAATTCAGTTTTAAAACTTTGAAAAATGTTTGCAAAAGACTTACTTACTAATCTCTATATAAATGCTGAAATACGAATAAGGAAGCCAGAAATCCTGCACTTCCGGTTAATTTTAGAAGGAATGTCATATAAATTTGACTATACTTCAAATAAACTTGCATTGTAATTCACATAATCTTAAATTACGTGTACAGAAAATTTAAGATTATGTAATTTAAATTATCATGATGGATCATGATTTTTTTTTCAAATATAAATTGCTACATCACTCAACAAATATATTTCTGAACTATAACCTCTAAACAATGGTATGAGGACTATACTTATGAAATCAATAGTATGTCAAATAAACTTAATATTAAAATAATATAAACAATGACTAACCATCTAAAAATTTTAGTTACTAGGCCAAGGATAAAGTACTTAAGTAGGCATACTACTTAAGTAATATCAACATTATATAATTCTTTTAAAAAAAAAAATGTTTAAGTAAGAAAATGCATTCTAATGAATGATTCATACATGCACTTTATATTACATAATACATAAGTGTAACAAGAAATAAATAAGGATAGGTCAAATATATTAGAAAATTATATTTAATAGAGAGAAATAGAAATTATTTAAAAAGTTAAGTTTCCTGTTTTCCATTTTTGTTTCTTCCCTTTCACTGAATACTTTAACATTTTTACACCTGTAATGTTAGGGCTGTGTTTATGTTACCTGTAATTATTTACTTACCTTGGTTCTTAGCAACAGCTGGGAGGTATAGGAGCAATGAACTAGAAAACTTTCTCCATATACTTGAGGAAATGCATTACATCATTATGTAATGTGTACCTCTAATTACTTCATATAATATCTTTGACTTACATAATTTTGTAAAGTGAGATGACTTACTATTAACCTATATATTGTAATATGATGATGATAATCAAGAGATATTACAATTAGATAATTAATCTTTTTTTAATATTTAATTAGTTTATTATGATACAAATAAAACAAGTGTAGACATATTCTAAAAATAAGTTTTAGAAATTTTGGCACTACTATTATGTATTTATAGTTAAATTTGCATTGTTTTGTAACTGCAAAGAAGCAGCTAGGTTAAAGCAACACACGGTTATAATAAATTAAGGTCGAGCGTGGCGCAGTGCATTGACCGGTTCTCGTTAGATCACCGAAGTCAAGCAACGTCGAGCGTGGTTAGTACTACGATGGGTGACCGTTTCAAGTAAAAAATCACGATGCTCCCTCCCTGTACTGGGGTAAATTCGTCTCGCTTTCCCGCTTTCCATGCACCCAGTGCAGTGATGCGCTTGTGTGCGCGTTCTCCCCAGGCTTTGGACATCGCTTTGGTCCATTGATAAAAAGTAGAGGTGTCTGTCCTGACTGAGGTTTTCCATAGTTCCCTCAATCTCACCTCAGCAAAAGCTGGGACACGTTAAAAAGTTTAAAAAGCCATGGCCACCATTCTCTCCTTACTTGTTACCTCATTTTAATATAATATTAATTAATGATATCATGTGGTTAAATAGTTTAGTTATACCGTTAGATAAAGTGTATGCGAGACTGTTTTGAATAGAAGTAGTTGTTAAATCTGATGTGTACAGTACATATGTTGTCGTGTACAACCGAAATTTTTTTAATAAATAAAATAAATAATATAATATTTAGTTTAGAAAACTTGAGGCAAACATAAACCACTGACAATTATTGAAGAATTGTAATACAGCATTATTAGTCTTGTCCAAACATGACAAAATAACGTGAACACACATACAATTCCCAAGAGTCTTCTCCTTCAAAACGTAAGGAACATTAAAATACATGAACAATATTCGCAGTAAATGTTTTGGTGAATTATCACATGAAGATGCTAATACCAGGGTGTGCGGAAGTTTGTATGCTTTGACTATGATGCTATTTTTATCACTGACCTTGTGTTGCTATAATCAGGTAAGAAAATATTGACTAGAACATCAAAATACTGGCACTTGACACAGTGGTATATGTGCATTCGGTTTGTAGTCGAAAAGTCATAAATTCGATATTAGACGCCGCTGAATTTTTCCACAATGATGTTACTTAAGTTGAAGAACACCCACTCGTGCATCTGGGAGGTGTTTATAGGCATCTTCCATTAATTATTGTCGATCATCCTGAATGAGTTTTCCACCGTTCTCTCAGTCAAAATTAGGCAAATGCTGCATTGCATGGAACTCTATTTAAGGGGTATGCCCAGATTTAGACTTTGGGAAGATTAAGTATAATAAATAATAAAGTCACTTAATTCTTAATTATGCTAACAAAAATCCATTTCAATCAATCTCCACCAGATTCAGGTGCCCTAGTTAAAAAGTACGTCTTCAAATCATCCTTTACACGGCCGGCCGTCTAAACCTAATTACGTATTTTTACCTTAAAAACAAGTCTTCTTTCTTCCTCGCTCAAAGTGAGGATGAAAAATAGAACTTTTTTTTTTATATAATTTTACATTTTATGCTCAATAAGAGGAAAGAAGACATAACCTTGCCTTTTTATTTTTTTCCCTTAAAAATGGTTCAAAATAGGAGGAAAAAAAGACAAGCAGATGAGACCTTAAAGTTAAACGTGAATAAAAGATGAAAATTATTTCAACCTGGGTGGCTCAGTAAAAAAATACTTTTTATTTTACTACGTATTCAATTTAATATATTCCGAGATAAAATAGCTTTGTTTTCATGTGATATTTTCCGTGTATGCAGTTTGTTGCATCATGTTGATGCAGTAAAATGAATGTATTCCTTACGTCACTCAATGTAAGAGCATGCAGCATTTTTGTCGTTGATAAATAGACCGTGCAAGAGACAACTTAAACGGTGAAATTTGCAATAAAACTCATCTAAAGTTCATACCCAGTTTTACTTAACTATCAGTTTAAATATTGATTAAATATTTCCCGAGCTATAATTTTTTTTATACATTGAATAGTAATAATATAATTATTATTAAACAATAAATAAAATTGTTATAATTAATCTGAAAATTATATTTTTTACGTAATAATAACTATGTATTATTTATTATATATAAAAAAACTGAAAGATTGTTAATCAATACTTCTTACTTCGAATAAAAAAAAAAATACATTGTACTATGTTGATTTGCTTTTTTTTTTTTTTTACGATGTTTGCAAATTTCAAAATAATGAGAGCTAAAAAAAAAATGTGACAGCAGCAAAAGAAAAATATTGCAAACTTGATCGTACATAATTTGATTGACTTTCATTAAATCAAAATATTTTTTATAGTTTAATTTTTTTGCAGCATCTATAAAAAAATTATAATTAAAAATTTTCCTGTCATCAATGTTCAAAAAAAATATAGAACATTTTGAACACAGCATTTTGTACCAGAAAAATTCGTACAAAATGAGAATTAAGTTGGTAATTTAAAGGCTATTAGGAAAAGAAGTGAAAGGGCACAAATTCGAGTAATTAAGTTTAAACCCAAAGAGCAAGTTGACATAAAAAAAATATTGCTATACTCGCCATATTGAGAATATTATTATCGTGCGAGCCGAGCTGAACAAGTTGCCTAAGTGCAAGGGGCTTGCAGTTGCGGCGTCGGAGAATAACAAAACAACAAAATTAATTTTTTTTTTATTAATCCATTCTCTCCTACAATCAAAATATCACAGTAGAATTTTGTTGAGGTTAATAGGACACGTCATTGGCAATAGTTAATATGGGACGTTAATATAGTTAATAACATTTATAGTTAATGTTGTGGATTTATTTTCAATTAAGAGACTAATTAAGATTAATATCTCCAGTTCCTTCTCTTGTTCTCTCATTACTACAGTATATAAATTATAATTAATTAAATAATTTTAACTAGTATATTTTACTAACTAATAAACTCAAAATTAATTAAAAAATATAACAAAGAAATAAACCAATTATAAACAATTGAATAATAAAAATTCACGATTATCCTTTATGCCATCTAAAAACTATAAAAAGTATAGCTGTTTCCAAGCATGCACATTTTATGGGGACATTTCAAGAGACACACTGACAGAAATTGTTATTATAAAACATTAGCTGCTTTATGAAAAGCAACAAGAGATGGCATTGAACATTTGAAAACCTTCTCGTTTAACTCAGTATGACTTATCTTCTCAACTATATACGTACCAATGTTATCAAAATAATATATGCCACTTTTAGAATCACTCAGGTGATAGAGCATCATAAAGACAGGTATGGACACCTGGTGGATTTTACCTGAGTAATTCTAAAAGTAGCATTGTTTACTTTAACGGAGCTTTGCTATTGGCTATAAAGTACACGTGTACCTGAGTCATTCTGCTTCTATCGAGGCTGTTTTCAATGCCATCTATTGGTACTTTATGACGTCATATCTATATAATGTGACTGTCATCTATCGGTAATTTCTACAATTATAATCCCTCCATGTTTTAAATAACTGACCTTTGTTACAGCTGCCTACGTGAAGCAATGTCGCAGGGCGGACCCTGAGCTCGTCACCTGCCTCAAGGGGGCGATAAACCACCTGAGACCATACCTTGCTACAGGTAAGACCTGACGAAAATAAGATCATGTTTTAGGAATAACTTGGTATATAATATATCACCGAAATAAATGTTATTTAAGAATACTAAAATTTAGTCTTGTGATCAAGTAAGGCGCAAAAACATCGCAGTCAGAGAATTTTATTTCATTTTTGTCCCTACCTTAATAAACTTATAATATCTTTAAAATTGTACTGCATAGTGCTATATATATACGACATGATAATATTTAACACGCAAGCGTAACAATGCAGAAACGGCATAACATGCAGCTTTTTGTATATAGTTATAATATAGTAATATTTTAAGGGTAAGGTTATAACGCGCCTTATAATGTTAAAAAAATCACACATATACGAAAATTATGAAATATATCTTAAAATATTTTTTCTTTACATCCCCAATCAGTAGGTAAAATAATATCAGGTACACAAATTTGATCTAGATTTAGAATTATTAATTTTTAAAGTTGACTATTTTAACATGGAGAAATAGAACTTCCATGTTAATTTAGTCAACTTAAAATTAATATATACCTGATATTTTAGCTACTATAGGGTATGTAGAGGAGAACATTTTAAGACATGTTTAATAATTTTCTTGTGTGGGAATTTTTTAACATTTTTGGCGTGTTACCTTACCGTTAAGGATATTAGATGGTTATTTTTTTATTTTAAGTAAAAAACACATTAAAACAAATCATGCAGGCATGCAAAATTGTCATTATTTCTCAATTTCCATAATTATAATCTGGGACACAATGGATGGAACTGTAAAGACTTTAACGTCTGCAAACTTTGATACTGACTATAATATATCCTCCGCAGGCATCCCCGAGATCGAGATGCCCAGCATCGAGCCGTTCCGTGCCGACCAGCTGACGTTGTCCTTGTCGTCTGGACCGAGGGGCTACAAGATCGTCCTCAAGGACCTCGACATCTTCGGAATCTCCAACTTCACCGTCAACAAGATCAAGTGAGTCAGGTTGATATTATAAATACAAAAGCATCCAGGGATTATCAGATCGTACTATTTCTTTTATAATAGCAGAGTTATGTAAAATCCGGGGAAGAAGAAAACAAACAAAAACAAAAGAAAAGTAAAAAAATCGCATTTTGATTTAATGAGATGCAATGTAATGCATTATTCACTTCATTTTCATAATTATATGTCAAATAATTAAATCTCTAATTAATACGTTCGCATATGAGAATGTTTAATACTTATCATTTTATCATTGACAACGTTTTTATCCTTAATTATAATTCTTAATTATCGCCTTAATTATCCGTCGTCAACGGATCCATATTAAACACCGCCATGTCAAAGTAGTGAATGTTATGTTTGTATACTTTGCACCAATAAATATTATACGTTCTTGTATTATAAGCCCGAATTGAAATAATTTTCATCTTTTACTCACTTTTAACCTCTCTTCTAGTCTTTTTTTCTTTCTATTTCGCACCATTTCCAAGGAAAACATATATAATATATATATATATATATATATATATATATATATATATATATATATATATGGATATTAAAGATGGAATTACGTCTTCTTTCCTCTTATTAAACCATAAAATGTTAGAAATATTGGGCGCGATTCACGAAGCAGTTAGCCAGGTTTCTAACCATGTTTAGCTTAACCACGTTTAACTATAGGTGATTTAACATGTAAAACAGGGATAGTTAAACGTGCTTAAGCTAAACGTAACCTGGCTAACTGCTTCGTGAATCGCGCCCATTGTTTCCATTTCATCCTCAATTTGAGCGACAAAGAAATAAGATATTGTTATTATTGAGGTAAAAAGACGAAATTAGATTAGGTTTAAGTGTGTGAAGGATCATTTTTCAACTAGGAGTGATATACAGTATAAACACTCAACGAGGACACAATCCACTCTGACCGTGCCCCATGTTTCAGGCTCGGTTCTGGCTCCACGCCGTTCGAGGCCCGCCTCAAGATCCCCCACCTCCACGTGACGGCCCGCTACACGAGCTCCGGAGTGCTCATCATCCTGCCAGCCACGGGCCAGGGCTCCTTCTTCGCCGACCTCAGTGAGTCAGACTGGTTGAGATTTATATCAATAATATGATTGTGTGAATAGTTAATAGTAAATAGCATAAATAGCACTAAATAGCAAATAGTGGTTCTCCATGGAGTGATCTATCGAGCGGGGCTTGGCCAGCGGGGCGAAAAAGGCGCACTTGCTTCTTGCTTCATTCACCACGTTCACATGACGGTGTTTAATACTATTCGTTGACTACGGATAATGTTATTCTTATGAGAAGTCTTCAACGAATATACGTACTAAACACCTTCATGTAAACGTAGTGAATGTCATATGGCGGCCATGTTAGAAATTAGAAATATTTATTTGATCATTAGGCAGTATACAGTGATTAAATCACAATACAAACATAGATCTTGTCAAGACTTATATATACTAACAATAATTCAAAGCACAATGAAGTTTGTCATATCCAGGTATTTACATTATATTATAATATTTTTAATTACAATTTGAAACACATGATTAACACTGTTACATTGTTATTATTAATATTTTTTTGTACATTGTTATGAATACTGTTCAATATTTTTTCTTGAAACAAATTTGAGCATATCTGTACATGATATTTTATAATCAGATTGAAAATATTCTTTTACATCATAATATTCCTTACAAATTAACACTTTTTTTAATATATTTTTAAATAATGTATTATTTTTTATATTTCGCATTAAGTCAGGAAGAAAATCATAAAATTTTGATGCTTGGTAATATGGACTTTTTTCAAAATTAGTGGATGAATGAAATTGTACAACTGCTTTATTTCTATTGCGTGTGTTATATGTATGTATATCCTTATTTTCTGTATATTGTTCCATATTTTTCCTTCTAAACATTATTAAATTAAAAATATATATGGAGGGCATTGTCATAATACCCAAATCAGCAAAATGTGTTCTACAAGATTCACGTGGTTTTAAATTTTTAATTATCCTAACTGATCTTTTCTGTAGTATAAACATTTTATTTATATTGGAGTAATCGCTACCCAGAAAATACAGTTAAGTGAAAGAAAAGAATATGTAAATGCAAAATATACAGTCAACAAGGTCTTATCGGACACTAAATTTTTTAATGAATATAATGCAAAATTTGCCCTGTTTATTTTTTTCCTTAAATGATCCATTTGATCATTCCAACTTAATGTTTCATCTATATATAAACCTAAAAATTTTGTTTGAGAGGTGGACTGTATGTTAGCATCAGATAATTTTACTAAAGGATTCTGGTCAGGTATGTCTCTTTGAGTATGAAATTGAATATAATTAGTCTTTTTAGGGTTTAGTATTAGTCTATTTTGAATACAGTAATTTTCTAATTCTTTAACTGCATTGTTAGCTTTTTGAACAAGTTCTATATTATTTCTAGCTGAAACAATAGCACTAGTATCATCTGCAAATTGACCTATTGTAGCGCTTAATACTTTTTCTGACAAATCATTAGTGGATATTCCATAAAGGTCAGGGGCCAGTTTTGTACCCTGAGGAACCCCTAATCGAACCCTTAATTTATCAGATTTTACAGAATGTATTGAATTATGATTATCTTTGAATTTTATTTCTACAAATTGCGTACGGTCGGTAAGATATGACATAAAAAAATCCAGATTTTTTCCTTGTACCCCGATCTCGGATAATTTTTTTAATATTATCTGGGGATCTAAACAGTCAAATGCTTTTTGCATGTCAAAAAACAGCCCAATACATTTATTCTTTTTATCCAAATTTTGATAAATTGATTTTAATACGTCAAAAGTTGCTGTTTCAGTAGATTTACTAGCGACAAATCCATGTTGCGTCTTGCTTATCAAGTTATTCTCTTTTCTCTGGACATCAAGTTGTAATTTTATAAACCCCTCAAAAATTTTGGAAAATACTGATTGTTTTCCTATTGGTCTATGATTTGACATGATCTCTTTAGGGCCAGATTTATGATATGGAGTGGTTGATGTTTCTTTTAATACTCTTGGATAAATTGAATTATATAATGATTCGTTAATTAAATAAGATAGTGGAACAGCTAATAAGTGAGAACAAAATTTTACTTAGAAATATGGTATTTCGTCTGGATCCGCTGCATTTTTAGTAGTATTTATAATTTTCAATATAATATCTGGTGTGGACATATAAAATTCAAATTGGCATTTTATATCAATATTTTCATTTAATGTTATATCAATTGGATCCGGAATTTTTTCTGCTACAATTTCTTCAATTGAATTAATAAAATAATTATTATAGTGGTTGCAAATATCTTGGGGGTCCGTTATTTTTTTACCATTAATTAAAACCTCTGAGATTTCAGTGACATTTTTTTGCTTAAACCTAGAAGTCTTATTAATAATTTGCCATGCTGCTCTAATTTTGTTTCGTGATTTATCAATTATTTCATTTTTGTCATTTTGAATTGCTTTTTTTATTTTTAATTTATGATTTGATAATAATTGCTTGTATTTTGGCATTAAAGATTTATCAGTATATTTTACATATTTATGAAAATTTCTTAAATATTCACCTTCTGTAATTATCCACGGGTTATCAATGATCCATTTTGGTTTTTTCAATATATTTTTAATTTTTTTCCTTAAGATAGGAAAACAATTATTAAAATGATATTTTAATATAGAAAAAAATAATTCCCATTTTTTTTCTGTGTCAATATTTAAATCTAAGATTTCAACCCAATTTTCAAGAAATAAACAGTTAAAAAACAAGTTTTTATTTGCAATAGTAAATGATCTTTTACTTATAATTCTTGTGTCATTTTTTATACATTTATTTGGTTCAATATTTTCCAATCCTAGAAAAACAACTGTATAGTTATGGTCAGTAATGTTTGTACTTTTTGTTACAAACTGAATTTCTTTGCTTTGATTTGTTATTACATGATCTATTATTGAGGAAGATTTAGAAGACACCCGAGTATTAACATTGTTAATAATGTGAAGATTAAACGATTGGCGTGGAAAAATCGCTGAAGGATTAATCAATGCGGGAACATGATTTGGGAATACGATTTTTTCACGGCAACATGGCCGCCATATGACATTGCAGCAAGTGCGCCTTTCTCGCCTCACCAAAAGTCCCACTCGACATCGCTGCATGGAAAAGCTTCTTTATGCTATAATATATATATACATCAAATTAGAGCCAGAAACATAATTACATAGTTATTAGATAATTTGCTATGAATATGTGTAACAGAATCATAAAAATTTGTGCAAAGAGAAAAGAAATTTAATTTTATAACAACTTTTTGCCATATATTAAGTCTAAATTTTCGATAACATATATTTTAAACTTATTTATTATATTTTATGGGATGTTGGTAATTCTTCATAAAGCTGGATTCATTTATACATTAGAACATTCTATCTTCAGAAATATAATTTGTATTACTTTTTCATTGACATTAGTGTGTTCACAATCAGTATTATGTACTATATACTATAATAACAAAAATGCCTTTTTCTTTATACATGTATCGTTCTTTTACTTGACAATAATCATAATAGAATAAAGACGAATGAATTAGAATATGCCATGTATATGGAAAAATGTAAATAAACAATATCTATTGCATTAAATCAAAGTGTCTTGTAATCTTTAACGCCTTGTAGGTATGCAACTTTTCGTACACCTTTACAATAATAGAAATCTACTACACAATTCATCAAATAGACAATGAAGCCATATTAATTATACACGAAAGCTGCTACTCAAATACAAACTTCCATTGTTCCACCACTTCCACCGCTCCCTAAACTTGACCTTCTGTTATGATTTAACCTCGTGTTACCAGGTGACGTGGACGTGATGGTGCGAGGTGTGGGGGTGTGGCAGGACCGCAAGGGCGAAGAGTACCTTCAGGTCAATGACCTCGTGGTTGACCTCAACATACAGAAGGTCGTCATGCACGTCAAGAAGATTTTCAACAACAATCGAATTCTCAGTGAGTATCTCCCGACAACAATGATCATACTCATTAGTTTTTAAAATAATTTACACTCGTCGCCTTGGAAAATTTTCACTTGCAGCCTTGTTAATCACCATGCTCTCTGTATATTATTCTTACGAGACATGGTGATTAACAAGGCTGCACACAAGGACTTATGTACTCTAAAAATCACCTTTAGGTTGGTTATTATGCAGAATGTCATATTTATACTGTTTACCTTTGCTGCATGTAATTAAAATAATTGCATCAGTAAAACTGCATGTAATAATAAAATTCGTGTATCAATAATAAAAAATGAATATTTCATTCGGCAAGTAAAAACTCGATCGGAAAGCTCGTGAAAAAAAAATTTAACAAATTTTTTTGTTATGAGGTTATGACCTTTTACATTGAGGCTTTATTTTTATTTTAAAAATATTATCAAGTGCCCTTGAGTTAACCAGTTAACCAATCAAAATTTTTGTCGATTTTTTTTTTTTTTTTTTCTATTTACGAAGATGACAAATTTGCAGTAAAAAATTTATTGTTGTCCCTCAAGCAGTCTGTTCTTCGACACAAAAACAGCTGATCACATGAATACACATTATGTTCTGACGTTCTGTCATTCCCACAGCCGAGGCCACGAACCTGTTCCTACGTGAGAACGGCCAGGAGGTGCTGCGTCACATGATGCCTCAGCTGCGCCGCAAGATCTCGTCTCTCTTCGCAGAGGTGGCGAACACGCTGCTCAAGAACGTGCCGGTCCGTGTGTTCCTCATCTAAATGACTGACGTGTTATTAGCACTGTGTTGCTGTTAGGAGACCTCACTTTATATTTCACAAATGTTTTTACATTTACCTAGTTTTATCTTCATTCATTGGTGCATAGAAAGAATTTCTCTCCTTATCAACTAGAAGATATCGTCCCTCGTCCGGAATAATGAGCTATCTGCTTAAGCGGGTATTACGGTATTAGTTCTTGCACACAACTTTTTCTTGCAAGAAAACTTCAACTTCATTTGTTTGTATGGAAATGAAATTTTATTTTAAGGAACAATTGTACTTAAAATTGTATCGTGTAATACTGGCTTTACATTTTGTTGCAATAATGGGCTGTCTGCTATTTTAAGTGAGTGTAATTATGAGCTATAAATCGGTATAAAATAAAGCTCATAATTGCGATCACCTGAAATAGCAAATAGTTCATTATTCTGGATGAGGTACGACTGTTGAAAACGTACGAATAAGTTCTCAATAAACATGATCCATGCAGTTGAAAAAACATAATGTATAGAGTGTCGAAAATTCGTCTCTCTTTCTAAAAAAAAAAAGTTGCACGTCCTAGAATTATTACTAACCGTTCTACAATTTGAAAAAAAAAAAAAGGAGAATTGTTTTGTTATACCTAAATTTACAACATGATAATTTGGTCAAAAACAGTTTAATACTGAAAACTATACACAAACCAAGTAGTATATTGTTGAGATAGCCTGTTAAAGACGTCCGTCTTATGAAAAATTTCTAGAGGAGACTTCTAATCTGTAGTTTATTATTTTTACAATTCATGAGAGCGTGCGCATATATATCATACCCATCATATATATAAGTGCAAATGTCAATTACTATACAGTTTAGAAAATCGTCGAATGACACAAACGGTCTTTGGAATAATATTCCATAATTAATTGTATTAAAGCACATACAACAATATTATATTCCTTTAGGTTTTATTGTAATTTTTACGTGTTTCTTCATTTATTACATTTTTTGTGTATTTTTTTCCGTTGGAAAAAATAATCCAGGAACTTTTTACTCGATTTTGACCCTACAATACCAGGTGTTATCTTGTTTGATAAGGATGAAATTTGTTTTGTTTGGCCCTGTAACTGGAGTCTTCTCTGTTTTAGTTATTAATATTATCATTTTCCTGTCTGATTTAGAATTAGCTATCATTTTATTTATAGTATTGTATGTACATGATGTGTGTGACTGTATTTTTATTTTTAGATGTGACTTTGTTTTGTGTATCGCAAAGTTAGCAAAGATTTGTGGTGATTTTGTTTTTATTTTATTGATTGATCAATAAATAAACTTGATAAACATTAGAATAATTATAAGTTCTGTTTTATTTTATATATACTTCAGTTGATGACATAAATAGTTGATTAGCTAACTTATTTCTATATATATATATATATATATATATATTACTTGGACTTCTAAGCACTAACGAAATAATTTGGAACTTTCGATTACATTTTAAAACATTTATTTAATCCCTAGTTGAAAAATTACGTCTTCAAGTCATCCTTTACAATTTTAAACCTAATCTTTTCACTTATTTTTACCTCAAAAATATTATATTATATCTTCTTTGTTCATATAATGATGATGAAAGAGAAAACAATTTTTCTAAAGTTTCATGCTCAAGAACATTAAAAAGATTTATCTTCTTTTTTTCTTCGATCAGAAATGGTGCAAAATTGGATGTAAAAAGAAAAAGAGACATGTTGGAAAAGCGAATGAAAGATGAAAATCATTCAAACTCGGAATAACAAATTAATTATAGAGTTAAAAATAGTACACTTATATTGTTAATCAAACTTTTAATAAGCAAATTGATATTTAATTGTTCAATCATTATTAAAAAAAACGTTTAGCAACTCAATTTCAGAGTACTTTTTAATTATTTTGGCCTTAATAATGTTTTTACAATTTTTGAATACAAATTACATAATAATTCTTGCTAGTACTTATATGATTAACCTAAAGGTTACAAATTATCAATATATTAGTGTAAAAAATATATTACTTGAGGTTCTAGAATCATTAATGGAATATAGCTCAGAGCATATTTAAGTTGAAAATATTTAGACTGAATGGACAATTTATAAATGGACAGACAACCTGCATGAATTTTTTTTATTGCGGAAATGAATAGAGGGCACCAAATTATGCTAATCTGAATTATTTCAAAATTTTTTGAGACCTGGAACTATTTTTAAATTATTATTGAAAGTTCTGTAAGCTAAGTTGGCACCCCTGAATCCTTAATAAAAAGGATAAAGGCTTCAAGTCAGCTGATTTTTCGGTGTTCCCACCCGCTATACCAAACCTATGTAAAAAAAAAAAAAACAAACGTGAATTCGTTTCTTCACCAAGAATAAGATTTAGGGAAAATTCCTTTACGGAACTCAGGTCCAAACTGAAAAATACAGTAGATAATGGACAACATACATGAACAAATTTTATTGCAGAAATGAAAGGGTACCAAATTATGATACTCTGAATTTTTTCAGATTTTTTTGAGACCCAGAACTATTTTTAAATAGTTATTGAAAGTCCTGTGATTTCAGTTGGCACCCCTGAATCCTTAATAAAAATGATAGAGACTGGACGCCTATTGACGCCTCCAGGGGGCGTGGCCGCCTTTTCAATAATTATTTAAAAATAGTTCTGGGTCTCAAAAAAATCTGAAAAAATTCAGAGTAGCATAATTTGGTACCCTCTATTTATTTCTGCAATAAAATTTTTTCATACAATGTATGTTGTCCATTCAAGATTTCTATTTTTTACTTGTTTTATAACCGAGAAAAGTTTAAAAAAAATTTTTTTTGCTTCATTTTCAAGTGCAAGATGGACCTTAGCGACAACAGTTGCGCAGCGCAAGTGCACTCACTTGAAGCCTCTATAAAACTGAGACGCCTATTGACGCCTCCAGGGGGCGTGACCGCACTTTCAATAATTATTTAAAAATAGTTCTGGTTTTCCAAAAAATCTGAAAAAAATTCAGAGTAGCATAATTTGGTACCTTCTATTAATTTCTGTAATTAAAATTTTCCATGCAGGTTGTCCATTATATAATTTTTTATTGCATGTAAATTAACGGAATGAGTTCTTGGCTACACCATGGTGCTAAAATATTTTAATACGGTGAATTTTTTGCTCTCTCTTCATGGTGGACGACCACGTGGTCAGCTGAGAGATGACGTACGGGTGACGAAGAAGAAGTTGCTCCCGGCAGGATGACTGTGGTAATCCAGCCACGGAGAGAGCCGCTCTTCTTAGCAAACACGTGACCGCCACGTGTTCACGTGAATGTTGTATGAAGTATTAATAAAGGTGCGTTTCCATGGAGCGGGGAAAGCGAGAAAATCGTGTGCCGCAGCCAATCAGAGGCTCAGGATTTCCTCGCCTTACGCGCGGGGAGCGATTTATAGCTAATATGGCCGCCATACGAAATGGAAGCAAGTGCGCTTTTCTCGCCCCGCGAAGCATCGCTCGACATCACTCCATGGAAATACACCATTAAGTGAAGGAAAATCCAGAACGTTATATAAGTACTTTACGAGTTTTAATTATTCGTGTGTCATTTTATAATTGTGTCAATTTATAATTGCCATTATAAAGCACATTGATGAACCTCCTCGTTTGACTCAGAATGACTCAACTAATCGATCGTGTAATCTAGCCAGTAGCAAAGCTCTGATAGTATTCTTTAATATTATATGGCTCTGATATCATGTTTTCATTAATATTTTATTTTTGACAGTGCTATTTTTTGACTCACTCAGATAAAATCCACCAGTCTGTCCACCTGTCTTTATGGTGTTCATATTGTCCACATTTTTTTTAGCAAGAAATTTTTCAGTTATTAATTAATTAAACTGAAAATTACAGCTAATTAGAGCTGCATTTTATCGTAATTTTTATAAATATAAAGTATATGAGATAAAATAATTATCTTTTAAGCATTAAATGTCAGACCATCACATTAAGATGGTTCAAGAAACCTGAAAAAAAAAATATTAACAAAACATAGCTCGAGGCTCTAAATCCAAATATGCAATTAAAAAAAATCATTATATGCAGGTTTGTCCATTATATACTTTTCCTAAATTTTCAATGCATCTCTTTAATTGCATGCCTCTTCGGCGAACTGGGGATAAGATTATTACTGTCCCGAGGTGTACACTGAGAAGAAAAAAAAAAAGACGGAAGCATCTTATAACAAACATTGGAAAATCCGCGTACGTCATCTGCGTTTTTCGTTAAACACCGTCATACATTGATCTCAGAAACAATTGAAGCACTTTGATAAAAAAAAATCCATGATGATCCTAATTACAGTAATTACCCTCGATTACAAAGAGGTACATAGGATATGATCTGGCAGTATTATCAAGATCACCAGTGTAATCACCTCGGTCAGTGCTGAGTCAGTGGAAAGCTAGGAGAGAAAACCGCAGCCTCAATTTCTCTCAAGTAAATATCAGCTGCTGCACGAGGGAAAACCACCGTGCTTTCGATTTCTAGAGGTGAATTGCCTCAGGTTGTGCACCTTCATACCCTGAGCTGCTTGTTTGCAGAATTTATCCACTGTTAATAAATATAATTATAATGGTACGAATTACGGAGGAATGGAAAATCTCCATGATTTTTTTATTGCATATTCATGGATAAAAATAACTTTGAATTTATTGTGAATATTTTTCAGATTTTTTGGAATACCATCAAAATCGAGAAGAAAGACCCTGTGACGTCGCAGTCATGTAAAGTATATTCTTATGGTTGCATGTTAAATGTTCGCAAGACTATGACGTCACAGTGTTTTGCAGCACGATTATTAGGGTGTTAGAGAGGGTTAAAAAATCTTACAAAATACTGACATATTATGATACATATTATAACTCAAGGTATAGCGTACTTTATAATTTAATTATCCAAATATGCATTAAAATTTCATAAGGTTTTCCAATATCCAGAAAACTATATACAGCTTTTCACTAACTACGGCCGGTTAGCACTAAACGTGGATATTAATGAAAAACTTGGATTTCTTACTTCGTAAATCATGCCCATTAATATTTAATTTATAAGTAAAACGAGAGGAAGTAAGTTATAAACAGCATGCAAGGTAAATAAATTACAATGACGATATCATGCAGTTGCATTTTGTGTATCTTCATTTACAGTTAGAAAGATGTTTGAAAAGATGACAAGTAACAATTTATAAATAAAAAAACAAACAAATAATTTCAGATTTACGACAGTTCTCTGACGTTGAAACGAAGATTCTCACATTTTTCCTGCAAAAACTGACATAAAACGGTGTCTGCATGATTCGGATTATCTGATCGACGACTGTTTTTCTTATCACTTATATTATAAGTTTTAAATTTACGGATTTAAGCACATGAATAAAATGCCTTTTAATTGGCTTGTCACATAATTAATAAATTAAGCAATTTTAATGAAACAGTTTTTAAAATAGAAATAAAAAGAAGTTTTAATTATAAGAAGTATATTCAAAACACTAAAAATCTCAATTGAAAAATATAATAAAAATTTAGCGTGATATATCATATGGCCATACACGCATTTGGCATAATATTTGAACAATGTCATTTTCCAAATAAAATGTTAACTATTTGGTCTCACTCAATCTCAAGCTATTAATGCGAGACTTATTTTAATCTAAAACTGTATTTTTGGCTGAGCATAAAAATCTGAAGGTGCGGATAAACAATACGCTTCTTCAGTGCAAGTTGAATTAATTATGTGTTAATTTACACCTGAGAATTTACTAACACCAGAAACAAATGAGGAAGTAATTAAAATTTGCACCACGTAATTCAATTCTCAATTCGTGTCTTCTTCATTTCCATGTGTTGTTTTAAACATGAGTGTGAGGAGAATTAATGTGATTTCAAGGTACTCATTATCGATTGTTTGAGTTGTTTTCTCTTTTATGAGCTATCATCATAAAAAAATTATAACAATAACAGGTTAAGTACACGAGTTAAAAAAGTAACATAAAATAGAAGACACCATTCACTAAGACTAAGTGAAATCAGGCGCATCATAATTGCAGTGGGCGTCATGCAATTCATTATAATGCACTTTTTTACTAGAAACATTCACTAGTGAGTCGAAGTCACCAACAAAACGATGACGTAACACATACTCAATTTCTAAATCATGGAAATAAACGTTTCTAAAAATTAAATTTGATACATTATACGTTTTAATGATGAAAATAATTGTTTTTTATAATAATTTATTCAATTTAATGTATTATTAGTTACAAATAGTGTCTGAAATTACGATTACGTCATAGTTGTTTCTCTGACTGTTACTTTCTAATTGACGGTGGCGCTTCTAGCGGCGACTGCTGGCAACTGAGGGTCACGGTCAATGTCGTGGGGACTGACGGACCGTTCGCCATTAGTTCTCCAGCACTCGGCGGTTCAAGACTCCGCGGATCTCTCCAGACACCATGGCGCTTGTTAGACTGGCGCCTCTTCTGATGGCGCTCATTTTGGCACCGGCTGTCATAGCTCGTGATATCTCAGGTAATTAGACATCACTTATGTACCAGAATATTCAATTTTTGTGATGAGAGAAAATTATCGTTCTATGCGACAAATGCAGGCAGTTAATTAATTAATGAACTGAATGCACTGTAATATTAAATATTAATAGTAATATTCGTGATTTTATATTAAATAATCTACACCATATAATCAAAACTGTGCCCTATTTTAACGCTAATTTATTTGTAAAAAACGTATTCATAAAAACATGAATGTAATATTTCCACTATTTTACATTATTACGTATGTTAGTACGTTATGCACAAGATCAATATACTTTAATGACCTTCAATGCTGAAGTAACTGTTATTTCATAGGCTGTACATTAAGACAGTAAATTGAAATTGTACGTACGTAGCAGTCAGTTTTATTACTACTGGACCATATACATATTTCAATGATATAATTTAACATTTAAAATAAAAGCAATGTTACTTCTTACAAGAGACAAAAAATATGCATAACTTTCCTGAGGCTCAATTTTAAAAGAAACTCCGTGATGTATTACATAACTTTAATTTGTGTATTTATGAATTTGTAAGTTTTAACCATAATGATCAAAATATTTAGCATATAAAGAATGCTTCAAAGTATATATATTAATTAATGCAATTGAGATGCCAAATTTATAGATTTTTTCTGCATGCCAAATTGTTGGTTATAAAAAAGGGCGTGTGAGAGGTGTGGCTCAGTGCGTTTGACCAGGTCTCGTCATATCACCGAAGTCAAGCAACGTCGAGCGTGGTTAGTAGTTGGATGGGTGACCATTTAAAAAAAACACGTTTCCTACCCAGGGGTAAATCGTTGCGCTTTTCCACTATATGTGGTTCCCCTGGCTTTGGACCATTGCACTTTCGGTTCATTGACAAAAACTGCAGCGTCCATCCTAGCTGAGGTTTCCACGTTTCCCTCAGTCACAGTCAAATGCCGGGATGGATTGCAAGGCCGTGGCCGCCCTTGTGAAAAGAATCTGTGACAACGCTTAAGTTAGGGTTTCAGAAGGTTCGGGGTTTCAAAGTAATTAGTAAGTAGAAGTACCCAGTTAGGGTTTGATTAAAAAAAAAATAAGTATTTCAACTATTTTACTCTTGATATAAGCAATTGAGTTTTCCGATTGAGTTTATAGACTCATGTCATCATGTTAAAAAAAAGGACTCTTCTTACATCTGTGACTATTTAAGTACATAATTGTGTATAACTGTATAGATTAATTGTTATTATTTATAAATGTTATAAAAATGCAAGAAAACCTTTTTTTTTAATAACGTTGAAATCCTTGAAACTCGACCCTAAATCAACACACATAGAATTAATAATAAGTGATTATATCGCCAAGAAAGTAAAAGAAATGTAGAAAGTATTTGTGGTTAATGAGATATGTAATCAATTAGTTAGTATTCAACTGATGAAAGTGACAAATATTATATTTCCAGTAGCGGGAAAAAAACATTCGCGAAATAAAAGTGAGTTTTTTTTTTTAATTTTCTATTTTCACTTTCTCTTGATCATAAATCGTCGGGCACAGAAAACAACATCGCGATTAAATCAGACCTGGCTTAATATATTGTGTGATTTGATCGTAGAGTTCAAGGTGGAGAAACCAAGTGGGTAGTTAGCTAGTTAGGAGAGCGTGGCCGTGTGTATAAATAAATTCTGTCAATGAAAGTGGATCATATCTGTGTTGCAGTCTTAACACGTTTTAACGTGTCAAGTTCTGTAGGTCTGATTGACAGTAGACAACTTGCTTGACTACCAAAATTAATATTTGCATATTAAGATAGAAGATTTAGAAATTTATTTTGTCAATTTTTTAACCTTACAACACCCTTAAAATCAGGTTGAAAAATGTTGTGACGTCATAGACATATGTAACGCATTTTCCTAAAAGTGTTAAATATTTGCATGACTATGACGTCACTGTGTTTTGCAGCACAATTTTAAGGGTATGAAAAGGTTGGAAAAATGTAAAATAATTGACAATACATAACTTATATAAGGTCCTCTATTCAAATATGCAATAAATAATTTCATGCAGGCTTAATTATTTCCATTTGATTATTTGTGTATCAAATTGATCCGTAATGATACCAGAATATATGTGTTGTATAAAATACGAGGTTTTGATTATAAACTACTTTATGCTACATGTACACTCCTCGCCTCTGAAAAGTTTCCTTTTTCAGTCTTGTTAATCATCATGTCTCTTAAAACACAGAGCGTGGTGATTAACAATAAGGCTGCAGAAGTGAACTTTTCAGAGGCGAGGAGTGTATACATAAGGTCCAAAATTGCATCAAAATGTCGTGTTTTATAAAATGATTATCTTCACTGTGCATTTATATCTCAATACAAATGACTTTCATTCTCCCCAAGGGTGATTCAATCTTGCGCAAGGTCTTCTATGAACCCCAACCTAAATAATGCATGGCGACAACAAATATAACTTTTTATCACAATGATGTGATGGAAACATATGATTTATGTTTAATAGAAATATTATTTGTGAAGGCTACATCTCGGTCCTAGTCAACCTATACTCTACGTGGTGGCTAGATGTGCTATGAGAGCTACAGCTATTTAATCTCCCACCTCCAGTTATAACTAGTTACGTAATCAAATGAATAATCAAACATTAACGAATATAAGGACTCAAATTCTTAAACGTGTATGGTACGCTGTGTAATTTGCATGAACCCTATAGCTAATCTATCAGTACCAAGAAGAGCCAAGGACGGTTTAGTCCCACACATTATATACGATCGATGGGTTAAACCCGCATGCTTAAGCTTTATGGAATAAATTCCACCTTTTATTTAATTTTAATTACGTTGCTTGATAATTACATTAGAATTAATAATAATATTTTTCACAGTTTTCGTAGTAAAAAGTTAAATTCTTACCTTTTTCCTGCTTCAAAAGGTTTACGGGTCGTTTCAACCCTCATCGCCTCTGGTAATGCTATAACAACATATATAGGATACGATATTTTGGTGTGATTATTTTCATAGCGCATGCAATTGTATGACCTACAGTAATTCAGACTCCGAATGTTTTTTATATCAATGACGAGCTCAACCTTACCATGAATTAGAAGCTCAAAAAATCAGGCATATTTTATGCTTAGTAAAATTTGGCTGACAGTCAATTGTATATTCTTGATGCTTAAATTTGACGTACGTAGGGGATTTAAATACCTTAAATCATGATTTTTAGATGTTTTGTTAAAATCATAATATATATTATATATATGACATCAATTTAAGCATTAAAGAATTAATACACTGATATTTAGCTAAATTTTATTAATAGTATTATTTCCCATGTTTTCTTATACAGAAGGTAAATTTTGTGATAAGGGTAATCTATTTACAATGCATCTTCTGTACATTTCTACCAAATTGAGCTTTCCTTACATGGTACAAAATATGTTAAAATCACTTCCTATTTGTGCCTCCAGGCGGTCACGTTTAATTGTTTTTGTCACGTCTAAACACGACCAAACTCGTCCTTGCCTCAAAGAAGGTGGCCGCGTGATCGGGAAATTCAATTAGTTGAAATACAATAAGGTTCATTGTTACCTCATATGAGGGAGAAACCCAACCTTGAGGTAACATCATGCTTGTCTTCCGTTTGTAAATATTTTGTAATGCATTTAAATTTAATTCAAGGATTTTATAGGTTATGGAGAACAGGTGTAAATAGTAATGTTAATTTTTATAATATTAATTTTATTACGTAATTCTTTTAATTATAATTATTAATCTGAGCTGTGTAATTAAAATTAATCATTAAAAGAGGTTATAATTTCAGGTAGAGCAAAGGAGTAACAATTTTATAGTTAATAATTTAATAAAGTTTTTTGTAATTACTGTTATTCATCAAATGCATGTGAATTATTATTCTTTTTGAAGCCAAAACATACAGCTTTAATTTATTAGAACACGATGTTTTAGATGTAATTTTCCACTGTTCATTTTTTGTTGTGACAGATTGGTGTGAGGTTTCAACTCTGCAATGAAGTATGTACTGATTTTGCTTGCTTGTTCCAGCGTTCGGGTTCCCGTGTCCCGCCGGTGACCCCCAGCTGAACCGCTGCCTCACCCAGGCAGCTAACAGACTCGCCTACGACTACAAAATAAGTGAGTCCTTGGGGGGAGGGGATTTTTCTGTAATTTCTCTAATTTCAAATTATTTAATATTCATATAAAAATATTTGTAAAATAAAAATTAATATTTATAATTTTATGGAATTAATTGTTAAAAAAAAATACATTAATTTTGTCCCATGGATTTTTTTTTATCTGCGATGCAAGTCATATGCAACGGTAATTTCATTATGCTTCACACTTTAAATTTAGGTATTTTTTTATAATAGAGGAATTGTTATTAATATTAATAAAATAATAATTTTACAAGCTGTTATTTTCATACGTTATTCATTTTTTAAAAAGCATCGATCATGCTTTGAATATATATTTATTTGTCGACTATTTACGATTCTCTGGTCTCCACACTGATACACGTTACCTCGTGTGCTGATGCATTCTCAGCCAAGTCGGTAAAAAGTGCTAAGTGGCTCGTGTAACAGTTCTCTGTTCGTGGAAGCTCTCGCAGTTTTTACGTTTTGTATGACACCGTGCGTCACGATGACACGTTCAATTAATTATAACAGCTGTGTCAAGTAGGAAGATAATGGGGGGCATTCACAAAGCACTTTGGCTACACATTAGCTTCGATTTTTACCCCTGATGAAATCGAGGATTAAATATGGTGCTAAACTAGGGGCTTAACATTTTATTAAAAATGTGGGTTAAATAGGTGCTAACATATGTGTTTAAAATTACTTAGCATTGATTTAGTCCACATTTTTAGTAAAATGTTAAGCCCCTGGTTTAGCACTCTGTTTACTACTTGATTTAATCGATTCTGAAGTGGAGCTGAAGTGCTTTGTGAATAGAATAGAATAATTTCTTTATTATAGGCGACGTTTGGCTCAGACTGAGCCATTCTTACACATAACCTCTATACAGATACGTACATAACAAACATATTCATATATATATATATGGGTGATCCCTCTCCCCAAGTTCACTATTGTTGAAAAATTGCATGGGAAAATACAGAATATTCAAGTAAGTTAAATAAGAGTTGAGAATAATAATTAATCATTTCTATACACTTTTATCTGGGTAAGAAGCTATTATACGTCTCTGCAAATTCATTTTTAATATATTCATTGATAATGTTTCTATAATTGACGGGGAACTATATTTTATAGTTATAACTTTGACTTCTCAGTTTATTATATATTTTACTTATCTGTATTACTGATGTATATACTTAAATTGGCAAATGTATTAATTGTATGTGTAATATTAACAATAGCAACACAATTTTTAGTGAATACTGAGCTGATCAGAAAATATTTCCCCAATGTTATCGGTAAATGCACTGTGCATAGTATTAAATATATGCAATATCGAGATTAAATATATTTAAACGTTTATTTATAAATGTATCAATAAATGTATTTTGCATGGAAGGGATAGTAGCATTGCCCTGGCCATGCAGCTATAATAAATAGTAAAATTATATTTACAGTTATCATAATTAATATATTAATGACAAATCCAAGGACTTCTACATTTTCCATAAGTGAATGTGCATATTAAGGCAATTACTGAATTCCTCCACAGTAAACAATCTTGACACCATGACTAATTAGGTCTCATGTGGTGGTGACTAACTGTCCCTGTTTTGCAGACTACCCTCGTCTCCGGACAGGCCAGGAGGCTCCCATCGTGATCGACGAAATCACCATCGAGCTGGGAGGAGGAACCGAGGGCTACCGAGCCAACTTCAGGGACATCGAGGCTAAGGGACTCATCAACATGACGCTAACTGCAGTCAAGTAAGCTTTGTACTGAAATTGTACACAGTTTGGAGTGCAGTCAAATTCAACTTCTCTCCAGAGGTGTAAGGTTTAATTGCGACTCTTCTGTTTGTAATGCAGTTTCGAAACTTTACAAAATGATTTGAGGTAGAAGTACTAAACTATAATATTTATGACATTTAACATTGAAATATGAATAAGAAGACCAAAAACCTTACACTTTCGAATATCGTATGGATTTGTAGATTTGACTGTATTCATTTGTATATGATATTTAAAGATTAAATATCAGCAGAAATATTAAAATCATTGCACTTTCAGAGATAAGATGATATACATGACTATAATAGTAAGATCTCATAAATGTTGCAAATTATATTAAAAGTTTCAAATTAAAAACAAAATATAAAAAAGAGTACTAAAAATTTGATGGTATGGACACAAGTATTGGGAGTTTAAGATCTTTTGTTCAGATTAGCCCGGGTATCTCTAGGTGAAATTTGTGATGGTAAATTAAGGTATTTTATGAATTGTTTATAGATAATGTTCTCCACAAAGTAGTTCATGAGGATAATGCCCGTGGTACACGTGTCATCGCGTGCCACGCGGCGGGCACGTGCCACTCAGGTCCGATATGGTAGCCGGACGTGCTAATGGTGTGCGTGCGAATCTGGGTGACAATCGAGTACCGTTATACTTTTTATTATTGTACGTGGACGAATTAATGATATGGTGGATTTAATTGTAACAGTGTTGTAGCTTGTATTGGGGTTCATTTTATAGCGAAATCTAATATACATGGTAATTTAAAGCTTGAGCATTAAAGTTTAAATATTTAGTATTTAAATGATATTTTTGTTATGTTATTAAAAGTGTATAAGTCTGCAAATTGTGTTAGATTATTTGTTAAAATTATTTATTCCATTATAAAATTTGAGATATAATTATTTTCACAATGATGATCGACTGCAGAAATATCTAAGTAACCTCAAATTTATTTTATTATAACTAAATAGTAACTTAATGAACAGGAAAAGGCTACTCGTTAATTTTTAAGGATTTGAAAGAAATAGTTACAAATTTAATTTGCTACCATGCATGATATAAACATATACTGTCATTGTGGGAGAATTTATTATAATGGTGAAGCTAAAATCTGGATTTTATAGTAATGGGTAACTGAGGATTAAATATAAATAGTAGTAATTATTTTTATGCACTGTTAGAAACATGAATAAAATTTATTTATGCTTTTAGCACACACATATATATACCAGTGCATGGTGGTAAACAAATTAATTACTTGTGGTTAAAATAAAACTCAGAAAATCGGTACGCAATTCCAGAATTTCATAGTTTCTCTCCCCTATGCCTTTCAATATATCACAGAAATCTTCACTCTAATTTGGATGCAATCAGGGTTGAACTGGGCTCAAGGGGGCCTACTGAGAAAACAGGAGTATACGGGTCCATATCAAAAGGGCCTATAACTTGACCCTGTGGGGGTGGTCTCCCAGCCAAGGAGGCCTACTGAGCGATCGCTCACTAACTCTTATGGCCAGTCCGAGCCTGGATGCAATATAAACACCATTTGCTAATTTGCTATAATGTTAAACATTCAGTGTATATAATACAACACAGTACTTAAATTGCAGACCTAACGTTGTGACGCTTGCAGCACTGACCTGAGTCGGCTGCGGTTCAAGCTGAACTTCTTCATCCCGAAGATCTGGGCCCGCGCCAAGTACCGCAGCTCCGGCACCCTTCTCATGGTGAAGGCCTCGGGCGGCGGAGACTACTGGGGAGAGTACGGTGAGTACCTGGGACCTCGGGGCCGGATTGTCTGGAAGATCTATGTCCATGTAAGCTGGTTATGTGAGTCGAATGGATTTATGCTGATTTATACTGTACTTAATTATTAGCAATCGAGAAAAAAAAATACCATTAGAGACATGAGGCTTTTTTCTGCTCCTATATCTATGTTGAAATGATTTCATATAGTATTAGAAAATCTTTGTACACAATTTCATAGTATAGGCTTGAAGAGGACACCATATCCTTGCTAAATTTTGTAATCACTTTGTTTGAATGCTGGACAAGTTGCCTAACCTCAAGGCGTAATTTAAAGAGTATTCTTAATTATTACTAATTATTTTAGCGTAAAAAGTATAAATACGAGCTCTAATAACCATTGCATTATTTTGACCCGCTCTTACGCGCAAGGTGAAAATCTGAACCTCTATTTTTTTTTATTTTTCATGGGCAATATAGACATTTCACACTCTCATTTTTTTTTTTAATACTGACGGTCCAGCACCTCTCGAAATTTTGTTCTGGACTCCTGCTCACCCTCGACTATAATAACATAATTACCACCTATGTACAGAGGGTGTGCGCGCGGCCGTGCTGTTCGCCGCGTCCCGGGAGCCTCGTGATGACGGCCAGGATTACCTCAAGGTGGAGGCCTTGGACATGGACTTCCACGTGGAGAACATCCAGATGGGCATCAAGAACCTCGAGAACAGCAACCCTGTCATAGGTGAGATATAATATACGTGCTCTCACTGCAGGGTCAGGGTATCAGGGTCCAGGTCTAATCTAGGATTCTTTACACAGGATGAGACACGTGCGCATTTTGTGCTTAAATATTTTAGGCCTCATTGCACCGCAAAATTTCAAAAATAAGATTTCATGATGGGTGCATTCAAAGTTTCATGGTACGATGGGGCCTAAAATACTTGAACATGATTGGCTAAGCCCTGCCCTTAACATTGGTCAAATCGGTGTCTTCACCTGTATAAAGCTAACTTTGTGTCTAATAAGACACGTCTGTTTGAAAATTCAGACCATTCTAGAATATCTGCACATGATTAACCTTATTTTCCAATTCCATACGGAAATATAGCGCAAGAAGTATACACTGTTGAGGAATTTATGAGCAGCTGACAATTATATGACCAAGAAGTATATTTTCAATTTACAAATTCTGTTTTTGAGCAGAGAGTTTGACTCCCTAAAGAATTGCATGCTTATTACTGAACTATATACCAGTTGTGATCTTATAAGGTAGCTTGAAGCTACAATATAATTAATAATTATCTATATTGTAAACTGGTTCTATTAACATTGTACCAATGATTCATTAATTTCATTTCAGAATTAAGAGGTCTAATTTAATTGATCCCAAGTCTTTACATATAATACTTGTTATCAAATATGTTAAAGGTATACAGGCCTCAGATTAAAAATTTAACAGTCACAGGGAGTTGCTTGAGTTGACAATCAACATTTTAATTATTTTTTCCATAACGATGCAGCTGCATGAGCGGGGGCTGCAAAGTAAGGATGCAGGTCCTTACTAATGATGACGTCAAAATGACGTCAAAAAACATGGCGGCGTATGTCATGGTTGTGCGTTGTGACGTCATTTTGATGTCACCAAGGACTTGCGCATTTTCAAAGCTACGTGTAGAAGAAGTTGCATAAATTTTGGCGTTTGAAATAAAAAGCAAAGCAAAGAATTAAACTTACCTTCAATTTTTATTATATTTAAATAATGATAAGCAGTCTATAGTTTGACACGTATCCATTATTTTGAAAGTAAAAATAGAAAATTGGAGGACTGTTTGAAACTATAAATATATTATTTGATTCTAACTTTACGTCATTATTTCAGCTGCCGCGATGAATCTCTTCATTAACGCGAACGCCAAAGAACTTCTGCACGAGATGAAACCATCCCTGCGCAGAAAGCTGGCCGTGCTTCTGCGCAACTTCATCGAGGATCAGTTTTCGGATGTGCCGCTCGACAACTGGATATCTCCTTGAAGATACCCGTGAGCCTGCAACGCACGCCGCATTAGACTGAATATCAACAGAGCTTCCGTAATTGTTATAACATAGGTCTGTTCGTAAATACACTATCAGAAAACAACCAATAATCAGATATGAACCTTATGTTCCTTGACATAAGGAACATAAGGTTCATATCTGATTATTGATTCATGAATCGATTGTGCATTTACGAACAAACCTACTGCAGCTCTTACAGTTATTTAGTTTCGCAATTTCAATTTTATTATGACGTTTTTTTAAAAGAAATCGTTCAAGGATTTAAAACATCCCACTATGTCTCTGTTTTGGAGCTATTATTACGTGTCTTTACAGTTTTGAAGAACACATTACACATAAAGACTATATTAAAGATAACGTAAAGAAATTCTTAAATATAATTAAAAAATTGCGATAAAATAAAAATTAAATTCGGTCGTTGAAATCTCCCATAAGAAATACACAGGTGTAGAAAAAGTTGCCTAACTTTCAGGGGCTTTATTTTCCATGATGTGTGGCGTGCGAGTGTGCGATGTCTCTCTCTAGTGAAATTGTGATCCATATTCACCAATTGTTACTGCAAACAATGAACCTGCTTGACATTTAAAATTGTGAACTTGGTTACAAATTTGGAATTTTCAAAAGATTGCTTCTAGCACCTTACTAATTACGATGAAACACTTTGTGACGTAATATATTATTTATCTTTTTAATTTCGTGCATGACTGTGACGTCATAGTGTGATTCACCTCTATTTTGAGATTGTTAAAGGAATAAAAAGTCTCTTTACGCCAATCATAAGGTTTTGTATCATTATTTGCAGTAACAATATTCATACAGATATTTTCATTTTATTTTGAATAAATGTATACAATATTATGTTTCATTAATACGTATAATATATAAATTCAATATATATTTTAGTACCATCTATCGTATTTTATAAATTTTATATTTCTGACTGTTTTAAAGATCATAAAAAGATGTAATTTATTTTCAAAGTGATGAATTTAAAAAGAAACAATTTAGATATTGATTCTCAAATGTACTTTTATTATTCTGTAGTATTAGTTTTTATGTAGATGTCGAATTAGTCTTTTAGTTATTTAAGAGTGAAAAAATATGACAATTTGTTATGTGTGACAAGCACTTTGTTGAACAAAATGCACATTTTATTTAATTTTATAGAATTACAATGTATTATTTACAATAAAATATTGTTACATTGTATTATTGTTGTTGTGATTTTTCCGGACATGAAAATAGAAAATTCAAGTTTGTCTCTTTTTTCCGTGTCGGAAAATTGATTTTCTCTCATTAATATTAATACTATTAATTTGAAAACAAAAAGCCTTATTACAGCTCCTGATTTTGAATGAAACACTGATTTTCTGCTTAAACCTTGCTTCCTGGATTCAGTCTTAAAATTCTTTACATAGGTCGATCAGTACTTAAAAATATATCAAAATCGAGAGGAAAGACGCTGTGACGTCATAGTCATGCAATGTTTTGGATAAATATTTGCATGAATATGACGTCACAGCGTTTTGCGTTCAGAGGGTGTAAAAAATCAGAAAAAAGACTGGCAATAATTATAATAACTCGAGGTTCAAATGTACAATAAAAAAATTCCTGGACGTTGTCAAGTCTACCGCAAACCCCTCTTTAATGTTTTAAAATTAATTTATAAACAATACGCGAGTTTTTTCGAGACCAACTTTAGCACGTATCTGCTATGTTGCTGACAATGTTTTGCCTACAAAATCGTGACGTCATATTATTTTATGACGTATAGTGAAAGACCCGTACAGCCACATCTTCACACTTCCGGCTACTTCCGGAAGGAATATCAAACTAATTTAACCTTACTCATAACTCGATACCTTCTCTTTTACACTATCAACTATCATAGCTAATAAAGTAATTAATTTTCCGACTGAATGTCATATTACAAGTACATCCAGAGATTAATTATTAATAACCGGCACTAACTGACTTGATACAGTGGGAATTATCTGTCTATGCAGCTTGATGGAAATATAAAACGTAGAAAGTAAGACGCCTTGACCGAACTTCTTGATATTATTAGCATGATCTGGCAGGTTGGAACATGTTAGAATATGTTTATTGCGTCTTACAATCTTCATGTATGCATTACAAGTAATAAAACCAATAACAGAAGTTTTCTATTTCTATAGTAGAATTTGATTAAAAAAAACGATTGAAATAAAATATAATATAATGCATTTTCCGAACCCAATGGACAACATGCACGAAAAAATTTTATTGCAGAAATGAATAGAGGGTACCAAGTGCGGCCACGCCCCCTGGAGGCGTCAATAGGCGTCCAGTCTGTATCCTTTTTATTAAGGATTCAGGGGGTGCCAACTGAAAACAGAGGACTTTCAATAATTATTTAAAAATAGTTCCGGGTCTCAAAAAAATCTGAAAAAAATCAGAGTAGCATAATTTGGTGCCCTCTATTCATTTCTGCAATAAATTTTTTTCATGTATGTTGTACATTGTTGGAAATGACTTAATATAGTTAATAATTATGGTTTAACCTTTCAACTTCCTAACTAATTGTAAACCTGATCTATAACCAATGTTAATAGGATTATATGGGTCCCTTCTAAGCTACGATAACCATGCAATTCATCTCAACATTTGTCTGGTTGTGACTGAGGGAAAAATGGAAACCTCAGTCAGGATGGTCGGCAATTGATGGAAACTGCCACATTGAATCATATCAACGTAATGAAATTTGTCTACAAAACAACCAATTTCTGATCAATGCATCAGATACAGGAAAGGGTATTCTTTTTCTTTAGCCAATCATCATGTGGAAAAGTTCAGCGATGCCTAGGCTTCAACTCACGATTTTCTGATTATGAATCAAATTATCATCAAGTACGTCAAGTGCCCGGTGAAGGCGGATTCAGATGGCGACAACGGCGATGCGACGCGAATTTGTCACACAAGCTGTGAAATCCTAATATGCGGAAGCGAATTCGCCATTGCCGCGGCGAATACCGCGTCAAATTACGATGCTCTTTTTTTTAGTCATCAAATATGGCCGCCAATGGATGTTATAACAAGTGCGTATTATTCGCGTCACGTCGCAGGCTGGAAATCGCCACATGCAAACCCCGGCCGCGCCTTAAGATAATTCAAATATCGCCCCCCCCCCCTGCCCCCTCATTATTTGAGAGAAGTTAACGCTTGTAGTGTTCCAAGGTGTACAGTACGCCGCCGCAGCGAAAGTGGCTTCCTTAACAATGCAAAGTGTACTGTTGAGGAAGCCACTTT
The DNA here is from genome assembly GCA_949825025.1 of Siphlonurus alternatus. Taxonomy (NCBI): domain Eukaryota; kingdom Metazoa; phylum Arthropoda; class Insecta; order Ephemeroptera; family Siphlonuridae; genus Siphlonurus; species Siphlonurus alternatus. The sequence continues at coordinate 9,185,751 of OX463778.1, forward strand.
CGCCGCGGCGTACTGTACCTAAAATGTATTATTATACACAACAAATTGTAAAAAAAAATAAAATAAATAAATAAAAATAGTGGGGAGGAGAGTCGAAGCTACTCGAAATATTTCAAATTTTGTAGAATAAATTGCCACTTCATACTGAATAGACCGCCATAGAATATAATAACCAGGCATCGTCTCCTGATTCACATTTATATTGGCATCTCAAACTATTGCGATGCTTTGGGTGACCTTGAGCAAGTAGTCTCGGTAACAACAAACACTGAAGCTCTCAGTACCCGACGTGTCCTTGCTTTGGGCGAGACGGGGCGTTGTAAATCTACATGTTAGGGGAAAAATAAACAAACATTCGGAATTTTAATGGCGTATATTTTATTAGTGCATGTCCTTGGACGTGATATTATCATTTTCAAGTTGACTGTCAAATAAATGAAATTCTCGTGTGAGAGATACTACTCTGGAAAAATCCCGTGTTACAGCCAATCAGAGGCTCAGAAAATTCTCGTTTCCGGGGGCGGTTTGTATATACGATATTGAAGCAAGTATCGCCTGTCTTGCGCCGAAACTTGGCATTGCTCCATGGGAATCCACTATTACACTTGTTAGATAATGATCATGCTTTGAATTTATTTTTTTTTTATTATTTTAATAATAATACATTAAAAGGATATTTTACCACTTCATATGTGTCCTGGTGCTTCTTATAGTGCCTTGTAATATATTTCATCTCACCATTTTTTTCTTTATCTTTTGATTTTTGTAATATGTTAATTTTGGACCGACAGGACCGTAAAAAATACCTATATACATACACAGGCCTTATAAGTAACGTCATAAAAAAGACGTTAGACATTAAGGCACGAGTGATAAAAACAGGCATAATATATATATCGACTGACCTGCAAACTCCTCAAATTCAATACACATCGTTGCCGATAAAATGTAAACAAATAGGCATTTTATACGGTCCCTTTGGTACAACAAAATTCATAACATGTTTGTTTTTTCATACCAAGATTCAAAAATGGACAAATTGAATATTTTACCATTCCTAGATGATATATATACGCTCAAAAGTGCGCTCCAGATATGCCATATCTATTGTTGGCATCAAAATACGCTGCAAAAAAATCATCCACAAAGCATTAAAAAAATATAATTTATCGACAGCCGAGCATAATTGGACGACAGCTTCCATTTACTGCAAAATCAAAGTAGTACGTCGATGATTTATAAGCAAATAGAGTCAATTCTGAGTCATTTTAATTAAACGCCTATTTTTATATCTCGTTTGATGTTTTATATTAGTCTGTGATTACTTGAAATCAATGTAAACATATTACAATTAACAAGGAAGCGACAAAAGGTGTGTAATTAGCAGCCCTCGAGGAAGGCTGCTGGAGTACATGATGGTCTCGTCCACCTCGCGGGGGGTGTCCGGCAGGTGGTGTTTATTATCTTACCGAGGTCGTCCGCACTGTAAAACTATCGCGAGTACCAAGAGTTGTGGCTTCTAGGTGGAATCTGCCTGGTGGTGGTTGAAAAAATATATCAGGATTATGTAACGAGAAACGTTCAGAGAGAGGGAGATAAAGCGATAAAATTGAAATAAAGTCGTCTCCATTTATCTTTGGTTTGATGTCATGCGACCCTCCCATCTCCCATTAGAATTGTATTGGAGGACAAAGGAAGAGGTTCGTGACATCAAACCAAAGATAAATGGGAACGACTATAAAATAAATTAATGTAACTGCTATAATAGCGCATATATATGACAATATTGAATTAGGTAAAAATATCGGGAGAAAGAGATTGCGAGATCACGGTTTGACAACACATATATGAACCAAGAGAGCAAGGAGGTTCGAAAGCTCATTTAGTCACAACCTATAAATTTGAAGGAAAAAAATCATAAAAATGGGGGTTTTATTAATCGCACCACCACGAGACGTCGTAGCACCACCGATCGAAGAGCAACGATTGTGTATTGGAGAATGGTGTCGAATTCATGAACCTCGATACTTGAAAATTTTCGTCAACCTTTGGGAAAGTCCACCAAATGAGCTGCGTCTTCGAGCAACTGGCAACTGGTCTGTTTGGCGATGTCAAAGATCCTTTGGCGACACCTTTGATCAATGAAATGTGCTTTTCAAAGTCAGCGTATCTTGACGTATACTAGGGATCTGACATGGTGTCCTTTTGTCGTCTGGTTTGAAAGTTAGGACATCCTTCAGTATACGATTCCTCACCCTCGAGGGTAGCGTCGACGGTGGCGCCGCCTCCACGCCGTGGCGATCATAAGACTCATCCGTGCGCTCCTTTCCCGCGACCTCGCGATACTTATTAACGCTGCAGTAGGTGAAGGGCGTACCTCCTGCACTTGCAACACACTGCATCCGAGTGCAATAAAGTGCAGTGTACATTTAAGATAGATTTGCATGACTTTTTTTTATTGACGTCAGAAATACGTAATATCACTAATATCCCATGGCAGCTGGTAGTTTCCCCGTCACAACGTGGAATTGGCATGAGCCATAACGCCAAAATTACGTCGTAATATGTAAATCTACCTTAACTTCTAGACTTCTGAAACTTTCGGAAGAAGTAAGTTTATACTATCAGAACCAAAAAGGTGTATCCCTGAATAGCAAACAAGTTCCATAAGGAGAGTGGTACATCTTTTTGGTTCAGTAGTTCTCGATTTAAAGCAATGATTGGTGGAAATTTTGTAACGGCTCTTCTCATTGGTCCAAATCTAACTGAAATCTTTAATTGCAACTGAAAAAATATAAATAGAAAACAGTAAAAAAGGGAAAAACTTACATTTTTTTAATTGGAATTGAAGAGACGTTTTATTCATGCATGATGAAGAAAGCAGACATATAAAAAAATAATAATAATTACAGATTTAAAATAAAATACATGTTTGGGAATATATTTTTTTATACCAAGTTAAAGCGAAAGAATATATGAATAATTACCATAATTATAGAGAAGTGAATATTGCGCAGGCTGCACTGTAACTACTAAAGCAAACGTAAAAGGATTAAGGAAGGTCAGTCTCTTTTCATAGCAACAAAATTATTTTCATGGTCAAGTCATGCACAATGTGAAATTGTTAAAATTGTGCTCTTACTCACTTATTTGTTTTAATTAAAATTGATTAAGTAAATTAATTAATTAAGATCGAGATATCTATGCCATCGTTGAAACAATTTAATAAATACCTATTAGAGACACTTATATTTTATTTAAATTTTATAGGAAGAAATTAATTGAAGTTGATTCCATGTAGTGACCTAACATTTTAATTAGTTAAGTACTAAAATTATACTAAATATAATGAAAGATCATATCACTTCTAAAATTTTACTCGTCTTGTAAATACATACCAACATGCAAATGAAACAAAACAAATGCTTTACTTTAATTTGAAAGTTGCAACGATAGCTCGATCGGTTTTATTTTTAAGGTGGATTTACATAAGTGACTTCCAGCACGCGACGTGGCACGAATTATGTGAACTTGTTCACTGGTGGTCATATTTGGCGAATAATAAAAGTTGTGTTTTCGCTGTCGCAACTCGGCATATTCACTTAAATGGCATAGGATTTTAAAGCTTGTGCGTCGCATCGCGCCGTTGCTCAAGTGAATTTGCCTTTATTATTTTTATATTTGTACCAATCAGTTTTGGACATATTTGACTTCAAGACAGAAGGCAACAATAGCAGACAATAGAGGCTTCAAGTCAGCTGATTTTGCTGTGTTCCCACCGTCCTATCCAAACCTATATATGTAAAAAAAACTCAAAATTGCTTTTCTGTCATTAAAGAAATTTTTAGAGGAAATTAATGGAGATGGTTTCAAATTAATAGCTTTAATAAAGTTTCTGATTAAAAATTCAAAATTTCTAACATGGTGTCTTATGAAGAAAATTTTCCTGCCATTATTGTAGTACTTGGATATCACGTGACAGACTCATCGCCGCTCCGAGACGTCTCTGACTGCACATGCACACGCTGCACTCACAACAACATAACCCACATTCCCCCGTCCGCCTTGAAACTGTTTGTAACCGCTCACCGCAGATCTCAATCTGGGCAATTATCCCACACATTGTTCTAATGTATTTCTAGAGCGTGCAATATTTTTATGTGATAAATAAGAAATAATATTAGTAGCCATTGTAAGAGTGATGATTGGTGAATTTTGAGATCTACTCGGCACGAATAATGTATGTAAATAAATTGAAATGCAGTTTTATTAACGCCGCAATGATGATCACCCCAGGACCGAAAAATAAAATTTCCAGGAATCCAAAAATCTTGACATGCTCGTCGCAAGTTCACTTTTTAGTTGATTTCCATGGAGTAATCTAGTAACGAGCGGGGTGAAATACACCCTATTTTAAATATTACATTAATTTGTTATCATTTTGAATAGGAAATAATAGCATTGAAATCCTGTCATGAAGTTAATTATTTTTTATTTTAAATCAATTGCAATAGCAATTGTGATTTTTAATATCACCTTATAGATATTCATAATTATCTTGGAACATCTTAAATCAGGGTGGGGGAATCACTTCCCCTACATCCCTAAACACTTACAAAAACTGGTCCATCCTCTCTCGACTCGTTTACCACAGGTAAAATCACCCCCACCAGCTCCCCTCTCCCCGGAAAGCCGCCCCCGAGAGGTTAAAGGCGCGCGCGGACCGGCGGGCAGTCAGTAGCCGTCATGTACGCCTTGCTGCTACGTCTCCTCGCCGTCCTGGCGGTCTGCTGTGTTGTCAGCGCCGACATCCGTGAGTACCGCAACTAGCGTGCAATGTTTAATAAACTTCAATAAGTTTCAATGTTCAAATATACAGAAATACACTCGTCGGCTTAGCAAATTTCCCATGTGTAACCTTGTTAATCACCATGCTCCGTAAGAACAACACAGGGCATGGTGATAAAAATGAAAATTGTCCGAGGCGATGATTGTACCTTCCACTGATCTCCAGAAATATTTATGCGAATATTTAGAGACGTCAAAAGATAAACAATTTATTGTAGTTTTACAATCGATATAAAGTAAAATCTATATAGTTCTAAAACAGATAAAACAGGCAAATCTCATTTTGGTAAATAAAGTAAATATTTTTCTGGTAAAACCAAATTAAGATAATGATAAGATATAATGATGATTCTTTTATATCTATATTTTAAATCACACAAAAATCGTAATTCAATTTGGGGGCGTTTACTAAGTAATTAATTTGTTTAAGTAATTTACTTAATTAAGTGACTAATTTTTTGACACATTAAATTTTTCTTTTTATTAACTCCCCTTCTCCCGCCACCTTCTCACCTGACTACCTGTGTGTTTGACAGCGAGTTACATCAAGGTGTGTCGGCAGAGCGATCCCAACGTCGACAAATGTATCATCAGCGCCATCGAGCAGCTCAAACCGAGGCTGCTTAAAGGTACGTACCTGTGAGGATGCATTCGTGTAATACTATGATATGCATGAGTTCAACACAATTATTAAAAAATTAACAATTACAAAATTTTGAATCTAACTAAAGAATGACTTGAAAAAGTCAAGTTGGAAAAAAGTCGCTTTCCCCTTTTAGCTCAAACACACAATTAATTTTTTGCTCTAGACGGATTGCTCTTCTAACCTTACTCATAATTGCAAAACTTCACCTCTTTGTCTTGTAGATGCAGTTTCAGTTAATAAGTTTCATGATAGTTCATGCTCTGTGCATTGAATGCAGTTTTTTTTTGTTGTTTTTTTTACTTTAATATCTTTTTTGAAAGATAAATTTAATTGATTGCATGAAGAACGTATTCAAATGTTCTCTTATTTTACGTAAAATCACAAATTGTCATAATCGCTTAAAATCTGCATACTTTATTGCTATTTATTTAATTTTTCATCTCGACTGCAAGTTAAAGAATACAAAAATGTAAAAAAAATAATTAACATTTGCTGCGTTTATAAATTGAATGCAATGTAACTTAAAGCTCACCGAGTTCTCGTACTTAGCCTCGGTATCACAGTAATGATCGCTCGTAATAGCGCAAGTAATCAACCTTGAAGTAGTTGTCCTCCTGTGAACTAGATATTAATAATAAGTAGAAATTCATTATATAATACTGAGAGTTGAGTGCACGGATGAAGTTAGCGCCGTGCGGGTATGCAACTCTTCGTGCAGCGGGCAGTGCACGATTGCCTACCTACAGGGGCTTTTTATAACACGAAATGTTATTGAATGCTTATAATAATTAGCGAACGTAAATCGATGTTGGTATTTTTTTCCAATCAATTTCTGTTTCTACTTCCTACATTATGTTCTGAATGCTGATGATTAATAAAATTCATTCAATCTTTTATTTTATTGGTACTTTAATATTTAATAGAAGTCATATTTTCTATATAGAAAGCGCATAGTATACTTTGACATATAGATAAACAGAATCTATGTTAAGTTCTCCCGTAAGCCATCTTCATTTAAGAAAGTGTATATGGGAAAATACATGTTGTGAAAATGCTTATAAAGTGTTGAAGAATTCACTGTAAAGGAGCTCGCACAGTCCACAGTCTGTCTTGAAGTATGTGGAGTTTTGGACCTTATAAGCTACTTTTAAAACTATAGTAGATTTAATACTTTACAAATTCTGATAACAAAATGTATTAAATATCACGAAACAATGTGGCTATAACAACCTAAAAGATCTCTGCGATTTTTTCCTCACATGTCAACCCCCCACGTGTGCAGGCATCCCCGAGCTGAATGTGCCCCCCTACGAGCCCCTGGTGATCCCCGAGATCCGTTTGAGTCGAGGACCGAAGGCGGCCAAGTTGGAGGCCATCACGAGGAACATGAGCGTCTACGGACCAAGCCAGTTCAGCATCACCTCGCTCAAGTGAGTTGCCCCTTCGTGCTTTTAACGGTATAATATATGCGTGATATTACAGGTGTAACAGATGTCATCGGTTCAACAATTTTTTATAATATAGATGTTCTTTTTAATTTGTTTTATTTAATTTTGAGATTGTACACTCGTCGCCTTGGAAAATTTCCAACTTGCAGCTTAGTTAATCATCATGCCCTGGGTTAATCTTACAAAGGGAAATTTTCCAAGAAATTGTGAAAAGGATAGTTTTCAATGATGGTTTTCAAAGCCTATATATAAGATATATAATAAATAGGCTTTGGGTGGTTTTTGATAAATACATGCACGTTTATGCGAACAAAGGTTTTGTATCAAATTGCGATTTTTGAAATAAAAAGGTCACTTTTTTAAAGTATTATATTATTTTTAATTTAATTAATCAATATTGCGAAGAAATTAATTTTACACACACGTACATCAGTTTAGAGAAAAACACCCACAGAAGTGTAATTTTGGTGAATTTGAAGAAAAATTACCATACACTAGCATTTTCTTAAATAATAAAAAACAATACGCTTGTTTTATCCTCCTCAAGCAGCAGTGTTGCACCTCGGTGTCTTAGCAAATGTCCTGTTCCCGGACATCCAACTGACGCAACCTTTTTCAGGTCTAACCTGGCGAAGCGCACGTTCGACGTGGAGCTGCTGCTGCCTCGCCTCACCTTTGCTGGAGACTACGACCTGGACGTTCTCATCCTGTCGCTGCCGATCAGGGGCAAGGGACGCATCAACGGAAACTTCAGTGAGTAGATGCTTGACAGTGCACGCAGAAATTTTGGCTGATTCTGTCGAGGATACGGCAATACCTATAGCATTGCGGAGAATCACAAAAACAATAACATTTATAAATGCTTAAGGTAGAGATAATACGGATCAGCTGGCCCAATGCTAAAAAAATCCCATTCATAAAAATTATGAAAAAAATTTAAAGTGTTCTCCTCTACATCCCCTATCAGTAGGTAAAATATCAGGTATACAAAAACGAGCTAGTTTTCGAGTTATTAATTTTTAAAGTTGACTAATTTAACATGGAAGTTCCATTTCTCCATGATTAGTCAACTTTAAAAATTAATTACTCGAAAACTAGCTCGTTTTTGTATACCTGATATTTTACCTACTGATAGGGGATGTAGAGGAGAACACTTTAATTTTTTTTTCATAATTTTTATGAATGGGATTTTTTTAGCATTGGGCCAGCTGATCTGTATTATCTCTACCTTAAGAACTTGATGTATTTTTTGTAATACTTGTTTGAAGACATGTAACAACTAATTATGATGTTGTCATTTCTGTAAAATTATGCTGTGGCTGCTGTCAGAACATTTACATGACTTTATAATGTTCATCACATACAAGAATTATCGTTTGACATGCAGTTAAACTTTTTACCACCAAGCACTGGGTTCTCCACCAAGCTTTATGGTCTTAATAGGGGGTGAAGTTTGCTGTTAGCAGTAGCTTCATAGGAAGTGCCGGCAGTTAATATAAAACTAAAATTATAGCTGAAGAATGCAATATTAATTTAGTTTGAATTTTATATTCTTTGGACTTAATTATACAGTTAATTTTGATTATGTACTTTTTTAACATTGAATTTTCCAACCTCTTTCTAATAATATCCTCTAAAAAGATGCAAACATGCATGTGTGCAAATCAAATATATATTATAATCATGATGTATTCATTTTTCAATAGAATTGAAAGTTACTGATTGAATATTAATTGTTGTATCTCTAGCACAGTGCTCTCTTTAAAATGAAGGGCGGGGGGATGAATTGAAAGCCAACTTAAATTACTCAGGGGAAAGGGGCACACATCAGTTTCGCAAGTGACTCGATTCCTTTAATATTAACTCTATGCTCGATTCACAGCGGACTACAAGAGCACGGTGCGCATGCGCGGCCACCTGATCCAGCGAGATGGCGAGGACTACCTGGAATTCGAGAAGATGCGCATCAAGTTGCTGCTGGGGGACTCGCAGCTCCATCTGGACGGACTTTTTGACGGAGACTCCATCCTGGGTATGACGTCACTGGTGATCACTCTAGTCCCTCAGAAAATGCGTGCATGATAATATAAAAGATAATCGATCTGGAAAATTTGAAAGTCGTCTCCATTTATCTTTGGTTTGACGTCACGAACCTTAATTTTCCTTTGTTCTCCAATACAATTTTAATGGGAGATTCACATGACGTCAAATTCAAATTCAAATCAAAACTAAGTGGAGACGACTTTATTGCCTACATTTACATCAGTGATTGGTACACTACTTTTGTTAGACCTTTCCAAGTTTATAGAGAGGCTTCTTTTAAACAAATGTTGAATTTTAAGTACGTGCTTCATGATCACCCTTATTTTTGTGACAATTTATTTATTTATTTTTTTCTTCTAATGAAAATATTAAAAAAAAATTAATGTAGTAAAACTCCTCTCACCCTATAGTCTGCATTTATATATTTTTATTTAGATTCATAGTCACTTATTAAAAATAATTATTCAATTTAGAACAATACAAACACCATGTTCCTTTTAATAACTATTTTTTAAGGTAAAATCATGCATGACCGAAGCCAAAAGTACCCTTTGGCACTAGGAAGGTATATGTATAATAGGGAGGGGCATCAGTTTTCTGGGAAAGTATAGGTGACGTGTCACAACGACTTCTTTTTGGACCTTCGCTCCCCTCCTCCTTTGTGGACTCATCCTTGATGACGTCACCGGTGCTCACATGTTGCAGGCGAGATGACGAACCGTCTGGTGAACGAGAACTCCCGTCTTTTCCTCGAGGAGATCAAGCCTGTGCTGGAGGACTCTCTGGCCTCTCTCTTCACCGACGTGGCTAACCGAATTACGCTGGCCTTCACGTACCGCGAGCTCTTCCCCGAATAACGTGCAGTCTGGAGGGCTAAGTGGAGGAAATGGACAGAAATTTGAGGTGTAATCGTCCCAGCAAAATTTATCGACTGCTTGGAAATGATTCAGAGGGATCGTAAGGTTAAAATACGAGCTTTCATTTGGCGTGGCTTGTAAGTCGATCGTAAAAAGTAGGCGCGATCCGAGTTAAAATTTTAGGTTTGTCAATCTATGCAATGTATTTTTTCGGTGTTTGCCGAGTTTTCTAGATCAAAACCAGAGCATAGCAAAACCGCTTCCTGGACGCAAGCCGAGTTTTAGCCAATTAGCCGTCTAAAAGTCGTAAACCGAAAATCAAAAGCTCGTATTTTAACCTTCAAGTGTTTGCAGACGTGTAAATATTCATGCCATGTAGGTTATCAATTCTAACTCACGAGGCATCAAGACTACAAGACTGTGAACAGAAACATTAGATCTGTACGTAAACCCTGCCTGGTGAACACTTTTTGCACCTGGATCGACCTTATGTTCACAAGTGCATAGGGAAATTTAGTGCAAAATAAATATTGTACACTCGTGCCTTGGAAAATTTCCTATTTGCAGCCTTGTTAATCACCTGTGTTATTCTTACGGGACACGTTGATTATCAAGGCTGCAAGTGGAAAATTTTTCGAAGCGATGACTGTATAGTGCACTATTCAGTGTTTGTAAACAGACTTATTTTGTGATTGGTTTCAACTTTTAATTTTGCTGGGACGGACATATAAAAATAAAGTGATATGAAGATGTGAGCCAGGAATGTTCGAGGAGTTGGTTACAAAAGGGGAAGGTACCATATTACCCTTTCCTACGACCTGCTCGTTTCTTATGTGACAATTGAAATGAAGATATAGCAAAAGAACTTTTCTTACGCTGCTGCCCAGATTTACAGCATGTAAAATTATATCCACTGATTTCAAAAGCTGCTACTGACATGTCAATAAAGATAATTTTAGTGTTGTAAGACTATGATAATGGTCCTTACTGGAAATGTAAGCAAATGCTTTTGATTTGGTGGCAAGGATGGATTGTTGTCAAGAATTTATCAAGATGGAAAATGAACAATTAGTATGTGAAGTGATGTGTGTGCTCATGCTCAATTAATGAGGTGCTTAATATTATCAATAAAACATTTAAAAGTCCAATGTAGATTTACTTCTCTTTCATTCCTTTTCTACTTATAATTTATTGCAACCATAAATAAGTCAAACTTTGACTTATTTGACATATTTCATAATATGTTATTACACTTATTACTGTTGTGTATTAATTAATTTATACATAACAGTTAATATTAGTTTCACTTAAAAAGCACAAATTTTTTCTCTGTTTGGAGAATATTTTTAATTCTTTTGTGTTTCAAGTTAGTTAAAAATATTCCATAAAATATGCCTTAAAACCAGACAGTAAATATATAAGAAACGACACAATTATGTGATTTAATCTTCTTTAAAATTAAAATTTATTTAGTTGTACTTTTTGTTCATACCAAATGCTGCTATAAAATTAATTTTTTTTTTTCCATTTCATACTTAATTGATGATTCAAACACATACTGCCAAGCATAAAAAAGAGTACAGAGAAAAAATGAATGCAAATTGAGGTTATTTTTTGTATCGCTTATCGTTCTAGATTTTCTGTATGATCTACCTGACTGGATTGACACAATTTAAAAGTTTTTGATGCATTAAAAAGCATGACAGCTCAATATAAAATATAATATTATTTTACATCTATTTTTATTTATATGCAGCTTCCACGACAATGGCTATAATACTTTCTTTGCCCAGAATACTTACCATGTTAGATTTAAGCTTAAACTTATTGGTAAATTTCTTTTGCTTGGAATTTTTTAATATTTTTTTAGCATTTTTTTAAAAAGAAAATGATCTTTTGACACATTATCAGAAGACACCTAAATAGGAGGGGGGGGGGGGGGTAGAAGATGGTTTCAAATCAATAGCTTTAATAGTTACAGAGAAGAAATTCAAATTTTCTAACATGGTGCGCGTGGTTTATGGAAACAAAAATTCCGCAGGGGAACACTTTTTAAGGATTATTGTCCCTAGTCTTAGGAGATGGTGAATCACTCTGAAAATTATAGTAAACCTTCCTTACATTACAACATAAATATTCAGCGACAAGAATGAAGCAAAATTCGGTCTAGTTTTTTTTAGATATTTAGGATATAAATAGCAGGAGCGGATCCAGGGGGGGGGAAGGGCTGGGGGGGCTGCAGCCCCCCTCCCCCCCGAAATTTTAGATTTAACATGAACAATATAGGCATTTCCCCCACTCAAAATTTTTTTTAACATTGACCTTATGGAGGCAGCCCCTCCCGAATTTTTTTTTCTGGATGAAAAAAAAATATATAAATAGTGAGATAAATAGCCTGATAAATAGTGAGAATATCATTGGAAATCTGGCGGCCATTTGTCAAATCAGCATCTTTTTCAACTAAAAAATTTAATATCTCAAAAACTGGACTGAATAATTACTTTTTTTTTCTTCAGAAAGGAAACAGGCATTTTGTTCTATGTGTTCTGAAATAAATTTTATATTTTTTTTACCATAAAAAAGTAATTACCATAGTGACAATAATCCTTAAGGCTTCTATGGTGGGGATTATTAAAAATTAACACATTTTTTTTTCTTCACCATCGTACGATTTGGATCTTATACCGACTGTAGTTACATCTTCTGTCATTGACCGATAATTGTTTGAAGGTTACGATTACTTCATACAAGTCATATGGAAGAATATGAAAGCATGCCATTTGTTTTAGCATCGTCATTTATTCTGTGCAATATGTTTGTAATATTTAATATTATATTTTGTACTGCAATATTAAAAAATGGCTTATAAAAACCCTTATATAATGTATTGAATGATTGTTTGATTGGTGAAATTGAATCTATATTTTACTGTACACATCAAAGACAAATGAGTTTAGGCAAAAGTTGCATACAGACTTGTAATTTTGCGATCGTATTTATGCGACCGAATATTTTTCATTTACAACCGGTTCTACATTTTTTATCATACAAAGGCATATGATACAAAGCTGTGTGCGCGGCTATACGCCTACTAATCGCGTAAATGGACAACATACATGAAATTTTTTTATTGCAGAAATGAATAGAGGGTACCAAATTATGCCACTCTGAATTCTTTTACATTTTTTTGAAACCCAGAACTATTTTTAAATAATTATTGAAAGTGCGGCCACGCCCCCTGGAGGCGTCAATAGGCGTCCAGTCTCTATCCTTTTTATTAAGGCTGCAGGGGTGCCAACTGAAATCACAGGACTTTCAATAATTATTTAAAAATAGTTCCGGGTTTCAAAAAAATCTGAAAAAATTCAGAGTAGCATAATTTGGTACCATCTATTCATTTCTGCAATAAAATTTTTTCATGTATGTTGTCCATTCTTACATTTCAAATCATGCGCTCTGCGAAATCATGCGATCCTGTGTGAGAAAAAAAAATCATTCACGCAGTAGTGAAGTAAGTACCACCTTATTGTATGGTAAAATGAATTAAAAAAAACAGTATCAAGAGGAAAGAAAATGTTTAAATATTATGTAATATTATACTATCGTACGGATTACAAAACATTTTCTTTTCAATATTACATGTATTCTATAATATATGTATAGGCATGCATTACAGGGATTATAGATTATTTTAAAGTATATTCTCTCATCTTAATAACAATCATAAAATACGTAGTAATATAAAAAGATTGGCATCCTGATTTGCCCAGGAACAATAAAAGTATGTACGTGATCTTAATTAGCACAATTAAAAAAATTAAGTTAGAAGGTTATACGCGTATCTACAGCGTTTATCATTTATTTTAGTCACTAAATTTTTAATTATGAAATTATTCTTCCTGTATAGAAGGAAACGATTTCACTATTTGTCCTGGCCAAAATTAGCAATGCACAACGATGCATTCATTATACAAATTCTTAGAAAGTAGTCTAATATTTTAGCTTTGTCATTTACACTTTGCAATGCTAGTAATGTTGTTTTTTTGTGCATTTCTTTGACAATTTGAGCGTGTGTGACTAACTACACAAACAGATAGTCGTGATTTGTGCAGAGTCAATGCACGAGTGACGTCACGTCGCGTCACTTTCTTTGCCCTCAATTGCAGCTCAACAACACTGCAAGCACGTTTCTCCGCAACATGCACTCTCTGTGTTGTTTATTTATTTATTTATTTATTTATTTATTTATTTATTTATTTATTTATTTATTTATTTATTTATTTATTTATTTATTTATTTATTTATTTATTTATTTATTTATTTATTTATTTATTTATTTATTTATTTATTTATTTATTTATTTATTTATTTATTTACTCGGTCATAGAATAAGGAAAATACAACATGATGTTCATGCACCTTTCCCCATCTGCTTCTCATTGAACCCTCCCGAATATGAACAATCTTCTTCGATTCAATTCCTGGCCACCAGGCATAATTTATAAAACTAATGCTCAGTTTGCGAACATTGCAACGTACTGTAAGGGTGTATGAGAACTTCTTTAGGATGGCTCTGTAACTCTCTTAAAATAATTTAGATCTGCTCAACATGAAACATTATTTTAAACTTGTTTATCATTTATCATACTACAAACTTGGTAACATTTTTATTATAATGTTGAATGTTGGTGTGTTAGATAACAAGACAGGGTAACATTCCTGGTGTATCAAACTGTACTTTCTGTAAAAACAAAGCAGTCAGGGAAATGAAAGGTTTCTGACCTGTCAATGTTGTAATTTATAATACTAATCAACTAATTTAATAGCCTTGACTTATATGTAAATTTTATGGCATGAACTTAAAATTTATTTCATGCAGTCATGTGTGTAAAATTTTGAACTTTGATATTTAATTATTTATCTAGACCTCGGAACAGCTTGCACTTTATATTTGCCTTAAATTTGCTTAAAGGGTAAGGTAACACGGATCAGCTGACCAAATGCTAAAAAAATCCCACACATGAAAATTATGAAAAAAAAAATGTTCTCCTCTACATCCCCTATCAGTGGCTAAAATATCAGATATAACACAAATTTGATCTAGTTTTTGAGTTATGAATTTTTAAACTTGACTAATTTAACATGGATGTTTAAGTTTTTCATGTTAAAGTAGTCAACTTTAAAAATTCATAAATAAAAAAAAACTAGCTTGAATTTGTATACCTGATATTTTAGCCACTGAGGGGATGTAGAGGAGAACATTTTAATTTTTTTTTTCATAATTTTCATGTGTGGGATTTTTTTAGCATTGGGTCAGCCGATCCGTGTTATCTTACCCTTAATACCAGTTATCATAAACTACGAGATAATAAACATATCAGGGATAACCTTCGTTTTATCTGATAATTATATTATAATATTTACAATGTATAATAATTATTATCATAAGCCCAAGATTTTTTAAACTACCAGAAAAATCTTGTATTTAAAGCCTTCGATCCTTTTATTTTTTTGTTTTAAAATGGTATAGCTTACTACAGCATATTTTACATTATACCAATGCGTGAGCATTCAAACGATAGTATTAATATAACAAACTCGTACAAATGCGAGCGGCCATGACCATCAGGCATATATTAGCTACAGGAAATCATGTAAACTTGTAACAGGAAGCCCGTCACACCCTAAGGTGCATCTCCCGAATGCACTTTTCTGAAACCTTGAAAAATTATAAAAATATATATCTCACTCTAGACCGGAATTCGAACCCGCAACCTTCTTCATGCAATGGAGTATTGACCTCAATTTTTTTTATTGCAGAAATGGATAGAGGGTGCAAAGTTATGCTACCCTGATTTTTTTCAGATTTTTTAGAGCCCGGGAACTATTTTTAAAAAATTATTGAAAGTTATTTTTGTGACGTCACGAGACGCCGCTCCTTAAGAAAAAGATAGGACTTGCCGCCGCGTGACGTCACAAAAAGGACTTTCAATGTTTTTTTTAAAAATACTTCCCGGGCTCTAAAAAATCTGAAAAAAATCAGGGTAGCATAACTTTGCACGCTCTATCCATTTCTGCAATAAAAAAAATTGAGGACAATACTCCATTGAAGCGCTTAACCAATGTGCCTACACTGCTCGGTAACTATTAAAAAATACTAAATTTGCTTCACTATATCCTATGTATGGGTGCGATTCACGAAGCAGTTAGCCAGGTTTCTAACCACGTTTAGCTTAACCACGTTTAACTATACCTGTTTTACGTGTTAAACAGATATAGTTAAACGTGGTTAAGCTAAACGTGGTTAGAAACCTGGCTAACTGCTTCGTGAATCACGTCATATATCTCATAAAATAAAGATGTTAGTAAAATACAATCATATAAACACATAAATTAAGTTGATATCAAGGCTTCCTCGGCAAAATGCTCACTTTGCATTATAAGAAGGTTGTAAAACATATACCTGGACCAGTAATAATAGACCTTCTTGATTTGTAAAGAGAGTATTTTGCCGCGGAAGTCTCTATATTATTATCCTTCAACGTTTCTTATTTTGCAAGCATTAAAGTCTCTATATAGACATTACATTTCAATTTGGAACGATGTTATATATTAGTAGAATCAGATGAAACATCTGGGAGAATTTTACGGAAGAGATAAACGGAAAAATAAGTGCCAGCTTAGGCCCATGCAATGCAGTTTTATAACTATCCGCGGTTTTAGTGTAAGTTTAACTTTGAATAATGTTAATAACCTGGTTATTGAAGAATTTGATTATCTACATCGTAACTTGTACCTATTATTTTTATATTATTCATTTTATAAGTACACTGATCCAGTGCAGTATTTATTAGTAGGCATAATGGGAGACGAATTTGACAGTCGTTTTGAAATTTTGCCATCTTGCCGGGATCGAATAATGATATAATGAAGAATTTGGAGTGAAGGTGCAGAAAACACAAAGGAAATCTACAATAATTATATGACTATACGGGCATAATTCATGTTTGTTTCACAGTCCTAGCGAAATCTAATGCCTATAAATTCATTTCAAATACATTTATTTTCAAAGGTGAATTTACATTGCTTTTAATATATTGTGGATCTTAAATGACCAACAAGTTGGTCTCTCTCTCTCTCTCTCTCTCTCTCTCTCTCTCTCTCTCTCTCTCTCTCTCTCTCTCTCTCTCTCTCTCTCTCTCTCTCTCTCTCTCTCTCTCTCTCTCTCTCTCTCTCTCTCTCTCACACACAAACAAATTATATTTATATATGATTATAGCGCTATAAAATCTTTGGTAAAATAAATGTCCGTGTTTCTTTCAATTTGTAATAGATAATTTATAATTATATTTAAAAAACTTTGCTTCCTCGATCTTAATAAACACCATGCAATAAATACGTTATACTTAATTTGAATTAATATATTTTAGTCACATTTCATAATATATCATTTTCATTTTTGAATGAGATAAGTAATTATTTAATAACCAAAAAAAAAATTCAGATGAAGAAAATACAAGTTGAATATTTGGGATGTAACAAAGATCTTGCACATTTCTTCCGAAACATTTTAACTTTAAAAACATTACAAAACAGTGTATGCATAACATCAGTGATGTTGATAACGATTAACTCTCAATTAAGTCGCGTGGCGGCGTGTGCAAGACTAATTAAGTTAATAAGGTCAAGTATTTACTCATACCTACAAACCATAATTACTAACCTCTCCTTTATTTCACCAATATATTTGATAATTTTCGTCTAATAATCTCACCTGTACTATATTATGACATCGTAATCTCGTCACTTCAGAATAAAAATGCCCTAAGCAATTTTTTGTTTCAATTATGTACCTTATGCACATGTTATATAAAGCCTAAATTTTAATAATGTTTTATTGCTAGCTTGTTCTATGCTGTAATCTCGTATAGGATTTACTGTACAAATTGTAATATATAATATATGTGTGGTTTTCTGAATAAACAAATAAAAAAAAAATGTAATATCACTAATATCTCATATTAATCTGTCGGTGCTACTTGTGCCGTGTGTATTAAATCCTTTTCACCTCAATTTTATGTCATATACATTATGTACTATATGTAACTGTGTATATATATATATATGTACACTCGTCGCCTTGGAAAATTTCCCTCTCGTAACTTTTTTAATCACCATGCTCTGTGTTATTCTTACGGAGCATGGTGATTAATTAACAAAGTTGCAAAGGGAAATTTTTCGAGGCGATGACTGTACTTGAATGAATAAAAAATGAAAAAAATTGCAATAAAATATCATGCTGCTTAGGGGTTGCACTCTTCTCAGTTTGAAGCGACGATAATATAATTATATTGTTTGACCTAAAAAAATTTTTGAAAACTCTATTATTTATGATATAATTAGTATTTAATTTTTACGTAGTTATAAAAATTGTTTTTATTAAATGATTTAAAGATATGAATGATGAAGTTTTATAATAACCTTCAGAATTTAAAATTTTTCCCATGCAAGAATTAAAAAAAAAAAAAAAAATTAGAAATTATTCTGACGTAATTGAATATTTATTTTTGGTAACTGCAATACTACATTGAGGTCACGTGATTTGCATTTAGTGTCTGGCGTGGAGCCAACTTGATGACCTCTGTTTGACCTGTGCACAATGAGCGAATTATTGTCATCAATCCCAGAAATTTCGCAAACATTACCTTATTGCTTAGTGGGCCACTGGATACAATCTGGTTAGTCTGGAATATAATATGATTGTTATTATGCAATTATAATATGGGGATTCCCAGTTAGATTTTAATTGCAGCATTAGTTTTCTTCTAACTTTTAAAACGTAAAAACTTGTTTATAATAAACATATAATTAATGCAACAATCTATAAACATCACGTTACACTATTTTCAATATTGGTTCAACATGTTGAAAATCTTCTATCATCAGTATTATTAAAATGTATGATAATATTGTTTATTATTACTTTTCCATTAATTGCCATGCAATTAATAATCTAAAGAGTAGAAAAATCACTCTTAAATTATTGAATACATTTTTTCTGAAATTTGAATGATAAAATTTACAATACATTAGGATATATTTGATTGAGCAAAACAGAAAATACCCATATCATTTATTGTCACAAATACAGTGTGCAAAAAAAAAGGCAATATGCTTGAACGAAATTTTGCATCGCATGAATTCAAATGATTTATTTTATCATAATATCCCATGCAGTTACAAGATACACATATATAATACAACTTATATGGTATCATACATAGGTATAAGACACGTCAGTACAGAACGATTAAAGACATGACACGAAATTATAACAATTCAAATTTGGCATTAATATATAATATTCATCTACATTATAAATCAATGCTTAATAAGTAAAATTTAACAGCAGATTTAAAGTCCTCATATTTATGAATATCTTTTAGTGATATATTATGCTGCTTATTATAAAATTTGATGCAAGTGTGATGTGATCTGTTATAGCGGCCGACAGGGTTAATCATGTAACCTCATGTAAACTTGGCTGATAAAAAATTCTGTATTATATTATAACAATAAAAAAATAGTAATTATCTGAAAAATAAACAAACAGAGGATGTAGCTAAAAGTTGCGTTACTACCAAAACATTAGACAACAACAACTATAATTACATTATATTTGTATACTATAGATCTGTTCTAAATTAATCACAATAATCACAATCAAATGATAATTCAAAAACACCTTTTCTTATGGGTAGCTCTGTATAACAGATGGTTCATCTGATTCATAAATATGATTGTGTATTTACAAACATACCACAAAGTATTTAAATTTATTGTTTATAAGAATTTAACTTAATGAAAATAAAGCTAAATCTCAGCCATAAACAAATTTAATTATATTTTCAATGCCTGCAAATTACGATCATGAAAGTGTCTTTACCACCTACCTTGAATTACCTGGCTATAGTATAATCACAACAGGAAATCTTATTAAGTTTGCAGATTGAAGGTACCAAGGGCGGGGGATGTTTATGTCACGGGCGAGGAGGCTCTAGAGAGAGAGGGGAGGGGGAGAGAAACCGTCAGCTGAGAGTGAGAGTGAGAGGTATAAAGAGTGTGGTCACACGGACCGCGGGACCAGCCACTTTCTTCTCTCCGAACTATACGTGTCTCTTAACGTGATGGCTCCACCCAAGTCGCTACTGCTGATGGCAGTGATGGTTATCGCTGCAGTCCAAGCAGCAAAGAAATTACGTGAGTACATTATGACGTCATACAGGTGAATGGTTCATTGAGGAAAAATTTAAAACGACGTAACTTTATATGTGTGTCACGTAACGTATCTTTATTTTTTTTATTTATAATTGTTTAAAAGGACTTTCATATTATAATATTTAGTCTCCGTTAACAGCTGCTTAAATATAATGTTAAAATGGAAAGTATGTACATATATGACAACTAAAGTTAACAACAAATGAAATTATAATTATCTGATCAATGTTCTTGATAGGTGAAGATCTTCATAATAATTAAATAATAAATATAATACGAAATTTAAGTCGTCCTCGCAAATTTTCATTTGTCCGATTTTAATGCCAAAATGGTTTGCATGTTTCAATTTGTTTGTTGATTATATCATTATATACATTTACATGCAATTTTGAATAATTATAATAAATCAAAGTAAAAGTGAATATATAATAATAATTTAATTAAATATGAAATATTTTTTTAAAATCTAGTATTTTTTTATGATAATGATTTATATATTTTATTATTTATTGTTATTAATGCCATTTCGTAATTTCGCATACATGTAATTATAATTGGCGTATTAATGACATGTTAGTTAATTTTTTAATTATATTTTATATTTGATGAGACACAGTATTTAATAATTAAGATAATTCTGGGACAATTTTTTTTATATGTAATTGATATGAGATAACAACCTCCCCGAATTACGAAATTAACTACTACGTGAAACAGTCGCGGTGTGAAATCCGCTCAGAATGTGCGGTGACGCCAGGTCTGTCACAACCTCCAGGTGACCTGACCGTGTGTGCAAATATATCGTGACCTGTCAGGACGTTGCTCGTCATGCATGGAATATAATTTGTATGTAACTGATATTAGGTAACAATACTCCGAGTTACGAAATTGATTATATCTACGTGGAACAGGCGCGGTGTGAAGTCCACTCAGGATGTTAGGTGGTGACATAGCCAGGTCTGTGACCTGACCGTGTGTCATGACCTTTCAGGACATTACTTGTCATGCATGGAATATAATTTAGATAATGTATTTGATAATGGACAACTGCATAAATATGTTTTATTGCAGCAATGAAAAGAGAGTATATAATGCTGCTCTGAATTTTTTCAGATTTTTTGAAGCTTGGTAACCATTTTTTAAAAAATTGTTGAAAGTATAATACAGAGGGCATTGTCAATAGGCGTCACTTCTTAATTAAAGTATATATAGGACCACCGAGTTCCACATACTAAGTCAACTTAGTATGTGGAACTCGGTGTATAGGACCTAAAAGGGACGTGGATCGATTCAAATCTGAATTAACTTTGATTAACTTTTTAGCGATACTTCCTGACATCCAGGACTACTACAGTATATATAGTCTTGCTGGCATCTAAAAAAAAAATTGAAGTAAAATCAGAGTAGCGTAATTTGGTGCTTTCTGTTGATTTCTGCAATAAAAAAATTCTGCAAGTTGTCCATTGTTAAATTTAAGTGTGCTTTAGAAAATTGTAATGCTGCAGCTAGCAACGAAAAAAATTGTAACTTCTTTCTTGTAAGAAGATTAGGTAAAAAGTAATGACCTTCTTTCTTATATTGTTGCATCGTATACATAAAATTATGGTAAAACTATTGCATGAACAGTTACAATCTAAATACTCTAAATAGCACTAACAGATCGTGGGTGGGTATGTGTTTTATTTCGCTCAATTATCACCCCATGCAATTAATTTATATACAGAAATGTATAATAGAAGCTAAAAATATAAATATCATAATTTAGATTGAAAATCGTTGTGTTTATTGCATATTTTATGGATTACAAGCGTAATGCACTTACATTAGAATAATAATTATATATTCCTTTTACTTCACATTAGTTAATTATTGCTATTTTAAATAATTAATCTCCGTAATAATTATACTTGAAGGCTTTTTAATGCACATATAAAACCAGTCTTACACATAAGGAAGGAAAAAGTCTATTATGTTTTTTAATAAAATTATTCATTTTACTATCACGTTTATGGGTGGTGAGAGTAACCATGAACATAATATTTTATTTATGCACTGACCTGCAACATGCATGTGCACTTTCGATCAAACAGGTTTCAGCTGGTTTTATTCATGTTTAGGTGATCGGAATTAAAAATAAAAGTATTTTCATTTTTATCATGCTTATTTTATTAAAAATTTTGCATTTGCACTTTCAAGCATATCTTAATTGCTTGACAACCTACCTGTTAATTGCTATATTTTTGGAGACTTGGAGCTGTCTATTTTTCCATATTTCTTGCAATCTTATTTTTTAACACCCTCAAAATCATGGTTCAAAACCCCGTGATATCATGGCAGTCAATTAAATATATAATTAACACTCTCAGAGTTGAAATAAGGGAAAAAGACGAGATTACGTCTTCTTTTCCCTTATTCATAATAAAATATTATAAATATTGTCTCGAATTCATCTTTACTTTGAACAAGGAAGAAATAAGACGTGTTTTTGAGGAGGGATTAGGTTTAGACGTGTAAAAGATGAGTTGAAAACGTTCAATGAGGGTCAGTCATATGAAGAGGTGTTGCACGACTATGATGTCACAGTGTTTTGCAGCACGATTTTTAAAGTTGTTGTATTAGATATTACTTAGAGTTAAACATGACGACCGGAAGTAGCCGGAAGTACATTTTTATATTTCCGTAATGAGACATTGCAAAATTTATTGGCAAATTTCACTTCCGATTTATACTTCCCGTAGTAATAAACAAAAACACTTTTAATTTCACTTTTATTTCTACTGCACCTACATGTTTGAACCAGTTCCAACTTGTTTGATCTTTGTTGCAAGGAAGGTATAATTTGCATGGTTGAACGCGGTCACCTGTATATGACATAAACAAGTTTCATACTGAGCGGCCTTGTACTGAATGGTGTTTTAATTTTATTGATAGTCGTCTTAATGATGGATTTAATAAGATGTGATC
Source organism: Siphlonurus alternatus (assembly GCA_949825025.1). Lineage (NCBI taxonomy): Eukaryota > Metazoa > Arthropoda > Insecta > Ephemeroptera > Siphlonuridae > Siphlonurus > Siphlonurus alternatus. Next base: position 9,208,835 of record OX463778.1, read on the forward strand.
ACGTGACCTTATTTGGGTCACGTGCTTGCAACAGTCAACACGCGTGTCTAATTAACGAGCGTTGCTTGCGTGTGAATCTATCACGTCATATCATAGAGATTAACCTAAACCCTGACATCACAGCCTTGTAACTTTAATTTTTGCAGACATTTAAAATATTTAGTACAATCAAAACGAAGCATCAGAGTTTTTAAAGACAAATATATTATTATTATGGTAGTGTATATTTATTTACTACTTATAAGTTAAGATTTTAATTATACCAGGTCACAAATCATGAATTTTTATATAAAAATATATTTGTAGAATATAATGATGCACTATTTAAATGCCAAAGCTGTGACAATGGCGTCACAATTGAGAGAGCGTGAAAGCAAAGTTTGATTCTTCCTTTTTTTACTTAAATTGACTTTTGGATTAAATGAAATTGGATTGAATTACCCCCTGTAGAACACTCAAAATAATAGTTAAGGTCTTTGATATAATTACAATTCCCTGCAACGGGTTTAATAACGTAATATATAACGGATAAGTAACTGCATGATTTTGTTTTTATCGTAAAAAAACGTTTGAATTATTTTTTTCATACTTTTTTTAAGTCCTGTAAATAATTATAAGGAAAATTCAGTGATTGAATTTCACTGGCCAAGCTGAGCCGAGCGTTTCCAACGAAAACCAAGTTAAATATGAAACATATGTTAGTAATAGCCAGGAGTGATGCTTCCAGGGGGTAGGGTAATTTTACATTAAAAAAAAGCTTCTGTATATAAAAATCTGAAAAAATCAGAGTGATATAATTTTATATAATAACCCTCTACTCATTTCTATGCAATAAAAAAGTCATAAAAGTTGTCCATTGAATAAACTTGAACCCTTTAACAACACTACATCTTCCACCCTTGTTCTGTTACAGCTGACTACATCCAGGTTTGTCATCGCTCAGACCCTGACTTCGATGGCTGTGTACTCAAGTCCATTGAGTCCCTGCGCGGCCGTCTCGGCAGAGGTAAGTTCGTCTTAATTATCTTACCCCTGGATCCACGACTGACTGATTGGGGTGGTTATCATCTTTTACCCAAGATCATCCCCAATCATTTGCTCCACAAACATCATTTCGCTAATAAATAAAGATCGGTGGAGCATTGGATAAGTACTTGTCTGTCGCTCGGGAGGCTCGGGTTTGCTCTCTCAGGTGCAGGTGACTTTTACATTATAAATACCTCTGCGTTTCGAGTGTGAGCTCGTGCTTTCCGAGTAATGGCGCATGCATGTCATTTACTGTGCTGCTGATACGGCTATAGCTATAGGATCCGTGTATAAGCTTGACTATTCTATATATTGCTCCATCTAGTCATGCAGGCTGTGGTTGTAGTAGTCCAACACAGGAGAAATCTCTGGACAGTACACCAATTCATTGCATAAAATCATCCATTTCTATTAAATAAAATGTTATTGGGCTTGCCCATTGCGTGATATAGAACTTATTTTCATAGCCCCTATCCCCTCCCCCGATTTACCAAAAAAGCCGAGAGCTATAAGTTTAATTTTGCGTCCCAAAACAAAATTCATCTTCTTCAATGTGCCCCTTCCCCCCAACTCGACACAAAAAATGGTTGAAAATGTAGAGTCCATTTGAATGCGCTGAATTTGGATACAATGGGACGTATATGACACTATAGTCCCACTGTTTGTTACGTATTATAGACGATACTCGCGGATACTAACGTGCTGTTGTTTGCAGGCATCCCCCAGCTGCAGGTGCCCGGCTACGAGCCCCTGGTGATCCCTGGTCTGCACATTGACCGCACCACGGACGCGCTCGAGATCAACGCCAACCTGGAGAACCTCAAGGTGTCCGGAGCCAGCAAGTTCATCATCACCAATCTCAAGTAAGTCCAAGTCAGGGGCAGATCCAGGTCGCGGCTCTGGGGGGGTTCCCTATCCCGCAATGTTAAAATTTAGAGTGTGAGGGTGGCGATGGGTGGGGGGTGGTAACACCTTCAATGTATTTTGGGACCTTTGGGGATGGGGGGGGGGCCCTCTTGGATCCGTACCTGAGTCCGACAGGTGGCAGCACCAGGAAATTCACAAAAGTTTCTCCTGATGCCAACTTTTATTTCAAAATCAACCTCTATATAAAATAAAATATAATGTAATTAAGAATCAAAAAGCTACTTATTAAAGAAATGGAAATTACAATATATCTTTATAGTTTCTCTTGTTTTTCTATATTTATCGTGAAAATATTTATCCATTTTAACATTTCATTTGTTTCCATCCCGTTTAATTTTATATAAAAATAATTTTCTAGTATACTTTATATTGGAAGTTCGGTGGTGTGTTTTGTTCGTCTTAAGACAGCATTAACACTATCCCTAGAATCCCTCGCGAAGAGGATTATATATATATATATATATATATATATATATATATATCTTTTATTGATACTTATCCCTGCGTTAAGATGCAATGTGCATATATAGCTCCAAGCAACAGTTAAAGGGAATTATTATACAGTATAATACAGTATTGTTATAGTTTAGGGAATAAGAAGAGCATTTTGTAGTCATCTCAAAAAAGAAAAAAGCTTATATGATCACTATGCATGACTCAAATTCAAATTTCAAATTATAATTACTTATTTAGAGCAACAGTACAGTATATTATAACAATAAACAAAATACTAAATAAAATAGAATACGTGACATTGTCCACGAATATTATAATATAATATATTATATAAGGGTAAAATTAAATTATATGCATTTAGAAAATTTATGTAAAAAACAAACGCAAATTGACATCTAACTGACCTCGTGTTCTCCGACAGAACGAGTCTGGCTGACCACGGAGTGAAGGTGAGTCTCAAGCTGCCCGAGCTGCAGTTCGCCACCGACTATGACGTGAACGGCCGTCTGCTGGTCGTGCCGCTCACCGGCAAAGGATCCATAGACGGAACTCTCAGTAAGTCAACCATCTCAGATGTCCAAAATTGTCTTAGGGGGCATTTTAGCCCTACTTTAGCTTCGATTTTTATCCCTGGTTAAATTGAGTACTAAACCAGGGGCTAAATATGATACTAAAAAATGTGAGCTTAATCGGTACTAACTGTAAGAAACGTTAAACAGATACGTTAGCACCAATTTAGCTCACATTTTTTTTAGTGTCATGTTTAGCCTCTGGTTTAAAATACTAAATTATTTAACAATAAATAAAAATCGATGCTAAATTGGGGCTTTGTGAATGCTCCTGTACAGTCTTTTATTTTATAATTACATGATGTGATGATAACCCAACCAGAAAAGTCTATCTTGTGTTAATTAAATATAGTAACTCCTCGTGTACAATGGTATTTTTTTACGTTTTCATCCTAATTTAAGACTTTATGTTTATATATGTCAAATAAAAACGTAGAAGGTGTTTATATGACATAAAATTTTAGACTGAAATTACGTTTCATCGACTAATTCCAAACTTAGATACTGGCATCATTGGTTAATAATTACATTATGTTTCCGTTTAATGTTGTCTTAAATTTGCTATTGTGGTAGCAGAAAACCTCACAAAAAAATAATATAATAATAATTTCAGACTCTGATGCATGATATTTTTTTGCCGTTTTAGATTACAAAAACATAACCATATTATACAGATGAAAATAATTATATTATATAAATATTAATAATTATAATTTATTTTATAATTCATATTTTTTTATTATAATTTTTTTTATTTATTTATTATTTCAAGTCAAAATCATTTCATCAGTATTTAAATTTCAGCAACTTAATTAACACCTTACGTACGTACAACAATATCATGCATTCATAATTATTTTAATTCACTTAATATTTCATTAGTATACTTTGAGAGTATAATATTATACTAAAATTAGTAAAACTCTCTCTTATAATGATATACTAAAAACAAAGGTTAGTGCGACCCTCCCAAGGTATCTCTCAGGGTAGACCCTCCCAAGAAATGTGGCTGACTCAGGGTGTGTTACAGCGGACGTGACTGCCGACCTGGTCATTCAGGGAACTGTGGTGGAACGCAAGAACAAGAAGTACCTTCAGATCGCTGGACTGACCTCTGATATTCGTCTGGGAGACTCCAAGCTCAACTTTAAGGGACTCAGACAGGGAAAAGCACCTCAACAGGCAGTCAGTAAGTATAATGATAAGAATGATGTTGGTGACCTCTTTTGTAACCTTTTTGCAAAGATGTGGTTAAATTCGTCAATTTAGGGGCAAAGTGACTTCAGGAAAAATCTTTAAATATCCGTTCTCTTTATGTTTCTATTCACTTAATACTCAATGCAAAATCTGCAGGTGCATGCAACTTTCATAATAAACAAGCACTTTAATTGTGGGGGCGGTTTTTTGTTGCACGTTTTTATCATTGATTGTTATTTGAGGGGAATATAGCTAACCTGCATACGTAAAAAAATATTGCATATTTGGCAAGACGCTGTGATGTTATAATCACCCAAATGTTAAACACCCATATTGGCAATACGATTTAAAGTTCCTCTACCTAATATTTAAAAAAAAAAAAAAAAAAAAAAAAAAAAAAAAAAAAAAAATCATGTAGGCTATATTTTGACTATTTTTTGACATTTCACGTTTTTTAAAAGCAAGATCATCGAATGCGAGAGTATAACACTCAAATTTATTTATTATTCCTTCCGGAAGTAGTGGGAAGTGTAAATTTTGCAGCTCTTATTTTTGTAATTCAGTCTTAAAACCTTGCATGTAGACGATTTTGTATTAACTGAACTGATCAAAAAGGTGCAGAAATTGTGACGCTGAAATATTAATGAAAACTTATATACTTCCGGAGGGAAAATTCAATCAATTTGGCTACAGTCAATCGTCACTCCAGAGAATTTAAAAGATGTCTATATAACCACGTCTCATGTTTCAGGCTCTGCGACTACCACGTTCATCAACGAGAACAAAGGTCAGGTGCTACAGCTGATCAAACCTATTGTTGAGGACACCGTGAACGAGATTGTCAAAGAGATCGCTAACCGCATCTTACAGGTTGTGCCCTACGACACCCTGCTGCCCGAGTAAGCACCACGTCAGGACGAGGGTAGAGAGCTTGAGTTGTATGTGTACCAAAGATCCAGTAAGACGTACTCTTATATACGCGTAAATTATCTGTCTAATTTACTGCAGATTTAAAAGAAAAATGCAAAAAAAAATATATATATGAAGAGAAATATAAGAGAAATTTATAATTTTGTGGCAGGTTAGAAAAACAATTGAAATTTTGGCGATCAAACAGGTATAAAGAACATTGCAGAAAAAGATTAATTAATTAATTAATTAATTAATTAATTAATTAATTAATTAATTAATTAATTAATTAATTAATTAATTAATTAATTAATTAATTAATTAATTAATTAATTAATTAATTAATTAATTAATTAATTAATTAATTAATTTCGTATCTTGTCTTACTTATATAATAACCCATAGTGCAGAATATGGATTTTAAATCCGGTTGATCGCCAGGCCCTAGCTCAATTAGTTTATACATTTATAATACTTCCTGAATCTCAGTTAAAAAAAAAATGGGATCAAAAAACCAAACCAAGTGACGTCAATATTGCTTGTTATCCACATCAAGTTGGATTTCGAGCTATTAAAAAAAAAAAAAAAAAAAAACATGGTTTCAACTTAATTCAAAACGTACACATGCAACTCAAGATACTCCATCCAAATTTGTAATGTAATATCGTAATATCTTATAATCTGTGATTGTATCGTGTCAGGAGCAAAGAAAGCTAAGTTAAAAATAAAAAAATTAATTCAGTTAAAAAATTGCTTACACAAATAAATAAGAAAAAAATATTAAAATTCCATTTAAAAATTATATTAACTGTTAAGAAATTAGAAATGTGTTAAAAATTTACCTTTTAAAAACACATTATATAATGATGAAATTGTTTTTAATTCTAATTGATTCTATTTTTCATATTTAAATATTAATAGTTATTAAAAGCTTAATAGCTCTCTAAGACGTAATTATGTAATATAAGAAAATGCTCTCTCAATGTCTATAATTAAATTAATTAACAATGGATCTTAATTTCATTGTTCAACACCTACGCACACTGTCAGACACGTTTTATTGTAAATATGCGATGTTGTCGTATGTAAAAAAGGTATGAAGACAGAATCCAACAGTACGTCTGTGATAACTTAATGTTGGAAAATACGAAACATTATCATTTCTTGTAAATACGAGAAACTCGATGTTTCATATAATTTTAATAAAAAAATAAAGACTGTAAAATTAAAACTGTTATTTGTTTTATTAAAATTTCGGATTTTTCCCAAGAATAACAAAAAATTATATATATATATATATATATATATATAAATAAATATAATTTATATAATTATATATATATGAGGCCCCGCGGATCAAAAGGAGCCGGTTATATCCAAACCCAACTGGGATTGAATTTTTGACTCAACTGCATCAACAATAATTTTTTCTGATGACTTTTGAACCTGGATTTGGAAAGACAAGTATAACTATACTATACTTATATACTTCAGTTCTGAAAAAAATATTGTTCATGTAACCTCGTGAGGCTCAAAAATTCAATATCAGATGGCTTGGATTATATAAACAGACAATTAAAGGATGTAGCTAAAAAATGCGTTTCAAAAAGAACAATACTACGGCAACAATAACATATCAACTAATTTCAATATATTGTATTTACGGGCAATGACGCAATGACTGCTTAGTCCACAGACCCAAAGTCAATAAATTTTAATTACACTATATCATATACTACACTATAGCCGTCACATTTAACTGGCTCATGCCCGCTCATGATGGTCGTGTTTGTAACGCTTTCAGTCATTGGTAGCCGGTTTGTAACGAAGCACATCACTGGCCGAGCTGACCATATATGAACCAGTTAAATGTGACAGCTAAAATACTGTAGATGTGTTCATAAATAAACATTCAAAATTAATGATAATTAAAAATAAGATTTTTCATGTGTTTCCTACTGTACAGATATGGTTCAGTCCAATTCATAAATTTGATTGTGTATTTACGAACATATACCTATTGTATACGTGTATAAATTTTATGTTAATAATAATTTGAAGAAAAGCTAAATTAAATGGTCTTAAACAAAGTTAATTATAATTTCAATGCCTGCAAATTACGTACATGAAAGTGTCTTTACCACCTCTATATACACTAAAGCTCATATTTAACTTGGGTTTCGTCGGAAACGTTCGGGTGTCCTTCGGCTCGGCTCGTCCAGTAAAGTTCTTCGTTACAAACAACGCACCAATGACTGAAGACGTTACAAACGCGACGAAAACCAAGTTAAATGTGAACCAGAGTATACCTTAAATTGCCTGCATGCATGGCAATATAATCACGACAGGAAATCTTATTAAGTTTGCAGATTGAAGGAACCAAGGGCAGGGGATGTTAATGTCATGGGCGAAGAGACTAGAGGAGGGGGGGGGGGGATGGGAGAGAAACCGGCAGCTGGGAGTGTGAGAGGTATTCGAGACCTACGAGATGAGTATACGATCTCGTCGGCCTTGTATAAAGTATGTGATCGCCCGGGCCTGGACCGCGGGACCAGCCACTTTCTTCTCTCCGAACTGTACGTGTCTCTTAACGTGATGGCTCCACCCAAGTCGCTTCTGCTGATGGCGATTATGGTCATCGCTGCAGTTCAGGCAGCAAAGAAATTACGTGAGTTCATTATGACGTCATACAGGTGAATGGTTCAGTCAGGAAAATGTAAAACGACGTAACTTTAATATGTATATGTCATTTATGTGTGTCCGACCTTGACAAACTAGAATCAGTAAAAGCCATGTTTGTGAAGAGACTGCTATGTATGTCTACCGAAATTCACCGAGACAAGACTATAGCTTATAAACTGATAGAATTCAATTATTTTATTTCAGAAATAAAAAAATATGTTCAAACTTCAAACGACGAATCAGTATTCTGACTTTTCCTAGCTGTTTGAAATCAAAATGCTGAAAATATTAATCCCGAGTTTTACAGCACTGATGATATGAAAAATAAAAAATAGTGTTTGCCTAAACTAGATTAATCCAATTTTATAAATGTATTAACTTGCCAAGCTCATTTGTAAATCCTCTGGTTATCATAACAGCTGAATAATCTTGAATTTGCAAATTGTGTAACCAGCATTGTACTAGCCAATAATTCATAATTCATAATTATTTATTGCTTTTCGATTGTACAACAATATAAGTACGTCAGATACATAATCACAGTAAAAGTTATAAAGATCGTCAATTCACTATCACATAAAAAAAAAACAACATAACATTGGTACAAAAAAAAAAGGAAAAAATTGCCCTGCATTGTCATAAATAATGTTCCAGCTAATATGCAACTAATTTGGCAATTTCCATACAATGACATATATATATACACTTGAGATGATATCAGTATATAATTCTTTATCGTTATATATTTATAAAAGCATTGTCACACCAAGAATATTATGAGCAAATATAAACACACTATCCGGTATTAAAGACCTGGAATACAATACAACAAGAATATAACTTACATAACATCCATATAATACAAAAAAAAAAATATATATATATATACATATATATATACATATATATATATACACATACAAATATACATAGATATATATCTTACCCAAACATGCATCATATTTGATTCAATGCATTTTGTAATCAAGCATTAAGAAAGATATAAAAAATAATTTGTATGAAAGATTAATCCTTCAACTACTTATTAGAGAAAACTGTATCTGAACTAACAACACTAATATGCTAATCTGAAACACTGAATTTTTCACCCAAATACTCCTTAGCACTATAATAACATTTCTTAACAAGAAAGCCTTTTAATAATTTGGGGAAGTTTCTCTGGTCCATTTTTGTCTTTAAAAATGTCAGTAGGTGATTAAAAAATGACGCACACATCACGCGCGGATCACTGTCAGCGAATGAATGTTTATGTTTTTCGACAGATATGTCATTCTTATTTCTCAAGTTATATTTATGATTATCATGGTTTTTTATAAATAGTTCAGGGTGCTTTCGGAGAAATTTAATGCATTCATAAATATAAAGTGATGGTAAAGTCAAAATTTCTAGCTCCGGAAATAAGGACTTACATGAGTATTGGCACTGTTTGAAACATATTGTCCTAATTGCCCGTTTCTGGAGTATAAAAGCTCTTTTTGTGTGAGAGGAGGCACCCCAAAAAATGATACCATAAGCAAGTTGTGATTGAAAATAGGCATAGTATAAAGAGCACAGTGACCTCTTATCCAGCAATGGTCTCAATTTAAATAATAAAAAGCAGGCTTTAACTAGCTTAGAACAAAGAGAGCTGATATGTGACGACCAACCCAGTGAGTCTGTAATTGTCAAGCCAAGAAATTTTGTCTCCTGTACTACATTGATGCTCTTGTGGTTCAAAAATAGGAGAGGAGAAAGGATCATATCAATTCCCGGACTATGAAAAGTCAACATTTTTGTTTTATTTACATTTAACTTAAGGGTGTTTGTCTCACACCAATGAGCCATTTTGTGCACTTCCGTCTGAATATCCGAGACGATAGAGAAATCATGGGGCTTAGCAAGTGGAATAGAATGCGATGTATCGTCCGCATAATTGTCCAGTTGGCCTAATGTAAATATATTAAAAATGTCATTCGTATCAACAATATAAAGGAAACCTCCTAATATGGAACCTTGAGGAACTCCACTGGTTATGGGTCTATTCTTAGATCTAACACTCAAAATGCCAGTTTCACTGGTGTGTTTTATTTCGACTACTTGCGACCTCCCAGTGAGGTAAGAACGAAACCAATTTAATGCGGTTCCTCTCACACCATATGCTTCGAGCTTTTTTTAAAATTTGTCCATGATCAATAGTATCAAAAGCCTTACTCATGTCATATGCTAGTGTAATACATTCTTTATTAGCATCAATAGAGTCAAGAATTTTACTAATTATGTTGAATAACGCCAAATTCGTAGATTTGCCTTTCTGAAAACAGTATTGCCTCGGAGATATTATGTTATGTCTTTCGAAAAAGTTCTCTAACCTTGATAACATAAGAAATTCTAGGATTTTAGAGGGTGCTTACCATTTAAATATATGTAAATCTAGAGTCAAACCTTTTCAAACCTATCAGCTATTATGCTAAGGGAGACTAAATGTAATCCCTATTTTAAATATAATGTAAATACAGCATATTAAGTACCAAGATTTTCTTTGTTTTTTTTTTTATATCATGTATTTACAATGTTTGATATATATTATGATGTACAAGCTCAATATCGCCCGTCAATATTTCTATATCGCTTAATTGTTTGTCCGTATTTTTGTATATACTTATATGTCTATAATATACTGCTAGTTTTATATTACTTTTATTATATACATGTATATGTAAAAAAAATTGTTTTTTAATAAAAAACTAAAAAAAAAAAAAAAATAAAAAACTAATAAGAATATGTGTGTCATGTAACGTGTCTTTAAACAAAATATTTACTTTCGTAATACGTACTTTGTATTTATTTTGTGCTGTCTCCTAAAATATAAAAAAAAAAAAATTAAATGATCGACACATAATGCCAATTATAATTATATTATGTGAAATTACGAAAGTGCAATTAACAATAAATCAATATCATAAAAAATTAATAGATTTTTTAAAGTATTGATTACTTTAATTAAATTATTATTTATTCACTTTTACTTTGATTTATTATAATTTTCATATCCAAAAGTGCATATAAGTGTGATATTTAATCAACAAACTAGTTGAACCATGCAAAGAGACCATTTTAGCTTTAAAATCGGACAAATGGATGAAAATTTGCGAAGACAATTTTCATATATTTATTATTATTTTAATTATTTTATTATGTAGATTTTCACGTATCATGTATAGCATCAAGAATATTGATAAAAAAAAATATAATTTTCATTTTTTTTTTTAACTTTCTTGCTGTCATGTGTACATAATTATTCTCCACTTTAACAATATTATATCTAAACAGCTGTAAACTACTAATAGCGGTGTAGTACAAATTTAATACTAAACCAAGATAATTCTGGCATATTTTTATTTTTATTGATACGAGATAACAACCTCCCCCCGTTATGTCTGAATTATTTGTTCATATTTTTCAAAGTCCTGTAAATAATAATTATGAAAAGATTGAGGCTTTTAGTCATGACTGACGTCTCTTGGAGGCGTGGCCATGAAAAACAAATTTCTATAACAAAAATAATAATCAGAGTGGCATAATAATTTTGTACCCTCTATTCTTTAATGCAAGTTTTCCACTTAACAATCTTGATTTTTTTTTTTCCTATTACAATATTATTATATAACTTACATTGGTCCAATTTTGAATTGACTTGATATCTACTAAGCAGCCACCAAAGGTGCTAGATCTTCCACCCTTGCTCTGTTACAGCTCACTTCATCCAGGTTTGTCATCGCTCAGACCCTGACCTGGATGGCTGTGTACTCAAGTCCATCGAGTCCCTGCGCGGCCGTCTCGGAAGAGGTAAGTAATCCTAAATATCCTCCCCCTGGATCCACGACTGACTTACCATCCCTTACCTGAGACCACCCCTAAACACACAAACTTGACATTTCGCTAAAGCTTTATTATATATTAGGCCTCTTGGTAGCGCAGTAGATAAGGCTGTCGCTCGGAAGGCTCAGGTTCGGAGCTCGCACTTTCCGAGTGATAGTTAGTGCTTGCATGCATATCCTTTATTAATATGCTGCAAATGGCTGCTGCGGCTAGGATCAGTAAATATTTATGGGCAATGACTGCTTGGTCCACAGACCCGAAGCCAATAATAAAAATTCAATTCAAGAATTCAAGGATCACTGCGTGTGTATAGGGCTAGGCTTAACAGCTAGGTCTATATATACATTTTGCTCCGGCTAGTCCGGCTAGTATAGATAGACCACGCCAGTACAAGAGAAAGCTCGGGACAGTTCACCAATCCACCGCATAAAATCATCCATTTTTATCATGCACATATTATACATTTCATTGAGCTTGCCCATTGGTGTGATATAGAACACATTTTTAGAGCCCCCTCGATCCCCTCCCTCCCGATCTCCCCAAGCCCAGAGCTGTATTAGGTTGCGTCTCAAAACGCAATTCATCCCCTTCAATATGCTTTAACCTCCTTAGTCCCCAAAAATTGTTAAAAACGTTATAGAGTTCATTCCTATGTGCCGAATGCAAATTGAATGAGCACTATAGTTTTGGTTACGTAGACGGTACCCGTGGATACTAACGTGCTGGTGTTAATTTCCAGGTATCCCCCAGCTGCAGGTTCCCGGCTACGAGCCCCTGATGATCCCTGGTGTCCACATTGACAGCTTCACGGACGCCCTCGAGATCAACGCCAACCTGGAGAACTTCAAGGTGTCCGGAGCAAGCAAATTCATCATCACCAGTCTCAAGTAAGTCCGCGCGACAGGTGGCAGCACACTTCGCAAAAGTTTCTCCTGATGCCATATATCTGTTGTTTCGTTGTTTCTAAATTGGCTATAAATTCTAACGGATTCTTTTATTCTTTCGGAAGCAAAAGTTCAGATGTCCCATTTAAAACTTTTTATTCCAAGACACACGTCCAATAGAGGCTTCAAGTGAGTGCGTCCACGCTGCGCAACTGTTGTCGCTAAGGTCTATATTGCACTTGAAAATGAAGCAATTAAAGTGTTTTTTTAACTTTTCTCGTAATTTAAGTAAAAAATCTAAATCTTGAATTATCTACTGTATTTTCCAGTTTGGACCCAAGTTCCGTAATGGAATTTTCCCTAAAAAATCTTATTCTTAGTGAAAAAAACAATTCATGTTTTTTTTTTACATTAATATATAGGATAGAATGATGGAACACCGAAAAATCAGCTGACTTGAAGCCTCTATTGATCCTCGTGTTCTTCGACAGGATGAACCTGGATGACAACGGCTTGACGGCGAAGGTGAGCCTCAAGCTGCCCGAGCTGCAGTTCTCCACCGAATTTGACGTGAACGGCCGTCTGCTGGCCGTGCCACTCACCGGCAAGGGATCCGTGGACGGAAATCTCAGTAAGTCAACCATCGATACACCTCAGATGTCCAAACTTGTCCTTTACTAGAGACAGTTTTTCATTTTATAATGACATGTTGTATAATGATAGTCCATCGATTTAATAGACAAAATGAAATTATGTTTGTTCGGCTAGCATGATGATCAGAGACCCTATATACAGAGACCTCCATGTCTTATGACCAGAAATTTGATCAGAGCTTCACTGTAACTGAGAGTGGCGGCGCTGCTAAATGTTTGGCACGGCCCGGTTCTTGCTGGCTGAAAGCGAAATTGCCCGCGCAGCCAGCGAGAACCCGGGCCGTGCCGCTGCGATTTAGTGGCGCCGCCACTCTCAGTTACAGTGAAGCTCGGCCAAGCTGGTCAAATTTCTGGCCATAAGACACGGAGGTCTCTGTAGGGTCTCTGATTATCATGGTAGCCGAACAAATATATATATATATATAATATATATATATATATATATATATATATATATATATATATATATATATATATATATATATATATTATATATATATATATATAGGCTTTAGTCAAAATCACTCAATCAGTGTTTAAATTAATTTACTAACAACTTATTAACTTACATTGCAGTATCGACCTAATTTTTTTTATTGCAGAAATGGATAGAGGGTGCTGCATGCAAAGCTATGTTATCCTGATTTTATTCAGATTTTTTACAGCCCTGGAATTATTTTAAAAAAATTATTGAAAGTTCTTTTTGTGATGTCACGAGGCGTCTCTCCTTAAGAAAAGGATAGGACTTGACGCCGCGTGACGTCACAATAATTTTTTTAAAAAAACTTCAGGGCTGTAAAAAATCAGGGTGTTGTAACTATGCACTCTCTATTCATTTCTGTAATAAAAAAAATTGAGGTCGATACTCCATAATTATGAATTCATTTGATACAAATTAATTCTTTAATTATCTTCATTGCATACTGTGGGAGTATTAGTACTAAAATTAATAAAACTCTCCCTCAGTGCTACACTAAAAACAAAGGTTAGTACGACCTCCCACAACATATCTCAGGGTAGACCCTTCCAAGAAATCTGGCTGACTCAGGTTGTGTTTTAGCGGACGTGAGTGCCGACCTGATCATTCAGGGAACTGTGGTGGAGCGCAAGAACAAGAAGTACCTTCAGATCGCTGGAGTGACCTCTGATATTCGTCTGGGAGACTCGACCCAGCTCAGCTTTAAGGGACCCAAACAGGGGAAAGTACCTCAACAGGGAATCAGTGAGTATAATGATGTTGATGACCTCTTTTGTAACTTCTGCAAAGATGTGGTAAACTTCGTAAATTTAGGAGCACAAGTGACATCAGTAAATCTAAAAACTTAAAATATCCGGTTTTTATTTAGTTTCTATTCACTTATTCAATGCAAAATCTGCAATTGTCACTTTTATAATAAAAAAGTACTTGTGGAGGCGGTTTTATGTTACATGTTTTCATCATTGATTGTTATTTGAGGGAAATAGAAAACCTGCATACGTGAAGATGATTTGCACGAAGTCACAATGTTTTGCAGTACGATTTAAAGGTCCAAATATTTTATAAAAAAAATATTTAGACTACTTTTTGACTAATTTTTGTTATTTTACTTTTTTAATCATATTGATAACATGGCAAGGTCCCCGAAAATGAGTAGCCAATCGTTGCCCTGGACTCCCTGGAGAATGGGCAACCTGCATGAAATTTTTTTATTGCAGAAATGAATAGAGAGTACCAAATTATGCTACTTTAATTTTTTTCAGGTTTTTTAAGTTCCAGAATTATTTTTAAATAATAAATAATAACAATTAATTAATAATAATTAAATAATTAATTTTCAAAGTGTGGCCACGCTCACTGGAGGCATCAATAGGCATCTAGGCCCTATCCTTTTTAATAAGGATTTTGGGGTGCTAACTTATTAACTTACGGAACTTTTAAATAATTATTTAAAAATAGTTCCAGGACTAAAAAATTTTTTTTAAATAAATAAGAAATTCAGAGTAGCATAATTTGATACCCTCTACTCATTTCTGTAATGAAATTTTTTCATACAAATTGCCAATTTCAAAGATACCTTTCTGAGCACGTCTCGTGTTTCAGGCTCTGTGGCCACCAGTTTCATCAACAATAACAAAGGTGAGGTACTGCAGCTGATCAAGCCCATCCTCGAGGACACCGTGAACGAGATTTTCAAGGAGATCGCGAACCGTATCTTCCAGGTTGTGCCTTACGACACCCTGCTGCCCGAGTAAACACCACGTCAGGACGAGAGCGGAGAAGCTTGAGTTGTAAAAATCCTTAAATGTGGATTTTTATGAGCGATTTTTATCTTGCGACTCGAAGCGAATAAAGCGCACCTGCTACACCATCCATTGGCGGCCATATTTGGCGATTAGAAGAGAAAAGTGCATCGTATGCGGCGGTGAATTCGTCGGTAATCGCGTTAATTACGATGCTCTTTTTCTTTTAATCGCCAAATATGGCCACCAATGGATGCTACAGCAAGTGTGCTGCATTATACGCTTCGCGTCGCATTATAAAAATCGACATGAAAATCCACCTGTTTAAGAAGTCTTCTTTGGAACAGCATGAAAACCTTATCTATCTAATTTACTGCATTTAAAAGACATGGAAATTTGTCACTAACCTCATTTAGAGAATAACATATATTATAAGTACATATTATTTTATCAGTGAGAGTTGCTACTAACATACGGACACACATTTATATCATATTAATCAGGAATCTTATCCATTATATATCTCCCCCTAAACATAGACGGCGGTGACAGAGTACAATAAAAATTAATGGCATTATCGACCGACGTCCGCAGCCTGTGATTGGGAGAAAATACAAAGACGTAGATCACCTACAAGTGATGCTGCAACTTGACCCTTTAAATACCCCAACCCTTGCGACCGCAAGCATTCACACTACAACATCGGAGGTGACAACATATCATCTCACCATGTATCAATGTATTGTGTTGTAACGAATAAATGTATTCAAATAAATTCATGTGCGTCTCAATTATTAACTATATAAATAAAAAAACCCACTAATTAATATAACCTCAGCCACAAATTTATCATTTTTGAGCACTGCGAGAACTAATGTACAATTTTTTCATCAGGCATCAGTTTAATCAAGCGCTTCAAGTGTTGAATTTCTGTCGCTTGAAGTGCGGATCTGATAAAAAAAAACGCTTCAATATACTGCATGGCAATTTGTATTGCAAATATAAATATTGGGTACCGAATTATGTTACTTAGATTTTTTTTTTCATTTATTTATTTATTTTTTAAATCCCAGAACTATTATTAAAAATTATAAAAAAAAATCTGCAAGTTCTGTTGGTCCCCCTGGATTCTTAATAAAAAAAAATATAGTCTAAACGCCTATTGAAGCCTCCAGGGGGTGTGGCTACAGTTTCAATTATTATTTTTTAAAAAAATTCCTGGACTCTAAAATATCTGAAAAAAAACAGCGTATCATAATTTAATACCTTCTATTCATTTGTGCAATTAAATGCACACCTAGGTTTCTAATAAAGGTGCACGACAGAAACAGATCAGGGATAACGTTGATGCTGTTCTGAGGTGTTATACCTTTTAGGATTTTCAGCAGTAGCTCAAAATGAGATCAAAAAAGCAACCAAATTGACGTCAATGTGTTGTTTAATTGTTACTCACATTAAGTTAATAATGTTGATATTTTAATACGATTTCAAGTTTGTTTTTGTTTTTAAATGTACACATACATCTCAAGATACTCCATCTAAATTTGAATAGAAAATAATAATTTACAGTGACAAAATTTGTCACAATACAACATTGTTCATGTCAAAATAGAAGATTTAATAGACATATATAATAGTTAATACTCTAAATACTATAAACATAAAAACAAAGTCACATGGATAAATCAGTCTCGTCAAGTACACAACAATCTTTTAAGCAAACTGATGAAAACAAGTAACATAATTTTTTATACATATAATAGACCCCTTATTTAAAATTAAAAATATATAAAGTAAATTTATGTATTATGAAAATTATGAATAATGCATACTAATATTATTTTTACTATATATAAATATGTAGGTTTATCCATAATATTATTTTTAGTCTCTAAAAGAAAATATATATTAATGCAAATCAAGTATATAACTATATAATAATGACATAAATTCATCAGATTAATTAATTAATCACTTTTAATCAATAACAGATGATATTTCTTTGTAATTTTTAAAAAATTAAAGACTTGAATAATTTAAAATAATTTAAAATATCTACGAGGAATAAAAACAAAGTTTACCTATAGCACTATGTGCGGCATTTATAACTTTTAGGTCATATTGCACAATACAATTTTGAATACAATTTTTCCTTGCAAGAAAATTTCATCTCCATACAAACAAAAAAATGGAGTTCAAATTTTCTTGTAAGGAAAAATTGTATGCAATAGTTAGAAAAATTGTATGGTGTAATACCGGCTTAAATGGAGATGAAATTTTCTTGCAAGGAAAAATTGTATGCAAAATTTTATCGTGTAATACGGGTTTAAGTTATATTTTTATAACAAATTATTCTATTTAAGAAAATTAATGTTAAACGTGTTTTTTTTTTCTTTTTCATTTGATAGTAGCATTTCCCCCCATAATAAAAGTGCGACATATAATAATATAATGTTCAAATCATGCAATGAATAGATTAACATATGGCTGGCTAATTGTCATATATACAGTACATTATAAACACGTATGGCAAAATAAATGTTTGTTTTCCGTATCATACCTGTTATGCAAAATTCTAAAAATAAATACAATTATATTGTGAAATATATAATATGTACATCAGAAAATCCTCATGATGTGGGTTAAGAAAATTGTAATCTATAACCCAGATTCAGAATATTAAAAATAATTTACTTGCAGGAACCATTAAAATCACTTGATATATATAGGTCAAGTAAAAAGTAAAACGAGTTTCTTGGGTTTATCCAGGGGAGAGTAAGGAAAAAGATGAAAGAAAATGTTTATAAAAAGCAGTTCATAGATCAAGTTCAAGTACATATCTATACAAACAAATGTAAACAATGATCTGGTATTTATTGAATTCAGTGAATAAATCGCTATTTTTTTCTTCATACTGCTAGTTATAAAACTTCAAATATTTAAATTATTTATACTTCTCTATATATTTTTATGCTTTATTTTGTTGATATTAAAAACAAAAAAATCACGCAAATTTTGTCATGTCTGCTATACAAATACAAGATGCTAGCTATGAAGAGTATAAATACTGACCTCGCCTCATTTAGCAACATATACACACTTGGGCGTACCTGGAGTCATCTTCTTCTCTTACAACAAGCATCAACATGTTCATGAAAAAAGTAAGTACAGAAAACATTGTACGATAATATATTTAAACTGAAAATGTAAAACGAGAAAGTTCTAATAATTGTTATTTTTTCTTATTTTCCTTTCTTTGAAATTAACATCATTGCAAATTTCAGTAGTTTGGGTTTAATTATAAAACATTTTAAGTTTTTAAGTAGTTAGCTTTTATACTTTTTAAAGTACACTTCGGGATGGCATGAATATTACCTCCTGCTTTTCTAGAACGTGACATTACTTACAGTTAGTCTATAATTATAAAACTTTTGTTACTTTTAGATGACTTATTTATTTTAGATGATTTTACTGGATGTAATTTTCAATTATACTCGTTCTAAAATAATGGCTGTATCGGCCACAAAAATTTCTTTAATGCAGAAGCGAGAGGTTGCAAGTTTATACCACTCTGTTTCTTTTTTTTTTTTTTTTAAGATTTTTAGAGGCCATCTAGGAAGTATATCTCTAAAAACTTATTGAAAGTTCAAGTTTAAATTCACGCCTCTTTTAGTCCTTACCTTTTAATTTATTAAGTAGTGGCGCCTTTTGAATCCTCTCCATATGTACTTTCAATAATTAAAAAAATAATAATAATAATAATAATAATAAAGTTTCGCCAGGCTATATAAAATCTGGAGACATCTATAAATAGCATAACTTAGCACGTACCCTAGCGCTATCCATTTCTGTTATACATTTTTTTTATGCCTCTGTATACTCAATTGCAGTTCCTCTATCTTGGAGCTATCTTTAGCCAATCAGGTAGATATAACGTTATTATAATCCCGAAGTGTAATGCTCAACTCTTTGATTTGTTTACGTACAGCTATGTAGACTTCATTGCTTTTTATATTTTCATTTGCTTACTGTTTTATTATCATAAAACAAGTTACAGAGTTAATTAATGCCAGGGACATAAAATTTCAGGTCTTTACTAGTGCAGTTAAAATTATCATAAATAATTTTCTTTAAACTTAAAAATTGAATTTAATATACAATTAATATTAAAAGGATAAAGATTGCATATTTTTCTTTCTATTTTTGTACACAGCAGCAAACCCTCACAAATAAATATAACAGCAGCTAATTAAAATACATTAATTAGTATATAATATTTCATCTTAATTTACGTTTTCCACTTATGGTAAGTTCTATCAGCTTTTATTAACCGTACTCTTTCTCAGGTGCGATTCCTCAAGGCGTACTGGAACCTGTAATATCATTTTGCCTGTGCCGTTCCTGAAATTTTTCCTGTCTTCCTTTAATCCTTGATTACATTTTCACTCTTCAAATAAATACGTTCCTTTTGCAAGAATCTATCATTTCCTTTATTTCCATCTAAAAAAAAAAAAAAAAAAAAACTCTCCAGGCTGCGGTAAAATCCCATAATCATCTCATTTTCACTCGCCTTCTTAGTGAAGGACTGGAGAGTATAGCCATTACGGCAAAATCCGTTCATCACCTCTCCACAAGGAAGATTTTTTCACATTACCTTCACCTTACATCCCGAGAAGGAGTCTCGGCAGCCCGTCAGCAGGCCCAAGATAGTTTATTCAACGCGTGTCCGAGACACACACTACATCGGGACCTGTTAACTAACTCACCTTTTCTCAGGTACTGACCCTGACCCTGGTGGCTACCCTGCTCGTGGCCTGGGTATCTGCCAAACCTGCAGAGCTCTCTGAACATCACAACCCGGCAGATAAGTCTGCTGAGGTGACTCGGGGATCTGAACTAGAGACTGCTGAGACAGAGTATGCGCTCCATCAACCGTATCCCGGAGGTTCTAAGACAAAGACGTCGGAATCTGAACTAGAGACTGCTGAGACAGAGTATGCGCTCCATCAACCGTATCCCGGAGGCTCTAAGACAAAGACGTCGGAATCTGAACTAGAGACTGCTGAGACAGAGTATGCGCTCCATCAACCGTATCTCGGAGGCTCTAAGACAAAGACGTCGGAATCTGAACTAGAGACTGCTGAGACAGAGTATGCGCTTCATCAACCATATTCCGGAGGCTCTAAGACAAAGACGTCGGAATCTGAACTGGTGAATATTGAGTGAGACACGTCGTACCGTAGATCAAGTAAACATCTATACATATCTTGCTGGGGACAGAAGAAGGGAATAAGTCATAGCCTATTGATTTTAAAAAAAATTATGGTTGATGACTAAAAATATGTCATTAAATACAACAATGAAATCGAAACAACGATTACAATCCTATTTCAGCAATTATAAATGAACAATTTAGTATTTTGTAAATGAATTTTTAGAAAAAAAAAAAAATATAGAATGAATTATTTATTCTGAATAAAAATATTTATTGGCATAATTCAATGTGTTTTAAATAATTATTATTTGAGGTATATTCCCTCAAAATATTCAATCCCCTTTCTAGCTCACTTTTTTTACTCATGCAATAGGAGTATTTCTTATAGTCTTATATATACTTCAATATGTTAAATATAACATCTGACATTGATTGCAAAGAACTAAAAAAATTCTGCATTTCATATAGCAATTAAATTAATTAATGTATTAAAAAAAATAATAAACAATTAATTTAACGAAATTTTAAATGTTTATTTTCATGAATTTTTATTTGACAATAGCATTCTCCCTCTCTCTTGGTAAATGCTGTGCCATAATAATATACATTATATAATGTTCAATTAAATTAGTGCAGGGGTAGGATAATATATTATGAGGCTATTCATCAATTCATTAATTGTACATAATATAAACGATTGAAAGTTTTGTTTCTTTACACATTATGTCCACAGTCAATAATATTTGACATAATCTTTTAACGACTGGTGCATGAAATACAAAATGAGTACTAATATTAATTGGTCATCACTTCCAGATTTTGCTGATAAATATTATTAAATAATATTATATAAAAAATATAAATTTAATGATATGTTTTCAAAATAAATGAGAAATAACATGTGAAAATAAAATGAATATCATAAAATTTAATTGTACACTATATATAATGTCATATAAAAATGTTACAGTAAAGTTGGCTTCATTAATTTCAATAAGTTTGTTTTCTGTATCATATTAATTGATTGAATAAATGACAGGCGCGGATACCCCCCCCCCACCAAAGGTCCCAAAATACATTGAAGGTATTACCACCCCCCACCCGTCGCCCCTCCCTCCCACCCCAAAATTTAACATTGCGGGATAGGGCATTGCCCCCCTAGAGCCGTGGGCTAGATTCGCCCCTGATGAATGATAGATAATACATTTTATAAATTTCAAAAATTTTATCATAAAAAAATAATAATGTGAAATATCATGTAGAAAATATTCATGATTGTTGGTAATTAATTATATTATTACATTTGTTGTAATCCGGTTACATTCAAAGTAATAATTTGTACTTGTAACAAAATATGAAAGTAACAAGTAAAACTAGTTTATATTGGGGTGTCCATCATGCAGTAAAAATTTAAAAAACTAAAAAAGGAAAGAGATGAATAAAGAAGATTAAATTAAGTAGTTCAAAAAATCAAGCTCAAGTACATAACTATGCAAACAAATTTAAACAAATATTATATTATATAATATGTATTTTATGTATTTACTGTATGCATAATATATACCCATTGTATATATATTCATACTGCTAGTTAGAATTTTATGATTCACATTTCTGTAAGTTGTTTTTATGCTATATTTTTTTTAATAGCCTGTATCCTAAAAAAATATAAATTAATTTTTGCCATGTCTGCTACAAACGTATAGCTTTAAATACTGACCTCACCTCGTTTAGCAACATACACACTTGGGTGTCTGTACCGTCATCTTCTCTCACAACAAGCACCAACATGTTCATGCCAAGAGTAAGTACTAAAAATATTATTATTACAAAATTTTAAAACTTTAAAAAAAAAATTAAATAAGAGTTTCTTTTTCTTAATCTTTAATCTAATAAATCTAAAATAATAATAATTGCAAATTTCAGTTGCCTCATTTGCATCTATAAGTGAAGAAGTGGCTCATATTATAATTATGCACTTGATATACTACGTTGCTAACGCTTACAATTTGTTTCTTTGCAGTAACATGCCCCGAGTTGAATCTTGGGGGCATACTTGACCAAAATGTGTCAATTGCCCCAAAATACCAACCAACCAACCAACCTGAAATAAATCTAATATTTTCTTCTCTATTAAGCTCTACTTTCGTCTTTTCTCCTCTTATTTTGCACCACTTTATAGAAAAAAAGAGGTGAAAAAGACAAGATTACCTCTTCTTGAGCATAAAATATTAGAAATGTTGTCTTCATTTCATCCTCACTTTGAGCGAAGAGGAAATAGATGTGTTTTAGAGTTAATAAGATTAGATTTAGACGTGTAAAGGAATAAGAGGAAAGAAGACGGAATGGACAACATACATAAATGAAAATTTTTTATTGCAGAAATGAATAGAGGGTACCAAATTATGCTACTCTGAATTTTTTCAGATTTTTTTGAAACCCAGAACTATTTTTAAATAATTATTGAAAGTGCGGCCACGCCCCCTGGAGGCGTCAATAGGCGTCCAGTCTCTATCCTTTTTATTAAGAATTCAGAGGTGCCAACTGAAATCACAGGACTTTCAATAATTATTTAAAAATAGTTCCGGGTCTCAAACAAATCTGAAAAAATTCAGAGTAGCATAATTTGGTGCCTTCTATTCATTTCTGCAATAAAAAAATTTCATATATGTTGTCCATTTTTCAACTAAGGGCAATTTTTGAATTAAATGAAAACAAATATTTTTTTATATTTGTCATACTTGTCTCGAAATCACCACATTCTTTGCATGTTGGCACTCGATCCCATCATCACCTTCCCATCTTGCATACCTCAGTCTATAATCATAAATCCTATCCAGTGTTCATCCATTAATCCTTTACAAGCCTCACCTCACTTTAATTAGTTAATTACACGAACAATATACTACATCGAATTGGGTGCATTGCTGTATAATTAAGACCTATTTTCAAAAACTGATCAAGAAATAAATTAAATTACGAGAAAGTGATCAGCAGCAAACTCATACAGACAAATATCACAGCAGGCAATTACTAACTGCATCACAGCTTGTATGTTATCTCAATTTATATTTTCCACTTGGTACATTCTATCAGCTGTTACTAACTATAACCCTTTCTCAGGTAATGACCCTGACCCTGGTGGCTACCCTGCTCGTGGTCTGCGTGTCTGCCAACCCTGCAGAGATAGTCTTACAGTGGGGGCAACTTGACCTGGAGACTGCAGAGACAGCACAGAGATATGGAGAATTGGGCACCAAAACAAAAAAACCTAAAACACCAAGCAATCCTAAAACTTAGACTGAATATGCTAGTTGATGATTTCAAACATCTGCAATAATGTAATTAATGTAACAATGAAATCAAAACAAAAATTAATATCATGCACAGTTCAGCACTTATATAATATGTTGAAAATACGATATATTTACTTCTTTTAAATTTAAGAAACCAATGTATCAGAAATAAATATTTAATACTATATGTAAGTAAAAAAAAAAAAAAAAGACGGTAAAATAAAACTATTTTTTTTTGCTAAAATTTCAGTTTTTACCCAACATAATGTATAAATTTATATTTTTTCTACTATTCGCTAAAAAATAAATGCAGTTAATAAGTTAATTATAAAATTTATTTTATTATTATTTCTACCAAGGTACACACAGTATTATAAGTAATGGGGTGGGGTTAGCAAGCAAGGCACTATTATAGAAGCACCATATCACAAGTGGCAGTTAACCGTCTGTGGACTAAAAACGTAATTTAGGTCTATCCATCATATTGTATTGTTTTTATTGTTTGTTATAGCCTGTAAAAAAAGATATCAATATTAATAAAAATCAAGTAATTATGACATAATTTGATCAAAGAAATTAATTAATAAATCAGGCGCACTATTAATTATAGTCAATAATAGAAAATTATTTCTTTTTAAATTTTAATATAGACTTGAAAAATTATAAATAATTTAATGGAGTACCGACCTCAAAATTTTTTATTGCAGAAATGGATAGAGGGTGCAAAGTTATGCTACTCTGATTCTTTTCAGATTTTTAGGGACCGGGAAGTATTGCTAAAAAGTTTTGGTGAGGTCGGGTTCGAATCCACGTCCCTTTTGGGTCCTATCTTTTATTGAGAGAGGCGGCAAGAGGCGGCACTGTTTCTGTACTTTCAACAATTTTTTAAAAATACTTCCCGGGCTCTAAAAAATCTGAAAAAAATCAAAGTAGCATAACTTTGCACCTTCTATCCATTTCTGCAATAAAAATTTTTGAGGTTGGTACTACATATATACGAGAAATAAAATCAAAGTTTACCTACAGTACTAAAAGCTTCTAAAATAATTATCTGCATTTATGTTTTTTTTATACCAAATTAATGTATTAAAAAAAGCTAGAATAAGAATAATAAAGAGAGTTTAAGGAAATTTCAAGTGTTTATATTCATGCATTTCGCCCCCCCCCCCTCCCCCTGAATTTTACCTCTTTTTTTTAATCATAACCTTTCTTAAATTATAAGACTTCATAAAATTTAGTTTAAATAATTTGTTTTCCTCGTATAAATATCATTCATGTTACCTTATAATAAAGACAAACTAAGTATTTATAGTTTAGTCATATAGTCAGTTTATTGTTCGAAATATTTAAAGTCTCTGAACATTATTATTAAAAAATAATCTTGCACAAAAAAATATATTTATGTGTCTCACAGTCAGAAGAACGTTATTGAAAATTTCTGCAAATTGTAAACTCATGCATGTAAGACTAGTATATTTTCTTTTTCTTAATACTAGCATTGCCAGGGGGAGGGGGGAGAGAGGTCGACACGATTACCCCTACTCCTTTAGAGCTGAAAAAAAAAAAAAGAAAGAAAAGCTTTGCTTTAAAAAATCTGACATCATTTCATGACTTCATGAAATCTACATGTATAATGCAATGTATTTTTCGCAAAAAATAAATAGTGAGCTAGGAATATTTTAAAATAATGTATGTTCATCGGAGTAACATATAAAGTGTTTCTACTCAGATTGTATTACAATTGCTTTTGATAATAACATTAATTTTCCCCCTTGGACAATATTGCATGTATAAATAAATGAATAATTTTCACACAATGTTAAAATGTTGACAGTTGTGTAATTGTTTTCTGAGTTATAATGTTATAATAAAAATGTAAAATTTAAAAATTCAACCTTGTATAAAAATATAATCCTTCCACATTTAAAACAATGGAGTATCAACCTCAAATTTTTTATTGCAGAAATGGATAGAGCGTGCAAAGTTATGCTACCCTGATTTTTTTCAGATTTTTTGGAGCCCGGGAACTATTTTAAAAAATTATATAAAGTTTTTTTTGTGACGTCACGAGGTGGCGCTCCTTAAGAAAAAGATAGGTCTTTCAGCCGCGTGACGTCACAAAAAGAACTTTCAAACAATTTTTTAAAAAATCGTTGCCGGGCTCTAAAAAATCTGAAAAAAATCAGGGTAGCATAACTTTACACGCTCTATCCATTTCTGCAATAAAAAAATTTGAGGTCGATTCTCCATTGTTTAAACGTTTTAATTAAACTGTAATAAATTTTAAAATTATGTAACAAGTTAAACCAGTTTCTTGGGTTTTCCAGGGGAGAATAACAAGGAAAGAGATGAACGGAAAATGATAAAAAATAAAAAAAAAAAAAAATCGTTCAAAACGTCAAGTTCAAGGACAAAACTATACAAAAACAAACAAATATCTGTATTTAATGTATACATTTACTATATAAATTCCCATTGTTTATTTATTATATTTTAATTTTCATGACCACTGGCGGTACAATACAGCATTAGTCTTGTCAATTTAGGTATAAATACTAAAAAACAAACAACAAAACAAGCACGACATTTATAGATCTGAAGTAAATATCAGACTCGTTTATTATATAGTGGTGTGCTTATTATTTTAGGCTCTCTATACATATTATATATATAATTTTATGAATAATTTTGAACATTTTTTAATGATGTAACTTTAAAGATATATTTTCCAACAATTTTGGTTTCATTATGAAAAAATTGTTTTACATCATAGTACTCCTTACTTATTAAAATTTTCTTTAATACATTTTTAAACAAAGTATCATTCTTTATATTCCTTAATAAGCTTGGGAGATACTCATAATATTTAGCCGTTTGAAAATAAGCACTTTTTTCTGTTAGTGATTTACAATGTTTCAAAATTACAACTTTTGAATTATTTCTAGTATTATAATAATGAACTTCTTGCTGTATTTTGTATAAATGTGGATTTTTTCTTTTAAACATGATACAATGATATATATAAATGGACGGTAGTGTCATTATCCACAGTTCTTTGAAATGAGTTTTGAAAGATTGAAATTGTTTTAGATATTTTATTAGCCGAACTGATCTCTTTTGAAGAATAAAAATGCTATTTATGTTAGAATCAATGGCAGCCCAAAATATAATATTCAAGGATAGTTATAAGGAATAAATATAAGCATAGTAAATTGCTAACATTGTTTCTATTCATATCGCTAGTTAAGATTTTGAAAATATACACTCCTCTACGTTTTTTTTTATGCAAGTTTATAGACTTGAAGATAGGTTTTTTAATCTGTCCGGGACTGTCCAAAAGGCAGTCTCGGGTATCGGAAAACCGCCTTTTGTCTGAACGCTGTAACATGGTAATATTTGAATTTATATAATGCGTATATACCGATTAACGATGGTGGAAAAAGCAAAAGAAAATTTAACATGTTAAACTTTAGCTTATATACTGATTTTGTAAATTCATAATCTAAAATTTTGGCAGACATTTATAAAATGATTAAAATATGAAACTTTACATTTAAAAAAGAGATGATATGTTTTTTTGAAGTAACTTTTATTTGTGCGTTATCATATATATTGTTGATAACATCCCCCCCCCCCCCCCCTTGGAAAAGTGTAGCGTGTATGAGATTCAAGTGGGTAGACTAAGGGGGGTCGCACACAGACTTTCATCATTTCTACGATATCGTAAGCTTACGATCGTACGTTTCTCATTTAGAGAATCGGTTCTAAATTTCTTATCATACGCTGCGAAATCATGCGATTCTGTTTGCGACAAGCCTAATTAATTGCTATACATTTTAAAATGAATGAATATAAAATAATTATAAAAAAAAATAATAACCTCACGCACAGAAAAAGTTAAACTTTTAGTTTTAAAACCAAACCTTTTACGCACTAAATGTTGTACCTAACGCGTAAAAGTATTAGATTCAAAACTTTGAGAGACTAAAATGTTATCTAGTGAAAAAGATTTAAATGTTAACCTGTATAAGAGAGTAAGTTTCAAAACTTCTCGGCGGTTAGTATTCTAGCCTGCTAGCAGGTTAGGTTTCTAGCCGCCTAACGCACTAAGATTCTAGTCTTTTAGCTCGGTAGGTTTTTATCTTTCTAGCAGGATAAGATATTAGCTTTTTACAGTTTTAATTTTTATCCTGTCTAAATGATAGATTGGATCGAGGGAATCAGGAATTCCGGAGTTGCCAAACTTCTGCAGCAGTACTAGTAGTGCAGTACTTGGTAGTACTCGATCGTGATGATTTTATTAGTGTTCCTTGCAGCGACTAGCATTGAACCCATCGTTATGAAGTTTGTAATCCAGGGCATAGGATTCAGCAGGTTTCCTACATGTATCTGAAACAATTAAGAGAACAATATTAAAATTTATAATTATAAAAATAATGTAACTCATTTTACCTTATAAATAAATAAGTTCCTTCAAGCAGCGACTTTGCGTTGAAAAAAATCATTTTTTCCCCGTCTTCCTTGTGATGTTATCTCCTTCTGAAACATATTAAAACAACAATTTATTCCATGCTATTGAAGTAATAATGATAAATAAAATTGAAAATATGATTTACACTTACCAGTTATAGGTAAATTCAGAAACGAATTGCTTGCTCAACTGCCCAGAGACGACTGAACGACGCCAAGGCTGGATGATTGTGAATGCGCATCTTCAACGCGCAGAAATCCGTTAGGTTTTATACACTTAAGGGATGGTTTTTTAGCCTTTTGAGGGATTAATATTCTAATAATACATAAAGGTTACCATCATAAACTATAGTACTAAAATTTTATCCTTCTACGGCATAATTTTTTAAACTGTTAAAATACTAACTTTCTAGACCTTCAAGAGTGTACCTTTTTATCTTGTATAGTTTAAGATGTTAGCTTGCTACAGGTTAGCTTCCTGTGTAAGACTTTAAAGTACTAAGAACGTAACCTGCTTCGCGATAACTCTTTATAAGCCTAAAAGACTAGCTTTCTATCCTTTCAAGAGTATAAATTTTTATCATGTTACGCTAATTTGTTAAACTGCTTCAGGATAGCTCCGATAGTAAGACTTTAAAATACTAAAAACGTATCCTGCTTTAGGATAACTCTTTATACGCTTTAAAAGACTAGCTTTTTAGCCTTTCAAGAGTGTAACTTTTTATCTTGCAGTGACTAGAATATAAACCTGCTAGAGGATAGCCACCTATGTTAGAATTTAAAACACTAAGTTCCTATCTACTTAAAGACTAACATAGTATCTTATCCTTCCAGCAGGTTAACTTTTTAATATTTTTTCTCGTTAGTGTCTTAGAGGTTTTAAATGTTAACCTAAAAGGATTAAATGTTAACCTAAAAGGCTAAAACTCGGAGTTAACCTTTTAAAACACTAACAAGTTTTCCTCCGTGCTTTTGGGAAAAATATGTAATGTTATGTAAAATAACAAATTCTTTACTTGTGATAACCATTAAAATCATTTTTGATAGGACTAGTAAAACCAGTTTCTTGGGTTTTCCAGTGGAAGTTAGAAATAGAATAAGGAAAGAGATGAGAAAAATGATAAAAGTGTCATAAAAAATGTATAATAATGAGTGAAAGTACACAATGTTACAAAAAAACGCCAACAAATATCTGTATTAACTGTGTTTCTGCATTTATTTAAAATGAATACACATTTTAATTTTCATATTGCTAGCTATAATTTTGAAAATTTACTCTTCTCTATGCTATTTTTACGCTTTATTTTGTTGATATTATGAATAAAAAAAGCACTAAATTTTTGCCATGTCTGTTACAAGATGCTAACCATGAAGAGTATAAATACTGACATCGCCTCATTTAGCGGTAAGCGGAAAAAAAACCCTCGGAAAAAAAACCCTTGTATTAAAAAACCCTTGAAAAAAAACCCTTCGCTGCAAGGACTGCAAGGAGCATTCGTGGCGTAGTAAAAAATATTCGAGATTTTGTGCAGTATAGAATTTGAATGAAAAAATAAATAAGATTTTTCTCCTAACAAACCTTACGGACGAAGCGATGTCAGAATGCGGCGCTGCGGCATTTTTAAGTTAAAGCTTGTCTATCTTCATTTTTTTTCCCTCATATTTTGACAGATTATCATTATATATGTTCCAATAATATATATTACATAAGATATCATATATCTGATTAGTCTCATTAGTCATGTTAATAATAATTATTGAATCACTTAACCTATTAGATATTATAATTTTCAAATGTTCATTTTATGTCTATAATATGTTATATAATAATAATACGAGTAGGACGATGACTTTTTTTGTTTTATTACTTTTTTATTTTAATTCTTTTATATCCAATATATAATATTCGAAGTTAGAAAAAATGTTTTTAAAATAATTTTTAACTAAAAACACAGTTGGAATTACTATACACAATACAGATAATAGTTAACTTCCACAACATCGCCGCGTAGACTTCTACATTTTGATGAGCTCCTAACACCGTGAAACCTCGCTACCGCGCTACTACGCCACGAATGCTCCTTGGGACTGCTCCTTCAGCGAAGGGTTTTTTTTCCGTGGGTTTTTTATCCCCGAGGGTTTTTTTTCCTAGGGTTTTTTTTCAAGGGTTTTTTAATACAAGGGTTTTTTTTCCGAGGGTTTTTTTTCCGCGATTCCATTTAGCAACATACACACTTTGGCGTCTCTACTATCATCTTCTCTCACAACAAGCATCAACATGTTCATGAAAAAAGTAAGTACCAAAAACATTATTTAATTAATTTATTTAACATATTAAACTGCAAAACGAAAAACTTCTGATCAGTGAAATTTTTCTTATTTTACTTTCTTTAAAATTAATTTTATTCCAAATTTCAGTTTTCTGTGTTTGACTTAAGTGAATTTGTGGAATGTTAACTTCTGCTCTATTTGAGGATACAATCACGCAGTCTATAAAGAACGTTTGTACATTTTAAGATGATTTTAATGTATTTAATTTTCATTTGTTCTAAAATATAGTATCGACCTCGAAATTTTTTATTGCATTAACGGATCGAAGGTCCTGTGCAAAGATCATGCACTTTTTTTTTTCCAAAGAGGCCAGGTCTAAAAAAAAAAAAAAAAAAAAAATCAGGTTTGAGTCCAAAAGCCTCTTATAAATTTTATACTAAAATGTGACCCGAACTTATCAATTGACGACTCTCTCTGTACTTTTAATAATTTTTTAAAAATAGTTTCTTGGCTCCAAAAATATCTGATAAAAATCAGTATAACACAACTTGACAACTTCGTACCCTCTAATAATTTCTGCAATAATTCTTTTTATTGTAATCGCTCTATTTTGGAGCTACCACATCATAATGCTTAACTGTTTAACTGTTTACATATAATACAGCTACAGCGATGTTGAATGACTTTATTTATATTTTGATTTGCTCTATATTTGATATCATAACAATTTTTAGATATAAAATTTGACTCTAAATAGAATGAATCAATCAATTAATGCCAGGGACATAAAATACTATATACATAAAATACCATGTATACTGATGTATTAAGTGAGGTTAAAATGATTAAAATGAAATATTTTTTAACAATTACTATAAGTTTTTAAATTAAAAGATAAATTATATTAAATACTATGTTAATGTTCAACATATACCAAAATATTTTTCCTTTATATATTAAATTACAAGGAAGTGCACACAACAGCAAACTAAAGCCTATTTTACATGATACAATTTTTCTAAATATTGCATACAATTTTTCCTTACAAGAAAACTTGAACTCCATTTGTTTGTATGGAGATGAAATTTTCTTGTAAGGGAAAATTGTATTCAATAGTTAGAAAAATTGTATCGTGTAATACCGGCTTAATACAAATAAATGTAACAATAGGCTATTTGCCATCATTAATTACATAATTACAACATCAGATATGATCAATTTGCATCTTGTCTCAATTTACATGTTTCACTTGATATGTTCTATCAGCTGTTACTAATATTACCCTTTCTCAGGTACTGACCCTGACTCTGGTGGCTACCCTGCTCGTGGTCTGCGTGTCTGCCTACCCTGATGCAGAGCTCTCCTTAGAGAAAGTAGCTGGCGTCGGTGATAAGTTCCAGTATAAGAGTGAAATGGCGGCAGTACAATCTGACTTGGAGACTGCTGAGACAGCGTATGCCTGTAGTCACTTTAGTTGCGTCAGATTTGGAAGGTGTAAAGGCTGCGGTAAATAAATTCAAGCACCTGCAGCAAAATGTAAACAAAAATTATAATCATATTTTAACATTCATGAACAAATTTGTATTTGATGGTTAAGGGCATTGGGTGTAGCACCAGTAGTTGGCAACACTGACGTATCTTCACTATATTAATTTTTGATCATTGCTCCTCGGAGTAATTTTTATGCTAGAGCTAAGCTGATTGCTGTAGTATCAAGATAATTAGTAGCCCAAGTGCACAATTTGGCTAAATAAAGCCTGATTTAAAGAAAAGTATTTTTTTTATATTTTAGAAAAATGCATGTAAATTTAAAAAATTACTAAAAAATACTTTTCTTTAAATCAGGCTTTATTTAGCCAAATTGTGCACTTAAACTACTAATTACCTTGATACTACAGAAATCAGCTTAGCTCTAGCATAAAAATTACTCCGAGGAGCAATGATCAAAAATTAACATGGTGAAGATACGTCAGTGTTGCCAACTACCGGTGCTACACCCAATGCCCTTAATGAATTTTTAAACAGTAAAAAATTGTACTCTCTGAATTATTTCTGAAATAAATATATACATAAATATAAACAACAATGTTTTTTTTTTAATCAATATTTATAGTATAGAACACTGAACTATGTGATATAGCTGCAAAATTAAAATTTCTGAGGCTACGACTGTACAATTCAGGCCTGATTGTGAATATGGACATGTACGGACAAGTCTAAAAATTTAATCAAAACATATTTATTCAAATAACAGCAATGAATATTAAATCAGAAAAAATATATAATATACTCTGATATTAGAGAAATATCCTTACTTGAAAAATTACCTCTTCGAACTCATCCTTTAAAACGACTAAACCTATAATATTTTTACCTCAAAAACACATCTTATTTCCTCCTCGTTCAAAGTGAGGATGAAATGAAGACAATATTTTAATATTTTATGCTCAATAAGAGAAAAAAGGTATATTTGCTACTACCACCAAGAACTACACCGACGGCGGCTCCAGGCAGGCTCACGCCCAGACCCTTCAGCGCTCACCGTCGCGACCCTCCTACTCACCGGAGCTTCGCAGCGAGCAGCCGAAGCCACTCGCCTTCTATTCTGCCTTTTCGTCTTTTTCCCTCTTTTTTTCCCCTAAAATTGTGCAAAATAGGAGGGAATTAGAAGAGGAGACAGCTTTTATAGCGAATAAAATATTAAAATTATTTCAACTCGGGATAGCACGTGAGACCATCAAATCTTCTTCCATGACCGGAACTCATTACAGTTGGTATATATTATAACAGTAATTAGCCTAATTACACTTCCTTGTGATATATAAAAAGTGACTCCGGTTGACACTGAGGAGTAAGCAGGATCTTCAAGCATGTGGAGGAACCTTGGCTTGTTGAACAACTGCGTTTACATGCATGAGGGCGTTTAATGCGGATGTCTTAACGTCGGATAATATATGATGGTTTCTAAAGGTGGATAAGCATTTATAGAGTATCAACCTCAAAAGTATTTATTGCAATAAATGAATAGAAGGTGCAAAGTTATACCAATCTGATTTTTTTTTTTTTTTCAGATATTTTAGAGGCCGGGAAGTATTGCTAATTTTTTTTTGACGGGATCAGGTTTAAACCTATTTAGTTCCTATCTTTTTTTATTAAAGGCCCTATATGACCATTTCACAGTATTAGGTCCACAGTTAGTGCATAGTTGCCTCAGTATGATACGGCTGCAAAAAAAATTATTCCAGCAGCAATAATATCAGAGATAATAGCCGATGAAAAGGCACCTGTGACGTCATTTGTACCCATTTTGCGGCGACGGTATAGGGAAATCCCTGCAAAAGATAGGTTCACTCTAGCTGCAACCACGGACATAATTTTAATTCTGGAATGTTCAAATTTTACCAGGGCCGTCTTGATAGTATTTATCAAGGATTCTGAAAGAATTTTGTTGTTGACATTCACACAGCCTGACTTATTGCAGTAGCAAGAAGAGAAAAATGTTGCATAGGAAAACAGTGTTAAATTTTTGGCTTATCTTGCTACTGCAATAATTAAGTCTGTGTAAATGTCAACAACAAAATTCTTTCAGAATATTTGACAAATACTATCAAGACTGCTCTGGTAAAATTTCAACATTCAGAATTAAAATTCTGTCCGTGGTTGCAGCTAGAGTGAACCTATCTTTTGTGGGGATTTCTCTATACCGTCGTCGCAGACTGGGTACAAATGACGTCACAGGTGCCTTTTCATCGGCTATTATCTCTGATATTATTGCTGCTGGAACAATTTTTTTATGCAGCCGTATCATACTGAGGCAATACTAACTGTGGACCTAATACTGTGAAATGGTCATAGGGCCTTTAAGAGCGGCGTCAAGAGGCGTCACTTTCTCTGTACTTTCAATATATATTTTTTTAATAGTTCCCGAACTCTAAAAAATATAAAATAGAGTAGCATAACTTTGCACCCTGTATCCATTTCTGTAATAAAAATTTTGGAGGTCGAAAATCCACTTGCATGCTTGGAATTATGGTTTTTCATGACAAAAATGCTTCAAAATCACGTATCATGTTATAACCACCTTTATGTTGTCGTTGTCGACACCTTATAACAATAACAGCCGTCAATCAATCGTATATTTAACACTAAATGTGATTGATGTGAACGTTAGTGCATTATGTTATACTTACTTGTGATTCATCGTCAACAAGTACGCAGCAGCAGACGCTGACACGTAAACCTTGTAACAACGCCTTCATGCGCATGGATGATATAATTATGCATTTATAATACGTACATCAAGAAAGATAGCAGATGCTTTTATTGTTCCGATGAGTATCTTCTATCCTTAGGATTGATTATGTTGTTATAATTATATAACTTTTTGCACAGATCTTATATCTTATATTAAATATATTTATTTAAAGTTTTGAAAAGAAATATAATAATTCATAATATATCAATTTATCAAATAAACGTTATTTTGGGACGATTCACGAAAGAGTTATATCAAGAAAGATGTCAAAGTTTGTCACTATAAACCACAATTAGCGCCAGTCTAATTTAATGATACTAAACGTGATGGTTATTGAGAAACTTGGATAACGTACTATATAGCTTCTTTCGTGAATCGAGCAAGCCCCATATTCTATAGAGTAGTGCATAATATATACTACTGTATATATGGACCATAGTGAGTATACACTTTATATACTCCATAAATATCATTAAGCACATTAGAGCGTAGATCGTCAAAGCTTAATATATAGTCATGGGAATCAGTGTCATAAGAATCAGTCTCTGGACTGGTGTGCATATATAGAAAAACTCATCAAGTTTTTCACCTATACTATAGACTATAC
Source organism: Siphlonurus alternatus (assembly GCA_949825025.1). NCBI lineage: Eukaryota > Metazoa > Arthropoda > Insecta > Ephemeroptera > Siphlonuridae > Siphlonurus > Siphlonurus alternatus. Next base: position 9,244,351 of record OX463778.1, read on the forward strand.
ATTAATGTATCGTATATATCAATTTTAAGTTCTTCTCTTTCTCTCTCCCACTCTCTCTCTCTCTTTCTCTTTCTCTTTCTCTTTCAAAGTCTATACTGTATAATACCCCCAGGGGTGCACGTTCAAATATATAGTTACAGCATCTTCATATAATACGTATAATTATAATAATTAATTATATTGCATGATGTGGTAATGCACAACAATAACAAGGGTTACATGACGAGAGCGTCATTACGTTTTACAAACAAAGGAAGAAATATCGTCATTAATTATTTTTATTAAATTACCCGTGATTTACCGGAATGTACATTATAATAATTTATCATAGCACGCTCAAGGCAAGCGGTGGAGTTATTCATTATACACGTGCGTTGTACTACATAATTATACTGCAGCTGATACCACAATGCAGGTAACGTGCAAAGGTAATGCACAAAAACTTCCAAGCAGCGGTAAGCAATATCTTGTATAAAATTATTAAAATGCATACGAAATCATCTTGTTAATAAAGTGTTTTTTTCGTAGAAATGGATAGAGAATACAATATTTTATTTTTTATTTATTTATTTATTTATTTATTTATTTATTTATTTATTTATTTATTTATTTATTTATTTATTTATTTATTTATTTATTTATTTATTTATTTATTTATTTATTTATTTATTTATTTATTTATTTATTTATTTATTTATTTATTTATTTATTTATTTATTTATTTATTTATTTATTTATTTTTGTAAGTATTTAAAAAATATATATATTGAAAGTTCAATTTTAACGACCACGCCCCTTTTTGCGGCAGCAAAGTTCCCGCCAAAGTGGAGCCGCCGGAAGATACAGATTTTCAAAAAAAAAATTAGCAATATTTCCCAGGACTAAAAAGTAAAGAATTTGAACGAAATCAGAGCCTTTTCTAATTTTGCATTTTTTTTTTTTTTTTTTTTTTTTTTTTGCAATAAAAATTACTTCAATTAACTTATTTAGAAAGGGAAAAACTAGCAGATCTTGCTATAATTTATTCTGAAAATGATTTAATGAAAATCAATTAACGGCCATGCACTTTGAGATGATAACGATGATTATAACAATATTTTGTTTATTGAGATAAATTACATTGTCATAATAACGTTGTCATTGCCACAGCCATTGAGTTATTAAAATACATAGTACACCTGAAGAATATAAAATTACATTATATTTTTTATGACTACAATAAAAAAATTATATTATCCTTCAATAACAAACCTGTTCATACGTCAATAATTTATAAATCATTTAATTTCATGAGAACATGTAGGTTTCAAGTAAACATAATTAAAATAAACAAGTTATTCTCATATGCAAGCTTACTCCACATAATTACCATTAAAGTCAATTCATCTCTTTATTAATACTTAATTGTGATGTAATTGTAGACTACTTGAAGCAACTCAGGTGTTACAGTCAAAATTTACATGATATTCCCTCCGGAAGTAGCCGGAAGTGTAAATATTCTAGTATTCATATTCGTATTTCTACGTCACAATTTCACACATAGGTCAGTACTTCTAACTTCTACTTTAAACTTCAAACCACTCTGTAAAATTTCAAAACTGAATTACAAACAGAAAAGCTGCAAGCTTCACACTTCCTGAAGTAATCTTAAATTAATTCGACTGTACAATTTGCATGACGATGACTTTGCTTCTCCGGTGCTCGTCCACCTTGTAGGGTGCGTGACGTCACGTGACCCCTCAAAGTCAACTTCTTGATAGAGAACCGATGACGTCACACTCAAGGGCGGATCTAACACTCGGTTTTGCATGGGGGTAGGGGTGGTGTAACCTAGCTCCCATAATGTTAATTTTGTGGCACTTTACGAGTTGAAATAAATTTTAACTTTTATTCGATCGCTTCTGCTCTCTCCTCTTCATTTTTTTCCTATTTTGCACCATTTTAGAGTAAAAAATTTGATATTATGTAATTTTTATTCTTCTTGAGTATAAATTATAAAATGTTAAAAATATTTTCTCCATTTCATCCTCACTTTGAGCGAAGATGAAATAATAAAAGCGAAGGCCTAATTTTTTAACTATTAGGGTTTAGGAGGGTCTGCACTGCATACACTCTATATCTATATTGTTATCAAAAGACTCATTTTTGTCATTTGTTCAAACAAATAGAATTTCAGTTTTGACTCAAGAATCTAGTGGTGCTGAAACTGCTGAAAATTGCTGAAAATTACTACAGATAAAATCAAAATCTACCCTTTAGTCTCTCTATTTTTTAAACAAATTATTTTCTTCTTTAAATGTCCAAATCAGTATATTTTTTGGTGTTAAAAATTATAACACATTTAATATTCTAGTGCTATAGTATCCTTATTTTAAAAATATAATCAGAATCATTTTCTTCATTAATCTTGAAAAAATACAAGTGCTTATAGTAAATAAAAAATTATAATTATTAAATTTGTATTTAACTCTACTTCTTGGTTTTCAACTAATCTCGGGTTATGGACCCTTTTAAAGTCTTTAAATCATGACTGTAATATAATTACTACATATTACTAATAGGCCTACTATGCAGAAGATACGCAATGCTTATACAACGGGAGTGGCAAATCATTACTTTATGTATAATGATTATATAAATATGAAAAATTACGCAATTATATGTTGCTTATAATTAAAATAATTTTATCAAACTTAGAAAAAATGTAATTACACATTAAATAATTGCAATAATTACATTTAATTAATAAAATTTACTACGTCACTTCTAAATGCAAAAAAATACACTTCTGAACTTGAAAAAAATCAATTAAATTAACCAAATTCAAAATTCCCACCACCATTTCACACAGACCCAGTGACTCTACTCTGTGGTGCGAGGTCTCTCGGTTCAACGGCCCCGGGGCAACCACAGGGTTCTTGCGAGGAAGGTCACGGTGCTCACTACTGACCTAGCTATATAAGACGCACGTGCACCGAGAGATGCATTCTGCAAGCGACTGCACTCGGGAGACGATCACCAACCTGATCTAAGACACCGTGAATCATGAAGATCGTCACCAGCATTCTCTTTGTAGTTCTCTGTACGGTGGAGGCGAGGAAACTGCGTGAGTATCTGTTTGGATATTGTAGATATCATTTAGGGATATTTTCTTTAAGTTGTCAATTTATTTAAATTCTATAATGACTCCATTATTACACTCATATGAAGATATTTTAAAACAAATAAAATCCCCTTAAATCATCAAATTCAAATTTATTTATTCGTCCAATTACAAATATTTTACATTTATGCATAATACAGAGTTGACTGCGCTGACGTCATACCCCTGTAAGTTAGGCTGCCCTATAGAGGACCAGAATGCACAGACTAGTATAATTATAAACAAATTATTATATATTGATTTTTTTTTTTTTTACTTTATTAAAATTTAACAAAATAAAATAATCAGGTTAATAATTGTAAAATTACACCAATAAACGATAGATAGCATAACAAAAATCACATAATTAAAGAACAAAATCAAAACTTTTTTTTTTCATTTCTCCTATATCTAATGCCATAGTAGTTGGACCTCCACTTTCTCTTTTCTACCCCCAACTCCCCCTCCTGACCGTCCGTATACCTGCTATGCTATTTTCCCTTGTAAACATAAACAGCAATCAGCTCTAAATATTAGTAACAGATTTTAAATAAAACATTATGCATGGGTATATGACACGTCCCAAAGGCAACATACAAAACACAAACAATTTATTTTCACTGCAAAAAGGCTTTAACAGAGTAATAGTAATTATTTAGAAGAACATTTTTAAACCAATTCTCTATCTTTATATTTTTCTACATTTTGTTAATGATAATGTTAATTTATTATAGCTATTATGGGCGCGATTTAAGAAGAGAGTTAACCAGGTTTCTAATTAACCACGTTTAGTGTCATTGAATTATTAGGTTTGCAAGTTTGCGCTAACCACGGTTAGTAATAAATTTATATAAATTTCTGGAAATATGTTTCGTCAATCGCCCCTATGAAAGCGATTCAACAAGCGTTAAAGAGCGAGATTTAAGAAGCGTTTCTTTAAATGCGATTTTCATACCAGGTATGTAAAAAAAATAATTATATCATAATATGATAAGTTTAAAAAAAAATCATTCCACATTGAATTATTTAAATTTAATTTTGAATGTTTAAATTTGGTTGCAACTGATTCGCTAGGAGTTAAATTGTTGTCAAGATAAAAAATATAAAAATGCCTGTTCGTAAACTTTGCCAGTCATTTACACACTTCTATTGCACTCAGTTGACCAATTTGGATGGTATAATAAGTATATCAAGTATCAAGTGCAGAGAACCTAGTACGCAGTTCAGGTTTACTATTTATTTTTTATTTACATTCACAAGTTTAGAGTAACTTTATGTCCTTGCAATAACATAGTCATCAGATATTATTATCTGATCTTTGTTTACAATGTTTACCTTTGTTTACCATGCACTCACCGGAAAATACAAGAAAATTCATTTATGTATTATTACATTGTCGAGATATCATTTTAAATTAAGGTTGACATGCATTCAAAGAAATTTATTTTATTTTTTCTCTCATGCATGATATCTCACAGACAATTTTACTTTTTTTTTCTATGCGTAATTAATGCAAGAAGAGTGGGAGTTTATGTTCGACCTACTCCACAGTTTTTTACATGTAATAAAGTTAATACGTCGATTAATTATGCTACGTATTTACAACGTTTTGAAGCATTGTTTTTCCATTATATATTACGCAGTATAGGCAAGCTAGCTCTAGACAGTAAATAATAGAGCTATATATACAAGTTGTGTTTATAGTTTATATATAAATTTTACCTGTGCTTCTTTCGCCTACAATAATATTATACTGCATGCATATAAATCGAAGTTGAATATCTTTGAAATTTTCATGAGCAAATTTAAAACTGCTGTCGTACGCATTAATTGATTACGAAAATAATAATTTTTTAGATCTTTATAGTCTTTAGAATTTTGATAAAAAAAAATCATAAAAATCGCAAGCAAAAAAATTCGTAAAATGTCAAAAAAAAAACACAAATATTGCAGCAACTTTGCTGATTTTCTCCTCAGCAAACTTCACTGCATATCAGCGCCAGCCACGGTGTCCTGAACAGCGAATATCTGCTTACAACTTACGTTTACGTTCTAGCGAGCTTCATCCCGGTGTGCAGCCGGAGCGTGGCGGACTTCGACGCGTGTGTCCTGGCTGCCACTGAAGCGATCCGCCCCCGCCTGGCGCGCGGCATCCCCGAGCTGCGGGTGCCGGCCCTGGAGCCCCTGAGGGTGCCGGAGGTCCACCTGGAGCAGGGCACCAAGGCGGTCAACTACAACTGCACGCTCACCAACATGGACGTGTACGGTCTCAGTGAATATGTGGTGCTCAGTGAAAAGTGAGTATATCGTGGATATTTTGAGAATGGGATTGCGGGGTTATTTGAATGATGATTGGTTGATACTTTTTACATCGCCGTAGAAACGTGGCTAGAGGATGTAATTTTGGAGTTATTGAATGTTTATTGGTTGACACTTTTTTTTAAAAAAGTACAACTTATTTTAAATGTAAAACGACATGAATTGGATTTGTATTTAAGAACACTAACTAATTTTGCCTTCTATTAAAAGATATTACTATATTCTACACTTGATGCAATTAATCATTTTGTTATTTGATGTACATATTGTATATACTATAATGGTATAATCAAGCAGGTTTAGCTTTACGAGAGCAACATTAGCATATAATATAGCCTTATTATGTAACATGCATTATGGCGCACAAATCCTGATAATTTGTATTTGTTGCCCTATATATTGTTCAAAAACAAAACAATCTAGAGCTAAAAACATCTGTTACAAAAATTTCTTCGACGGCAAAATTAAACCTTACTCAGACTTTGTACGGGATATATTTTAGATGTCCTCACAAGTTTAAAATCCGTAAATATACAGCTGGTACCACTGTGACCTTTGTTTGACCTTGGTGCAGGGCCGACGTGGTAAACAAGAAGCGCATCGAAGGCAGCGTGAAGTTGCCTACTCTGCGGATGGAGGCTGACTACGAGATCCAGGGTCGCATCTTGCTGGTGCCGCTGGTGGGCAAGGGTCGCTTCAGTGCCAACCTCAGTGAGTATAGCTCTGAGGGGAATTTAAGTTACGGCATGAGGCGATTTCAGATGATAAACTTGATTCAGATGGTTAGGTAAACATACATTATGCTGGGTTTTTATTTTTAATTTACCTTGTCTACTATCTGAATTTGCTTATATATTATAGTATATAGATACACAAAAAATAACCACCATAAATGATTTACTTCTGATTTTAATACAAAAGATTTTAGTACAATGGACAACCTAACTACATGAAAATTTTTTATTACAAAAATGAATAGAGGGTACCAAATTATGCTAGCTACTCTGAATTTTTTCAGATTTTTTTGAGACCCAGAACTATTTTTAAATAATTATTGAAAGTGCGGCCACGCCCCCTGGAGTCATCAATAGGTGTCTCTGTCCTATCCTTTTTATTAAGGATTCAGGGGTGTCAACTTAACTTACAGAACTTTCAATAATTATTTAAAAATAGTTGCAGGGTTAAAAAAAATGTGAAAAAATTCAGAGTAGCATAATTTGATGCCTTCTATTCATTCCTGCAATATTTTTTTTTTATGTATGTTGTCCATTTCGTCACCTCGTTGCTGCAATAAAAAAACATAACTTCAAGTCTCTTCTCACAAAGCCAACAAGGAGACTCCGATATTTATGCACTTCACGGTACATTGATAGCCATTGCAGTACGTCACTGGTGTTTACTGAGGCACCGGATGACTGACACTCGCGGTCAGTACAAGGCGAACAAGCTGCATCGGTCAAGGCGTTCGCTGTATAACCAGGGGCAATGTAGGCAACTTTTTGAGCTTGCGAGTGTGGCGGGTTGCAGCAAGTAAGGGGCTCGATGGATTCGGAGGCTTTTTGTGATTAATTTTAACATTCTACAATACTATTCAGTGAGTTTCTCATGATAAATAAATTTCCTCACGCATATGTTTTTCTTTCGTATACATTGTGAAGAATGAAGTTATTAATTACAAGCGTCATTTTTTCATCAAACATGTACACTCGTCGCCCTGGAAAATTTCTTACTTCCAACCTCAGTTAGTTCTTGAGATGCAGCACCTGCAGTAGTCATGTGACTTGCAGCAGTGAGATGATTGGTTGTTGCAGCGGATGCGGTAGCTGACATCGTGATGCTCGGCCAACTGGTGGAGAAGAAGGGAACTACTTACTACGAGAACAAGGACACCACGGTGAAGCTCCACGTGCGCGACACCAGCATCAACTTCGAGAACCTCTTCAATGGAGACAAGACCCTCGGTGAGCACCGGCCCTGACCTCTCCTCCTCTCTCTCTCTCTCTCTCTCTCTCTCTCTCTCTCTCTCTCTCTCTCTCTCTCTCTCTCTCTCTCTCTCTTCATTGTCAGCATAAATTCATGTCTCACCTACATTTTAAGAAAAATTATAAAAAAAGTTTCAACATTTTTTACTACTATAAAAGAAAGTTAAAGTAAAGAGTTGGGTAAATTATATTGCTTAATTTATTAAATTTTCACAGATTATTTTAGCTGCAATCCGTGATATTTTTTTTCCTTTGCATTTCAAACAGTCAAGATTATCTCGCCTTTCGGTTCAGCAACCAAACATTTCTGCATTACTTCAGTGCGGTATGTTTTCATCTTTTGTAGATATATATGCAATTCCAGGCAGGGAAAAAGGCAGATCCACGAGAGGGAGAGAGAGACCCCCCACCCTCTCCTCCCCTCCTTGGAATGCCCCTAAACAGTTTTAAAATACATGCGAAGTTTAACCACATGGCACCGTTTCCCTCATACCTCCATTGATCCAAACTTAAAACCGCGGGATAAAATCTATATTTCTCCAGAAACAAATGCTATATAGTTTCACTCTTCGCTAGGCTTAAAACGTTCTTACATTATCAGAATGTTCATTTCTCGGCTTGGAATAAAATCCCATTTGCAGACTTGTTAATAAACATCATGCATGTAAATGTAATGTAATGGCATGGTGATTATTAAGTCTAAAAAAGAAAAATTTTCAAGGCAACGAGTGCGCACCTTTGGACATAAACTTAACTCTTGATTTTTTTTATGGCGTTAATGGTCGCGATTCACGAAGCATTTAGCCAGGTTTCTAACCACGTTTGTAGCTGAACCACGTTTAACTGTATGTACCTGTTTAACACGTAAAACAGGTATAGTTAAACGTGGTTAAACTAAACGTAGTTAGAAACCTGGCTAAATGCTTCGTGAATCGCGTCCCATATGTTCGGAGATTTCAACGCCCGATAACCAAGACTTCTTCCTGTTTTCAGGTCCGGCGACCAACAAGTTTCTGAACGAGAACTCGAACGATATCCTCCAGGAGATCAGCCCAGCCGTGGAGGTGGTGACCGCGCACCTCGTGCAGGACATCGCCAACAAAGTGTTCCTCTCCTTCACCTACGATCAGCTCTTCCCTGCGTAATAAACACGAGAAAACTGCGCATTCTTCCTTCAGTAGCCAATAGAGGCTTCAAGTGTTCCCCGGCGGGAAAATTTTCTCCATAAGCCTCCATGTTAGAAAATTTGAATTTTTTCTCAGTAACTATTAATGCTATTAATTTGAAACCATCTCCTACACCCTCATTTAGAGGTCTTTTGTTAATGAATCAAGAACTTATTTTTCTCTGAAAAATTTCTTTTATGCCAAAAATGCAATTTCAAGTGTGTTTTTTTTTTTACATACGAGTAGGTTTAGATGGGACGGTGGAACACCGCGACATCAGCTGACTTGAAGCCTCTATATAATATATAATGTTTCATGCACCATATGACATATTGTTAGTTAAGAGTTGGTATCGAAGATGAATAAGATTGAAAACGTTGCTTTGTGAGATTAGAACATGAAACGACTATTCAAGGAGGAATCTTGAACTGTTGGACTTTGGTACACAATTGACTCTGGCAGTGATTTAGTTTAATGTATACATTTGGTAAATCAAAGCATTTATTGTGATCACTTGATAGCCTTCGTTTTATTTGTTAGATTTAACTTGGTCAGTTACGTAGGATCCCCCTTTCCATGACATAGGACATTTTTTTTTTAATTATGAATGTATGTTAATTGAATTTCATAAGAATTTCTGTAATTAGAACAGATTGTCGCATTAAAAAAATTACGCGATACTTGCAAGGAATTCTTTTCGTTCTGTATTATATATATTATCTGATTAAGTAAATTTAGCCACTGTGAGTGGCAATTATTCATATAAGCCTTGTTTTTTAATTACAATATATATAAGTTACGATACGCTTCTTCAATATTACAGTTTTATTGTTATTTAATTATATTATACATAATTACTTGTATTTATTTTGATATCATAATATACAGTATATGTTATTATATATTTTTAAAATTATAAAAATGTATTGAAAAAATTATTTTATGATTTAGGATTTTTTTTCTTTGTCTCTATGTTGTATATTTATGTATATACAAGCACAAGAGTAAAATAAATAATCAATAATAATGTACATATTTCATAAATATATATAATTTTAATACATTATTGCAACTTTGTTTCATTGCATTTGCAACATTAAATTTATTTTAGCATAACAATAAAAGCAGCCATTTCTATTCTCTGCAAAGAAATTTACTTCTTGGATCAATTACTCAAAATATTAATGTATGGTAAAAATTATTAAACGATACAATTTTATTTTTTTCCCGAAGTTTTCAGTTTTATTAATTTTTTTAGCTTTTACAGATCATCGGCTAAAACAAATTGTATTGCATTTGAAGCTTTGTTTTTGTTTTTTTGTTTGCCTTTTTTTTTTTTTTTTTTCTTTTTCAGAAATCAAATAATACTTTAAATAATGGTTCCCATGCAAAATAATAAAATATGTAGAAAAATATTAATTTATGTCACACGAAATGCATTGCTTTTCTATGTCATCAAATAGAAAATAGAAGTAAGGAAAACACACATAGCTTTCATTATTATTATCTTGACGTTTCTTCACTGTATAACATATATATAAAATTTATATATAGGTGCTTTTGGTTTTTGGTTTTTGGATTTTTATATCATGTGCTTGCTATATATATTATACATTTTCTTAGAGAGAAAGGACTGTTACACGTCCCAACATTATTGAAATGAGACTGAGGGAACCATAGAAAACCTATCAGAATGGACACTTGTCTTCTACTTTTATCAATGGATCAACGTGATGTCCTAAGCCTAAAAAAAAAAGTCTCACAGAGGAAGCAACGTAATTTTTATTTAAAACGGTCACCTATCTAAGTACTAACCAGGCTCGACGTTGCTTTACTTCCTTAATCTAATGAGAACTGGTCAGTGCACTGCGATACTTGTATACTTCTAAAGAAAAAAAGTAAACATTTGAAAGGTCTACAGGTTGGTTCAATGCCAGCTAATTATGGACTTTGACCTTGGTTGACCTTGCTACGTTTACCCCTGTGGTCAGGAAGACCACTATTTAGCATTGAGCCACACACGGAAGCAAAACATGCATACTTCAAGGGTAGCTGGTTTTTACCGCGCTTACCCGAGACGAGTTAAACGATAATATGTCGGTTAGAAATAAAACGAGATGGTACGTTTTTATTACATTTTTATTGACTCAAACTAACTTTGCAGTTGTTCTTTACAAACCAAAACTCACTTTAATGAGGTAGGTCAGAACACACGATTCCGGCAACTCGATCTTCAAAATTCATTTTTAAAGCAAAATCGCGTCAAAAAGTTATGCATATTTACATCCTTTTTGACGCTATAATAAAGATAAATTTACATGAGCATCATCAACGATTGATTTTGGTACACTTTCCGTGAAATCTGTTTTTCAAGATGGTTGACATACGATTTTACAGCAAATGCGCATTATTCAAGTTGCGTTTTATTAAAAAATCGTTCATGTAAATTTACCTTAAGTCAAAGTGTATTATAGTCACTGTGACATGATTCTAATCACTCTGTTGCTGTAAATGACGCTCTACAAAAAACATAGCCATCACAAAGCAACTCATTCATTCATTCTTTCACGATCATTCATCACTACATTTACGTATTTTTATTTTATTATTAGTATTATAAAAATTAAAATGTTTCATATCACCATTGAGGAACTCTAAAAAAATACAACATGGTAACTAATACACTAAATTTTTGATTCAATTTTGATTAATTATGATACCAAAATTTTATATTTCACTATGTACTGTTTGTGTATTTACTATATCAATGTGTAAAATTATAGGTTTTATATTTGGTTTGTTTCATAACATATTTCTCGGTAGAATTTTTATCATCGATTAAGGATATAATTATTATATTTTTGATTGTCATGCTAGAAATGACCATATCTTCATCTAAATGGAGTTATTAACGTATTGTAACTGTACAACAAGCCTTCGCCCCGTGACATGATTATGTATGACAGTAAGAATGAAAATGACACAAGTCCATTAGAAAAATAATCTAAATTTAACACGTACGTTGCATTTAAGCCTTTTTACAATAAAACAGTAATTGATATAGGCCCTTTTTATTTGACTGACTGCTCTAAAAAGTGCGTAACCATTCTGTTTTATATGCAAAGGACTGTACCTTATTGTTGTTTTATAACTAATCCTATTTCTAAATTGATTTGTGTCATTTCATACTCCAAACAATATTTTAGTAGAACTAAATTACATGTGCAGTCAATAGCAGATAAAATGAACCAACAATTGGTCCTTTGATTTCACGGTACAAATTTCACTACTTCTAGCTTATCACAGCTCTCTATGCATTTTCGCTTTATCAAGGATGCCCGCTCGATTGGTGAGTGGGCGGGAATTGTTGAGAGCTGTGATAAAAATTTGTACCGTGACAACAAAGGATCATTGTTGGTTCATTTTATCTGCTATTGACTGAACCACATGAAAGAAATTATCGAAATTATCTAATGCAATTTCACCAAACTATTGTCACACGGAGGGCTCGGCAGGTGGCAGCACTGTCTTAGTTCTCCGGCAACAGCTGCTCGAGAGGGTAGAGGTCAAAGACCTGACTGACGATACCGTGGATCACCTCGGCCACGGTCTCCTCCAGCACGGGCCTAATCTCGTTCACGATGTCACGCCAGTTCTCGTTGAAGAAGCGGTTGGTTGTGTCACCTGAAAATAACCAGCGTTAAAAGGTGCATTTCCATGGAGCGGGGAAAGCGAGAAAATCACGTGTCGCAGCCAATCAGAGGCTCGGGATTTCCTCGCCTTGCGGGGAGCGATTTTATCGCCAACATGGCCTCCATACGAGATTGAAGCAAATGCGCTTTTTTCGCCCCACCAAGTCCCCCTCAACATCGCTCCATTAAGCGCATGTGTTACATGAGCGGCAACGGCAATGCGATTTTGACTTATAAACTTCGAAATCATCAAATGAATTCACCGAGCGAAATTGCTCACTGAATTTGAATGCTCTTTTTAATCGCCAAATATAGCCACCAATGCCATGGATTTTACAGCAAGTGAGCATTATTCTCGCGTTGCAGCCTGAAAATCACCCATGTAAATTCCACTTTGAATACTAAAGAAGATAAATATATAAACTTCTGTATTTAAATTTAATGAGGTATATGGTACGCATTATCAGGACAATCTGAATGCATTCTTTGCAATATAATAATATTGTATAAAATGTATAGCGAGAGAAATAACTTATAAACGCAAAAGAAATTAAAGTGCCACGCCCCCTAAGTTGAACACTATATATGCTCACCGAGCTGCTTGTTTCCGTTGAAGAGGTTGTCGAAGTACATGGTGGCCCCACGCATCTCCAGGTTCACCTTGCGCTCCTTCAGGGAGATGTACGTCTGGCCCTTGCGAGTCTCCGAGTTTCCGCTCAGCACCACGTGTGACGTCACGTCGGCTGAGAGGACAAAGGACACGTTAGACACGAGCAAGATATTGGAGGGCATTCACAAAGCCCTGTAACCCCCACTTTAGCCTCAATTTTTATCCCTGGTGCTAAACATGGTGCTAAACTATTAGTTTAACATGGTTTATAGCCCCTGGTTTAGCACCATGTTTAGCACCAGGGATAAAAATTGAGACTATTAAAGTGGGGGTTAAAGTGCTTTGTGAATATACTCCCCATATATATTCTAATTTTTGGTAGTAATAAATTTTAAAACTTTTTGTTTTTTAATGGGAGGCATACATGACCAAAATGTGTTAATTGCCCCAAAATATCAACCAATCATTTTTGTTGTTTAACTCTTTTTCAGTCTATCGTTAGAAATAACAAATAAACACAACACAATATAATAAAAATTTAACTTAACATTATACTGGAGGTACTTACTGAAGTTTCCGTCGCTACGACCGCTCCCCTGCACGGGCACCACGAGGATGCGACCGTCCACCTCGTAGTCGCTCTGGATCCTCAGCACCGGGAAGAACAGCTCCATGTCCAGACGCAGTCGCTCCAGGTCCACGCTGGAACCACGTGACGTCATAGGTCAGTTAATGAATATTGATCGGAAGAGACATGAATTTGTGCATGGGTGACCCCAGCAGGAGGGGGAAAGTGTCTGGTTGACCCCAAAATCAAGAAGCTAATTTGCTATAAAAATGCCTCCAAGTGCTGGGGTCTCGTTCTATAGCAAGATTGGTGTCATCTTTGTACGGTTTATATTGTAATAAATTAATTTGCTTTTAAGAGATACAAGAAGACAAATGATATTTTCACTATCTATATTTTCTGTTTATTCTAATATGAGCCATATATCTCAGCTTCTCTCTATATTAGCCTCTATTCTATCTATTCATTGAATTAATGTGCATACTAATTATTTTATAAATCAAATTGTCCATTGCAAACCAAAAACTCATGTCACTTCTTTGTTTCAAATTTTGGTTAAATTTACATTAATATTACCAGCTTTCTTTTTTACCTTATATGTCGTAAACATGAATTCTTAAGTCATAACAAATAGGTAATATTTATAAATTCATGCATGAAACATTTCGTGTTGCCTGACCCTGCCCGCCATCTGTTTGCTATGCAGCTCACACGAACAAACATTTGCAGAAAGTCACGTGACACGTGACCACTTGCGATTTTCAGACCTGACGATGAGTCACCTTTGTCTCATAGGAAGCGACACCCAAAATTAAAATATCAAGGTGGGATTACACGAGCAATGGAGACGAAGGGACACGATTTTAAAGTGCATCAGCTTGCCATGAAATACTCAAGGTACTTTTCCATTAGGCGATGTCAAATAGGGGCGAGAAAGGCGTACTTCCTTCAGTATCATATGGCGGCCATATTGAAGATAAAATCGCTTCTCGGGAAGTGATTTTATAGCCAACATGGCCACCATACGATGTTACTGCGAGTGCGCTTTTTCCGCCCCGATCGACATCGCTTCATGGAACAGCACCTTAAGTGCTAAGATAAAACAAGTTGAGATAGCGAAATCTCCAGCTATCAGCACCACATAATTTTGAAGTAATTAAGTTTGCAATATTCGCATCACATCGCTCCATAATATCACTCGCGTAACTACACCTTCAGTGTTCAAAATTTATCATGACATTCTCGAACGTCAGTGGGATTCCCGATGATTCCTTTCACCATTGTTTGTGTGCATAAATTAGCCGTCTCTCCTTGCGCAGTTTACTCGAGGACATGTTGATGATTTAATGCTAAATATATTTTACACTTGCTCTTTTACAACATACAATACGATGACATTTAAAAAACAGTTTTGTAATACTTGTCGTTTGAAAATATTACATTCTCTCTACAGTATTAGACAAAACAAGTGAGTCGGGGCATATAATAAAAATATACTTAGTACATGTTCCACCCTGTATTTGAAAAATATCAATGATTCAAAAGATAAGTTAATTTTTTATGGATATTTTGCTTAAGTATTTCAAAGCCTAGCTCTTTAAGTTTCCATTCTATCTGCAATTAGTGATATATTATCATCACAGTATGTACTAACTACTAGCCACAGTAGAAAAATATTATACCAACTGCTCCGAAACATTATTTTAAATTCCTGCTTATAATATTAATTAATAAGTGAAAGTGCAAATCGTCGCCAGTGACGTCATCGGTGCTCACCTGACGCTGCGCACAACGACGTCCCTCGCGCCGGACACGCGCAGGTTGTTGAAGACCGACTTGAAGGCGACAGGTCCATTACCCTGGTTCAGACGGACTGACGGGATCTCAAGAGGGTCGTAGGGAGGAATGCGGAACTCAGGGATACCTGGGGACAGAGAGTCAATATCAGTAACAAAATTACAGCATGAAAATTAATTGTAAAAGATTGAAATTGTGAAAAGTTCTATTCAGTTCATTTTTTTTTTTTTTTTTTCGTCCTCGTAAGATGCAACTATAAAATTTTAGTATGAAAAATGAACGTCCTGAGAATATATAAATAAATTATCAGCCTCATTCATAATGTTCTTTTTTAATTACTGTTAATTCAATTAAAAATAAATTGTATTGATTCAATTAACTTCAATTTTTAATTGAAAAGAAATCTTTGAGCATCTATTTCAAAATGACATCAACCACAGAAATGTTCCCTTTTGTTTACAAGGTAGTAATGTTGTTTTGCAACTTAACGCTCCATGCACCTGAAGGTAACTTGGTCAGGTACTTACCCTTGATCAGGTAGGGTCTCAGCTTGTCCACGGAGTCAACGAGGCACTTGCTGAGGGCGGGGTCCGTGCGCTTGCAGACCTTCACATAGCTCGCTGTAACAACAACAGAGAGGTCAGCACACAGTAGAATTGATTTAAGATTTAAATTTCCCGCCGGAAGTAATCGGAAGTGAAAAATTTCTGGTCATTCATGTCTGAGTTTTGATTTATTTTGTTATAAATAAATCAGTACTTTAATAAGAAACTTTTCTGCAAAATTCCCAAATATGAATTGGAAAGACAAAAATTTCACACTTCCGGCTACTTCCAAAAGAAATGTCAAATTAAATTGACTGTACCGACTTATTTACAAAATTTTAAAACTTTGAGATGAACAGAAAAGTAAGAAAGCAATAATTTCCGGCTATTTCCGGTGGGAATATTAAATTAATTTGAGTGTACCTCCTGCATTTTAGAAATACGTGCTGAAGTGTCTGAAAATTAGTTCTCATTTCTCTCGATTACGTACCATCAAGAACAATTTTTATGACTAAAATTAAATCATTAGAAGCGTTTATCTTGTATCGTCCTTGGGCTTATGGAAATAAGTCTTTTGATAAACATTCTTCCACTTGTTTGAAACGATAACAAATAACAAGAAATACTCGCAACAAATTTAGATTTTTTGCGGAGAAAAAAAAAAGCAATTAGCGCTACCTTGGAATTGATTTGATATACCCTTGATATCGAATTATATGAAATTCAAAACAAGTTCCATCGACCAGTTTTGTTTTCTGGTCTTTAATGTTAGAATGCTGTATCAATTAAATAACTATTTCACTTCAACATTTTTACTCGACAAAACTGAATTATTATAATCACACTTATTCCGCACATAGTAAGAAATATTAAAGTTAAGGTGATATTACATGCATATATGATACAATTTTATTGTTCTATTTATTGCATATAAATTGTCCTTACAAGAAAATACCTCAACGTTACTTGCACAAATGGAGTAGAAGTTTTCTTGTAATAAGGGGATTGTATGCAATAATTAGAAAAATATATCGTGTAATACTGATTTCCATGGTTTCCTCATAAAAATTATTATAAAAACCGGGGACAGTCCTTGATGAGATAAAACAGAAATCATAAAAGCGTTAGAAGCTTCAAGTCAGCTGATTTTGCGGTGTTCCCACCGTCCCATATCTAAACCTATGTATAAAAAGAACTCGAAATTGCTATTTTGGCAATAAAGAAATTTGTTAGAGGAAAATAAGATCTTGATCCTCTAAATAAATCCTCTAAATGGGGGGGGGGGGGGGGGTAGGAGATGGGCTCAAAGCTTTAATAGTTACAGAGAAAAAAATTCAAATTTTCTCCATAAGCCATAATGTTAGAAAATTCAAATTTTCTAACATGGTGGCTTATGGAGACAATTTTTCCCGCCGGGGAACACTTGGGTTTATGTCGGTAAGGTCGTCTCTCACGATTAAGATCATCTCGTGAGAAGACGTTGTCCTTCCTCCGCCCCCTGACACATTTGTGCAGCTGCTGCAATTGCGCAATATTGTTTACCGATATTGACCATGAAAGTGCATCTCTTATCTGTATATCATATTTTATTGACTAATCATTTGATAACTGTGCATCATATTATCAAAGAATTCCAACTGTTGCGTGATTTTCCTGCTTATAAGTGCAAGCGTTTTATTCACTTTTCCTGTTATATAAAGTTACTGTGACTCTCTTAAAGTAGAACATATACGATTGGAGTAAAGATTCTGGAGCAAACACGTGCATTAGTTGAGCATGCAAGGGCATATCGAGAATTGTAGTGCTGGAATTGCTCGCTGTACTGAAATTTTTATTATGACGTTATGAGACGACTGTAATTTAGGTAATTAAAAAAAAATTAAATTATTTAATTTTACGATCATTTTTTTATTTTAAATACCAACGTTAATTAATAAATTAAAGTTTTGTATGATCAAACACAGCAATAGTGCTCACGATTCACAATAATTAATAATATACTAATTTTAACATCACTTTATATTTTCTATAATGGGAAAGAAAACAAAGTTGGAAGCTTTAAATAAAATAATGATGTTAACTAGCTTTTCTATATAGCACACTATTATTAGCTTCATAGAAGCAATAATAAACAATAATAAAAACAAAAATAACAATAAAACCATAATAAAATAATTTAATTTAAAATAATAATGATAGTTGATGTAGTCCGGATTTGATATTTTTTTGTATGCAATAAAAACCCATCAATTTAAATTTATATGAAAAAAACTATTTCTAATCACGCACAATACCTATAACTTGTTACTTATGAATACATCACTCACAAAAATACAGTTGTCATATTTTGATCATTTATAATCAATTAAAAAAAATTAAAGAAAAAAATAAATTCCTTATAATAAGAGCTAAATTTCTTAAGATAAAGATATAAAAATGAGCCTTATTGTTACTCACGTATGTTCCTGGCCTGTGCCACGCCCACCATACACGCGGCCGCCGCCACAAGCAAACAACAAGAGGTCCTCAACATCATTCTGATGGTGACTCGAGCGAGACTGCGGGATTGAAGGTGGCCTTTGGCTTTATACTCCTCCACTACTACCCCTCCATACACTGAGGGGATATGTGACCAGGAAGGAAGGGAGTATAAGGTTAAGGTCGATACATGACGACCTTATGACAGTAAGTTGATATTATACAGTCTCATTATAATATATGCAGGTGCACGCAATTCAACAAATAATCTTCCTTTGTCTTTTTAATTTTCATGTATTTTTTGTATTAATATTTATATAAAGATATTTTTTTATGATAGTCATGCATGCTAAAAGATTTTTTTCAATGAAAATGTTTAAAATTAACATTAAGTAATTGTCTATATTGTTATTACAACATTGAAGTTTATTTTTACTTTTAAATTTTTAATAGCTTGAAGTAATTTACAAGCAAGTCCATAATTTTATATTCATTTTTACACCTCTATATATGGTAATGTTTTCAATAAAGAAACTTGAACTCAAATATTACATCACTTAATCTTCGTAATTAATTATAAGTTACCTAAATTTTATGTAATACAAACACCAGCAGATGCAAAACAATACATTTTTATAATTCCGATAAAGTTTTTTTCAACGTTTACTTACATTAATTAGAGATATGAATATAAATATGTCATACATAGAAGTGTAATTGTCTATGATTTTGCATCCGATGGTTTTGTTTTAATTTACTTGCAAGGAAAGAATGTGTTCGTCTGATAATCAAGAATTAAATTTTCCTTATGTTATACCCTGTACAGACGATAATTCATATTCTTGAAAGAGTTATTTTGATATGTTTTTACATATTGATTCATGATTATTGTGTATTTCTGAAGAAATTATATCATTTGTTTTATTCTTTAGTCAGAACGGTCAGTCAGATCTTAAGAAGGTGCAATCATTAAAAAAAAAATGGCATTTCAATAACAAAGATAATATGCATTTTAAAGCATGCGTGACTAATTCTGTTCGTGCAAAGATGCTTACACGCAAAGATCATGTTTAGTATCCTGCGCAAAGTAACAACTAAATTATATTGTGAAACATTTATATAATACCAACGTAATATGCAGGATAAATTTTTGCTATACTAAAGCATCAACTCGGATAAAATTTGAAATGTCATGTTCGCTCTTATAAAATTAACTTTTGTGCATATCGTATATATGCACCTCGACCGATCGGCATGGACAGTCGACTTTTTTGCTCCTTTTATTTTGCGTTCTCTTTTATAAACATGCTGTGATATGAGGTACATAAATAAAATTCAAGGTACATTTAAATACTCATTAAGAAAAAATAATCATTTACAGTCCTTTTTAGACAAGTAATGACAATTTGCAATAATGAAGACTTGTAAACTGCAGATAGACAGGGGTGAAGGTATTTTTGTGTTAATCCCAATCCCCAGCAAATTGGTCATTGTCTTGGGAGAAATACGGAATAATGAGCTATCTGCTTACCACGATTTTGTTGCAATAATGAGCTATCTGCTATTTCAGGTGATTAGTCGTAAATCGGTATAAAATAAAGCTCATTCTTGCGCTCACCTGAAATAGCAGATAGCTCATTAAGATCGTGGCAGGCAGATAGCTCATTATTCCGGACGAGGGACGATATATACAGGGCGTCCCAAAGATCTTTAGATTTTTCAAACCCAAATAACGAACAACCCCCCAAAAAAAAACAATACTGACTTCATATACATCAAATTAAAGCTCTGAATTTAACATTTTCAAAAATGTCAACAGGACATGGTGTGGAGTCTCAAAAGCCTTATATCCAGAGGCATAGGAACACTTCGTCCACAAAGCGACGGAAAAAAAAACAGTGTAAAAAGCTCCCATCTTGGCCATTTGCCTTCTATTATATATACGTAACAGGTAAAATTGAAAATCACATTTTAGATTTTTTTATTTTTTTTCTGCTCAAATTTTTGAAAATTTTAAATTCAGAGCTTTAATTTGATGTATATAAAGTGAACATTAAAAAATACCAAACGGTTGTTAATTGGCTTTGAAAAATCTAAAGATCTTTGGGACACCCTGGGGACCCTGGTATATAATACAGAATATAATATATAATATAAGGTTGATTAAACTTTTTTCCTCCTTCCCCCTGTTTCGCTGATTTGTTTTCTGATTTCACCTCTGAAAATTTAAAAATATCATAAAATATCATAATATCATACATATGCAATGCATTTCTTGCAGTCATAAGAAATTATTTTCATTACTACCTATACATTTTTTTTTTTTTTACAAAATTTTCATTTAATTTTTTACATTACAACTTTTTTCTAGTATTTTTAACTGTAATTGTTCGGTAATTACTCATGTACTGTATGTTTTATTACGTGTATACCTTGCATGTAACTGATATATGAGATATATAATTTTAGTTTAAATTTGCAACATTTTCATCACTATAATATGATATATACGTAGTAATGTTTAAAATACAAAATATGAATATCTTAATTTTAGAATTAATACCAGACTTCTTAAGCTACGATTATAAATGAAATTATTTATAATATAACCCCAGCACGTGTCTCAACTGCAAGGTTGTTTTTGACGAGGTGTTCCCCAAAAGTCCCTCAGCCATGAAATCATCTCGTGGCGAGACCGACCCTGACTGGATCGCACAGTAATGATTATGTGAGGTTTTAATAAACTTAAAAATACAATAAATAAAACATTACTGTGTGCATGGTGAATTTATTCAGAGATAAAATCATGTGCAATTATTTAGTGACGGTGAGAATTTTTGTAATTTTAAGTTTTTAGTTTTTATACATAATTAAATATTGCTGCAGGAATACGTCAAATTTGACATATATTTACGGCCCCATGAATTTAATGCGGTAAATTGGACATATTGCATCATGGGGGGCGATTCACGAAAGAGTTATCCAGAAAGTTATCCACGTTTCTCAATAACCGCGGTTAGCGACAGCCTAATTCAATGACACTAAACATGGTCAGTGACAAACCTGATTAACTATCTTCTTGAATTGCACCCAATATACTACGAATCCAGGAGTACGGAATAGGGTTCGATATTTATAGCTCCAGGAATGGATAACAGACATGACATTTTTATTGCAGTTAAATAGAGGGTACCAAATTATGCTTATACTCTGATTTTTTTTTAGTTCTTTAGAGTCCCGGAACTATTTTTAAATAATTATTGAAAGTTCTGTAAGTTATGATGGTACCCCTGTATCGTTATAATAAAAAGAATAGGGTCTAGACGCCAATTGAAGCCTCCAGGGGGCGTGGCTGCACTTTCAATAATTATTTAAAAATAGTTCTGGGACTTAAAAAAATCTGAAAAATTTAGAGCAGCATAATTTGGTACCTTCTATTCATTTCTGCAATAAAAATTTTCATGTCGTTTGTCCATTCGACATATTTTAGATGCAACATTACGATATTTACGGCTTCAAGAATGCAGTATCGTATTATTAGATGTGACATTGCGATATTTACGGCTCTAGACTACTCCGCCCTTCCGCATGGCTTCCCCGACTGGATTTTTGCAGTGAAATGAAGCAGCACACACCAAGGCTAGCCAGACGTGTTGTATATGGCACTGTCAACTACATTAAACCAGACAATTTTGATTTAACACTTACACGGAGATTTTTTTTATAGTGTTCAGAAAGCTTTGTATTATGTTGCATATTATAAAAAAAATATTCGATGAAATAACTGGTACTGTTTTTATTCAGTCAGACCCCCTAGCTGCATGTTTGGTGGTATCGCAATGTTTAACGATTTGGGATGTATTCAAACAGCTGGATTGTTATTCATTCTATATAATTGAGGTTTGAGTGTTTCTTTGAATGAATAAATTAATATTTTTTATTCAGATTTTACTGTTTTTTAGTCTCCACAGACTGTTAAAATTGATGGTATAGTTTCTTAGTGGCTCATGCAATTACTCCAAAATTACATCAATGTCAGTGAAATGATGCAATACCAACTTATAGCTGGGAATTGATTTAACATTCTATAGGAATATAACATTTTACAGTATAACCCATCTATAAGGATATAATTATGACATCTTACAAAGTTTAAACTCCCCTAATATTGTAAATTGCTATTGTTAAAAGGACTTCCTGATAGCATTGATTTTTTTTTTCTAATACTGCGATGATGACAGCCCGTCGGACCAATATAGCTTATAGTCTGGCGATACAGAAAGAGGAAGACTAGATGATATATTTATAATAAACTTGTTCAGTGTTTTTCCGTGTACGAATGTATAATTTAAAAATAAAACATTTTTAATCTTAAAATTTTCGTTGGAATAAATTTATTGCAACCTTCACATTTATACCAATAAATTAAAAAATATAATATTTACAGTTGCTTACATTCAAGAATTTTAAATCATGTACATAAAATATATTAAGGGGCATTCACAAAGGCTTAAGGCCACATTTAGGGCTTGATAATTTAAGACCAGAAATTTTGGGTCTAAAAAGCATGCCTAAAATCGGGCTTTCAATTATCGAGCCCTAAATGTGGCCTTAGGGCTTTGTGAATGCCCCTTCTTAATGCATGAGTAGGGTCTTTAATTAGTAGTAATTAAAATGAAAGTTAAATTATAAAGTTATAATGATAATAAAAACATATTTTTTTGTATTAATAAGTTTAAAATAAAAAAAAATCAAGTTAAATTTCACAAGTTCAACTTATAACAAACAAATACAATGCTAAAAACTTGCGCAATTTTTCTTTAATTACGATTAATATTAAATTTATTTAATTTTAAGTGTTTTTAAAAAATGCCTTTTAAATGAGAATTCTTAACTTTTGGATATAAAAATACTTTATGTTAACATAATTATTAAGGGCAGGTGAAAATTAGTATTCAATTCCCTATATATCAATTATAACTATAATTAATTATATTTATTTTAATTGTATAATTTCAAAGCCTCATTATTAGACAATAATATATTCCTATTAAATTACATATAACATAACACTGAATGAAAATTTTACTCCCAAAATAATCAATTTCTCCTTTACAGCTTAATTATCCACAGAACCTGTTTGTGCTGTATGCATGCTACTATTTGATTTTATGATCGTGTACGCCTTTTCATGACGTATATTAAAAATTAACATAACACCTAAACATAAACCTGATCATGGAATTGATCACGTAACCTTAACAAAAATTGTCGAGTCATGCTGTGCGTATACACTGCGAAAATTGGAGTTATTAATTATGTATTCAAGCACCTTAAGCATTATTTTTTCATCAGATTCGCACATTAATTAAGCGTTATAAATTCAAGACTTGCTTTAAGCGCTAAGCACTTCCGGTGTCTGAAGAAAAATACTTATTTTTCGCAGTATAAACATTGGAAGTTGAAATTATATGAGCATATTATTCATCATAATGATGGCTAATCCATCGTTCTTCTGAAATTATATATAGTGTGAAAAGCTCTGAAATATTAGAAAAATATACAAAGATTTTTTTTTTCTTGCAACGTATACGTGACATTGTACTGGGGGCTAGGATTCTCTAGATATTGCTAGGATAAAGCAATATCTACAACATATATATTATAAACATAATAATTAATAATGACCAATAAAATTCTTGAAAACTAATGAACATTGTATTTATTTACATGCATATTTATATATTATGCAGTGTCCATCATTGTTCAAAATTGTTCAAAGGTTCAAAAATAGAAATTTATCGACACTTGATTCTCTCTCTCTCTCTCTCTCTCTCTCTCTCTCTCTCTCTCTCTCTCTCTCTCTCTCTCTCTCAATTTCTCAATTTTATTGTGCATTTGTATGAAATTGTTATAATTTGTGAAAACAATTAAAATTCCTGATGGCATGCATCTATTAAATTTTCCTTTCCTCTACTATAAATCGTCTAATATGTTAAAAATAATCTGCTGCGCTTTGCAAAATTCTTATTGGACAACCTGCAGGAAAAAGTTTCAATGTATATTTGGATATAAGAGGACTTTGATTTTTTGTATAGTTGTCAATTTGAAGCCCCTATAACATCCTTAAGGTCGTGTTGCATAGGGAAAAGCAATGCACATAGCGTTTTTCAGCAAAGTTTCAAAGAAATTGATAAATCAATTAAATTTGAAATTTTTTCAACATATTTATTAATTTGAACAATTTAAGGTCCTCAGTCAAAATATGCAAATAAAAAAATCATGCACATTTTATACGTCCACTGTATCATTTTTGCATCTAGGGTTTTAATTTTTTTACAGAGTTACACCCTTATGAGCTTGAATCTTGAGGCAGGGTAATAGGTAGGGGACAAGAAGGTAGAGGATAGTGGTCATGGCCTGTTACGAGTAGTACCAGGGAACCATGAAAAACCTCAGTTAGGACGGACACTTCTACTTTTATCAATGAACCAAAGTTATGTACACTCCTCGCCTCTTGAAAAGTTCCCTTCTGCAGTCTTGTTAATCAGTTTATAGTCACCATTCCCCGTAAGAATAACAAGGCCGCAAAGTAAAATTCTCCGAAGCGACAACTGTACAAAGCCTAAAAAAAATTCTTGATAACATTTTTGGGGTGAGATTGTTTATAGTTATATTTTTGTAATAACAGTCATTTACGTTTACATGACGGTGTTTTAACGTATTCGTTGACGACGGATAATGTTATTCTTATGAGACGTCTTCAATGGAGGATCCGTATTTAAACACCTTCATGTGAACGTAGTGATTGATAGATGATTTTATACAGCAACAAACATCACAGTAGACACAGCTAGCATCATGCAGATGCATTTTTCCCTGCAGCCTCCTACAAATGCTGTACCATCCCGCGAGAAGCGAGAGTGCTTACCGACTTGCCTTCACCTAGATCGCCAGCTGTGTACTCGTTTATAGCCGCTCTGCCCTGGATCTACGCTACTACTGAGGTACGCGATAATGATCCTTATGTAGTCGGCATGATGGTCCATCGGTTTAGTGACGTCACTCGGAGAACGCGATCAAGTCTAATGGGGAAAACCCAACTTGTGAATGCAATTAAAATAAATGTAATTTCAGAATTAATTAAGTTTATTAATTCTATATTAAAATTAGATTATTATAGCATAAATTATAGATGGTTTAACTTATAAACCTTTGCAAATCGTATAGCTTTTAATTAAAACTAAAAAAAAAAGAGAGTGCATCTTTAACCTGTAATCTCTATATATTATTCAGTGTTTAGGCGGGTTGCATTTTCGTTATTTTCTTTTTTAATTTATTGACAGTTTGAGGTGACGAAATAAAGTTAGAGCTAAATCTCTCTCTGGTAAATGTTTACTTATAAAATAATTAAATTTAAATCCACCATCTTTTATAATAATATGAGCACTTATAATAATTAAAAGTGTCGTTATTTATACAGTATAAAAAATAGTAATAAATTTGTCTACAGTTCAAAGAATTAGCAACATAATTTTAATTTGCCAGCATCCACATGAATATCGTGCAATTTTTGATTATTTGCCAGAATAATTGAACAACCAGCTTGAATTTTCTTTATTGCAGAAATTAATAGAAAGCATCAAATTATATTACCCTGAAAGGCCTGAATTTTTTCATTTTTTTTTTTTTTTTTTAGATACCATGCAGGAAGTATTATTAAAAAGTTTTGCCGATGTCGGGTTTGAACCCACGCCCCTTTTATTACCATCATAATATTTATTATTATTAATATTTTAATAAGTTAATTGACACCTCTCACTGCACTTTCAATAATTTAAAAAAAGAGCTAGCCTTTTTTTAAATTATTGAAAGTGCAGTGAGAGGTGTCAAAAAAATCTGAAAAAAAAACAAAACAATCAGTGTAGCATAACTTTATACCTTTTATTCCTATCTGAAATAAAATAATTCATGTAGGTAGTACTGTACATTGTACTTTTCTAATATGCATAATAAGAGCTATTTTCCTTATCTCTAAACGTTAAAAGTTACGTATCGGATTAATATTTAATTTAAATCTCAAGCAGCTGTTTTATAATGACCTCAAATGGCAGATAAAAGTGATTTTTGTTGTACTGAGTGCAGGTGGAAACAGGTTGTAAGTTGTCAGTTAAATATGAACGACAATGAGACAAATCTTTATGGCCTCGTTAAAGAAATGGTAACTTCACTTTAAGCTGAATTTACATGTGCAACAGTTGCGACGTGATTGCTGTGAAATATCAAACTACAATATTATAGCGTTGCCAATATTATTAGATGTAAATAATATATCTAATAATATTTGTGAAGGCGCAATTCACGAAAAGAGTTATCCATGTTTCTCACTAACCACGTTTATAAGTGCTATTAGACTGGCGTTAATAACCATGGTTAGTGAGAAACCTGGATAACTTTCTGCCTTCTGGATAATTTTCTGGATAACTCTTCCATGAATTGTGTGCTTTACTTATTTTATTGTATTTATTTTTATGTTTTATTGTATTGCGATGACAAAATTATACAGTATCAATGAACATGGCTGCCATAGGATTTCATTGCAAGTGCACAATATTTGTAACACGTCACTCTAAAAAATTACTGTCATGTAACTATACCTTATATTTTGAAATAAAATAACTGAAATTAATTTTATAGCCATAAGCTTATTTTATTGACGAAAACCTTGGTTTAAATTGCACGTAAAACAAAAATTTTGGTTACAAAAACTACAATATGTAATATTTCAACGCATATAATAAGCCATAAAAAATATTTATAGATCTACAAAAGTCAATTATTTAAAATTATTTTATATTAATTTTTTGTTATAAAATATGATAATTTACAATGAAATGATATTAAATTAAATTGAGTACATTGGTTAGTCACAAAAAATATAAAAATTCTAAAACTACATACAATTGAACAGTGGCAAGTCAGATAATTTCTAAATATACTTTTTTACAAGACAGTGTAAGGGGATTCCACTAACCATTATGTAAGTATTACTCCATGTTGGACCCCAAGGTTTTTAACCTAACCCCATCCCCCAAAACACCCCTTTTTTCTACTGCTTCCACTGATAATATGCATCATGGACTGATGTCTCACTTAAAAAAGAACACTTAAAAAATATACAACGTTTATAATATATAAAAAATATCAATATATAGAGACAAAATTAAAATTTGCAGAAAAAATAATACAATTTGTCCAATGTTATAGTGTTTAGAAGTTTAAAAAGAAACACCTTTCAATTACATTTTAACACGTGAAATGTCTTGCGGTGGACAACTCTTTATATATAATTTCTGCATTTAAATTTAGATGAATAGTATAATATACTAAAAATATAATTTAAAATATTAAATAACACTAAAAATATGGCAATAGTTACATTTTCTGGACTACAGTTTTTCTACTTTTTTTATATAACAAGTTTTGTATTTTGTAACTATTTTATAAATATAAGAATGTTCGTAATTAAATGCATAATCGATTACTGAAACAACAATCGGATGAACCATCCGTACAGGTAACAAGAGAAAAATAATTGTCATATACTGATTGTGTATTTACGAACAATCCCAATTTCAAGTTTACAGCTTTTTCTTACAAATGAGTGATATTTGATCATGTCAAATGGATGAATAATATAAAATAGACTACAAATATGGCACAATATAATTATTAACTTATGGATCACACATACACATTCCTGTATCATATCCTGTCATAACATTCAAAAAATCAAATATAAAAGATTTCTTACAGAGTAGTGTATGTATATAGCATAATGGAATGAAAAATGGTAACTCGGAGACCATAGGGGGTATTCACAAAGCAGTTTTGCTCTACTTAATTAAGCCTTGATTTTTATTCCAGGTTAAATCGAAAACAGATGCTTCAGCACGGATTTAGCCCACATTTTTTAGTACTATGTTTAGCACCATGTTTAGTACACGAAGTGCTTTGTGAATGCCCTCATGGTATTCTTACGTACTATGGGAAATATCGAGATGCATGTAGTTCGCACGTCCCTATGTTGGCATGAACAATAATCCCTGCTTCAACATCAAATCATCCGTAGACTATACTAAAGACCGTACAAGATATCCGGGTCTCATGGTGAATTTCTAGTAAAAATTGCCGGAAATACGTGATTTCGATCTACTCATTTCCACTCCAAATGTTTGCTTTGTTATCTTTTGAAAATGACCAATAAAAGAATTTAATTGAAAATACGGGCTATATACTATACATCAATCGGAAACGGAAATAAGCCGAAATTTTGTCATTTCCAAGCGCAATATACAGTATGAAAGACTGTATATTTTATAATGGTCTGGTAACTGCATTATCGGAGGGAGTAAGAACTATAATAATACATTTATTATACTAAAAATATCCCCTCCCCTTAAGATGTATTGCTTGTATGGTCTATGGGATCGTGCAAACTGCAGTTGAAAAACTCGCTCTGACACGTCTCTCAAGAACTGACGATGACGTGGATGACGATGAGGTCTCACGCTGCGGTCTCCTGCAGCATCGGCCCTCGTCCAGCCACGATGGTAGCGGCCTCGGTGCTTCCGTAGCTCGAGCTGAACGGACCAATCAGCACCGAGCTGCCGTCGCCTCGTCTCCACGTTCCGTACCTAAGACCAAGCTCGTCATCATAACGAGGTTGTTTTTCATCTTCAAACGATGCGATCAAGCTAAACCAGCGAAAAATTATGTAAGCAATGCAAAGCGGAGAAAAAAAAAATGAAGTGCTTGGGTGCATAGCTAAGTACGGTCTATTCTCAAAAACAAAATTGGCAAAAGGCAAAGCGGAAAACAAGAGGAGGGCGTAAAGGTTACTAACAAGGAAAGGTCGCGAAGTGCAGGTGGGGAGTTTTAATGTAAAATTTACATGCAATGTAAATCAAATATAAAAAGTAAAATAGCGGCACCATGGCATGGCATGCGCTGTTGTCAAGCATTCTAGAAAGGATGCAGTATATTTATTTAGCTGTTGCATGAGTTTTGGGTGCTTAAAAATTAATTACAATTTCTATCAAGTGGAATATGCATAAATTTCTATAGTTGCCAGCTGTTGCCTTGGAATATTTCCTTCACCATCAGATGGAGACAGCCATCTCCATGAAAGATATATGAAAGATTGATGGAAGATATATGCGGCAACAGCTGACTTATTGAGAAAGACACAACTCTCATGCATTCATCACACCCAACATGCTACCAACGTCGTAAAGGCGCTTCTCCATGAAGCGATGTCAAGGGGGGACGAGAAATGTGCACTTGCTTCAATATCAGGCGCGGATCCAGGAGGGGAGCTGCAGCTCCCCCCCCCCCGAAATTTTGGAATTAACATGGACAATATAGTCATTTCCCCTACTCCAAATTTTTTTTTAAACATTATAGCCTTATTGAGGCAGCCCCCTCCGAATTTTTTTTCTGGATCCGCGCCTGTTCAATATATCGTATGGCAGCCATGTTAATACTTCTTTCCCGCACCGCTCGACATCGCTCCATGGAAATCCACCTTGCATTCGGACATCGATGCTGCTGCACTCTGTGAATGAACCTTCCACTCACCTATTCTTGTAGCTACTGCAGACACTCAAACCGTTCACCATTCCTGGTGGACGTTCGATGGGATGTCCCTCGACTACGGAACGACCCCGTCTGCGTCCCGAGTTCCGCACACCGTTGCTGGTTCCGTTAGCCACTCCGTTAGCCGTGCCGTTTGTCCTGGGTACACCGTTATCAATATCCTCATATTCCGTTGTCGAGGGAATCTCCTTGTAGGGTTGACGACCCGCGCAGCACAGGAACACGATCACGGCTGCACCCTGAATGAGAGAATGAGATATTATAGAATGTAAAAATTTTAGTGGCTTAATCGAAAGAAGGGGTAAAAATATAGTACTGTGAATTTTTTCAGATTTTTCTGAGACCAGGAACTATTTTTAAAAACTTATTGAAAGTCTATTTTATGACGTCACGGGTGGCACTGCCCTATCCTTTTTCTTAAGGAGTGCCGCCCGTGACGTCATCAAAATAGACTTTCAATAATATTTTAAAAATACTTCCCGGTCTCAGAAAAATCTGAAAAAATTCACAGTACCATATTTTTACCCCTTCTTTCGATTAAGCCACTAAAATTTTTACATTTTATAATATCTCATTATGTGACTTCTGTGTCTGAAACGTTCATTCATGTATTGTCATCGCTTTGGAAAATTTTCCTTTGCATGCAGCCTTATTAATCACCATGTCCCGTAAGAATAACGCAGGCAGGGGTGGATTCAGCTCGCGTATCGGGGGGGGGGGGTTGCTCTATCCCGCAATGTTAAAATTTAGAGTGGGAGGGGGGCGACAGGTGGGGGGTGGTAACACCTTCAATATAATTTGGGACCTTTTTTTAGGGGGGAGGGCGATCACTTCTATCGCCCCTTCCCTTGGATCCATTTTCCAAGGCGACGACTCTTATACACTCCATTCGAATAAAAATTTATTGATGGTATATAGAGTGTTAAAAAAATGACAAAATTGACAGATACATAACTTGACATATCTTCTATTTAAATACGCATTTTACAATTTCATACTTTGTTTCAAATTGAAAAAGAAAAAGTTTCAATTTTGATCGATATAAAAAGCAATCAGCTGACCAGCTCGCAGACTCACCACGAGCACGTGCAGCAGCACCACCAACATGGTGGCTTGTCTGAAGCCAACTCTGTCGAACAACACGCCGGCCACGGACGGACCGATGAAGGCCCCCAGCGCAAACGTCGAAGTCCACAGACCAGAGATCAGTCCGTACGTCTCCAGATTGTTCGGGTAGCCATGGGAACTGCAGGAAACATGGGGCGTTAAGGTGGGTTTACATGCGCGTGCATGCAACTGAGATTCGACGCGATCTTGATGTACACTCGTCGACTCGGAAAATTTCCCTTTGCGGCGTTAATCACCATGCCCCGTAAGAATATCATATCATAACAAGGCTGCAAGTGGGAAATTTTCCAAGGCGACGAGTGTACATGCAAATCAAAATCGCACATTGAATTTCGATACTCTTTTTGAATCGCCAAAAATAGCCGCCAATTAATGCATGTTAAGGTACTTTTTCATGGAGCGATGTCGAGCGAGGCTTGGCGGGGCGAGAAAAGCGCACTTGCAGTAAAACCGTATGGCGGCCATATTGTCTAGGAAAAATCGCGGCGTGATTAAATCTCTGCGGGAAAGTGATTTTTCCTCGCCAACATTAATGCCATACGGTTGTACTGCAAATGCGCTTTTCTCGCCACGTCAAGCCTCGCGCGACATCGCTCCATGAAAAAACACCTTAATAC
The DNA here is from genome assembly GCA_949825025.1 of Siphlonurus alternatus. Taxonomy (NCBI): domain Eukaryota; kingdom Metazoa; phylum Arthropoda; class Insecta; order Ephemeroptera; family Siphlonuridae; genus Siphlonurus; species Siphlonurus alternatus. Next base: position 9,276,053 of record OX463778.1, read on the forward strand.
AGCAAAATTGCGCATTATAATATATAAAATAACTATTATATATTATTAAATGGTATTATTCGTGTCGCATACTGGATATCGCTCATGTAAATTCGCCTTTTTAAATAGGGATAGCAGGCATTGGGAGTTTATACAGAATCCAGCACTTTCAGTTCCGAGCGAATTATTTTTTAAATTTGGAGTACTACAAAAAATAACTCCCAAATTTAAGAGCAGCTTTTATATGAATGAACCGCATTGTTTAAATCTTTATTGCAACTTAAACATGTATACACATAACATTGGTTTGAGTTTATAATTTATAATTAATAATGTTACATGATCTGCAAATAATAAAAATTTAACAGCCTGAACAATAGGCTGCCCGGAATACACCCGTGTATAAGTCGGTGCGCTCCGACTTTGGAATGTTGTAGCTTAGAGCTCAATTGAAGATTTTAAAAAATACTGGCACACGTAGAATCTTATTTTTTGTAAAGAAGAAATATTAGTTTGATTTTCTTAGAGCAAAAATTAAAATTTTGGTGATTTTTTTTATAACGCAAGATCGGGTAAAATAAACAATTTTTTAGTAAGAGGCTGCTTTTGACGATGTCACTGCAATTTTGAATTCTAGTGAATAAAATTGTAAATAATGATCCAACTGCAGTATGAAAGTGTAATAAAATATCAGACAAGCTAATTAAATTCAATTATTTTTAAATTTGAAAAATCAAGCAAGCAAGGATGAATGAGAGCTGAAGAAAAGCAATATTTTTATTTATTTTCTCTACATGCATGGTGCAAGGTTACGAAACAATTGAGCACTATTAATATAGTACCAATTATCTCTATCCTCGTATATTCTTTGCATTTTCTGCACATGAAATTACTGAAGTGAAATTACGGACAATTTACTTACGATCGCACCTCATGCAAGTCAACAATGCGCATTATAAAACAATTGAATACCGAGGTTTTATGTATGAACATTGTTGATGGCATGCAATGTTTGTAAATATAATATGATAGTTTCAGACACGCATCTCATTGTCAGATTACAAATTATTATTGCTTATTGCTGCATTTAGATTTCTCATGCAACATAAGATTGTTTCCGGATACAGTAATGAGGATGAAATCATAAAACCTGACGCTACACACATGCAATAAGTAATAAACTCAATGCGTAATATTCCAAGGATTACTATTTTCTCATAAATGGTACGTCGTCTTTGATATTTTTATTTTTACTTTTAGCATTGTCCTTAAGGGTGAAAGACCGGCTCGAATTTACAATTTTACAAATTTATTTTTTTGCGGCTAAAGTTTTTGAGGTATCGACTTGAAACTTTCTTAAAATATGCACATGTGTGAAACTTATACTATGTCTTGATATTTTTGTTTTGAATCCAGTTCCATTGGTTCCAAAAAATCATTGTCAAAACCCATTTTTACAAAAAAATTGGAGTTTCGGCAGTGACGTTCGAGTGTCTTTCAGGTCGGCTCGGCCAGTGAAATTCTTCGTTACAAACAAAACACCAATAACTGATGACGTTACAAACACGACGAAGACCAAGTTAAATGTGAACCATATAGCGGCGAGCTTGTTCACTAGGCGGGAATTCTAAGCCTTCCAGGTATTATTTCCTAATGATATTCATGATAATAGTGATGTTAAAGTGCATGGGACGTGAAGCAATTTTGACGTAAAAGCTGTGAAATAAATGAGCTTCACTGATTTACCCACAGTAGAATTATTAACTTACAAAGATGTTCTGAGAGCGTCGGTGAACGAGGCGACGAGTTGTGCTGCCATCCCGAAGCCGTGGAACATGAGGCCTACGATACACACCCACAGTTTGCTGCAAAATGACATGCCACGTCAGGAACATGTACACACACGAGACACGAGCTTTTTATTATAAGCTTTCTGATTAAGAGTTACGTACACGATTGCTCGGAACGAAACTCAGAAAATTTGAAATTTCCGTTTCTTTTTTAGTCAAAGCCAATAAAATATCGAAATTTCCGTAGTTCCGGTCAATCATGTACTTTACGTGAAACACTCACAGTCTCAGTGGTTCACTCACGTGTCATTCGGCAAGAAGGGGGCGGGTCCAATGAGCGCGAAGCCGGCGATGACGAGTAGACAGCCCGCCACGGTGACTGTCTTGGGCTTCACGTGGCGGTCACACAGCCACCCGAAGAAGGGGGCGAACAAAGCGTACGTGCCACCGTTGATGACAAACATGAGACCCAGTACCATCGGGGTCAGCTCGAACTGGAACAAGCAACGTACTGGGTGGATGAGAAGTCACGTGCAAGAGCGGATCCAGGGGGATGGCTGTGATAACATTGGCCTTATGGAGACAGCCCCTCTTGAAATTTGACCTAGAAAATCTAAAAACCTCAAACTTATGGCGTTAATGTTTCATTTGTTGAACTAACAGACAACATTCTCTGTTGACATACAGTCAAATTTATATGATATTCCTTCCGGAAGTAGCCGGAAGTGTAAGGTTTCTAGTCTTCCTATTCGTACTACAGCGTTACAATTTTACACATAGTTAATTAGTTATACGTCAATCCACCCTGTAAAATTTCAAAATATAAAAACAAACAGAAAAGCTGCAAACTTTACATTTCCGGCTACTTCCGGAAGGAATATCAAATTAATTTGACTGTAGCAGTCTGAGTGTCACCAACCTTGCGAAGGTGAGGCTCGAGGGTGGCCTGCAGGAAGCCGATACTGACGGACGTGGCGACGATGCTGCATGCTGCCAGAAACACACCCGGGATGCGAAGCGCGGCCAGGATGCTCGCTGAAATAAACCGGCGGTCAGAAACTTTATATTAGCAATGGGAATGGCAATAAACAATAATGGTTGCGTTTTTTTATTTCATAATTGGAAAATATACATAAAATTATGCTTTAAATTCTGATTTTTTTCTCAGGTTTTTTGGAGTGCGGGAACCAATTTTAAAAAAATTAGAAAATACCTGAATTAGGGTGGTAGTAACTAATTTTAATTACATCACAAATTGAGAGGAATGTTCTAAATCATAACATTCCTCTCAATGGACAACTTGCATGACAATTTTTTATTGCATAAATGAATAGAGGATACCAAATTATGCTACTTTGAATTTTTTTTCAGAATTTTTGAGTCCCGAATCTATTTTTAAATAATTATTGAAAGTTCTGTAAATTAAGTTTGCATCCCTGAATCCTTAATAAAAGGATAGAACCTTATAGATGCCATGCCTATTGACGCCTCCAGAGAGCGTGTCCGCACTTTCAATGATTATTTAAAAATAAGTCTGGGACTCAAAACAATCTGAAAAAATTCAGAGTAGCATAATTTAATACCTTCTATTCATTTCTGCAATAATAAAAAAAAAAAAAAATCATGCAGGTTGTCCATTCCTCAATTCTCGCGACTGCTACTTACGTCCCGACTTTGCGTCGATGCTGGAGTCCCCGTGATCGGGCAGCACGAGCGCTGTCATGATGGCTGAGAGGAAAAGGGCCGAACCCATCACGGCGAAAGGCGTCAGGTAGCCCCCGATCTCGTACAGAGCCCCGCCCACCGTCGGGCCCACAATAAGGCCCAGGCCAAAGAACGTTTCGAGCGACGCCTGGTGACGACAAAAACAATTATTGCATAAAATAGGATTTCTCCTTTCATATATTCTTTGTTTTTTTTGCATGTACCGACAGGTAAGGGACAAAATGTCATGCTCTTTAATTATTTATACTGGCAGTGAATGCAGTGATTGTATTAAGTAGACTTTATCAGCTTTGTCGACGGATAAATTGAAACGTTTCCAAACTTTGAAAATGATGTCACACATTAAAACTTATATATGTTTAAAAAAAATTGTCTTCTGTTGGTACAAAACACATGGGATGGTTTTCTGGATTAATTTTTCATTTATAGCAAGGAGAAATGACATAATGAAAATACACTATATTTAAAGTAAGATAGTGGTAATGCAGTAGAATACTATAATATTCTACATAATACTGTATAATGCATTGCAGTGCAAGAACATTTTTTTATGCACCTGCACTTTAGACACATTTTTTTTTTTTACAAGGGCACTATCTCTATGAGCTTGGAGCTGGGGTAATGAGTAAGGATAAGGGAGGGAACGGATGATGGCCACGGCTGTTAGAGTCCCACATTCACTGAGGTGAGGCTGAGGGAACCGTGGAAACCTCAGGAGATGGACGACTCACGAAAGTGGTAGCGACGCTCTCAGGGAACTCCTTGGCGATGATGGCGAACGATGCGGTGAGGAAGGCGGCGTTGCCCAGAGCCTCGACGATGCGGATTATGAACGACAGTGAGATGAAGGCGTAGTGGCCGTTCACGTGGTCCAGCAGTCTGGAGGTTTACATGTGCGTTTTAAGCGACTTACAGTTAGATCCGAAGTTCGCGGTGTCGAAAGCATGCATATCAGAGTTGCAATGCAGCAAATTTATACTTAAAAACATGCAATTGAGGTGGATTCACATGGCGATTTTTATCATCCGACGCGACGCGAATAATGCGCACTTGCTATAACATCCATTGGCAGCCATATTTGGCGATTAAAAGCAAAAGAGCATCGTAATTAACGCGATTACCGGCGAATTCGCCGCCGCATAGGATTTCACAGCTTGTATTAAAATCGCGTCGCATCGCCGTTGTCGCCATCTGAATCCGCCAGAAAGATTTTTTTAGTTATGTAAAAATATTGATAGCAAGAAAAAAAAACAGGTCATAATGTTCATATAATATACTCTATATTATATAGTATAAACATAAGTTGATAACTAAACATTTATCAATTTGCTAGTACAAATTTAGTAATTTAGTGCTGGACAAAAATATCAAGAAAATTAAGATTTGTCTATACACTGTACAAAGCAATGTGTGAGTACAAAAAAGTATTACAGTGTATATAAAAAAGTATATATTTTAGTTTAAGTAGTGCCTCAACTCACCCAAACAATATGGCACAGGTACCAACCGTGAAGATTCCACCATTAAATAGAAACTTTGGTCCTATTTTATTTAGCTGCAACAAAAGAAAAAATAAATAATCAAAATTGTAAATTTTATATAATATGTATGTATTAGAGATGCGTCTTACAATAAATATCAGATTTTTGATAACAGGAAAACGTTTCAGAATTCAACATCCCCTATGATGATACATCAAGCTCTGAACCTGTTTTACTCTCAACTTGTTTTATGTTTTAGGCTGGAGATGTATACTACGTCATGCATCCAACTTTATGGAAATTATAACTGTATACTGTATTGATTTAATAAAACATATATTATATATAATATAAAAAGAAACTCTTTAAAATTGCATAGGGCAAGCGCTATAAGCTACTGCAGTTTATATTATAAATAGCATCTTAAGTGTGTGCAGTTTTCCTGTCAATAAACTCTTTATCAGATATATAAGGATGTCTAATCATATATGTCTCTGATTATATTTGCATGCTCAAGCTTCATTTTTATTTCATAACAATATAATTTTTTATTCTTAAGTATATCGCCAGATGCAAAAATAAACATTAAAATTTAATATAAAAGTCAAATAAGAGAACCAGCATTTACCAGAATGTATTATACAGTCGTCTTGTTTTGCAAAGTTACATGTGACTCAAGTGCATGGTAATAATAAAGTTAAAAGCAATAAAGCAATAAAGCAACATAGTAAAAAATAAATGCATTTTATTACGGGAAATGTACATTTAGCCTTGATATAAATGCAAAAATAAGTTTCTCCGATTTCTTAGAAAATGGGTTCCATTAAATCGTAATTTTTTTATCAAAAAAGGGAGGGAGGAAAGGTCACTCTTGGTTGTGTCCGAGGGACAACAATTCAACAACTCATCAGTTTGGACTGTCCAAATAACAGCTAGGGGGCGTGGCAGTTATTTTTAAAACGACGATGCGTTCCCAGCGGCACGTTCACAGTTATTCAAGAGAAAAATGAAATTGTTTGGTGGGGAGCGTGCAGTATTTGATGCAACATTATATAATTATACGATAGAAATTTTGTTATTAAATAATTAAATTTAATAATATACATTACAATATAGTTATTTTGCTATAACAACATGCTAAAATTTTGTGATTAAATATAATATTATTTCCATCTGTTTTGTATTAATGAAGTATCGACCTCAAAATTTCTAATTGAAGAAATGGATAGAGAGTGCAAAGTTATGCTAAACTCTATTTTTTTTTCAAATTAGAGTTCGGGAACTATTTTTAAAAAATGATTGAAAGCACAGAGAAAGTGACTCCTCTTGACACCTCTCTTAATAAAAAGAAAGGGACTAAAAGAGGCGTGTTTTTAAACCCGACCTCAGCAAAACTTTTTAGCAATAATTCTCGGGCCCTAAAAATCTTGAAAATAAAAAATCAGAGTAGCATAAATTTTCACTTTTTATCCATTTCTGCAATAAAAATTTTTGATGTCGATATATATACTACATTCACGGAGGAGTTATACAAAGAGTTATCTATCTTCATGACTAAATACGTTTAGTGTCATTGATTTAGAATGACACTTAACGTGGGTAATTGCACTTAATAAATCCATCGTAAAAGTTAAACCAACTGAGCGTCAACTCACGTGCGTTCCGTAGATGGGGCTGACGATGAACACGACGAGCTCGAACACTCCGAACACCAAGCCGTACTCCGTGGCCGTCGCTCCTTTCTTCTCGGCCTGAAACAAACGAGGGAAACTTAAGACGATCCCGAGTTAAAATAAATTTCATCTTTTATTCGATATTAAGCTCTCTCCTCGTTTAATTCCCCCCCCCCTATTTTGCACCATTTCAGAGAAACAAAGAGGAAAAAATACGCGATTACGTCTTCTTTCCTCTTCTTGAACCAAAGTCTTCTACTCGCAATCGTTGTAAAACAAACCATTGAGAGTAGAAGACTTTGGTTCTGATAGTAGGGTCTCTCACAAATCCTCAACTGCAATTCAAGGCAAGAACTCCATGTCTTATTTTCTGGATCTATAATTCATATTATAGAGACCCATACTTGCTATAAAGGCGAAGAAATCTTACAATTTATACTAAAACTCTCAAGAAAGCCCATCACATCTCCATTTCTTTAGTCCAAAAACAGAGCATGGACAGAGTTTGTCTGGTGAACAATAACCGCCGTGACGTTAGGCAACTTGTTCAGCATCGAAATGAGCATCAAAATTCGAAGTTTATTCCAGCTATAAAATGTACTTATATTATTTTTATTTCTAACCTCAAAGTGAGACAGCAAGGTGGACACTTTAAAGGGTAAGATTCACGAAGCAGTTAGCCAGGTCTCTAACCACGTTTAGCTTAACCACGTTTAACTATACCTTTTATACGTGTTAAACTATCTAGTTAAACGTGGTTAAGTTAAACGTGGTTAGAAACCTGGCTAACTGCTTCGTGACGAATCGCGTCCTTTTTTTTATAACTGTTTGAGGATAAACTGCATTTTATGGTAAATATCAATCGAGACGTATATAAAATAATTACATAGCAAAGACATTATTATGAGAAACACAAAATTATTATTTAGCAAATATTGTCAGAGCAAATTTAATGTTTGTACAGAAACGAAGCATATTCTAACAATTGAATCTATGTAAATAAAATGTATCAATTCTATTAATTGCTGCTTAAGAATTATAATAATTATACTTTAATACTTTAATTAAATAATTTGTAATTATTGATCGAATAGTTTCAGGATTTAAATATAGTATTTATTTTCCGTAACTCTCTACGTTTTAATACATATAAACATTGATCTTATTAACTTTCAAGCTAAAATGTTGTTAAGAAAATGTATTTTTCATTATATCAGTTATTAAGATATATAATTAATTACATCACGTTATAAGAGTAGCTATGATTCAATGCCAGCCTCATTGAGCAACGGTTTTATTGATTTCAATGTTAGCTCATTGACACACTTATCTGCACTTCATGCACGTGCGATCACCACGTGATTATAGTGACGTCATCGTGACGCACCACTGCACCCTCAACCTTTTTTTCCTGCTTCTCCATACCTTAATTGCAGTGGACACTTACTTCATTTACTATCAGTTGACAAACGTCTCATAAGAATAACATCATATTTTATATAAACGACAGACAGATCCGTATATCAGACCTTGTCGTGTGAATGTGATCGTAGGTATATGTTCATAAAACCTGATACCAACAGCTAGTGGACAGTTTCTGCATTCAAGATTTCCAAGCACAGAAAAGGGAGCCATACAGTCCAGGGTATACAAGCAAATCTACAGTAGTAGCCTAGTGTCAGAAGCACAAGTAAAAATATTTTGACGTCCAACTTAATTCGTATTGCGTCAGTTATAACTTTATAAGTTATAAGACAAAAAAGAAACATTCCCTGGTGTAGTGATTTTATGCAAAAAGAAGTATCATAATATATTAGATAGCCCACACATTATTTTAAAAGTACTGCATGGGTTTACTTTTTAGTCATTTCAGGGCTAAATTCCCGTAATTTAAAGCCAAAACATTATCCAATATATTACATGATTTTTGTTTTTTTAATAAGGATCACCCCTAAGAGCTTACAGCTAGCGGCGGGGTAATGGGTAGGGATAAGGTAGGGAAAGGATGGTGGCCACGGCCTGTTACGCATCCCAGATGAACTGAGGGAACCGTGGAAAACCTCAGCCACGACTGACAACTCTACTTTTTATCAATGGACCACAGCGATATCCAAATCCTGCATCAAAAGTGCATCACTGCACTAGGTGGAAAACGAGACGAATTTACCCCAAGGAGAGAATCATATCTCAAACGCAAAGATGGATCTACTTCTTGCATATATAGTTAATACAAATAACGAATGCAGTCTATTATTATACTCATTATTATTATTTTTGTAAATGATAGTGTAATCTTCTTATCTGCGACTAGAGAAGAGACGACGGGTCAAATGTTAATGTTAAAAAAAAAAAAGCAATAAAACGTGGAACGGATTACTAATGTATATTCATTTATTATTAAATAAATATAAAAAATATATAATAAAATTTAATTCATTGCTTCGGCTTTGATTTTCTATTTTTAATTAATTTTATTGGCTGTAAATACCATCTTAAAAGTTTGAAAGTAACGTTAAATGCTAAAATTAATGAAATAAATATAGCAAAGATATAGATTTGACATTATAGGAAAGAAAGAAATCTTTATATTACTAGCGAGCATGTCAGGTAATTGTATTATTTTTAATTAAAATAATATAAAACGATTAAAATACATCATTCAAATTCAATAATTTTTATTTCTACAATCTCCTAAAGTCAAAAGTGTTATGCAATAATACAAAATCTTGAGATTATGCATAGATAGAGAACTCCAAGTTATAGATAACAGTGATATCAGCGATTATCGTTACTTAATTCGAATATCAGATCTTTAATTATAATCAATTGTTTCAAATGTTTATGATTTTTCTAGCATGCACTCTCAAAATTGAGATATAATAAACACGTTGTTACATAATGATTATGCATGGCCATATGACGTCACAGCGTTTTGAATTCATTATTTTATTATCAGAAAAAAGTATGCAATACATAATATATATAACTCCAGGTCCTTTATCCTAATAAATAAGCAATAAAAAATCATTCAGATTGATTATAAAATTTTGTCCTAACTACTTGATAATTTCGTTGCCATATAGCTACCTATCGATCGTTTTATCACTCTTAACAGCGTATTTTTTTATCGGTACAAAGTTCCATTTCAAGGCCAAATCTGCAGATCATCGACATGTATCGATCTTTGCTAGCAGTGAGTCAGTCTGGGATACATTGACCTTGCGGTTATAAACAATAACAATTAATATTATCAATACATTCATAATAAATAAACAATTCGTTATTACAATAATATGGACTCTATAAAAACTTGTCTTAATTGATAGTGTAAAATAATTAAATTTGCATTTTATATAGTTGGATTATGTTGGAAGAGAGTGAAAGTTCTGTATCGCTAAGCTCTTGCGGCTCTGCTCCATTTTTTTTTTTTTTTATTTAATTGTTTTGGAGCTCATTTATGGAATTTCAGCGAGTAATTTACAAATTTGATTACAATTTTTTTCTTTAGACATTAACATATAATATCACAATTTTCCCTTAATCATTGATGTTTTGAGTGTTTGACTATCAAATTCGTCACTGAAGTAAGAACAGTGTGCACCTTTATAACAGTTGTATTGTATATCCAGGAGTGAATCTAATCGAAGGAGAAAATGGAGAGAGAAAGGAGCTTAAAATGTAAAAAGTAAAAAAATATATACCATTAATTAATGTTAAATGTTAATTGATTTTGGGGGGTAGGTTTGCCAACTCGCTCCCTAAATTCGCCACTGCAGATCAGAGTCTCAAATAACATGTCATGGTAAATAGAGCCAAGAGCGCATCATATCATGGGGAAGGAGGAAGCGAGGAAGTCACCCAAATTGCGTAAAATCTCTCTCTCTTTCTTTCTGAGCATCCCATATTTTATTTAAAGACATTTATTTTGAACTCCCTTGAACCGATTACGTATTATCATATATATATATATATATATATTATTATATTTTTAAAGGACGCAAGGGGATATTACTTATATATGTAATATATCATACTGTATACTGTTATATAACGTCTAATTGCAATCAGGCGCGGATTCATGGGGGTTGGGAAGCTGTAGCCCCCCCCCTCCCCCAAAAAAATTTTTTGGACTTAACATGGGCAATATAGGCATTTCCCCCACTCAAATTTTTTTTAACATTGGTCTTATGGAAGCAGCCCCCTTCCCCCCTGAAATTTTCAGCCCCTCCCCCCGAATTATTTTCCTGAATGCGCGCCTGATTGCAATTGTATATAATTGTATACATTAAGAGACGAAATTATTTTAATTATTTGAACTGGCGCTTTAGGACAGCTAGATTTTAAATTTATGGATCATGAATTAGAATTTGGAGTAATTTTTAGATTATTTGTAGGACAGGATTAGGGCTGATATTTATGCAAAATTTAAAAATATTTTAAATATTTTCTATTATTTTCTATTACGATCCAAAACGTGGCTATAATAGACAATAATGGTTGCATTTTTTTATTTCATAATTAGAAATTATACATAAAATTATGCTTTTTTGAATTTTTTTCAGATTTTTTGGAGTGCGGGAACTAATTTTTAAAAAATATTTAAAATATCTGAATTATGGTGGTACATCTGATGGGACAACCATGACGTCATCAATAGCCAATCACAGCAACCGTGATGTCATCAATAGCCAATCACAGCACGACAAATGACGTCACGGTTGTCCCATCAGGTGTACCACCCTAATTCAGGGATTTTAAATATTTTTTTAAAATTAGTTCCCGCACTCCAAAAAATCTGAAAAAAGTCAGAAAAGCATAATTTTAGGTATATTTTCTAATTATGAAATAAAAAAATGCAACCATTATCGTCTATTTGCCTCAAATATGTTAAAAGTTAAAAACAACCCCATCCAAAATTGTTTAAAAAATTACTCTTCCCAACTCACCTCTAAGGGGTAGAAAGGCGCTTGTAGAGAGACACAGATCGCATTGCAGAAATTCGCAATCCCAAACACGAGAAGGGTAAGCCATTGCCGTTGGTTGAAATTATCCATCTTTAACTTTTATGCACTTTTTTTTAAAAATTAATCTTCACTCGATCAGTCAATATTTCACAGAAAATTCAAGACAGTGACATATTTTGCGAAGACTGGAGGATCTGGGAGCCTGCCTGGGTCTTGGTGATAGTAGCAAAAAGATGCGTGCTCGATGTCCGGGAGATTAGTGTCGACTGAGGTCCGCAGTGTCCCGCGCCAGACGTCACGTCCAAGCCAGGTCAGAGGTCACGAGAGCACGTCACGTCTTCACCGCACGGCACTACGCGAAATAATCATCCTCAGACTGTCTTTTTGATTGGACTACCTCAACAAGACTAGATACTTCGGTTGGAATTTGAACGCTCTAATAATATATTTATATTAGACCCAAGATTGTATTGTATTATATTTGAAAAACACAAGAATTAATTTAGATTTAATTTAAATTGGTGCCATAAATAATATAGGAGAAATATTGATATGGTATGATTCTCAGAAAAGCTGCTGCTGATATTTATGCATAATGATAGTATATCTGGTAAAATCCAGTATTTTTTTCAATTAGGATGAAAAATTAATATTTGTGCTGACTTATGTACATAAATCAATATAAATTATGATAACTAGCTCATATATTTCTCTTTTCGCAAAAAAGTACTTCATATTTTTAATAACTGTCATCAGTAATCATTTAACTTCGCGGACACAAAAAATGCAAACCAATGCACGTATTATATCACGTGGTGCATGACCAAAAAAATTATATAATTTTTGTATATTCATTTTACAGTAGAACGATACTATATATTAATTACATGTATTGGAGAATCAAATTATTTTTAAATATACTACTGACAAAAGATTGTTAAAATATATTAATAATAGTACAATTATTCCGCTGTAAAAATTGGTGTGGGACGACTAACTACATTGAAGCATTTTTATTTTAGCTTTATTGTAAAACAACATTGTTTGGCATTGGCATTTTTACAAATAAGTCGTCAGTTTAGCACCATATTTTCAGAATCAAGAAAGATATATGAACGTTATTTTGAAGGCCCAGGCAGGCGATCTCCCCCTTATTACAGCATAATAAAAAATGTCCTGACAACAATATAATATGGCTCTTTTAATTCCAATTTCAATACTTTATATTTTGTACATATTCAGTTTACTGTAACTTTGAATTAATTTATTGAACCTATCTTGAAATGTGTGGATATCTTTTTCAAGCTGATTAAAAAACCAATAGCAGACAGAAGTGCATCATCGACTTGCACCTCTCTCCCACTACCCCCTGCAGGGATGAAACATGTAGATTTTATAATGTTGGTCCACGAGGGATGCTGCAGGGGGGTGTTTTGGTCCAGTGGAAGAGCAGCGCCAGTGCGGTGGGTCACGCTCCAGTTGGCCTGGCCCGCTGACCCCCCGGCTGACCCAGGCTGCGCAGTTTGCCGCGCGTGGACACGAGATGCAGTCCCTCCGTGGTGCTTAATATTTCGCTAAAATGATAGCTAGATGTTTCTCATTGTCAATATCATGTGAATGCATAACACGAGGCCATAGCCGCCTCCTATCCTATCCTAGAAAACTCGTTATCCAGTCACCTTATGGCGGATTCAGATGGCGACAACGGCGATGCGACGCGATTTTGTCACACAAGCTGTAAAATCCTATTCGAAAGCGAATTCGCCATTGCGGTGGCGAATATCGCGTTAAATTACGATGCGCTTTTTTTTAATCGCCAAATATAGCTGCCAATGGATGTTACAGCAAGTGCGCATTATTCGCTTCGCATCGCATAATAGAAATCGCCATGTGAATCCGCTTTTACTCCTCTCATCGTGCCATGAGGGCTGTCGGGCACTAGAGGGTGTATAGGCTACGGCCTTTTCTGGCCGCCCTCTGTTTCTGTCTATATTGATTCTACTCCTTGAGAAGACAGGTTAAATATACGGGAAAGTAACTATAAAGAGAATAGACAATAATGGTTGCATTTTTTTTATTTTATAATTAGAAAATATACATAAAATTATATGTTGTTCTGATTTTTTTTAGATTTTTTGGAGTGCGGGAACTAATTTAAAAAAATTTATATATTTAAAATATCTGAATTAGGGTGGTACTACCATCGGACAACCACGACGTCATCAATAGCCAATCACAGTGCGAGAAAATGACGTCACGGTTATCAAATCAGGTAATACCACCCTAATCGGATATTTTAAATATTTTTAATTAAATTAGTTCCTGCACTCCAAAAAATCTGAAAAACTTCAAAAAAAGCATAATTTTATGTACATATATTTTTTTTTAGCTTTCTAACTGAACCCTAGTACAGGGTACTGGCCACAATTAAGTGACTGAATTTAACTTCCCGGCTCTTCGTTATAGACTCTACTTTTGTGGGTCCCTTCCAAACCGGGGCGGCCATGGCCTAAGCAATCCATCCCAGCATTCGCCTGGTTGTATCTGAGGAAACCATGGAAACCTCAGTCAGGATGGTCGGCAATTGATGTGATTGAATGCCATCAATCACCTCCCGGATGCACGAGTGGATGTTCTTTAGCAACCGCCACTTGTAAAAAGTTTGGCGGTGCATGGCTGAGATCGAACTCACAACCATCCGATTACGAATTAGAGGCGTATACCACTGCGTCAAGTGCCCGGTGTATATATGTATATATATTTCTAATTATAAAATAAAAAAATGCAACCATTACTGTCTATTGTATATTATATATTAGAATGTATTTTATTAAAATAAGTATATTAATAAAAGCTTGTGTGTTATACGAAAGAAATGACCATGCTATTCTGAAGAATTTATTTTTTTAACATACATTAATATACATAAATTTAGGAGTGTTCATAAATACACAATTGATTCATTAGTCAAAAATCAGATGATCCATATCCATACAGAATAGAAGAATAAGGAAAATCTGGTTGTTTATTCTTATTTGATGGTGTATAGTTATACGTACAGAGTCGATGTTGTATTTAATTAATTACACATTATTTGTATCTTTTGTTTAAAAAAAAAATGAAATGACATTCATAAAGAACTTGGCACCAATTTTATCGACAACATTTTTAATAGCTAAATTTATAATGTAAATAGAACAATATTGATGTCAACTTTTCTGACGCATACACATTATGAAGTCACCCCCACAAATATAATTATGTATTGACTCGGGTCGGAGTGATTTGCCACGCAGTGACTTATTGCGGGGTCGCGGCCCGGTAATTGAATGGTGCAGCGCCGGGCGCCGCCATCGAGTAGAGTCATGACCTCTGAGAGGTCAGTCTGTCCGGATCACTGACTCGTCACATAGCAGCGTAGTAGTAGTAGCAGCGTATATGATATCAAATAGAGAAGTATGTGCAGACTCTGTCTTTCAAGATAATTATTATAAAATTAAATTAATAATATATAATGTACTGAGGGAGAAATCAAACAGTAATTAAATCAAACCATCGAGTATAGATTGACAATCCTTATTATATTTATAAAGTATTTTAGCATCACCTCGATTTTAAAATTGTTTATAGTCTGTAATAAGTTTCGATGTAAAGTGTAAACAAACAAAAATATATTAATTTTTTTATTTTTCACTGATTGACCTTTCTCTTTAATTATTTTTTATTTACATCTCAGAATTTAACATCATGCACCATTATATGTATATTATTAGTATATAATTATATATAATAGTCTCATAGTCTCATATACTAACAATAAGATCAAGTAAAGATCATAAAAGTTGCAGACAACGTAATATTCTAAAAGTGCCATCGATTTTCATTGTTAATTAGTAAATGTTTTTTCGATTATCTCAAGATAATTAACTGGTGATTTGATTACAACTTTCATTGAAAAAATAACTACCAGTAGTTAAGTCAGTTTCTTTTTAGAATAATAAATATATATAACAGTGACTGAATGAGAGCATACATGAGTGGCTGTGTATGAATATAATTATATAATAATATTGTACAATATTAATACTTGGACCTGAAGACGCAAGCTGAGATAAAAAACAAACAAATAGCACGGCGATTATAAGCTCTAAAACTAACGGTTGCAATGGACAGACCCCATGTTATATCACACAGCCACGAGATTTATAAGGCGCTATAAGCTTCGGACTGTAGACTGTATCCCCCATAAATAAGATAAGAAAGTGAACTTTGTGGACAATTTTAGTAATCGAGGGAAATGGTGAAATACAAATAATGTTATTTTAATCATTCACTACGTTTACATGACAGTGTTTAATGCGTATTCGTTGATGACGGATAATGTTATTTTTATGAGGCGTCGTCAACAACGAATACGTACCGTCATGTAAACGTAGTGATTGTCATTACAGCACAAATCTCGTCGCATTAATACGAACGTATTAATTATGTTTATATTGCTTATCATTTTCTATTATTCTATTATTCTGTAACTATTATATATAATTTGTATGTGTGTTTTATATGTTCTATTACAGTATATATTATTCTATAATGTGAATTTCTAATATTATTTTATATATATACACTTTTTGTGTTTAATAAAAGACTTATTATAATATATATATATATGTATATATACTATTTTTCGTCAAGACGAGTAGTCATGAGTCAGCAGTGATATCAAAATACCGAGACTTGTAACTCAAATTTATAGATGTATATAAATCATTAACATAACATAATACATGTATAAGTTAATTAGTGCACTGCTTACGAGCACCAAAGTACCTGTTTTGAATTCTAGTAAAAATTGTAAAATTAATTTATATAAACATTTGCTCATGTTTAGAAAATATTAAACTTAATTTTTTTATAGTATCATGGTGATTGAAAAAGGCATAAATAATTATATTTTTCTATAAATTAGCTATATGAATAATAATAAAGTTATATAATTATACCCTTTCAAGTGTGGCCAGGCTGATATTTAGCCTTGTCAGTAAGAGAGTTATCTTGCAACCATGCTGGAACTTACCAGGCTCCCAGAAACCTTTCCTGCACTGTTCTGGGCTCCTACTACCAGATCTGTGCAGCCTGTAGTGGTAGGGCAATACTGCAGGGCAGCGGAGTATAGACAGCCGTAAGCTGCACCTTATACTACACTACAGAGCAGATTTTACATGCAGTATATTTAGTTAGACTATATTATATTATAGTTTATTAACTCTAGCATTACCAATGGATTCTTTGTCACACACGCTATATACCAGATACAGGAGGAATAGATGATAGATAAAAAAAGTTAACTGGCAAGTGACGTTCTACAAGCTGCATTTGGTTTTAATCGATCATAAATATCATCAGGACCTCCCAAATCAAAATTGCCCGAAATTGCTTCATGGGAACATCCCGAAATTCCGGGTTTTTTTAGTAAAATAAGCAGTACAAACTAAAAATTACCATGCAGTCCAGTATGAAAATAAAATTACAACAAAAATGTTTTTAGAATCTCCGCATTACGTACTTTCTGAATATGTGCAACTTTCTTCAATTAATTAAAATTTTGAACCCTAATTAATTAAATTTGTAAAATTATCTAATTTTTGGATGTACTCTTTTTATAATTGCTTGCAAAATAATTATTTTAGGGAGAAATGTTTCAGACAAAAGTTGTAGGTAATATAATTATAAATGCATTGGTAGTCAAAATTTTTAATTTTCGGGTAGCCATTTTTAAATTTGGGATGTTTTTCACTTTTCCCGTGCTCTAGCTGTCTAGCTCTCCAGCCACTGCATGCACCATTAAATTATATGTATTAACTGGCATGAATCGGTAGATAATGAAGATTTAACTGCAATTATTTTTAATTAGGGAGCAATATGTATTAAGGTCTACGAAATTTGAAATTTAAAAATCCGGGACACTCAAAAAAAATTTTGATTTTTTTTTTTTTTTTTTTTTTTTTTAGTAAAATATGTACGTAGTAATTAAGTGATATCGTTGACAAAGTGAATTAATAATTATTTATTATTTTACTATAGATTGCGTAATTTACAGTCCATGCAGCAACGTATACAGCACATAATATAAAATAATTCATCATGCAGTTATAATAATAGAATGAAAATATTTCTTTATTTGTATCAAAAAACGCTTTACATTTATTCTTTCATATATCTGAAACTAACACACTATTTTTTATTTGTCATCCCTTGTTCATGTTTCATGTCCGAATATTGTAATTAATGCAATTAGATAACTGTGGGAGTTTTATAACGAATCGCTGTTTAGTATAATAACCTACTTCATCATTCCTTTTCTTCTAATTTTGCTATGCTATTAATAGAAAAAAAAACGCAATTTTTTTCATTAAGCGTTTCATAATACCTATAAAAAGGAACTTTAAATACTAGAAAACATTTTTTTTGAAATATATTAATATTTATAAATTTCATCATGTCATCACTGACTGATCAGCACGTCTTCATACTCATGGTGCATTTTTCCCCAGCTAAATAAATAAATGTAGTGAGTTTTTGTTGGAAACCGGAGGCACCGGAGCAACTATACTGCAACCTGATTTGTTAAGGCGTTTTTTTAACTGGCATAAATTGGTACATAGTGAAGATTTTACTGCAATTATTTTTAATTAGGGACCAATATGTAATTACGAAATTTGAAAATTAAAAATCCGGGACACTCAATTTTTTTTTTTTTAATTTTGTATTATACTTAATATTAATTAATATACGTATATGTGTGAAAATAATTATTATTATTATGTACTCACAACACGTGTACACTGTCATCGACGTTACAATATAATATGTAACATTATATCTTATTTATATTTTAAATATTCGATGATGATCGTAGTTAACTATTGAACCCAGTATTGCAGTAAAATCTTCACCATGGAGGAATAATTTATCCATGATCTTCACTATGTACCAATTTATGCCAGTTAACAAAACGCCTTAACAAATCAGGTTGCAGTATAGTTGCTCCGGTGCCTCCGGTTTCCAACAAAAACTCACTACATTTAATTATTTAGCTGGGGAAAAATGCACCATGAGTATGAAGACGTGCTGATCAGTCAGTGATGACATGATGAAATTTATAAATTTTATTACATTTCAAAAAAATTGTTTTCTAGCATTTTAAGTTCCTTTTTATAGGTATTATGCAATGCTTAATGAAAAAAAAAATGATTTTTTTTTTTCTATTAATAGCATAGCAAAATTAGAAGAAAAGGAATGATGAAGTAGGTTATTATACTAAACAGCGCAAGGGATGACAAATAAAAATTAGTGTGTTAGTTTCAGATATATGAAAGAATAAATGTAAAGCGTTTTTTGATACAAATAAAGAAATATTTTCATTCTATTATTATAACTGCATGATGAATTATTTTATATTATGTGCTGTATACGTTGCTGCATGGACTGTAAATTACGCAATCTATAGTAAAATAATAAATAATTATTAATTCACTTTGTCAACGATATCACTTAATTACTACGTACATATTTTACTAAAAAAAAAAAAAAATCAAAATTTTGTTGAGTGTCTCGGATTTTTAAATTTCAAATTTCGTAGACCTTAATACATATTGCTCCCTAATTAAAAATAATTGCAGTTAAATCTTCATTATCTACCGATTCATGCCAGTTAATACATATAATTTAATGGTGCATGCAGTGGCTGGAGAGCTAGAGCACGGGAAAAGTGAAAAACATCCCAAATTTAAAAATGGCTACCCGAAAATTAAAAATTTTGACTACCAATGCATTTATAATTATATTACCTACAACTTTTGTCTGAAACATTTCTCCCTAAAATAATTATTTTGCAAGCAATTATAAAAAGAGTACATCCAAAAATTAGATAATTTTACAATTTTAATTAATTAGGGTTCAAAATTTTAATTAATTGAAGAAAGTTGCACATATTCAGAAAGTACGTAATGTGGAGATTCTAAAAACATTTTTGTTGTAATTTTATTTTCATACTGGACTGCATGGTAATTTTTAGTTTGTACTGCTTATTTTACTAAAAAAAAACCGGAATTTCGGGATGTTCCCATGAAGCAATTTCGGGCAATTTTGATTTGGGAGGTCCTGATGATACTTATGATCGATTAAAACCAAATGCAGCTTGTAGAACGTCGCTTGCCAGTTACTCGCTTATTTTAAGAGATGGAGCTCACGAGTTCCTCCTCTAAGAGGCGCGATCGAAACCATCCGGTATTTAAATCACATGTAAAAAAAAAAAAAGTTAAAAGTTTTTTCTCCCATTTTTTTTTGCGAAAATACCACAGAGTTCCACTTAGTAGGTGGAACTCTGTGGAAAATACATTGCTGGGTTGGCTAACTAAGGATTACACATTTTTTAAGGATTTTTTTACTAGTATTTCATACTTTTTTCCTCTTTAAACGAGTTAAGGGTCATCTTAACCTCCCCCCCTTGTAATGCTAGGGTTAATTGTGATAAAAAAATCAGACAAAAGACGTACATATATTATACATTTAGCAGTCATTTATGATAGCAAAAATTTCATCTTGTTTCACTACTGTAGCGGGTAGTTCTTATATAAGACCATTTTTGTTATATTACACCGTGAGTCCTGAAATTATAGTTGTTATCAAAAGTTATATATAAATGATCATTACTCAAATTTGACAATCTCTTAAACATGATGAACTTGTGGACCTCGGCGTGGTAATTAATCTGATGCAATGTGGGCTGAGTTTTCAAGCGAACGTACAGGGGAGGGCGGCTGAGCACCAGTGACGTCACAAAGACGTTGAGGACACCATCATCGAAACAACGTGGTACTGTACCACAGATAGTGTCGCCATCAGATGTTTTTATAAATATTGTTAATATCCTGGTTATGATATCATGGGCGCCACTGCTTAACGAATAATGTACACTTTTTTGTTTTTTGTTAAAAATTGACACTGTATTATATTGATGCCACAAAGTTAACATTTTTAGTATTTTTTTTTAAACAGTTTCATTGAAAATACATCATTTAATAAGGACTGTCTCACACAGAATCGTATGATTTCGCAGCGTATGATAAAAAAAAAAAAAAATAAAAAATATGCGATCAGATGTATGAGCGCACACAGCTTCATTTCGTATCTCATGCGATCGTACGTTAGAACCTGTTCTAAATTTTTATCATACGAAGTCTTATGATATCATACGATGCGATACTAAGGCAATGTACGAGCCCCCTAGTCATTTAGGTGTTCAGAAGGTCAAATTATAGCCGTATTACAGGATCAAGTTGCTGGTTTTTGATGTGATGTCTTTTTATTAGGCTCAGGCAAAAAATGAATAATTATTCTTGACAAAAAATTCTTGAATTATTTATAGTTTTAATCAAATATCGCAACAAGTTATTAAACAGGGTATTATTTTAGCCATACATTCGCTCCATTTCACCTTGATTTTCAATCATGCATCCAAAATTTAGACGTAAATTGAACAGTATATGCGCAATACAGTATATTTTTTGATATTTCATTATATTATTTCGTTATTATTGCAACATAATTATTTATGTGATTTGAAGTATAACTTGTAATAAAATTTAATTTATTGCGCATAATGTCAAATAATCAACAGCACATAAGAAGATAAATACTCTTTTTATCTTTCCCGCATTAATTTTTTCTACGTTTGATTTTTTAACTATAAATTACGTCTGTTATATAGCTATAAGCAGCACTTAATAACATAATAATAATAATATTAATGATGTTTTATTTAGCATTATCTCTAATGTTATTGATGTAATTTTTTTGTAGAAACTCTAATAGTTCATGGTCACTGTGATTATAATAAATGTCACAATTTCAAGATAAATTACAAAGGACAAAAAATAAATTATTACTCAAGTTTTAGAATTCGGTGTCGTGAAAGTAATTGTAAAATAATTGTAAAATCTTACACCAATATTACGTAAATTATTTATAAAAAACACAATATTAATTGTAATAAAGATTCGCATGTCCGAGTTGAAATAAATTTAATCTTTTATCCACTTTTAACGTCCCTACTCGTATTTTTTCCTCCTATTTTGCACCATTTCCGAGAGATAAAGAAGATTTTACTTATTTAAATATTGTGTCCATTTCATTCTCACTTTGAGCGAGGAAGAAATTCAATTCACTTATTTAACCACATGGCTGCACAAGTACAATTATTTTAATTTGAATTTGGCTATTACAATATAAGAAATAATGGGCGCGATTCACGAAGCAGTTAGCCAGGTTTCTAACCAAGTTTATAGCTTAACCACGTTTACAGGTAAATATACCTGTTTTACGTGTTAAACCACCTAGTTAAACGTGGTTAAGCTAAACATGGTTAGAAACCTGGCTAACTTCTTCGTGAATCGCCCCCATTATGACTTAAATTGTGTTTTTGAAGTAAAAAGGTGTTAAAAGAAAGGTGTAGACGTGAACAGGATGAGTTGAAGAAGCATTTTTTCAACGGTTTTGAAGACTTTTTTTTCGTATTATTTTCTGCATGCTGGTTAATTATTATAACGTTGAATATTTCTTTAAGACTCCCTGTGCTGGTGTATTAATCTCAAGATATACATTTATATTTAGAAATTTATATACGTATCAATTTGGCCGTATTTGACGTCAATAATAATGATGGAGGGATGTGGGGTTAATATCCTTTCAAAATTATCTATTATTAAGATCATAATCTATAACTGCATGGTTCTAGTGTTCTAGTATAAGAAATAGCAGCATGGCAATCAATTGCAATACATGCAGTATATATGTTGTAGTCGTTTAATATTGTGGTGTTAAAATTCTCTCTCTCTCTCTCTCTCTCTCTCTCTCTCTCTCTCTCTCTCTCTCTCTCTCTCTCTCTCTCTCTCTCTCTCTCTCTCTCTCTCTCTCTCTCTCTCTCTCTCTCTCTCCTTTAATTTCATGCAACGAATATATGTGTAATATGATCTTCAGAGAAGTATTAAAAACAAATGTTAAATGTACAAAACTTGTCACAAAAAGGTCAAAGCTCAATAATGTAATAATTAAAGATAGCATTATTTTTTTTTTATTAATTTTGACCCAAATTTTAAAAAGACACGTTATCTATGGTCGTGTTCGCAAAACCTACAAATTGGCTATGAAGTGATCCATCCAGTGTGTTATTTGCAAGCTCACTGATAAGTGAGAAGAAGCAGTGGGTCACGGAGGTGGCGCCATGGTGGACGAGCGGTACCAAGCAGAACTACGACGCAGAGCCAGAGCAATCTGCTTTTTTCCCGGTGATATCAGGGAGGATTGTGTAAACGCTCAGTGCGTCCGAAACTGATGAAATTTGTTATTTAACTGTGTGTAACATCATCTAAAAATACACTTGTTTTTCACTCAAACATAAATACACATGATGCCGTTTGAATCTAGTCTCTGCTATGTACTTAGCCGCACTTTTGTCCTTATTATTAAACATCACTTTCGGGACCCCAAAATTAACCAGCGTTTTCCTATGCTGGGACGCACTTCCTTTGGGCGAGCGTCTGGGTTCGTCGGAACCCGACGAAACTTTTTCTGGGGGTTCCCGGGGGTGGCCGCCGTAACCGGGAAAATAATAAAAAATCCACGTCCGGGGGGGGACTGGGGGTGAATTTTTTTATCTAGATTTTTGGGGTTTTTCGGCCTCCGAGCTCTTCCGGTGCCCTGCGCTGGCCTTGGCCGGTGGAGGTCTTTGCCCGGTGAACTTTTGTTGCTGCCGAGTCGTGTTCGGTTCCGGACACCGGACACCCTTTCGGCAGCGCACGCCGCCCGTGAGGTTACGTTTGGAAATTTGGGCTCTTCGGTGTCGTGTGGTCTGTGTTTCGAATCACCGTGTGTTCGAGTGTTGGTGCGTGGTGTGTTGTCGTGGCCGTGTAGTGAGGACGTCATGCTATTGCGACGTATTACGTGTCACTTTGATGTGTTACGGCCCTCTATCATGCACTTTGAATCACAAATGTGGACATCGTGGACACGGGGTGACCTTGTGCCGCGTGACTCCACGGCTAGGGGATCTCCTCCCTGAGTTCATTTTTTCGTTGGTTTCGATTTGTGTTTTCTGATACGTAGACATGTAACGCACAACGTTCTAGTGCTACTTTTTCCATTTTTTATACATACAGTGTTTCCTGCCATTGGAAAGTTTATGGTTACCAACTTCAACAGCTTTTTTGTCGTTTAAGTTTGAATGTTGGTGGAAAAAGGCAAGTATACCATTGGTAGAAAGAGTTCTGCTAACTGGGATTGGCTGAAGCTTTTGCATATCGTCAATGCTTTGAAATTATTATACTTTATTAATTTTCTTTGTGTGACTGCTGCCATCCCATTGGCTGCTTCCGTTTAGAGGCAACATTGCAAAAGGGGATCTGACTGCTCAGTGCAGTGATGTGAAATTCGCGCGAAGATTGGTCCGCGAAAATGCGCATGCGAATATCCGCGCAAGTGCGCGCATATGTGCGTAAGATAGTTTCAAGATGGTGGCCGCCCGCAAATGGAATCACGTGAGCACAGATATTGTAGACATTCAGAAGTTCGATATTTTTCCCATAGGTGGAGATGCCATGGTAGCACATTCCAAGCAAACTACTTCCAGGTGTGACTTAATTATTATCACTTTATATAAAATTGATTATTTTCGTAAATAATGCTCGGATTTACTCCCAATTAGGTCTAGGGGGGGTTATAAAATTAAGGTGCAAGTAATGCGGGTTGCATACTTTCAGGGGCATGTAGGTTGTGGTTGCATACTTTCAGGGAAAGTTTGGTTGGGTTGCATACTTTCAAGGGCATGTAAGTGAAGGTTGCCTACCTTTAGGGGTAACTTATAATAACTTTATATAAAAACGAATATTTTCGTAAATAATGCTCGGATCATCTCCCAATTAGGTCTAGGGGGGGTTATCAAATTAAGGTGTAATTAATGCGGGTTGCATACTTTCAGGGGCATGTAGGTTGTGGTTGCCTACTTTCAGGGGCAATTTGCGTTCGGTACATCATAGCATTACGAGGTTTAATTACAACTGGCCACCTCTTTGTGTTGAAGATGGGCAGTGTCCGGAGTAAGCCCATTGCCTTGCTCGCTCGAACACGACCGGACGCTAAGAAAATAATTAACTCGAATCTCCCCAAACTCCTTAAAAAAATTATTAAATAAAATAAAATAAATAATAATAAAAATAGTAGGGGCCTAACAACTGCGTCTGACTCCTTAAAAAATTATTAAATAAAATAAAATAAATAATAATAAAATAGTAGGGGTCTAACAACTGCGTCCGAGTCGTTATCTGAGCCTGTTCATCTTCGCTAATTTAGAACACTATAATATCTGTCAACATATGGCTGAGAGATTTTTGGAAGTGCATCACTGCACTGGGTGGAAAGCAAAACAAATTTATCCCAGGGAGGGAGCGGCGTATTTTTATACTTGAAATGGTCACCCATCCAAGTATTAACCACGCTTGACGTAGCCTGACTTCAGTGATCTAACGAGAACCGGTCAATGCATAACGCCACGCTCCACCTCTACTCTGAATTACTCTGAATTTTTTTAGATTTTTATGAGTCCTGCAACTATTTCTAAATAATTATTGAACGTTCTGTAATTTAAGTTGGCACCCCTGAATCGTTAATAAAAAGGATAGGACAGAGACGCCTGTTGACGCCTCCAGAGGGCGTGGCAGCACATTTAATAATTATTTAAAAATAGTTCTGGGTTTCAAAAAAATCTGGAAAAAATCAGAGTAGCATAATTCGGTACCTTCAAATCATTTCTGCAATAAAAATTTTTCACGTAGGTTGTCCATTTTGCATTAAAACACCGTTATGATGTCACGTACTGAATACTTATATAGATGGCAACATATGATTGACAAAATTATTTAAAAGACTTGAAAGCAAACGAGCGTAAGCGCGAGTTTACACCCCACCCCTAGTTTCCCTATAATGGACAACATCATGTATGAATTTGATATTGCATACTTGTATATAGAAGACCTCAAATTTATGATGTCAATTTTTTCAATATTTTTAACCCTCTAAACATTGAGAGCGGATGAGAGACGTTGTTATATTATACGTCATAGTCATGCGACGCCTTTACCTAATCTTACGTGTTAATTCAATTGTTATATGCAGCTGAAGTCACAACGTTTTTTCAACATGATTTTAAAGCTGTTAAAGAGTTAAATATAAAATTTAAAAATAGACAAAAAATTAACAGTATAACATAAGGTTCTCATTTACAAAATAATTAATCTAAATATAGGCAGTATAAAATAGTTCCTTTTCGGTTGTTTATTTGCACGTTCATTACACAACTGGTATGATATGTGTTAAAAATTTCTTGGGGATTGCTAAGGAAACCCTAGAAACGTCCAGTATTAGGTCACACCTCCCGAATACTCGAGGCATTGGACGTCACCTGTCAGGATTCGAAGTGACAACCTCAGATTTCCGCTTAACATTTGATTTCGGATGGGCGAGGTCAGAGGTCGCCCCAGTGACCTCTGACCTTGCGAATATACCGCCACAACAACAGCAGATTAAACAGTCAGTCAGCGCTGATGACGGTGGTCCGTATTGATAAGTTTTTATTTATTTTATCAACTTACAATTGGGTACTTCTACTTATAAGTATACTCAAAAAGTTTGAAACCCCAAACCTTCCAAAACTCAACTGTATTAGTGTTTCGCGGGCCCATCGGGAACTGGAACTGCATGCATCCCGGTATTTACCGGTGACTGAGGGAAACGTGGAAACCTCAGACATAATGGACGCTACAGCTTTTGTCAATGGAGCGGAAGTGCAATGGTCCAAAACCATGCAGGAGAACCACATGGTGGAAAAGCACAACGATTTTCTCCTGGGTGGGAAACGTGATTTATGTTGAAAATGGTCATTTAATCCGATTACTAACCACGCTCGGCGTTGCTTGACTTCGGTGATTAATGAGAGACCGGGTCAAATGCACTGCGCCACACTTCCCATTACTATATACTGTATATTTGGATAGAAGATTACATCATATTTATTTGAATCGTTTATATAAAGAGGGTAAAAAAAAGGCTCTAAAATTTTTAATTTAATAATATAACTTATTTAATATAATTATTTTATTACTTTTCGATCGTACAACATTAAAATCCCTTCATAAATAGAAAAATAACTTACAAGTATGTTGAAAATCCATCAATACGCAGCTCAATGATATGTAACTTTTAACTTAAAATCTAAATAAAAAACAAATAATGCAGAATGCAGTTTTTCTTCTCATTATAGGTCTCTTGCAAACCAGAGCGACAATGCACTAGCAGCTTATTTATATTTATTGTAGCAGTGAGTGAGGAAACCATGGAAACCTCAGCCAGGTTGGGCATGGTAATTATTGCATAATGTTATCAATCACCTACCGGATGCACCTATCGAACGTTCTTTAGTTCCACAGCCATTTGTTTAAAATTTGCTATATATGGGAACCTGAGAACCTGGAATTGAAATCATCACGACTATTATATTCGTATGCGCTTGCCACTGCGTCAAGTGCCACCAGTGAAAATTAATTAGGAAATTATTGTTACTAATCAGCTACTATAAAAGTTCTCTTTTTAATTGATAAAAGTAATGAAAACTCAAGCGGATTTTCTTGCTGCGTTTATTGCATTGGAATTATGTACTTTGGAGTTTGACCCACAGAAATATCTAATCATATAAAAAATTGTGCGTCTTTTCAATTTATTTTGTATATATAGCCTCAGCATTGAAGTGGTATTTTATTAACCGCAAGAAAATTGCAATTAAGGTATAATCCGTATAATATACATTAAAAATTAAATATTTTAAAATTCATTAAAAAAATGAAGAATTATGTGACACGTATAAGAGATCGTATTTAAAATACGGGAATCTCCACTTTACAGTCAGACGATTAATTGTTTCACTATGTTATATTGCTTGTTTTTTACTAAATAGAACTTATAACTTAATATCGCACAGTGAATATTCCCAGATTTGAAACTAAAGTACTCAAATCTAGTAATTTTATCGGATATATTACAATCTAACTGAGTCTAACAGATCTTACTGGTTAGATTACCTGTAGACTCTATATATTTATTTATTTATTTATTTTTATTTTTCATCCAAGTTACAAAAAAGAAATATACATTTTAAAAAGGATGTGGATACCAGCAAAGCACTATAAGCACTATTTCACATATGTGGCTGCTACCCTTAATAACTTACGATAACGCCTAGATTAATTAAATTCTAGACATGTTTAGCCGTACGTATATGTCTGGATGGGAAAAAGCAAAAAACGATCGTTGCGCGCAGTTGAATTTATAACACGTAAACTTATAAGATCTGTAATACCAGACCAGAGAGCTCTCTGGTATTACTGTATGTTTTGGTACTATTAATGAAGGTTTTCATGTTGCAAGAAGTGTTGATTGCTAAGCAGAACTCTTTCGGGAAATGCGTCGTGTATATGTTATATTGATGTCTTGAAGTGTTGTAAGAAATTATCTTCTATATTATAGAAAAATCTGGATGATATTAATGGCTTTTTTTACATGCAAAATGTTATAAAAAAATATTTCAGCATTTTGACATGATTTATATTCACTTGCATTTTTTTATTGTTTATACATAATATTGTAATCTATAACATTAAAATATATAGCTATAGCCTCGAAAAATCTCTGAGATTCAAGAACAAGGAGGATATAGAGTATATCCTTGTTCAAGAAAGATATTGAGGGACAACATTTTGGACAATTTTATGACAAGAATTTAAAAAAAAAAAATGTATAATATATGGAGATGTTGAAATGATAAATTTAAAAAATTACAACAATTGCATGATTTTTATCTAACATTAATTTTATTTATTGAATATTGACTACAATACAGTACAACAAAATACTTACACATTATATATATAATAATTATAAAATAAACAAATTAAAAAATATGAATTTATTTTTACTATTCTATTATGTACAAAATAAGTCATTCACTCGAACAATTTAAGAAGATTCATACATACGGCAAATAAAACATTTCTTAGGGTCTTCTAATAAAATAAAACACAGTCAAACACACTATACTTATTGCATGGATAAATTCAGAAAAAAAAATCTTTCAACTTATTGTGGGGAATTATAAATACGAATGGAATTAAATTTGAAGCAAATTTTACAAATATAGACTTAGAATTTATAAATTATATATTTTTAATACTTTTATGTGTTTTGCAATACAGAAGTTGTATTATTATCATTTAACACTGTAACAGAAAGATTAAATAATTTTGAAGTTGAATTGAATTTATCAGGAGTATAAAATTTCAATCATGCATGCACGTATTTTTGAGGAACACAAAATATTAAAAACTTTAATATTTGCCTTTTTTTTATATTATTTTATTTTATTTTTTTAATATGCTTCAAATTTTGTTGATTTGCATTTTTTTGTTACTGATTATTATTTTTCAATAAGAAAATGTTGTAGTTGAAAGATAAAAGGGTGTGAAAATTATTATTATTTATCCATGCATTAAGTTTGAAATAAAATAAAAACACAAATCTCCTGATGCAAGAGAGATACACTCATTAAGAGTGCAAAGGTTCTAACTCCGTTAGTTGTCAACATTCTGCAGATCATTCTTAAAAATAAAAACGATTGAAGAGATCGCTTCGATGAACTTCTTGATTCGAATGTTCCTTTTTTTAAAATTAAAAATGTAATTTTACAGCAAATTACAGCATTATGAAATAAGAATAATTTATTTAAATCGATCGTGATTGAATTTGAAAAATCTCATTAATGATTATAGTGGCTTCTTAACTTTAAACTATGTAAGTCAATAACCCTTAAATTCATTATTAATTAAATAGTTTTTGAGTTTAAGGGAAATTTCAAACGTTTATTTTGAAAAATGTTCAGATAAATGGAGTAGTGTCTGTTTGCAGTTTTTTAAATTTTACCTATGGATTTGCTTTATCAATTTCGAAGTGTGTCTAGAAAATGTTGCATATCCACAAATCCTGCAAGTTTACATATCTACATTTAATGTTGTGTGGAATTTGTATTACAGTACAATTTTTTCAAAAGTTATATTCCTAATTGTTAATCCTTATTAACGATATGCAGAAATAATGTTGAAATTATCACTGATATGAGAAATTTTAATTTGAGACTGATTTTAATTCTATCACTGATTTAATATAAAAGAAAACAGTTCTGATATTTCCCCAAAGTGACATTTTACTTAGGTACTTGTAAACAACGCCTGCGTCGATTATTCTTGCCTTCCAAATAAGCTAAAACAAGAACGTTCAAAAGTGTAGTTCAAAATATGGCCACTATGTAATTCAAATGTCAAATGAGGGCGCCACCGTACTAACAAATTTCTTTAGTGCTGGAAGAGGCAATTACCTTCCAAGTAAGCTAAAACAAGAAAGTTCAAAAGTGCAGTTCAAAATGTGGCCACCGTGTAATTCAAATGACAAATGAGGGCGCCACCGTACTAACAAATTTCTGAGGAAGGCAAGAAAGATTGATGCAGGTGCTACTGTGGGATGAACAAATGGTGACACGATCTTGGTCTGTGATAACTCTGGTTGACTTGCTACAGTTTGTACGATCACTGTTCGGCAGGGTCTATGAGCCACAGTCGCATGGGGATCTGCAGGAAGGCCTGGTTGATAAACGACTGGAAGTGACGACCGATGCTGAGACTGGCGGCGGGCTTCATCTCGTCGATGATCTCTCCCGCGTTCTCGTTCAGGAAGTGGTTCATCGCCTCGCCTGCAGGGACACAAGGGGTTAGTGTATAACAAAAATATTTTAAGTTGGAGAATGGCCTAACTTTCAAACCGGACGCTTTTGCCGCCAAAACGACGACCATGTCAGTTCCCTCTGGTATACGTCACGACGCTGACTTTGATCAGCGAATTTGATTAGCTAGACTAACATCAAAGGTGCTGCTTTAGCCGCCAGCGCTATAATACGGTGTCAGATTTTTTACGTCCCCACACAGACCGGCCGCTAGCTCGCTTCCAATAAACTGTCCTTAAATGTATATTCGGGGAGAGATGTTGAATATATCCAGCATCGTCGTGGAGACAGATCAAAAGCTTGTGTGGATTGGTAAGCTTTTCAGGATATTAAATGAAAATATTTCATCACACTATTTTTTTTTTACATAAAAATAAGCAATAATGAAGTGGAAGTTGTTTGTCGTTGTCTAACCTGCATACATACAGATGTTGAATTTCCTCTTGAGTTTATGGTATAATCAATATAAGAATTTAAATATTTTAGTGAGTCTATTTCTGTGTGCCTTGATCTAGCAAAAAGGAAACAATAATAAAGTTAATAGGTTAATAGAGTGTCGTAAATACATAATCAGAAATAATGTATTATTAATGTTGATCTTTATATTCCAATACATAGAAGGTTCATCAAAAGTAAAATATTAATTTTCTGATATACTATATTTACGAACAGACCTAAATGTAACCTTTATCATCAGCTTACAGTGTTGTTGGGTGCAGGAGAATACACTGCAGACCGTGCAGGGTATAATATATGACATCTTGATTAAAATAAAATGACCTGCTTATATTGGGGGCGATTCACGAAAGAGTTATCTAGGTTTTTATCCGCGTTTAGCTTTATCACGTTTAGCCAGGTGATTTAACATCACGTAAAACACGTATAGTTAAACGTGGTTAAGCTAAACATGGTTAGAAACCTGGCTAACTCTTTCGTGAATCGCTCCCGTTGTGTATTCAATCGAAAAGCAATAAAGATATTATGAATAGTTGTTGCAAAGATACTATATGTGTAGCACTTAATCTAAAACCTTTCGTTTATTCTAAAACAAACTGTAAAGACGTCTTTACAGAGCCTCCTTAAAGAAGTAAATGCAAATGCCCCCCTTCAGCACGACACATTGCGTGCCCCCCACTCACCGATGACGGTGTTTCCGTTCACCACGTCCCTGATCCTGAAGCGCGACTTCCCTCCCAAGTGGAAGTCCACCCCCAGACGCTCCGTGTGCATGAAACTCTCGCCGCCCCTCGCCACGCTGCGCCCGTGCAGTTGGATCACCGCCGTGATGTCATCTGTCAACACACGCACCAGGTCAGGGTGGGAAATGACAGGGTCACAATATTAAACAACACTTCAACACTTAAACGTTCACATGACGTTGTTTAATACAGATCTGTTGACGACGCCTCATTAAGAATAACATCATCCGTCGTCAAAGAATCCGTAATTAAACACCGCGCGTCTTGTGAACGTTGTGTTTGTCTCAAAATGTATCCTGGGTTAAAATATCATGTGCACTCACTTGTCAGTCACTCAGCATCCTTGAAAACGTCCCTCGTCAATTAATGGCAATATCGGCAACGTACATTTAACAATTCATCAATGCTAGTATCATCTATTGGTGAGAGAAGTTTTCAGGGCAAGGAGTTTACTAATTATGTAATTAAACTAGTTTTATATAG
This sequence comes from Siphlonurus alternatus, assembly GCA_949825025.1. Lineage (NCBI taxonomy): Eukaryota > Metazoa > Arthropoda > Insecta > Ephemeroptera > Siphlonuridae > Siphlonurus > Siphlonurus alternatus. The sequence goes on from OX463778.1 coordinate 9,308,281, forward strand.
AAAATAATTATATTTTCTTAAGCACAGATTTGGTAAGCAGAACGTTATATTATATATCTAAGCATCTTTACTAAGGCAAAATGTATACCAAAAGGTTAATCTTAACTTTTAAAGAAGCTATATAAGCAAATTAGGTTGATCAATCTACATGAATACATGATTCTACGTAGTGTCCCCAGGGTAATATGGCAACTTACTGAAGGTTGCCCAGAACTCGCCACGACTGCGCACCGGGAAGAGCAGAACCTGACCGGTGACCTCGTAGCGACCTGTGGCGGTGATGCGGGGGATGCGCATGCCCAGGTCAATCCGCAGCTTTTTCAGGTCGCTCCTGAAACAACCATCAGGGTCAAACTCAGGTACAATCTTCTTTTTATGTGATATTTAATAGTGCACAAGTTGCTTGGAATTGAAGTTGTGGTGCACAGAATATAATATAGAATTTGAAGATTGTGAGTAACAATAATTAAGACTAAGTTAAATAATTCAAATGTTCATCTTCCACGGAAACTCCATGTAATACAATTAAATGAACATTCCAAGACAACGAAACTTTGGAAGTTGTAAGGGCTGTACTTCCAATGTATTTATTTTTATTTATTTATTTTCTCTTTCATGATGAGCAGTATGCACACAACAGTATACAATATATTACAATAATATTATATAGTCAATTATAGGTACGATAAAAGTCTATGGGCAATTTAATATCTTCTTCTCAATAGGCCTAGGTTAATTATTTTTTATGTACTAGATTCTTATTAAGTTTTTATATTTTAAGATATACATGCATTCATGTTTATATAGAATGTGTGGTAATTTTTTTACTGTAATATTAACGAGAAATAAATTTCACTGCCCCTTGTTGTTAGGCAACCGCTTTAACTTCGCTGCCTTGAGAGAAGCAGTGATTTCAGGGGCTTCTTTGAAAAAATGGAAATTATTTCTTGTTTTACGTTGAATTTTAAGCACGGGGGGTAACTTTCTTATCTTATGAGAAATTTTGGAAGCTATTACCTCGAAATTGAAGTTGCACAGTGCTGCAGGATAGAATGAACTAAAAACTTTTAACCTTTATCAGATCATGAGACATGAGAGAGTTAAGTGCCAATCTAATTTTGTTTCAGTTATACAATTTCAATTCTAAGGTGACAAGATTATTTCAATGAAGTGCTAAATGAAAATTTTGTAAATAAATAAATTTAGGCAAAGCATATTATATCAGAGAAAAGAGAGTGTATTAATAGACTGCAATGTTATAATTATTTAGAATGATAAACATTATATTATATATTTACTGTATAATAATTATAATGTTATAAAGGGGCATTCACAAAGTCTTAATTAAGGTCACATTAAAGGCTCGATAATTTAAAGCTTGATTTTAGACGTGTTTTTTAGACCCAAAATTTCTGGTCTTAAATTATTGAGCCTTAAGGCTTTGTGAATGCCCCTTATAATGTTTTAAGATTTTGAGTTTGGGAAGCATTTTTTTTAAATAAACTTAGATTCTTTCAACCACATCCCTAAACAGCATAATATCCCTAACTAACTATTTGAGGATCGAGTGACGCTAAAAAGGGTCGTAATAAGCTTTTTAATATAGAACCTTTTTTCTTTACAAAATATATAAAGAAACCCTTACAACGCCAAAAAGGGTCGTAATAAGCTTTTTAATATATAGAACCTTTTTTCTTTGCAAAAGATATAGAGAAACCCTTACACAAAACGGAAAAACACACTTTTCTTGCCGAAACAAGACAGTAGTTTGCCGCGAGACACTCACTTGACTGAGATGATGGAGTAGTTTCCCGCGCCGAGCACCGTCATGTTAGAGAAGAGTGCCCGCACCCTCACCGCACCCTGACCGTTCTCCATCGCCATCCGCTCGATCCTCATCGGCTCGATAGGGTTGAGGTTCAGCTCGGGAATACCTGCGGACAAGCGGACGTCAGAAAAAAAGGAAATTGTGGTGGTAGATGGGCAGTACTGCTTGTAAATGTATTCTTAAATGGAATTTATTTAATAAATTATTTATTAGACTTTTTTAAAAGGTGGTTTGTTAACTTTTAAATAAATTCCACACCATACATAACATTTCCAACAGTTTTAATAAGACTGTCTCAGTGTTTTGAAAGCAATTGTTGCAAGTATAAATAACTTATAATAATTTAATTGTATCGCAGTTTTTATTATTATTACTCTTTAATTATTATTCATTTATTCAATTTCGCTATAATGAAAGTATAAATACCATTATAGATATCGTTAACAAATTGTCAAGTTCAGGTCACCAGTTATTCTCCACGTGGACTCACCCTTTACGATGTACTTCCTCAGGTGGTTAAAGGTGTCTCTGATGCATTCGTTGATCTCAGGGTCACCCTTCGTACAGGGTAGGATGTACTCGGCTGAAACACGACAACTTGTGGTCAGAGAACAAGAAGGATCACTTAGGGTCAAGATGCAACCGGAGATCATGAAAGACGTCCGAAGTTAGAGAACCAGCGGCTGCATCGATTGTTATCATGCCTTTCCAATAAGGCTCAAACCAGATCGAAGTTCTAAAAGTTTAGTTCAAAAGTGGCCACCATGCATGTTATTCAATACTGATTACTAAACAATTTGCTTAGTGGAAGGCAAGACCAATTAAAGGAGGCGCTGTGGAGGGGTCTAGGATGTTTGGTCGCAGGATGTTTGGTCGCAGGATGTTTGGTCGCGGAATTTTGGTCGCAAGGATGTTTGGTCGCAAGGACGTTTGGTCGTAAGGATATTTGGTCGCAAGGATGTTTGGTCGCAAGGATGTTTGGTCGCAGGGATGTTTGGTCGCAAGGATGTTTGGTCGCAAGAATGTTTGGTCGCAAGGAAGTTTGGTCGCAAGGATGTTTGGTCGCAAGGATGTTTGGTCGCAAGGATGTTTGGTCGCAAGGATGTTTGGTAGCAAGGATTTTTAACTATTAATTATAAGAATTATATGAATTATTGAAAGGCAGTGTAGGCTACTTTTTTTTTCGTGATAAGTATGGTCAAAGAATGCACCAATCATAAAGCCACGAATGGTTATGCTGTATAATAGCACTTAAAATTTTAAACTATTATCGGACAAAATCATATATAGGCTACAAAGAGGCACACAATAATTTAAGTAAATAATCATTTAGTATAGATTTATTCATTTTTTTACATGACATAGAAAATCCATCACAAATACTATCTTACAACATGAAAAAAATTATGTACTTTGTACCATCTACTTTGAAACTTATAACGTAATTTAATGAATTTAATCAATAAAAATGTAAAAAAAATTATGTTATAAGTTATAATATACTATATAATACGATAAGATAAATTATGTATTTTTTTCGAATTAAACAAAAAAACAATTCACATAACATTAATATTATTTTTTATAAACTAAATACCAAATTTCACATAAAAAATAGTTTTTATTTGATAGAGAAAACAGTAATGACCATACTAGAAGGTGAAATTGTGGGCAATTCCTCGAAGGTAATGAATAATGTCATTCTCATCGAAATTACCTATTGTTAAATAGTTAATGTTTCTCCTGCTTGTACCACCACCACAAAAACCAGAAAAATTAAATTTTTTGAATTTATTGTTAAATAGTTTAAACAATCTAGAATGCACCCTTATGAGCTTGCACAAAGAAAAAAAGGGCAAAAAAAATTTAATTTAAATTACTTTATTATGCGACCAAACATCCTTGCGACCAAACATCCTTGCGACCAAACATCCCTGCGACCAAACGTCCTTGCGACCAAACATCCTTGCGACCAAACATCCTTGCGACCAAACATCCCTGCGACCAAACGTCCTTGCGACCAAACATCCTTGCGACCAAACGTCCTTGCGACCAAACGTCCTTGCGACCAAACGTCCTTGCGACCAAACATCCTTGCGACCAAACATCCTTGCGACCAAACATCCTTGCGACCAAAATACCGCGACCAAACATCCTGCGACCAAATATCCTGCGACCAAACATCCGGCTCCCGCTGTGGAGAACAATAGTTTGCATTTCCCCTGCTGAAGTCACCAGACACTTTGAAAAACATGGGTGCTTAAGAGGGTCATCGAGGAAAGGTTGAATTACAGTTTTCTATGCTCACAGTTTTGTATGTTATTCCATGTAAATACTTCAATTTAAAGCATTAATTGTTAAACAGCAAACAAATATATCGATTCGTGGTTACAAAACTAATTATTGGATTAAATTTGATTATTGTATCCAATGCGGAAATTCCAGGTTTTTGATACATTATACAATACGCTCATTGAGGTATATTTTTTTTTGTATAAAACAAAATAAATAAATAAATAATAATAATAATTGTTACAAAATATAACAAAAATAAGAGCAGAAAATCTTTATATACTTTCAATTTTCATTGCTACTTTGTTCTAGTAATTAAAACAACAAAAATGCATTTTCTATATTTTTATAATAAACTTAACAAGAGCAAATTGTAAACTCGAGAATATAGTGTATGATTTTTATTAAATGATATGTTATACTGTGCGAAGATTTAATCATAATATTCATAATTTTACACATGACATTATCTCTCCATAAATCTATTATATAATTATAGATATATATATAAAATTAACGTAATAATATATTATATAAGTGTCATAATACGAAGAAATTAGCTCAATAAATGTATATTGTGTTCGATATGAACACACAAAAGAGATATTATCACGGTGATGTAAGTCTCAAGTTCAGCGGAGCGGTGAGTTGCATCAGCTGAGAGCCGCCACGTAACAGCTGGAGTTTCGCTTTGTCACGATCTATCTTAGCTTTCCCCGCGCGGGAATCACACCCACCTGCCGAATACTACAGAGGTTTAATGATCGTACAATGTGCCGATATGACTTCACTCAATGAGTGAATTGGAAAATTGTAGTTTATTTGATAATACAATATATATACGATTACATAAATGCACAAAAATAAAGATGATAAGAGAGAGCATTGCATGGAAAAATGCATTTTCTGAGTTCCTCACGTATGTATTACAATTATATAATCACTTATGTTAAAATATAATTTTGCAGGTCACCACAAGCATTTTCATGGTATACTATATGATGTTTCATTCATAGATATGATGATAATTAATTAATAAAATTAATAGATAGATTTAAAGCTTATAAGTAAAAATGCATTAAATAATATATCATAAACATAATATATTACCTAGAACGTACGTGGTATTATGATGATAAAAGAATGAAGATTTTTTGTAACTCAAGTAAATTTTCATTTGCACATAATAATATACAAAAAAGCAGTAAAAACTAGAATAAATTAGGCTATTAATATTACAACATGTAATAAATTTGTTTTTGTTCGTTTCAAAACATTAATTTTCATCATCTTGCAGTTTCTAGAAAATTATATGCACACATTATATAGCAGAAAATTTGAAATTCATTTTCATTCAATGCACAATGAATACGCTTGCAAACTCTATTATGCAATTTGATATTCACTTTATATCGAAGTTTGTAGGCATTGTCATTCATCGACCATAAGGCGTGATAAAATTCAACAATTTTGGAACAAATTAAATAATTTTAAGTATCTTCGTTAGCTCTATATACCGCATATATGTAAAATTTCTGACTGCATGCACTCGATCGATCTTATGTCCAAGTGCATATATAAGGAAGTGCATAAAGGATATCGAGTGCAGAAAACCTACACAGATCAGGATTTACGAATAGACTTTATAGCTTGAGTACGTTTGGGTACCTCCCTATACTTCCCGAAAAAGTTGCAAAAATTTATTGATTTTTTTACTTAAAAATGCAGCTGAAGCAAATCAGGGAAGTTTAACCTCGTCTCTCTCGAGGTACAGAAACCGATGATCATAAACTGGACACACTCCGATATAAATTCACATGTCATTGTTGTATCGTCCAGCAGATTGGTGAGAAGTGCAGCACGTTCTTCGACATGTTACGTCAAGTTTGCAAGGACGACTTTCCCTCCTCGCACGTCCTTGCCAGTGACGTCACAGGTGCGCAATTTTTACTCGTCAATAATTTCTATATGACTGGCTTCTTTTTATATGTAGACTTTATACATTTGCAAGAACGTGTGAGATCCGTATTCTTTGAAGATTTTAAATCATTAAAGTATAATACGTTTTTACATAACCCAGTCTCAAATCAAACATAATAAATATATTTGACCTTCTATTTAATATTGTCTCGATATACTCAAATATTTGAACTGTTAGCGTTTATCACCATAGTATGAAATTCTTCTGTTCTCATGTCTAGCTTAAAATCATAAAAAAAAAATATAGTATTGTACAACAATAGATGGAAATCCTGCATTCCATTTTTTTATTACATATTTGGATAAAGGACCTCGAGTTATGTATTTTTAATTTATTTATTTGTTTATTTTTTTACCGTCTAACGTCCTCAAAATCGATGGGAAAAACACATAGTCAATGTCGTTCCCTATAAAATTAATATGCTTGTGTGTTAAATATTTACATGACTATGACGCCACAGCGTTTTGCAGCATGATTTTAAGGATGTTATAAATCGTTGAAAAAAAAAACTGACAATACATAACTCGAGGTCCTCTTATCCAAATATACAATAAAAAATTTCATGAAGATTTATATTTTCTTTTTAATTTTACTATACAAAAATATCAATGGTGATGTCACGAGGTTTCCACAGTTCCTTGATGCTATATAACACGCGCTCCTCATCTCTCAAGGCTGTTGTCGCGACGCCTGCACGCCTAGCGGGTGAGCCAGAGAAAGCTGCTTTCTCTCTAGGAAGTCCGAGATGCTGTTACGTGGCCAGCGCAAACATCCAACACGTGCGACATAACATCGTGTAATCTTCCCGCAGTACTTTAATGAACGTAGTACGTGCTCATCAGCAGTCATATTCATTTATTACGTTATAATGCTCGGACGTATTCGGCTTATGTTGGGCCAGTTAGATTCTTCAAATTAAATGTGACGCGCAGTGTAGAAGAGGAAAAGGACTTACGTATATAAACAATATTTTTTTCCCCGTATATAATATACAGATATAATATCAATAACAACCGATTGAAGTCAGACCTCTGGTGGATGCATATTTTTTTTTTCCCCTCCGTAGTCACCATAGTCTGTGAGTCTTATCCTGGTATTTGCCTTTATGAGCTATAAGAAAACCAAGAAAACGTCAGATATAATATTCTCTGTGAACAAACTTCGAGCTCCGAGTACAGTTCATGAACATGCAGAACACTGAACAGAATATGTACATGCGCTCTATGTTCTTTTGGACATACGTTCATACTCGTCATGCAACAATGTTCAGGTAATGCTTAATATATCACGGCATATACACCGGCATGAACTTTGCCTCTGCTTTGCTAGTCAGCGTTATTGTTTATTGTCATGCAAATTACGGAAGTGCCATGCTAATGAACTTCAAATATTTTGGTTTCTTACAGACTCTAATTTTTCTTTTTCTGATCTACAACTCTATCAAATCAGGCAGGAGTTTATATAGGATGTCACAAAGTGCAAAGTGTTCATTCTTAGACATCGATGTTCCTTCACAGTAGTAAAAAGACGCTTAAGATTAAAGAGGAAAACTGCTATAAATTTGCAGGCATTTGAATCTCCAATCTCCCTATTCGAGAGAAACGTTTCATAAAAAAATATATATAAAATGCCTTGCCCTGTTAAACTATACATGATTGGCGGAAGATTTTCGGAAAGGAAATTTTAAATTTTCTTATTGGTCGAGACTTCCGCTCCCGCCAATCGTGTAGTTATATGTAACATGAATAAAATATCACTTTACATTGGTTATAATGAAATACGTTAAGAAAACTCGATATTTTTTTTTTCTTAAACAATCCTATATGCTACATCGATTACATACACGTAAATTATAGTTATAATAGACTAGACAAATTGCTTTTAATTATACAATAATATACTGTATATATTATAGGTGTCCTAATATTACTGCTAAATCAATTAAATAATGTTTTATGATCACATTATGTTAATAGCGTCCTTGAATCACACCTATAAATTAAAATGTATTGGTACAATACCCAATAAAAATACGCCTCTTATATAGGTAAGAGAGCTATGTCGCATATAAATCGAACATTAATCCGAACATGTCTTCTATATAAATATCATGCAATGATTTAATATTTTTTTTATACCATAATAAATCATTATATAATACCGTAGAAACTGATCGTACTATATCGTCCCTCGTCCGGAATAATAAGCTATCTGCTATTTCAGGTGAGCGCAATTATGAGCTTTATTTTATACCGATATACAGCTCATAATTGCGCTCACCTGAAATAGAAGACAGTTTATTATTGCAACGAAATCGTGGTAAGCAGAGAGCTGATTATTCCGGACGAGGGACGATATATATTATATAATATTAATATTTGAACCTCGTATACAGTCGATGTAGCAGGAAAAGGTTAATAATTTAATGAAAGTAGTATTAATATTTTGTGGCGCCCCTGACACTGTTAGCCCAGTAAGTGAAGGACACACGCCGGGTGGATAAGATTGGCCCAAATCTAAACAACGTCTTGAATATGTCGGTCCGTTCAGAGAAAGGAAAGTTACGTAAGTCGGTGACCTACATCCAGTGTAAGTAATGAGAGGATTCTCTCCTCCAATATACTGATGTGTATGTGTGACGTCATAATTTAGGTGTGGTTAAAAATGGATTTGATGACGATGCGTGTTTTTTTAATATGTAATTCAATTTTAATATTTGTTATTTTTATTACGTAGCATCAAATGAGTCATCTTCGAAAATATATCGTGAAAATATTTTTAAATTTATTATTATAATCAAAATTTCTTTTTTAAGCTATCGTAGTTTGTGAATCAGACTGTATTGTATGTAAATGTGAATATATATTATGATTTGATTAAGGATTGGTTGATTTGTTTTTTCTCAGACCTTTTTTAAGGTAGAGATGTATAAAACAACTGCATTTCGTCGATCACTTTCAATTTTTCTCATTAAGAGCTGTCTCACACAGAATCGCATGATTTCGCAGCGTATGATGAAAAAATAATAAGAATTTATGCGATCAAGTATACGTGCGCACTCAGCTTCGTATCGTATCGCATGTGATTGTACGTTTCTCATTAGCTATCAGGTTCAAAATTTTTATCATACGAAGTCATACCATACCATATATATACGATGCGATACGAAGGCAGTATGAGACCCCCCCCCTAAATATCACAGTATGTATTTACTTTTCTATATAGCTAACCACGCTGTCGTAAAACTATATCGTACGTGATCCTGCACAGTTATTGTATTATGAATTAACTTAAAATTTCTCAATGACAAAGAAAATAAAAGACAGGGAATTTTAATAACAATGATATTCAAATATCTTGAGTCATAATTTTGTGATGTTCACTTAATTATTGCGTGACTTATTGTTGTTGATATAACAATGCAACTGTCAAGTTCAAATTTCGTACATCTAACCCTAATTTCCATCATTAAATATCAATTAACTTAATTTATAACTACAAATTTTGACATTATTTACAGACACAATTAACTTTGAAATTTCTCAATGTATGTTTTTGCAATATCAATTGATGTATTTTAAAAAGTTTATTTTGAAACATTTTTTTAACTGCATGCATATTGTAAATTATATTTTTATTGTTATTTTGTGGGAGGAAAGCGGACATGAAAGCAAAAAGCCAGCACGTGGTTATAGTTATATCAGTTATATGACATAATATATGCACGCTAGCTGCGGTTTCGCTGATATTGCAGGATTGTTGTCTGTACACGATTAATTTGATTGATTGATTGATTAAATTTGTTCATTGCTTGTTTTTTTTTTTTTGTATTGGATTTGTAGAAGGACTGAAATATATATAATTGATCATTGCCCTCTACATAATTTTATTGTTTTTTTACTGTGTAGAATTTTATGATCAATTTTTTTCCTCATTATTTAATTATAAAATTATTCTATATTTAATAAAAAAAAAGCTTATTCAATAATTTGAATTTGTCGAAGAAAAAATTGCAAAATTCTCTCTCAACTGCATTTTCTTCTGTGCGCCTGACAGCCATCACAGGCCCACAATCCCCTTCTCCTTATTCAAAGTCAAAGAATGCTTATTTATATTACCCCCTGGCCCCCGCTCCCTTGAATGCAAAGAGTCTCAAAAAGTCTCTTGGAATTTTTTATCACCACTTGAGTGTCACTTTACACTTAGGTTCAAAACGTATGCATATCAATTACGAGTTTCGACCTTAAAGGCAAGTGTTTGTTGACGTTGTGACGTCACCGTGTTGACCTCTACCGAGTGCAGTTGAGAGTGCGGAAGAAGGAAGCGGAGGCGAGGACACCGGGCCGAACCTTGACTTAGAGAGTGGCAGGACCACGTGCTCTAAAATTAGTGTCCGAATTAAAAAAGTGTGCCCCTCTCTTTATAGAACTTGTATGTTATTCAATGGTACACTTTTTTGAATCCGATAGTAGTGTACACTTCTAGATAGCTGGAATGTTCCCTTTGCCTGATTTGCTTGAAAATCACTATAATCGGATTAAAAAACATGTACCTTTGAATAGCATATCAAAGTCCCATTAGAAGAGGGCACGCTTTTTTGGTTCTGTTAGTATAGATGGTAGCCACAACCGGTTACGCGTCCCAGTATTCACTGAGATGAGACTGAGGGAACCGTGGAAAATTTAAGGACGGGCACCTCTACTTTAATGAATGGACCAAAAAGTGATGTCCAAAGCCTGGGGAACCATACACATTAAGTGAATCACTGCACTGGATAAAAAGCGAATTAATTTGCAATTAAATTTCATTTTATATTTTGATTTTCTAGCTGGGTAAGTATTTTTTTTTCTGTAAACAGTGTAAACCATTGCAAGTATAATACAAGACCTATGCAATTATCTGAAAATGGCCTCCAGGGAAAATTGTGTGTATGAGTTAAATTAATAGTGGACATTAATTTAGGGGGCGTCATTGTTTTCATTCAATGTTTCATTTCAACATTTAATTTGTTGTTATGTTTTAGAAGGTTAATAAATGACAGTGTAAGACAGTATAATCTCGCATGGAAGGTTAGCAAAAACTTCTTTTAAGTTCTTTTACGGCCGTAAGTTGCAGCCACCTATCCGAGAATAATCAGAGGATTATCCATGGATTATTTACTAATTAATATTAAAATTCTCGGATAATTGTCGGATTTTTCTAAGATAGGTTGGCTGCAACTTACGGCCATTAGATAATAATTAATAAAAAAAGTAAATTACATAAATTATAAAGATTGTTTTGCTGTTTTTCAAACTTTCGCAAGTACCAACCTATTGGAAAGGTTATTGCTTCAAAATATAAGCACGAGACTTTCTGCTTCTTTTTTACTTTGGTATTTAGTTTAAGCAATGTAAATTTTGAGAAGGATAAGCACCATGCACGCTTGCTTCACATGGCGGCACCCTTATTAAGGGAGTCTTACTTATTTCGGAAAAAATAACTTTGACTCTACATTTAATTTTAATAATCCTTATGAATCATGAAATTATGACGGTGATAATTATTTTTTCTGTCAATAAAAATTAATTATGAACTGCACGTGCACTGAGACGCCAGTGGAAAATACCTCAATCCCCTGTGGGTGTACATGATGAAGTGAAAAAATTACCTTACAGTCAGATGCATGTGTTAATAATCATATATTAACTTTTCTAATGGCTGAACATTATGCTGCCGACACATAAATATTCACACTCTCATGTCATCTGTGTGTATAGAGATTTTCTCCACCTCGATATATACCTGTTTTCAAGTATAAAATGAGAAATTGCATATTATATTATGTACTTTACATTATACCAAAATGAGGAGTCTTTGATGAACTTATATCATCATAATAAAATACAATATAGGAAATTGAACATCCTGTATATTTTTTGTTTGAATAGAATTTAAGACTGTGATTTTATTTTTTTAATGATTTTTTGAAACCTCTAAAATTCTCAAAATTAAGGAGAAAGACGCTGTAACTATACTAGTGTTTTAAATATTTGCATGGCATTATATTATATGAGCTGTGTTTGTAAATGCACAATCAATTTATGTCTCAAGAATCAGATGGTAAAAACATCTTCATTATCTTTTTATTGTTATTTAAGAACAAAAGTTTATTACGTCACAGCATTTTGCAGCACTATATTGTTATAGTAATAAGAAAAAATAATGAACAAAAAATGACAATACATAACTCGAGGTCCTATATAATTTATACAAATATATGTAATAAAAAAATGCAGGCTGTTCATTATCCAAAATGTTCTAAAGACTGCATTTTGCAAAATGTACAGAAGTACATTCCTCCAAGCACGCGCTATGAAATATCATTTTGGTGCTCAACTTTGGTGAACATATCTGCACATAATTCCCCACAATAAGTCGACGCCCCGACAGCTGCAGCAGAGATCTTGTCATTGCAACACGCTGGCTGCAGCACCGCTGACATAATTATATAAGCAAGTCTTACGTTCCACATTCACCAAGTTGAGCAATTTTTTTATACTGTTGTGTGACTCGGCAATAAAATCATTGCACTAAAACACGTTTAAAAGTATTAAAATTATTCATAACACATAATATTTTGATGCAATATTTTTATGTTTAGTAAATTATTAATATTTTTTCTCGTCGGATTTGGAACGGAAAAGCTATCAACCAATCAGAAAATTCAAAATTTCCGATTACTAGAATGAGTCAAATGATCTGAAATAATTTCAAATCGTAAAATTCTGGACGGTGCTTAATGAATGTTTTTAGGATAATTTAAAAGTGAATAACCACCGTCTTTTTGTGTATATAAATGGGCCGTGTCCGTGAAAGTTAATCGAGAGGGAAACTTGCCGTCTCGGTGTTACAGCAGCGGAGATGAGCATAACTTTCATAACAACGTTCTCCGTTCGAATTTTACGTATTATACTTATGTAACTACGATGTAAGTTTGTAAAGTTGTTAGCACAAAATGATAGCAATGAAATAAATTATTAATGTCAACAAATTTAATTATTGAATTGAGGTTATATCTATTAAGAACCTGGACCTATCCCAAAAAGTTTTGGAAAAAAATAGGAATTGATGAGAACGGTCGAAAATGAGAAAAAAAAATTAGATATCAATTTTGTTTTTAAATTTCTAAGAAGCAATAAGTAAAAAACGAGATATCTCTATGAATATTTGTAATTTGAAAGAAACCTTGATTCATGCAGTATTGAAAGCATATTATTAAACAAATAAACACTGCATGGGTCAATATATCGAATTGGTTATAGAAAAGTAATAAATTATCAAGCGATTTTTGAAAAATAATGCTTTTATGTACAATGTGTATACTTAACATAATCCAAATCTTTCAATGTTGTCGAAAAAAATTTATTTCCATCGAAAGAATTATTTTAGAATAAAATTAATCATTCTGCTTATAGAAATTCTTAGAAAATTTTGTACAGAAGCGTATTAAAAAATTGTATAAGGTATACAATTGTATTGTATAATATTGCATTTTTTAAGTGAAAATCTTTTTTGTGAAAATAATTTGTAAATAAATTACTTCAAAATATTACATTCAATAAATCACAGAGAACAGGACACCTTTTTTAATAATACAAACATTATATATAGACCCCCAGAATTGTAAATAACTTTTCTAAATTTATACATTTTCAAATAATTAAACAAGTCTATTTTCTTTTAATTAATTACCAAGATAGGCTAGTCTTATTGGAATGTTGTACGGTATATACAGACGACTTATACGACTAAAAAGTGAGAGTAGTTTTTTTTTTATTTGCAACCTTTTCCTCGTGACGTCACAGTAAGTAAGCCTGCTCAACAAACAGCATTACTTGCGCTCTCGTTACATGACTTTACTTCCTTCTATATTATTACACAACTATAATATAACAAAATACAATATCTTGACAACAGTAAAAAATAACACAGTACACTACAAATGAGCACCGTTTTTTTATTCACTTTAAATATTTACTCACGTAATTTTGTTATGGTTTTAAGTTCTCTTGTTTCTTCTTGTGCACATGTTGCTATAATAACTGTAAGTAGTAAACAGAACGCGCTCAACATTACGTTTCGAGATCCTTGATGCATTTTGATGATAATTTAATGTAGAGTAAATGATCACTTGACGCTGGTCCTTTACTGGTGCTGGTCCTTTGTTACTGGCGCTGGTCCCTTACTGTTGCTACGACTGTTAGAGTGAAAGTGCTGTTGCACCTCTCGGTTAACACACTTTTCTCAGAGTGCGGGCCACAACTTAATGTTCGTCGTATAAAGTGTCTATCTAGAGAGGGGGGTTACGTAGAGAAATATATATTGACTATATAATATATAAAGAGAGGGGGTGTTTCTTTTAAATTTTTTGGATGATGGAAAGGGAGAGATGGATCATTCTTTTTTTTGAGGGAATCAGTTTTAAGAAGGTAGAGGAGGGGATATAATTATATTATAAAATATATCCGGCTGAATGTATTGGGACACTGGTACTTTCCGTATAGTAATACAAATTATATAGATATAGTATAGATGTACAAATTCAAATTTAAAATATTTTATTATTTCCATTTTTTCCTACAATCATATTTCCATGTACATGTTATATGTTGAAGTTTATAGGACAAGTCAGTATAACTAAAGCTAAGGCAATTAAGAGTCAATAAGTAGTAAGTATAGGTAAAAGATTAATATATAAATTGTAGTAAATTAAGTATCCTGTGTAACCTATATGGAAATATGAACAGAAAGGTGTATTATTATTATTTTTTTTTACAAGGATACACCCCTAAGAGCTTACAGCTCGCGGCGGGGTACTGGGTAGGGATAAGGTGGAACGGATAGTGGCCACGGCCTGCATGCTTACGCGTCCCAGCATTCGCTGAGGTGAGACTGAGGGAACCGTGGAAAACCTCAGTCAGGACGGACACCTCTACTTTTTCTCAATGGACCAAAGCGATATCCAAAGCCTGAGGAACCACACACAAGTGCATCACTGCACTGGGTGGAAAGCGAGATGAAATTTACCCCAGGGAGGGAGCAACGTATTTTTTACTTGAAACGGTCACCCATCCAAGTACTAACCACGCTCGACGTAGCCTGACTTCGGTGATCTAACGAGAACCGGTCAATGCACTGCGCCACGCTTGACCTCATTTAATTGACATATCGTCTCTCGTCCGGAATAATGAGCTATCTACCTACCATGATCTTGTTGCAATAGTGAGCTCTGTCTGCTATTTCAGGTGAGCGCAATTATGCTCATTATTCCTGACGAGGGACGATATTTTATACATTATTCTATATATTTTTATTATTATGAATTGAATTAAGTCCTGTCGTTTTAAAAGTGAAGATCACATACTTTTTCATAAATAACACCAAAACAGCATTCTACATTTTTGTTTGACGGTTTTCCAGCTTAGGAGTACATGAACTTTTACCCTATCATATTTGCTGGTGCTACAACTCCAAGAGACGAAGATATGTGTACAGATTTATAAATTCCGAGGAGTCTCTAGCCATGATTTATCCAAGATATATATTATAACCTCAGAACAACTATAATATAACGTTTCTACTCTCTCATATGTTTAAGCAGCGCGTTTCAATAGAAAAATATGTACAGATTTTCAATGGAGTATCGACCTCATTTTTTTTTTATTGCAGAAATGGATAGAGGGTGCAAAGTTATGCTACCCTGATGTTTTTCAGATTTTTTAGAGCCCGGGAAGTATTTTTAAAAAATTATTGTAGTCCTTTTTGTGACGTCACGCGGTGGTAAGTCCTATCTTTTTCTTAAAGGGTATTATACCAAAGTGAATCCTTTTTTTTTTATTATACATATTCGGGAAGCTAAGAATTATTTTGATATTCCTGTGGCTCAATATTTTTGTACGATGCCTAGTTATTTTACAATTAATTATTTAGTTTGAAAAGTGAGTTCTATGGCCGTTGATTAATTCAAGCCAGGGATCGGATGCGGATGCGGATGCAAATGCAGGATGCACAAAAATGGGCTTGCATCCGCATCCGTGCATCCCAGATGCACGGGAAAAAATTAATGCATCCGGATGCGCATCCCAGATGCATGAAAAATAAATTTGCATCCAGATGCGCATCCCAGATGCATGAAAAATAAATTTGCATCCGGATGCGCATCCACGGATGCGCGAAAATTAAATTTGCATCCATTTAACACTTTTTTTTCTCTTTTTTATCAGGTTTTTTGCTAATGGCCTCTAAATCAATCTTTAACACGAGGCATTTTTTTAAAGTTTATTTGCCACTTGTCGTTTAAAATTGCAAGAAACAAAGTGTATTATAAAAACCAAGGATCGGATGCGGATGCAAGATGCACACGGATGCGCAAAAATGGGCTTGCATCCGCATCCGTGCATCCCAGATGCACGGGAAAAAATTAATGCATCCGGATGCGCATCCCAGATGCATGAAAAATAAATTTGCATCCAGATGCGCATCCCAGATGCATGAAAAATAAATTTGCATCCGGATGCGCACCCCAGATGCATGAAAAATAAATTTGCATCCGGATGCGCATCCATGGATGCGTGAAAAATTAATTTGCATCCGGATGCGCATCTCGGATGCACGAAAAAAACGCTTGCATCCGGTCCCTGATTCAAGCCGATGCGCGCCCGCAGCAGCTGCTGATACGACGAGAATTTCCCGCGAATCATGGGAACCTCCTCCCGCCCCTTTCTTGTCGTATCGTGTCGTATCACCGGCCGCTGCGGGCGCGCATCGGCTTCCGCTTGAATCAATCAACGGCCATAGAACTCACTTTTCAAACTAAATAATTAATTGTAAAATAACTAGGCATTGTACGAAAATATTGAGCCACAGGGATGTTAGAATAATTCTTAGCTGCCCGAATATGTAAAAAAAGTATTCACTTTGGTACCCCTAATTCTTTAAATATACTTCCCGCGGGCTCTAAAAAATCTGAAAAAAATCAGGGTAGCATAACTTTGCACCCTCTTTCCATTCCTACAATAAAAAAATTGAGGTCAATACTCCATTGTTGATTGCTAGGCAGATCTCTTTCGGGAACTCCGTGGCGGGTGTTGTTCATCTCCTGGTGTTTTTCTTCTCCGTTGGTCTTGCAACGTTTCAAGCTTGAAGATGCCTCGAACATACGAGGCAAAACGTCGCAAGACCAACGGAGAAGAAAAACACCAGGAGAAGAGCAACACCCGCCACGGAGTTCCCGAAAGAGATCTGCCTAGCAATCAACATTCATCGCACCGTGAAAACCTACATCAATACAGATTTTCAATTATCAAGAAAAGCAATTCTAAAGAGCAATTCAAGTTCAACACTTCCAAAGACAAATAGACCCAACATCCATGCATGTTGTTCCGAGCTATACTATAAGCAGCTAGCAGCCTTTACAATCTTTGATCTATGAATATGATGGTCCTTGTTGCAGCTATCATGTGGCATCGAGCCATTAATATCAATAATTTTTAGATTATATCAAACTTACAGTCCATTTTTAGCAATTTTTATGATTATTACAATAAATTCTTTGTACTATATTAGGCATCAGTCATAACAACACCCATAAATTTCCTACAATCGATTAAAATATATTAATATATGTACTGAAATTTAAGGGCATAGATCTTTAAACCTGCACATTTAATTACAATTATATTTAACAATGATCAATTACAATCAAAACAATGAGAAATTATTTCTTAATTACTATGCTAATTTTATTTTCCATGTATACAGTTTAATTGCATGAAGTATAATTGTTACTAACGTTCCTGAAGAGCGTACATGAATAGCGTACGTGATTATTAAAAATAGTTATGCATTTCAGTACTATATAGTATCGTATGCCTTAAAATATTTTTTACTGCTCATAAATAAACGTATACTCAATTTCTTTATTTTTAATGAGTATAATGAATCATATATGACCGTAAAAAATGTGGTTTCATTTCTCATCTGAAATATCAAGGGAAAAAAGAAGAAAAAAGTATGTTAGCTTAATTATTGCTGCAGGGATCAAAATTAATATATTTTATAAGTTATAAATTTAATGTAGGTGATATAATCATTATAATATATATATATATATATATATATATATATATATATACTGTATATATATATATATATATATATATATATATATATATATTTAACTATTAATTGCATATTTGTGAAGTTCTTATAAATATATAGTGAAGTGCAATGTTTTAATAATCATGTAAGTAATTCAATTAAAATTTAAGGTATAACCTGAGAATTTTTCTGTCAAGGTCAAGAGGCGTGGCTATAGTGGCAACACTGTTTGCATTGGAATGAGCATAAATTTTTAGGAGGGGGTGGTGACAGCAGTCCTTGAGAACGTTGCCACATTTCTCATCACATATAAGAAACGATCATCGCCACGGTTCAAAATATATGAAAACAATTCAGAAAAATAGTCTAAAAAATTAGGTTTTAGTAAAAAAAAAAATTAAAAGAATCTGTTGTATAGTTTTTTTGCAATGCTAATTAACAAATTTAACATTGGAAGGATACAAAATTCTCATTTATATAAATTAATTATAATTAAACCAACGGTTAAAAAATTCCGAAAAAATTCAGAGCTAATTTGACGATTGTTGTGAGTCCACCAAATTAATTTGAAGAAAATCTGTTGTAGCGAATTTTTCGTCCAAATTTCTCAGGTTAAGCCTTAAAATACAATCAAGTTATTATTCAAAATTGTTTAATTAATATTGCATAATAAAAGCCTTGTATTAGCTGGAAATAAAATTTTCTCTGAATTACTCGAAATAAAATTATATAATATAAAATTTTATTAAAATTTTATATTATATTTTTATTTTATACAGCAGTTTGTAATAAAATAATATTATAGAATAAAATTTAATGTTTTTTTCAATTAATTACATTATCTGTCTCTCAATTATTTAGTTTTTCACAGATTCGATTTAAAATTGACATTTTTTGTTAAATAATTAATTTATTTCACCAAAAAATGCAAAATACATATTTTATAGTAAAATGGGTGCGGATTGCAACAAAGCACCAACAGAATTTAAAGTTCACTTAAAAGTGGTTAAAATCCTTTAACAATATAGTAATAACCTTTTCCTTCTAAAATCCTTACTTACTTTTCTGTATAATAAACAACATTACATGATTGTTGTTTTTTTATTATTACAACTAACTTAATATTAGTAATAACACCGCCGCATATCTAAACAAACATTGTCGTAATGCTGGGTGACCGCAGTATTGCACGGATGAGAGGAGGCAGCTCCGAATATGTTATGACATGAAAGTGACTGGGAGCTCATCTAATGTATGTAATAATATTCTCGCAAATGTATGATAATTTATTTAGCCTCCTATTATTATGTACAATAATCTCTGAAAGTATTCTGCCCTTGACCAAGTATATAACGGGATAAATTATGATAAAAATAGAAATCTTCTTGATGCCCCCCGAGTAGAATTTTTTCCTGTAAATACCCTGTAAAAACCCTGTATCCAACCGGTAGAGGCCAAAAAACCCTGTAAATACCCTGTACACACCCAGTAAACTCAGTTTGACCCTGTAGGCTCTGATTTTGCTCTTTTCGCTACTGGTTGCGATCCAGTAGTAACCCAGTAACTAGCCTGTAGCAATAAGTAAAAGTCTCTACTAACCAGTACACACTCTGTAAAACCCTGTACAACTCGATCCCGTAGCTTACAGGAACCTACAGACTCCGCTACAGGTAACGGCTATCCTGTAATTTACCAGTAGCTTCCAGTAATCATCGGTAGATTTAGTCAATTGTTAACCTGTAGCGAGTACGGGAACCTACAGACTCGCTACAGGTAACAGCTAACCTGTAATATACCAGTAGCTTCCAGTAATCATCGGTAGATTTAGTAAATTGTTATCCTGTAGCGATTACGGGAACCTACAGACTCGCTACAGGTAACAGCTAACCTGTAATATACCAGTAGCTTCCAGTAATCATCGGTAAATTGCGTGAGTTTTTAACCTGTAGCTAGTACAGGAACCTACAGACTCGCTACAGGTAACAGTCATTCTGTAATATACCAGTAGCTTCCAGTAATCATCGGTAACTTGCATTAAATTTGAACCTGTAGCAGGTACAGGAACCTACAGACTCGCTACAGGTAACAGTCATTCTGTAATATACCAGTAGCTTCCAGTAATCATCGGTAACTTGAATTAAATTTGAACCTATAGCAAGTACAGGAACCTACAGACTCATTACAGGTATAGAGTTTAAAATCACACTGTAAGTACTCAGTAGTTTCCAGTAGTTGTGTGTAGCTTTCATCAGTTTTTAATCCATACATATAATGACACGATTGCCACGGATTCCACTTTAAAGTTTTTTTACATATATTTCTATAATTATATTCATTGCTAGCATATTAGTTCTATGATTATAAATTATGTGATCATAAATATAGGCATACATGAAGAACCTTGCATGATGCTGTATTTCTTTTAATTAAATTGATAACCTTATTCTCTTGCTATTAATATTTTGTGGTTCCTTTCACCACCTACACAGCTAATTTAAATGTCAATTATAGGAGTCACTGCAAAAGTGCTTGTATACCTGAAAACAGGCTCGGACTGGGAAGCTAGGAGCCAGTCAGGGCCATATGGGCATTACAGCTAGGCAGCAGGGGCCACTTTTCAGGGGGTCTAAGGCCACTTTTCCTATGCTCCTGTGTTAAAAATATGAGGGGCCAGTCAGGGATCCCTAACCCAGTCTTATATGGCCAGTCCGAGCCTGCCTGAAAAGAGTGTACTTCTCATAAGCTGAGATTTAATTTTTAATTGAGTAACCATTGAACATGAAAGTATTTCAACAAGAAAATAACAATTAAATAGCTTGTATTTTGAAATAATCTGACTTTAAAAATAAAATCGTATTACTGATTTTGAATTATGTGCAGAAAATAATTAATAATTTTTAAAAAATTAAAAATTTTAAAAATAAAGTATCTGTTTTATTACCATTGATGCGTACAATTGAATAAATATTTTTATATGGCTGCAAATTCACTAATTGATTTTAGATTTTGATGGAAAATCTGAGAAACTCGAGTACGCCTGTCACGAGGACGGTGAAGCTTATGTATAGGCAATTCATAGGTAGTTTTTATACGCGCGCGTAACTCGTTAGTTAAGGCAGGTAGGATAGGCTAGGGCTAGGTAGGGTATATGGTAGGGGCTACTACATAAAGGCAGGATGTCAATACTACCTCATTTATATTTTTGCATTACTTTTTTCTATAATGCTACTGATACTTACAGGGTGTATACAGGGTCAGTTTACAGGGTAGCTACTGGTTCCCACTGACTACCTACAGGGTACCTACAGGAAGCTACAAGCTAGGTACAGACTGCTACCGGAACCTACAGGTTACGACAAGGTGGATTTACGGAGTAGCTACAGGTTCTTACTGACTGCCTACAGGTTCTTACTGACTGCCTACAGGTTCTTACTGACTGCCTACAGGTTTTTACTGACTGTCTACAGGTTTTTACTGACTGCGTACAGGGTACCTACGGGCTAGATACTGATTGCTACCGGAACTTACAGGTTGTCTTACCAGTAGAAATTTTGATCGAACCCTGTAGGTACCCTGTAAAAATGTAACATCCACAGGGTGTGTACAGGGTTCTACAGGGTAAGCTACTGGTTACCTACTGGTTTAGAGCTACTGGTTGGCTACAGGGTATTTACAGGAAAGAATCGACTTCAATTTTGCACTAGGGGGCCATTATATAATAACGTGTATCACAAAATAATTTCATTAAGAAATTAATTCATAATTTATAACAAGTAATAATTATATTATCGTATCATGTAATGAAATTTTGTTCATTGCAGAAATGAATAGAGGGTACCAAATTATATTACTCTGATTTTTTGTTAAGATTTTTTTTTTTTTAAGAGACCGCGCGGGAAGATCGATTTCCAAAACAATTATTGAAAGTTATGAATTCAGATCAGATTTAAACCCACTCCCATTTTAGCCCTATCCTTTTTATTTTTAAGAAGTGGTTGGGTAAGAACCGAAAAGTTAAATAATTCCATGCAGTCATGCACTTATGATCAGTACCCTACATACAACAGGGTTTGGTTAAGGGAAATTTTTATTTAATTTTATAATAATTATCTCAATTATATGCAGTCATTGACCGTAAAAATTCTCCCACTTGGCGTGGAGAATCACAGAGCTGCAAATAGACACTATAAATTATTTACTGTTTGTACAGAGACCATGCGAGTTGCAAGAAAAATGTTAGTAATTATTAAACATATTGAAATACCTCAAATAAATACATATATTATACAGTATATAAGAAATATATAAGCTAGATCTGGTATCATCTGGTGGTATATTCTTTATAATGCTTGTCTTTATGATTCATCAAATTTACTGTCATATCGACGACGAATTATATATATATATATATTATAGTGGGAGGTAAAGATCCCGTTTGACTGACCTAATAGAGCTGCCTCTCGATACCTCTAGACAAATTAAGACAATTTCCTCATCGACCGATCGTGAGGTCTTGTCATGACGTCACTGTAGCTAGAATCAAGCCTTGAGAGCAGCAGATGCTGCAAGGCTCAAAATCCTACCTCGCAGCGCAGGTAAGTGAGCCGTAAGTCGGTGAGCGATCTCTCTTGACAAAACAAAATGCAAATCGTCGCGATTTCAAGATCGAGCGTGGCCATGAGTCATAACGTTCTCAAAGTAGCCATGCAGCAAGTTCAGCAGCAGCAGGATTTCTGGTGCTCAAAACGTCATCATCAGTTATGTAATGTTCAATTTACATTACGATACTCGTAACAGGTAACAACATTAAAATACATGTCGATTATTTTTTTGATAAAATTTTATGATTTATACCAGAGCGGAAGACCGCTCTGTTTACACGCAATATTATTAAATGTAAATTACAATATTAAATTTTGGCACGGGGGGGGGAGAGGAAAAGATGTACAGTACTGTACATTCTCTGTAATTAGGGGCACCCTTGGATCCTCGTCTGAAGACAATCATGTTTTTGAGACATTTATGTAATAAAAATATAATGGGGGACATTCATGAAGTACTTTAACCCCAACTTTAGCCTTGATTTTTATCCCTATGTTTAGCTCCTGGTTTAGCACCAGGGACAAAAAATCAATGCTAAAGTAGGGGTTAAAGTGCTTCGTGAATGTCTCTCAATGTCTTTATTTGGGGGAAATATACGAAAGAGTAAAGTTATCCGGCAAAAGTTATCCATGTTTCTCATTATCCGCGTTTATCACCAGCCTAAAATTCAATGGGACTAAACGTGGTAGTGGTTAGTGAATAACCTGGATAAATCATTCTCTTCTTGAATCGCGCCCATTATATGTAGCTTTGAGGAACAAAGTTTTTTTTTTTTTTTTTAACTCACTCAATCTCAAGCTGGAGAGAGAAGGAAGAGTCAGATGTCATGGCATATAAAAAAAGTTTTTCTGTTTATAAATGACATTATTTATTGTATTTAAGATAACTTTCTGTTACAAAATACAGCGAGTGCCGTATCATGCAAGGGTCAACATGCACCAACGTTTCAACTCGTCTTGCAGCAAACCAACATCCTGCTCTCTCTCACTATTAATTAATACGTGATTTGTCACAAGTACACTGTAGAAAAAAATATATACTGTAAAATATCATATTGAAATACCATAGATTTTGTAGACAAAACTTGGGTCAATAAACTGTTTTATGCATGTATTTTATGGCTGAAGCATATGTTGCTTAACTTGAAATAAGTTTAAGTATAACATGAAATTTTTTATCTTCAAATGTCTCTCACTTGCCAGTAACATCACTATATACATGTATACAGTGATGTGCAAAAATGCAATTAAAATTTTATGCAAGACTTTAAAATTTATTTATATATAATAAATATTATGCATATTGTGCATCGTCTAAAATCATCAATATCATCATCAACAATATAAAATGATCATCGATATTAGTGAATTAAGTGACTATTATAATAATAAACACATCAGTTACAAGGGTGCATGGAGCCATACAGTACGTCTTGAGTTTTAATATTCCAGGGATTGAGAGAGAGAAAGTGAACCCGTGCAAATCCAGCAGTTTTATTTGTTATTATTTTTTATTTTAGGATTCATAATATTGGAGGTGTATGGTTATAGTTACACCACCATAGCAATGTGTTTCACATCTTAACCCCCCCCCCTCCGCTTTTAATTTGTGTATAGAATAAATGAATATATAGATTATGGATTATGTATTAGCTTTCGCTAATAAAATATTGTTGTGAATATATTATAACTTATAACAAAATATATTACATATATTATACAATTTGTTATAAATAGAGCGCTGAAAAAAGTCACATTTTTTTACGAAAAATAGGCGCCTAAAAAGTCAACTTATTTTTGGAAAATAGTCTACAAAAAAGTCACCTTTTTTTTTAGAAAATGCAGCAAAAAGGCGTTTCATAAGTGCCATTTAAAAGTGTGTTTAAAACTTTTATATATATATATATATATATATATATATATATATGAAACGCCTTTTTGCTGCATTTTCTAAAAAAAAAGGTGACTTTTATATATATATATATATATATATATATATATATATATATATATATATATATATATATATATATATATATATATATATATATATATATATATATATTTATATATATATATATATATCTTTACTTCCTTTTTTTTTGACAATATGAAGAAAAGAGCAGAAATGCACTAAAAATATGTCAAAAAGTCACAACAGGTCATCTTTTGCCAAAATACGAACTCGTAGTCTCAAATTCCAAAAATAGTCTAAATAGTCTTTTTTTATACAGGCTTATTTTAATCCACTTCCGGAGATCGGTGGACATCCTAAATGACAATAAAATATTCCTCATGTGCACAAAAAGGCAAAATTACTTTTCCGCGCTCTAGTTATAAATCATAATATACCCAATACAGTATATAATTTAGAAATATACAATCATGAATGTAACCCAGTAACCCAATAATTTTCCTAAAGTTAATACCCATCGTCTAAAAGTGCAAGCTGCTGCTTCGTGATTCAAGCAAAATTTAGCAGTTGCTTAATTTTTGATCGTTATGACAGACAAAATGTCACGCGTGAGCGTGCTAATTTGTTGCACTGTTAACTTCCGTAATTGCTAAATTTATTAACATTATAATCATTACAAGGTCGTCTTGAAATATCTTACCTTATTACGTTACCTCTCAATACTTTCTTCAATGTATAATTATTATGTGTAATGTGAATAATGTTGCTTAAAAATTACAAGCTTATTATTATATTTTTCTTATATTATTATTAAATATGCATTTGTGCACTTTGCAGATTGATTTATACTGTACTTTCTTTCTAGTTAATTGTTTTTTTATTATTTTAGAATTTAATAAGTTTGTAAACGAGCACCTATCCATAAGACTTCCGGCCTTGGTAAAACTGTATTGTTATTTTTATCAAATATTAAAGAAAAAAAACAAACATTAAATTCGTTTAAATCAAACGATATCAGCTATAAGAACTGACAAAAAAAACAAAAACATAATTGGCAGCTACAAGGTATATGAAATTAATGATATAAAAGTGGTCAAAAGTACTATTGAATTTTTACAACCACCATGGCACGATCACAAAGAAGCTATTTAATTAATAATGAGAAATTGATTATTTCCGCAGCTTGGAATAAAGCGGTGACCTTACGATTCATGATCAGGAAGGAACTGAAATTTTGGAGAATCATGCAGGTGACGCGGTCAGGGCGTGCTCAGGGTTGATCATCTCCACCTTGGAGCATTGTTGACCCTGCAGCTGATAGTGCACAATAATAGCTCTGACGATAACAATTATGTGTTAGACGTTTTAAACTTTTCATGCATAAAAAGTCAGGTATAGATCGAGTCATAAAAATTAAAGACACAATATATAATTATATTAATTATATGGTTCAATCTATAGAGCTTGGATGGTTTCAGCATATATGGAATAAGAATCATCGATGATCCTTATTCCATGGTTTAAGCGTCAACTTTTACAGTCGGAAATTAAGTTGTTTTTTTAATGCTATATATATAAATCTCTTGTAATGCATTATCATTTATGGTAAGAATTTTATTTAATACTCTTGTGGATTAATATTTTACTTAAAATGCTTTGTATAGCAAGATTTCTTTAAAAAAAATGTTATATATAGCCCACATGATGTTTACCGCGACATATCATACACAGTTTTACAGTTGTATTTTTTTTTTTTTTCATTAAGTACTTTCAGAAATTTTGCAATATGTAATATCTAATGGACTCGTCATGGACATTACTCTTTAGTGGTACAACTAAACGAGTTAGAACAAGGCGCAAATGCTTGATGACCGGTTTTCGTTAGATTACCAAAAACCAAAACGTCTAGCATCATGGTTAGATACTTTTGTGAGTTTTGTGGATATGGGTGACGTTAAGTCCGTTTCAAATAAATATTACATTGCTTTCTCCCTTGGGTAAATCCAATAAATCCATCTCACTTTTCACCCAGTGTATAATTATAATATAGTATTGATGCATTTGTGTGTAGTCTCCCAGACCTTGGACATCACTTTGATCCATAAAAAATAGAGGTGTCCGCCCTGACTGAGGTTTTCCACGGTTCCCTCATTCATATCTCATACAATGCTGGGACGTGTAACAGACCGTGGCCACCATCCTTTCTCAGTCCTTTATTCTTAATCACCGCCTTGGGCTCAATGCATTTCTTGGAGGGAGGGAGGAGGTAATCAAGATTACTTTTCAGATTCTCTCAAAGTATCCTAACTTACATTACATTCTAGTATTCAATGGGGAAAAAGTGATATAGTACCCGAGTTGAAATAAATTTCATCTGTCATTCGCTATTTAACTCTCTCCTAGTCTTAATTCCCTCTTATTTTGCACCATTTTAGATGAAAAAAGAAGGGAAAAGAAGAAATTACGTATTTTTTTTCCTTTTCTTAAGCATAAAATGTTAGAAACATTGACTTTATTTCATCCTCACTTCAAAAGCGAAGAAGAAATAAGATGTGTTTTAGAGGTAAAAAGATTATGTTTATTATAGACGTATAAAGGATGATTTGAAGACGTAATTTTAGGGATACATAAAATTCTGGTATGCAATGGTGAAAAAATGATAAAAAGTATGTTACGCGGTCCAGTAAGATATTTGACATTAATATGTCACGATAATTTACAATTTGTCAGTAAAGCACATTCAGAGGAGAGCGGGACACGGCGGGAAGAAAGGCAACGTTCACCAAAAGCACCACCTTCGTTGTCCTACTTGAGTTTTTTTTACTGTTCATTACAAGTTATTACGACATCGAATTATGATATAATGACACTTGACTTGATAAAACATTATATAAGGTGTGATTCTCGAAGAATTTATCCAGTTTTTTGCTAACCACCGTATAGTATATAGTATATTTCCTTCTGCTCTTAAGAATTATTATATTCTTAAAAATAGTTAATTAATTTGTTTGTTTTTGACTCTAGCATCCTATGCTATAGCATTGTTATAAATTTGTAGGTTAGCAGCCACTTGCGATATGGTGCTTCTAGTGCCTTGCTTGCTACCCCCACCCCACTACTTGTAATACTGTGTGTACCTTGGGTGAAATAATAAAATAAATAAAATAAATAAATAATAGCATTGATTTAGAATATAGCACGAAACGTCATGCTTAAAGTTTAAAGCCGGTTTTAAAGGTATACAGGCCTCAAATTACAAATTAGACAGTCACCAAGTGGGTTTAGAGTATATATAATCAACATTTGCATCATTTTTTTCCACGCGTGATGCATCCGTGCGAAGTCGCAGTTCAAAGTAAGAAATTTAGTCCTTGATGACGTCACGAAGTCCTTGATGACGTCACAACTCAATGCTAATCGGTGCTAGCTGTGAGTTGTGACGTCAGCAAGGACTTTCTTTACAGCGCGACTTCGCACAGACGCACCGCGCGCAGGTAAAAATAATTATACGAATGTTGATTATAAACTTGAGCAACACTTAATGTCTGTCTAATTTGCAATTTGAGGCCTGTATACCTTTAAGTTTTAAGGCGTATTCACATGGCGATTTCCAGCCTGCGACGCGAAGCGAATAATGCGCACTTGCTGTAACATCCATTGGCGGCCATATTTGGCTATTAAAAAAAAAGAGCATCGTAATTAAACGTGATATTTGCCGCCGCAATGGTGAATTCGCTTCCGCATAGGATTTCACAGCTTGTGTGACAAAATCGCATCGCATCGCGGTTGTCGCCATCTGAATCCGTCTTTACACGAGACAATTTTGCATTCAATTTTTACTTACAAGAAATTTCTATTTCCATACAATCAAATGGAGTTGACGTTTTCTTGTAAGGAAAAATTGTATATAATATGCAAAATTGTATGCTGTAATACCAGCTGAAAGGGAAATCTGGATAATTTCTTTCAGGAATCACACCAAATCTTCAGTGAGCTATCGCGTATCACGTAAAAAAAAATATGGTGTATTAATTTTTACAGTAATTGTAATTATTTCTGGTGCTAGAAAAGTCAATTGATGTACTGCATGTACTGTACATTCCATTGGTCCGTGTTTTGCCTGAAGCAATAGGGAATTCCCATTATGAAATCAATGTTGTAAGGAAACGTGCGCGGTGCATGACGTATTACTCAATAAATATAATATTTAATAAGTTACACTATCATTCGCTCAGCTGTGATCACACTAAATTTCTAGATGCTGAATTGGTTTCAGTACTTTATGTCAGTACAAAATTGCTCCAGTCAGTACAAAATTTCTCCAGTTTCATCTTACATCCAGCACTTTTGACCTATAAAACACTTATTCCAAGTACAAATTTGGTACTGAAAAAAGAGAGTAAAAAAAAGTACAAAAAATTGACTATTTTTTCAGTACCAAATTTGTACTTGGATTAAGTGTTTTATAGGTCAAAAGTCAAAAGTGCTGGGTGTAAGATGAAACTGAAGCAATTTGTACTGACATAAAGTACTGAAATCAATTCAGCATCTAAAAATTTAGTGTGATAAAAGTGAACCAAAACTTTTTTTTTTTTAATTTAAACAATTGTTTGCGTAAATCCAACAATAATATATTTGAAATATTTTACATTTGTAGATTTATATAGGCTTTAATTTGATGTATAAAAAATGTACATTGAGATTGATTTTACTGGTTTTATTTGCGTGTACAATTTTTGAGAACTTTGTGATCACTCTATAAAGCCCGGTCATAATTATAATATTTATAATAGTATAGGTCTGTTCGTAAAGAACACACAATTAGATAATAATCAATAATCAGTTCCGTTATGTTCCCTGTGCAGAAGGCTCACCTGATTACTGATTACATGAATCGATTGTTCTATAATATATATATATACATTTACGATTATTCGATCAGTCTTAATTAAATACAATATGATCTCGATATTATACAGATAATATTATATGATTAAACGTACTTGTAATATATAGTAATAGTATGCATTCCTCTAAATTCAATTCAATATATTCATGACACTTCAACTTCCTCTCATAGGGAAAACTTTATTTTGGATCATTAATTTTGACTCGTAAAAAATGTTTAAATTTCTTTATCAGCAGAGTTGCTACCTGTGATAGTTTCTCAAATAACCACATGAGGGCAGCACAGAGCGGACAGGTGAGATGGACAGGTTGGTCCTTGGATGACCTAAAATCTTACTACACTCAGATTGATTTTTTCATTCATGAGAATGAAATATTTATTTACATGTCAAAATTTCACAATTGAAAATTAAGTCATCGTGCAGCTTCTCGCAAAGTTAATGAAGATATTGCAACATATCAACGTAATTTTAATTTTATAATAGTCTAGCTGGTATATAATATATATAATACCTATATAATGTAAATATGTTAATATATAATTACATTTTGTAATGATTTAATTGCAAGTAAGTTAATAATTTTACAAGTTATCATGCAGTGTTATCACAATTATTTTACTATTAAATTTAGGTTCTAGGACAATTCGCTACTAGACAATTCGTCCCCGGAAAATTCATACCCGGACAATTCGTTACCTAGACAATTTGCTACCTGGACAGTTCGCTACTTGGACACTTTGTTAACGAGGACAATTCGCTATCTGGACCATTCATTATATATATATAGGGATAATTAATTAGCGACTCGCAACATTTAGCATGCGGCTACATTTTTTTATTATAACATTCGAAAAGTATTATATATATAGCTAGGAGAGAAGAAGGAAAAAAAATTACTCATATACAAACACTGTGAGATTGTTTAATTAAAATGACATGTATTGTAGATGTCACAGTCAAAGAATTCTAACATATGAATTACATAATATTATTATTATTTCACATAAAAGTTAGGTACTCAGGGTACTCTTAATTGCCATAGAGTTAAAATATACATTGATTAAGAATATAATGATATTGAACACAGAACATAGTGTTTTAATTAATTAATATCATAAATTATAAAGCAGTTAAAAGTCTGGAGGAATTAAGAATTTCAGTATGAACGAAAATTTAAAAATAAATAAATAACTAAATAATGAATTGAACATAGTAGCAGTATTAAGTTGCACACATACAAAAAAGTAGGTTGTGTCCTAATTATGACCTAATTAATTATTGTCAATCGGTAACAAAATTTCTGAGTAGCGAACTGTCCTCGGTAACAAAGTGTCCAAGTAGCGAACTGTCCAGGTAGCGAATTGTCTAGGTAACGAATTGTCCGGGTACGAATTTTCCGGGTACGAATTTTCCGGGGACGAATTTTCCGGGGACGAATTGTCTAGTAGCGAATTGTCCTGTCACCTTAAAGTTATTAACAGTAAAAAATATCAGAGAACTCTTTTACGATTTTGACCACACGGTGACGTAAAAAATATTAAAACAACTGACATATTTCATAAATGTTATATACTTGGGGGCATACATGACCAAAATGTGTCAATTGCCTCAAAATACCAACCAATCAATAAATCAAATAAATGTTATACTTGTTTGTTTTTAAAATCAATTTATAATATCTTCATATTTAATTTCATATGCTAATATTAAAACATTTAACATAAAACATTAAAACATTTTAATATTAACGTTAAAATTATTTAAAAAAAATAAAATCATATTAAAGATGATATAATTAACGCAAATTAACTATTAATCAAAAAATAACATTACACATATTTCAGTTGAGTGAAAATTATAATATATATACCTCATGAAAAGTGATATTAATAAATTATCAATGGTACCGAAATACAATACATTTATAGAAATATACAAATTCAAGTTCTTATTTATTCAGTAACATTTACATAACCATACTCAGACCACAGTACCAAATATAATAAAGTCAATAATAATCATGTCATAAAATAAATAATAATAGTAAACATAAAAAAAGCATAGTCAAATAAATGTATAAGCACAATTTAAATAAAAAAAAAAACGATTAAAACAGAGCATTCATGAGTATATAGTCCGAAATTGGCAAAGCGAAGAGTTGAATATGTCCACATTGTGATGTTTAGACACAAATTTGTTGTACAGATTTTGTACTCTCGTACAAAACACAAACTTAGATGCATCAAGACGCCCTCTCGGAGGCTTGAAAAGCACAGTGTGACGATTATACCGAGGAGGGGCATTCAAACAAAACAAACTCAAAATTTTTGATGAATTAGCACTATTATTAAGAATTTTATATATGCATGAATAACAAATCACATATATCACGCCTAGATTGCAGTGAATGAATTCCCGCGCTACGACACAATGCGCTATAATTATCTTTATTAAACACTAAATTCATTTTATGAAACCACAGTTTTAAAAAATTTCTCTGTATACTCTCAACTCTGTCAATTTTATCTTTATGATAGACATTATGTTATATGACAAAATATTTAAGAGAGCTAGAGAGAGAGAAAGAGCTAGGGGGAAGAGAGACCAATTAATTCATTTAGTTGTGATCTATACACTTTGTGTTAGAATAATATTCATTAATACTATGCCCACCACTATAATACAAAAACAAAGGTTTGTCAATTTCCACTTAATTGTTATCGTCAACCTCGTCTACCACTTTGTCACCACCTTCATTGCTCACCACGATTGAAAATAAATTTCTCGGCTAAGAAGGAAGTAAAACAAAGAAGGCGCTTTGCTTGAGAGGATTGTTTCCGCTGTGTCATCTCGTCTTGGTCAAGCGCAGCATCCAGTAGCGTCACCGCGGGACAATTAAACGAGCGTCCGGCGTCTTCCAGTACTGTTCCTACCCCCACACGTTCTATCGCATAAGCTGTGAAATCCTATCCAGCAAACGATTTCGCCGGGTTTTATTTATTGTTAGCTAAATATGACCGCCATGTCACACTGCAAGTGTTCATAATCCACGTCGCGCGCGTCGCGTGCTGGAAATCACTTAATCTAAATTCACCTTTACTGTCCTTGAGAAACTTAACCAGCCGCGAATTCAGAAACAATTACACAGGAAGAGCACATGCATAATCAAGGTTGTTGTTAAAAATATAAAAAATAATGGGAGAATTCCCATGTTAACATATTAAATGCAACATTTCTTAGCGGAGAAGATTTTTAGATGCATCAATTAATTAAGCCAGTGCGCCCCCCCCCCCCCCCCGTCTCAACTCGCCAATCCGTAAAATTCGCGCCTGGACATTGATGATAACAAATTTAATGCCAATGCAGATCATAGTAAAAACTGTATTTGAACCAAATAATAAAAACAAAGAACTTGAAGATGCTCTATATATTTTACTGTCCGAACTCCCGCGCTGGAGGCGTTCAAATCTCCAAATTCAAGATTCTCTCAACAATGGTGTTTACTGTGACTCTAAATCAAAATAAAATTAGCATAAAATTTAAAGCTCTACGCAATTTTATTTTGTGATTTTAATTGAAACTACGGCAAAAAACACAGCTACCGAGTGATGCCAAAAAAATAAGATAGAGTACAAATAAAAATCTCTCTTCACTAAAATTGCAGATGTTTTTTTTTTTTTTTACGATTGGCCATCAGAAAAATAATGACGTCATTCCAAACTTTGACCCGATGTTCGATAGAAAACATCACAATATATTATAATAATATTCCTGAGGCTGGAGAGGGCGCTGTTAGTCTCAAAACTTTCCCGGCGTTGGACCAGACTGCGTCTCACCATCCGTGTTGTGAGCGTGCGTGAGTCCAGTCGACATTCCGTGGAGGCGGCGCGAGGGGCGGAAACTTCGCACGTGATTAAATCGTAATTAAGTGTTCGTGAATATTATTAATTACTTTGATATTTAATTACTTGTAAATAAATTAAGAAATAATTTCATTGTCCAAGCCTCAATGACCGTAATGGACGTTGATAATCACGATTTGGTTCAATTTTACATTGTTGTGGTTACTTTGTGGTGCTACTTTGAGCGACCGACTTGAGCAATTGTTGTCCAAGACGTGTGATGTTGCAAGATGACGCCACGACTGTTGATTTGCGTTCTGCTCGCCGTGGTGCAAGCCTCGGTGATCCAAGTACCGATGAAGCAGGCCGGGCAGGCGCCGGCCATCGAGTTCGCAGACCATCATCTGTACGAGGAGAAACGTAAGTGACAGTGAGGTCAATGAAAGGTCAATTTGCTAGCTGTTACTTAAAATATGCATAAGGAATGTAATAGTTAAAGGTATAGTTTTGTAATTGGCATTGAATAGATGCGAAGTTAAAGAATGGTATAGTTCATGATTTATTTGTAGTAAAATACCAAAAAAATATATAGTACTGATCAGATGCGAGTTAAATTTTGGTAAGTTGATACATTATAAATTACACTCTTGAAATTTATGTATGGAGAATTTCTCTTGAGCTGCTCACTTGCTAATTTTTATAGCCAAACGAGGAAAAAGGTTTGATATGTGCTGAGGGCAAGTCCGGCCATCACTCGTGACAGCTCGTTGCGGCTAATTTGCACGAGCTGACACTCCATGATTCGAATAAATTTAGTTTAAATTAAGGAAAAGGCGGAGCAAAGTAGTGAGTTTAACTAAATTTGAAAATAATTACACTTGTCTCCATTTACTGTGATAATTGTTTGGTAATGCCTAAAATGGAGTAGGAATAAAGCGTTTGTGATGTCGATACCACAATGCGTACGCTGAACGTGTTAATTATTTGATTATTCAGCAGTATACACTATACACTGTATACAGTGCATGGTTAAATAATCACAACATAGATCTTGTCATGTTTTATTTTATAAATTAATTAATATTTCATGATAAGCGGCGCATTAATATTATATACATTAATGCAACGCTGTATATATATTATAATATTAATTATCAGCATTAATACAGATTTGTATTTTAAATTTACCATTTATACATTAATTTTATTAAGTATTTGGTTTCACAAAATCTCAAAGTCTTCTGTATTATAATACGCGTATTAAAAAATTCTATAAACTTATAGCATAATACGACATAGCAGGCTCGGACTGGCCATAAGGCTGGGTCAGGGATCCCTGACTGGCCCCTCATATTTTTAACACAGGAGCATATAGGAAAAGTGGCCTCAGACCCCCTGAAAAGTGGCCCCTGCTGCCCGTAATGCCCATCGCATATGACCCTGACTGGCCCCTAGCTTTATTCCCAGTCCGAGCCTGCGACATAGTACATAACATTTTGCCAATTACAACTTTACATAAACAGCATAGCTAGCTTAGAAAGAGTTTTACAAAGTAAATAAAATAATAACGTCAGTTCCAGTAAGCTTGTGATCAGACGAAAATACATAAAAATTGTTTAGAAATGAAAAACCTGTTTTAAAAATTATATTAGCCTGTTTACAAAAAAAAATAGATATTGCGTATCATTAATATATGTTCGTAAATAATCAGAAATAATCGATTATTCTTGATGAACTTTATGTACATGGAACGTGAGGATCATCAATATAACAATCGATTCTTTCTGGTTATTTACAAACAGATCTATTATCTACTATATCGTCTTTATGGTACCATGCTACCGTGCACAGCACATAATATAATGCATGAAAAATTAATATATGACGACGAAGGTTTTTATGGTGTTAATAAATGCAGATCTCTTTCGGGAAATCCGTGGCGAGTGCATGTTGTTCTTCTCCTTTGTTGTTATTGCGACGTTTCGCCTCTCGCTCGTTCAAGGCATCTCACAACGTTACAAAACCAACGAGAAGAACAAACCCGCTGCTGAATTTCCTATAAAGTTCCACCTAACAATCTTATCATTTTTTTTTTTTTTACCATCCACAAAAGAAGCTCATGATTTATCGTCACTATAAAGCTGGAATTACATGAGCGGCGAATCAATGAAATCAGTACATATTTTCAAGCAAATTGTGAAGTTGTGACTACGAAGTGATTTCAAAACAAGTGCGTATTTACGTCACTTTAAAACATATTTTTCAATAAAATTAATTATATTATATGTTGTGTATTGTGCATATATTTATGTCATGGTGGAGTCGTTCAGATGTTCAGATACCGATTCAACAATAAAGACTGACAGAAGTCAGAATGGTCGGCACCAAATTAATTTGTTGTATTTAACATAAATACAACAAATTTAACGTAAATACAACAAATTAAAGGATTGAATATTAAAATGAGAATTTAAAAATTGCATGAAAATAATGAGGCAAGCAAAATTTTGTAAATTTTAAACTACCGATCGTTTCCTGTCCCATCCCATGTAAGTTTAAATTGTGATGAAAATCAATCTCAAATCTTATCAACAATCAAATTGTGTACTAGAAACTAATAATGCGAATTGTTTGTTCTAATGGTCAAGTGGGATGAGAGCGACTTTGCTCTGTCAAATTAGTTTTTGCAAAAAAACAAAAACATAATAATAGTAATAAATAAAGAAATTAAATAAATAAACTGAAAAAACGTAAAAAAAAAAAAGAAAAAAAAAGTGAGAGCAGCTCCGATATTGCGTGACTCCTGCTCGCATGCGCTGAGGATTTTAAAAGACACTTGAGGTCAAACACATCATTTTAACATAACTCATATTTTTTTCTTTAGTAGTCTCTCATTGTTTATATAATATAAGCATGCGGGACATTGCAATAAAAGTATCAGATTCGTCAAGAATCAAAATTAACAAACATAATAATATATTGCAATATTGGACAACTATTATATTATTTATTTATGCATAATTATATACGTATAATTATTATTGCAGCGTAATGCTTTATTTATTGCATAAATCAGCACACAAATTTTTGTATACAACTATTGCTCCAGAAAGTATTGAATATTGTTCAAATAAGACATCACAACTATTGGTGAGCAATTGTTTTTCAGGGTTTGGCATCAGTACTTTTTACTTCTTTTATAATAATGAGATTTTCCAAATTGTTTTTGTTTTTCAATACTTTGAAATATTTTCGTATAGTATGTTTAATAACTTTAATATATAACAGGCAAAAATAATATAAAAAAATAATAATTAAGAAACTTCAAGGCTTTTTTTCTTAAATATTTTTGGAATAATAAATGTTTTTTTATTCAATCAATTAAATTTTAAAAATATTACCAATCTCATTCATAAAACTCGTTAAAAAAATAAAGTTAAAAAATAATTCTCCTAATTTTATATATACAGTCTATAATGTGTAAAAGGTGTATGTATATTGAGATTATTTTGTACTGTTTTCCTTGTTTATGAATTTACCTCCGTACAAGCTCTCCTTAAATCTATAAGAGTTCATCTCCACTGCACGTATACCATGCAATTACTGAGGAAGTGCAGGTTAAACGTAAAAACCCTTACGTCATCAGATCAGTTCGCCAAAATAACTCAAAGTTATCTTCCTGCCTAGAAAATTACCAATAAACAAAATAATGAACCACAATAGAATGATATATAGTCCCTCGTCCGCAATAATGAGCTGTCGTTTACTCAGTATAAAATAAAGCTCAAAATTGCGCTCAAACATAGCATATAGCTCATTCTTGCAGCGAGATAATGGTAGACAGCTCATTATTACGGACAAGGGACAGTATATTAAGCGTAATTAATGAAGGAGTTATCCAGGCTTCTCAATAATCGTGGTTAGTACTTGCTCACACTAGACTCGGTTAGTGAGAAACCTGCAGCAGTAGCTGGATACCTTCTTCCGTGAATCGTTCCCGATATCTCCGAGGCTCATTTGATCGTAAAATTATCGCTCATATCGAAATTATGATACAGAGGGGTTTCCACGTAAAATTTTCCAATTTGGCATGCAAAATACAGCATTTTATAATGAAGGGTGATCCGAAATATACTGTTTTATTACATCAAATTAAAGCTTATGCCAAATTTTTATTTCTCTTTTGTCTCAAAAGAAGACATGTCCAAGCAACTTTTTTTCGTTTTGATTTTTAAAAAATATTGAAATTTAAGCTTTAATTTGATAATATTTAAGTATTTTATGTTCCTATCGAGCATCATGCTTTATTTAGCCTGCCAAATCGGGAAAATTCATGTGGAGACCCTGGATATTAAATTTAAGTAAAACAAAATTAGCAGTGAGATGAGAGGTATGTGTAACAAACTGTCATAAAAAAATGTCTTTTCAATTATTCAATTTCAATTGTGATTTGACGAAATCGATGTGCTCTTACTCAATTATGCATGTATTAGATTCCAATTAGGCCACCACCTTTGTTAGCATCTGATGTCCAGGCGGGAGTCATTGAACCCGGGACTCAATTGTCCTCGCTCTCTCCGGCTTACGTTCACTAGCTGTACCTTTCTCTATACAATATGTTTATGTCATCGCCACTCAAATCTGTGTATATACGTAAGTAAAAAGCTGCTTACTTGGAATCGATGTCAGTGATCAACAACAAATATTATACTTTTCTGAATACTTCAGCAGTCCTGTCATACTTAATAAATTTACGTATTTTTTTTTGTTTTGTTTTTTTGTTTTTTAATTTTGCTTTTTTTTTAAACTTTTAGCAGAGCCTTCCTAGTTTGAGAAGGTTCTGCTTTCAGACTGTACTTTTTTCCGACCAAATATTCAAATAGCATTGAAAAAAGGTCAATTAAATGGGAACTGCAGTAAATTTATTAGTCAGAATAGCAATTAAGAGTAATTTTTACATTAAAAATAATTAACGAACAAAAAATTTGCAGAATTGTTGCGTTTTATTTTTGATTTTATCAAAATTGCCGATCAGCTACTTTCTTATAATATAGGCATACCAAATTAACAATTATTAACTTTAATCACAATATCAAAGATTCATATATGGTCTAAAATAAAGGCCAACATATGACAACAGACACCATTAATTGAGTAATCGATAACATAATTGAGTGCTGAGTTGATTTCCATAGACATGGAGTAATTATTTGTAATTATGTGAAAAAATTAGCACTCCCGCAGAAAGCAGTTCTCCATTAATATATAATATTATACGTGCAATATACTGTAATTACTGTATTGGTTAATTACACAAGATTTGGTGAGAACATGCATGTGATTAAGCCGGTATTACAAGATGTAAGATATAATTTTGCATAAAAAAAATCCATAAGATAACACGAAACATCGATTGTTGTAGTCCCATTTGATTAACGTGTAAACCTTAGCAACCTCATAATAATTATTATTATTTTTTTAGAAACAGTCCTTAGCACCCAACAAAAAATAATAATAATCTTACCAGCCGATTTTTTTAAATTAATTTTGTAAAATCAGTATAGGACTTTTCCATGGATACTTAAACTAAGATTACTGAGATATTAATTTTAAAAAAATCGGCTGGTCTGATTGTTTTGAAATTTTTTCTACATTTTTTTGGTGCTAAGGACTGTCTCTAAAAAAAACTAATTATTATGAGGTTGCTAAGGTTTACATGTTAATCAAATGGGACTACTAAAATCAATGTTTCGTGTTATCTTACCCTTAATAAAATAGATTGTTTGAAAAGGAATATATTGTTGTCCATTTAATTTTAATTTCATCCAAAGAAACACTCGTGAAAGTTTCCCGTAACGATTATTTCAGACTTTCTCTATAAATTATCTTAATAATTACATGTAGGTGATTCATGCCAATAAGTCAATAGATGGCTTGTGAGGTGAAAAATATAGACGGGTGAAAATAAGTAAGTGAAACGTAGTTTGGGACCGACAGAAAGTCAAATTAGAATTCATTGTTGCACAACAATTGGTGTTTTTCTGGGACGATCTCTTAATATTTGATACATAATTATATTATACTGCCCTTTAAATGCTGCATATATTATATATTTTGTAAACAAAATATACAATCAAAACAACCAATATATTATAATAATTCATCCAATAAATTAATTCGCAAACGACATTATAGAATTCAATAATTTTGACGTGAGAGAATTGTGAAAATCTCAATCAAGATGGACCACTATTTTGTTATAAATAAACAGCATGACAATTATATTATATATAGAAGTGCTTGAATGAAGATGGACATTGAATGGAGAAGCGCAATTACCATGAAATTAAAGCATGATTTTTATTAATTGGTCCCTCATGGACCGCTAATTATAATTTAATGTGTCTCGTGTGAGACCTGAGAAATCTCATTCACCCATATAACATACAACGTCGTCTTCTTACGTCATGCCTCG
Organism: Siphlonurus alternatus; assembly: GCA_949825025.1. Taxonomy (NCBI): domain Eukaryota; kingdom Metazoa; phylum Arthropoda; class Insecta; order Ephemeroptera; family Siphlonuridae; genus Siphlonurus; species Siphlonurus alternatus. The sequence continues at coordinate 9,348,266 of OX463778.1, forward strand.
ATGTTGCAGCCCGCTGGGTGCAGACCTGCGAGCTGTCCGACCCTGAGATCGACAAATGTATGAGGGACTCCGTGCAGCTGCTGCTGGCCGCGCTGATCTCAGGTGAGTTTACCGAGTTTCAGGTAACTTAATTATATTAACTACTTTGAAACGGCTCTAAAATAAAAAAATATAGCATCCACATCATACTTTATTGCAGTTTTCTTTAATTTTTTTGTTGAAAATAGTATTTAATTATATTAATGAAATTGAAACCGCTCCAAAATACAAAATATAATATAATATACAGTATATAGTATATCATATTTTAATATTTTATTGCTGTTTTCTTTAATATTTTGTTGAAAATATTATTTAACCATAAAATATTTTTGTGTGCCCTATAAATTATATTATATAATATATTTGATGATTAATATTTTTATTGTTTACGATTGATTTCTTTGAAATATTCAGAATGTTTACGAAAGATGATTGACCTTGAATCAGATGTTCATCTGTATAATAAGAACAACAAATCAAACAAATGTCAAGCAGCTAAGTGACAGCCGAGGTCAAGTGTAGCCTGTGTGTTAATTATTAACAACAGTTTAATTTTGGAAAACAGAATTTTATAAGTGTTTGTATTTTCAACACAAATTTAAAGGAATTAATAATTCCTTGGAATTATAAAAGGAATATATATTTGGGCATAGAAGCATTGTGGTCGTACAAATTAATTGTCCCGGCGACCCTTAAATAAAATATTTCGTTCTTTTATTTATGCCACACATGAAATATTTTACACTGATATACTTATGGCATATATGGTCAACATTACCTGTGATGCAATTAATGTACTTTGATTTCACGCATGTCTCATCCTATAAATAATTAATTAAGGGGTTTAAATTTCAATCTGCATTATTGTGTGGTTGTTTTTACCATTACTTTTATTATAATATGTTTTTACTTTTTACTATATTGGTCAATGCAGGATCTAATCTTCCAAAAAGGTAAAGACGTAAAGACGGTGTTTTTCTTCCTTGAGGTACTCAGAATATGACAAAATAGTGGCTGCAATGGGTTTATGGTAAAATCCGTATCAATTTTTGGGCAATTAGTGACATGAACTCCACACGATGTGGATGTGAGGTCGGGTCTAAAATGTTCTTGGTGTAAGCAGGCGAGACGGAGACGCAGCCCCTTGACCCCCTGAAGGTCGCGCGCGCCCAACTGCAGCAGACGAGGGGGCGTGGCAGCCAGCTGCAAGCGGACTTCACGTCGCTTGTGTGCACCGGGGCCAGAGAACTGAGCGTGGAGACCGCCAGGTGAGGACCAAGAATCTTCTGTCTGTCCCTAATACCTCCCCCAGTATCAGTAACTTTTATGTTAGCATGAAAAAATAATGTATTTGAATAATATTATATATAATTTTTCAAATTTTTTAATTACAGCTTTCTCAGGAAGCAATTCAAAAATATTATAATAAAAATTCTGTAATTGATGGTTACGTATGTTGTATAAAAAAAAAGGTGTAATTCGATGTATCATACTTTTTTAATATAACTTCCTATTTATATAGAAGACTTTAAAAAAAAAAAAAAAAAAAAAATAAAAATAATGGGAGTATGCTAGCTAGTGCTTTAATTAATACTAAAACATTCGTTAAGTTGCCAATTGCTGCTATAATATATATAAGGCGTCCAGTGCTAACGTTTCCAATACAACAGTAATTAATGGGAGGGTCACGTGACGTCGAATCAACACTAGCCCGCGGACCATCAGGCGCGGATCGAGGGGGAGCTGGGGGGGGGGGGTTAGCAGCCCCCACTCCGAAATGTTGGTTTTAACATGGAGAATATATAAGCATTAACCCCCCTCCATTTTTTTAACATTGTTATGTGGAAGCAGCCCCTCTACCCCCCAACTTTTTTCTGGATCCGCGCCCGCCCGGGACAACAGCATGTCCCGGATTGAACCGTGTTCTACCTGCAGGTACGTGGTGGAGAACGGTTCTCTGGAGGTGACTGCCCGGCTGACGGGGCTTCAACTCGATGCCAAGTACGAACTGCGAGGTCACGTGCTGTTGCTGCCCGTGGAGGGGCGTGGCACTCTCGCCGCCAGCTTTGGGCCCGTGCGCGTGCGTCTGGTGCTTCAGCTGGAGCTGAGGCCTCGCAGCCAGGTCCTCGGCGCCACGGTGACCGCGCTCAGTCTGCACACCGAGTCACTCAGCCTCAAGATGGCGGGACTCTTCCCTGCAGACCCGAGGATCGGTGAGTTATTAACTCCCAGACCTTGAAAAAAAAAAAAAAAAAAAAAAAAAAATGTAATAACGTAACGTAATTATATAGGCATTGCAGATGGAGCCTCCAGGTCACGAGACATTTTTAATCTCCATTTTAGGTATGAAGCAGTGCTAAAAAAAAACGCAAAAAAAATCTAAGGGATATTTTTCGACCTCCTTTTTTAATTAAGTCAGTAAAAAAATGACACCCTGTAGGCCCGTAAGATTTGAATTATCTGTATATATAAATTTCAATATTTTATAAATTTCTAAATAATCATCTCATCTACACAAAAAGTGACACAATTGTACAGAACAGATAAACCGGATAAATGTTTGTATGATAGTGTCCATTAAATTATTCATCGGTCAGTTACCTAACTGTCCCCTCTATAAGTTGTATTTAAATATTATTATTAATTATGTCTTATTATGATATCATTGCAGTATAATATTATGTAATATAATATATATATATTATATGGTTTATTGGCAAAAAATGATAAACTGCTAAATGATGAACTTTACAAGTATAATTATATTAAAATATACTGTTCATATGATATCAAGTTTTATCCTTTATTGATTATCAGTTACCACAATATTATTAATTGCATATATGGTGCATGAAATGAATATATACGACACACTAAATTTTCCATATGATTCCATTTCTAAGTTATATGTATGTACATCAATTTTTAATGACTCTATAAATATTAAACCGAAATATTTTGTGAATGAAATTGTTGACACTAAAATTTAGCAAAAGTGTCAGTAGAAAGTCTCTCACTCTCACAGTTATTTGACGTTAATTGAAAAACGCTAAGAAGCTTTCTCAATAATATTATTATCAAAAATTTATCTTGATAATTCAATTTACGCGATATGATTTAAATGTAAATATCGATGAACCTAAATTTTTTTTTTATTGCAGAAATAAGAGCGTGCAAAGTTATGCTACCCTGATTTTTTTCAGATTTTTTTGAGACCGGGAACTATTTTTAAAAAATTATTGAAAGTTCTTATTGTGACGTCACAAGACGCCGCTCCTTAACAAAAAGATAGGACTTGCCGCGCGCCTCGTGACGTCACAAAAAGGACTTTCAATAATTTTTAAAAATAGTTCCCGGACTCTAAAAAATCTGAAAAAAAATCAGGGTAGCATAACTTTGCACAATCTATCCATTTCTGCAATAAAAAAAAGGAGTTCGATACTCCATTGACAATTAAGTTTCAACTTACGTAACTCGAGTACATGATTAATTTACAGGCACGCAGCTGAGCGCCACACTTGGCACGAGTGCGCTTGAACTGTTCTCCGAGAGTCGCGTGGACTTGGAAGGGGGCGTGGCTCGGATCTTGCAGCGGGCTCTCAACGAAACACTGAGCCGCCTGCCCGCCGGGATGTGGCTGCAAGCCGCTGCCATCCAAACCACCGCGACTCCAGTAACCTCGACCAGCGAGTCTCTTCTTAACTCCACCACCGGGTCCAGTGAGCATCATCTCAACTTGACAACTGTGTCCAGTGAGCTTCATCTAAACTCTTTGTTCAGTGATCATCTTAATTCGTCAACATCTCTGTCCAGTGAGCCCAATACTGCCCTCTAAACTCGACCACCGAGTCTCCCACGAATTCTACTAGCTGCTTCTGATCTCGTATTCACAACTTCTGCAAGCTGATGCCTATATATGTCAATTCTGTTAAACATATTTTAATATTTAATAATATATTATACACTCCTTTTTATGCACTCATAAATTCATTATTGTTGATTCATAACAAATTTAATGATTAAACATCTCAATTTTAGCCCCCGCAGCGGCCTCAGCACGTGTTTATTCAGATTTAAAAGGCTTTTATTCAGAAAACACATATTACAATACAAGTTTGGGTTTAAGTACAAGATTTTTTAACCAGATCAGCCATAAAAAAGAATATTAAAAAAAAATTATTATGCATTGAATAAAAAATACATAATATGAGACATATTCAGTTTAAATAGGAAAAGTTCTGCTTGATTATATTAAATAAGTTTTTATTGTTTTTCTTTCGTAGATAATATTGTCTTTATTAATTGCACACACTGTAAATGTATTGCACTGCCACTTTTATGGTGAGAGCGGCTTTAAATTGCACTTTCACTGCCCCTTTTTTTAATTTTTGTAAAAGCGCCTTGCATATAGGCAACTGCTTGTGCAAATGTGCATTGCGGCGCAGCATTTTGCAACAATGATCGAATGTTACATGTTGTAGGGTATTTTGAATGTTTTGATACTTAATTGTATCCTCTACCCATATTGTGAAAAATGTAATGTGAATTTTAATAATAAAACCCTTTAAACTGAAAAAACTGTTTTTTTATATTTATTCTTTTAATACAATGAAAAACCTTTTTAATTAAACTGAAACTCAATATATACTTTTATTTTTTATCAAAATTAAATAATGAGTAACAGAAATTGTTATCGCCTCGATCGACAAAATGCAAGTCAGATATATTATAATACATATATTTTTTTTTTAATAATAAAATTCTGCAATAAAAAAGCATACTTTGTAATTTTATTATAATAATAAATATACGCTCTCTGATGCAGCTTCAGCAGCTTTTTGTATATAATATATTATTAATAATAATATTATTATTATGCTTCATAATTAAATGATAAATAGTTCCTTTCCCCTCAAATTTTTGAAGCATGCAGTTATAAAAATATGAATGGATTGATTTACGCGGTTTCTGTGGCAATAAAACGTTTAAATTTCTGTTTGCTTTTTCTCCACGTTTTGGAGAGTATTTTGTAAATTATTGTAAGCATACGCATGTCTTAACTACTAGTAACCATAGTTTTCTTTAATTTCTTTTTTTTTTTTTAATATATAAGAGCGATCGACTTTGAAAATGACAAAATTGGTATATGATCAATAATTTTACTCATTATGTTAATTAAGTGTAAGGTAACGCCACCAATGTTAAAAAAAATCCCTCACACAAAAATTCTGAAAAAAATTTAAAATGTTCTCCTCTACACCCCCTATCAGTAGCTAAAATATCAGGTATACAAATTCGATCTAGTTTTTGAGTTATGAATTTTTAAGGTTGACTACTTTAACATGGACAAATGGAAATCCCATGTTAAATGGCAAGGAGGAAATATTTTCCTTCCTTGAATATCTAAACGAAGAATTTCTGCAAAGAAATTAAATCTCTCTTGATCAGTGTCGAAGGAATGCCATGCAGAAAGCACATCCCATTTGCCAGATAGGTTTTCGAGAACATTATCAACCAAGTTTTCATACTTCAACCCAAGCTTATCAAAATCTGAAAAGCTGATCATCAAACCAATAAACATTTCATCCAGCGTAACATCAGCCTTTCCATAGTATTTGTTTATAATTCGATGTACTAAATCTTTCACCTTCTCTTCCATTTTTATGGCTTGGCTTCGTCCAACGACTTGGCTTTATTCGTCGTCCATGTGCAATAGGGGTGCAATAAGAATTTTGCGGATTTTGCCGGCTCTCGTTGTTTGCAGGTTGCCGCCGCGCCATCAAACTTTTTCAGCAGCGTTGCCCGTATCATGAGCGTTGCCAGATTTGTTTATTGTTTCCAGTTCAGATAAATGTACAAAATGTAAACAGTTTTTATGAAAGTAAAACGTAGTATTTTATATTTTTAATTTTTCTGTGCCCTAATTTTTTTAAATTTACAAAAATTAACAAGTAATGGGAAAAAATCCGAAAAAACGACATGGCGATGCAAGTTCCCGAGCGGCCCAAATATTTGTATTTTCTTGGCCCTCAAGCGGTTGTTTCAGGAAGTTTCAATTTTTTTCTCAAGTTTTTTTATAATATCAGCTTCTTAGGAAAAACATGGCGACTTCAATACGGCAGCGGAATGGCGCTTATCGTCGTCTCGATTATTATTTCTTATATTTTATTTATTGAAGAGTTATAAATGTGTGTGTAACATTTATAAGCCTTTATTGTGACTGCAAGAACTGTATCACCACTATATAATGAAGACAAGAGGTGGATTCATCCTGATATGAACGAACGAAGTAAAGGTTAGTACATGACCAAAAGATCGGGACATTAGGCGTTGTTTATGTCCCGTTTTCATCAGTTTTGTTGCAGGATGTAATTTTTCGTTCCCTTGTGGCTATTCTGTGTAACCTTTTAATATAGTAATTACCGATATATGCATGTTTATAGCTATTTTGTTTCGTGTTACAGCAGAAACAAGCCTGCAGCTGGCCAGGCCTGGACCCACCCATTGGATTTGCATGCCAAGGAGGAGGAAAATCTCGCCCGCGGAGTGGAAAACTCGAGCCTGGGACCATTTTGTGACAACTGTCAAATCTATTATGATGTAAAATTTCTTAAATACAAGATATAAAACCCATTTTCTCTGTGTTCTTTTGTAAATAGTCATAAAATAGTAAGCAAATTAATTAAATAATAAACCGGAAGTGGAAGCCATTTTTATTTAGTGTAAGAAAATGAATAACGCAAAGCGCAATTTGACAAAGCTTGACCGACGTGCCACCTGGTGGTTGTTTCCGATAACATTTTCATGCGAATTGTACATATTTCGTTACATACAGAAGATGATCTGCCGTGAAAAACGATCAGCTGGGTTTTGGCGGGCTTTCGTTTAGACGCTTAGAAAAAAAAAAAAACACGGAAAAAAACTTCAAAAATGGAGAATGGAAGGGATTTGTAAGGTGCTCTTCGCATAATTTTCAATTTTTGTCAAGATACTTTAGATTCAAGATGCTCATTAGTTGTCCAATATGCACCGACCAGTTTATTCCAAGTGCAAGTATGGCGTGTACACCTTGTGGACATGTATTCCACGTTGAATGCGTTCTTCAGTGGTTTGAACGGTGAGTGACAACTTCTGCATTAATTTTCTAAGGCTCCACCAGCACAGGTCCTGTCTTTGCAACTCTAGTCTTGTATGTGACCTTGCAAGACCTTACATCTTCATCTAGCACTGCATTACAGGCCTTGCATGAAGCACCCAGTTAACTGCATGCCTCGACAAACTCAGCTTTTACATTTATGCATACAGTATGCATATAATGCAAGTCTGGTCATGCAGTCTGCAATGGTGCATGCAGAGACCAAAGTATGCATAACTGTATCATACACAACACAATACTGTATGTACTATAAAGAAGCATTCACATATTCAGCTGTAGCATGCCATAGCAAAATCAAGGTCTTTTGATTTTCTTACGGAACTACAGTAAGTGTGCCACAGGCCACAGCACGTTAATGCAGCATGAATGCCGTATCATAACAATTTTCGATGATGTGAAAGCTCGGCCTTTATTGCTTTTTATAGGCTCCTTATAGGCCAAAAAAGTAAAAAAAGAAAATTGTAACTGATTAACCAAACCCTCCCTTCCATGAAAATAACAACTGCAATACCTTGACAATTTTTTTACTGGTTAAAAAAAAAAATCAAAAACGAATAAAAACAGGGTTTTTAACAAATAATTCGTTTTTATTTTTTCTTCACTAGTAAAAATAATACAGTATCACGGTATTGCAGTTGTTATTTTTATGAAAAGGCTGATATGGTTAATGGGTTACAATTTTATTTTTTTACTTTTTTTGGCCATAAGGAGTCCAAAAGCAGGCCTGGACCAAAACCGGAACTTTTTTTTTTCATGTCCCTTCACACATTTTTTTTTTTTTTTTTTTACTCAAAGAGATGCTCTGATATGGAACTGAAATTATGATAAACTCAATTGCTACATTCCATTGAACATGTTAATAATTTTTTCAAATTTTTAAGAACCCTAAATATGGCAGATAAAAATTGTTAAAAGTGAAAAATGTCTTAAGGGGGTCCGTTACCGGGCTGTGTGGTGTATCATACGGTATGATATGTGTAATCTTTATACTGTATTTTACATGACCAAAATGTGTCAAGAATTTTTTAATGAAACGTTACCCACTAACTAAATTGGACTACAGTGTACATGCTATATGGTGGCGAGTGCCCCAGGGAAAGCGTACAACAAGCAACAAAGTGTGGATTCGAGGCATCACAAATCATGATTGGCATCGCGCTGCCTCTTCTCCACTGAACTCCCTCCCAGCTTTACTCAGTACGATGTTAGATAAGATAAGCAGTGTGTACACATTACATGCATACACCCCTGCTTGCGGTGTTGCCTGAACGATAGACAATAATGGTTGCATTTTTTTATTTCATAATTAGAAAATATACACAAAATTATGTTTTTCTGAATTTTTTTCAGATTTTTTGGAGTGCGGGAACTAATTTTCAAAAAATATTTAAAATATCTGAATTAGGGTGGTACATGTGATGGGACAACCGTGACGTCATCAATAGCCAATCACAGCAACCGTGATGTCATCAATAGCCAATCATAGCACGACAAATGACGTCACGGTTGTCTCATCAGGTGTACCACCCTAATTCAGAGATTTTAAATATTTTTTTAAAATTAGTTCCCGCACTCCAAAAAATCTGAAAAAAATTCAGAAAAGCATAATTTTAGGTATATTTTCTAATTATGAAATAAAAAATGTAACCATTATTGTCTATTGTCCTGTGGCTTTATTTATTTAAGTTTAAGTTGTATAAATTTGGGAGATGGGTCAAAAACGGAAATTTACTTTTTTTCTAGCATTGAAATGTGTTATAAAAACTTGTTATACATTCATATATATCTTCATTATCTGGTGTCCCTTTAAAAAGTCTTGGTTGAGATTGCCATGTCAAAGCTACTTTTACACATGGCTGTTTATTTATTTATTTATTTATCTATTTATTTATTTATTTATTTATTTATTTATTTATTTATTTATTTATTTATTTATTTATTTATTTATTTCACCCAAAAATGCATACATAATTATTAACAATATATATATATATATATATATATACCTGTATATGTGTGTGAGTAATTATTAATAAAATTACCTTGAATGAACTGGGCTGTCACCCTCGCTGATAGTTTAAAATTTTAACACGATACACTTAAAACACTTGCACAGTTAAAATATAAATATATTATATAATAATATATATGATTTTATATTTTAACTGTGAACGTGTTTCTGTGTGTGCAAGTGTTTTAAGTGTATCGTGTTAAAATTTTAAACTATCAGCGAGGGTGACAGCCCAGTTCATTCAAGGTAATTTTATTAATAATTACTCACACATATGATACCTCGCTTGAAATTATCTTTTCCTAACATATATATATATATATATATATATATATATATATATATATCAGGGGCGGCTCGTGCCCCTTTTCCGTGGGGGTGCTGCCTGACATGGGACCCGCAGAACACCATGGGGGGTTTGGGGGGCGGAGCCCCCCAATGGCCCGCCGCAGGCGCGATTTTTTTTAAGGACACGCCCCTTTTTTAGGGTAAAATTATGACAAAATCATATAATAATGCTCTCAACAACGAAGCAGAAATTATCTAAAATCAAAAAATGCATGCATTTTATTTATAATTTGTTATGACATGCACTTAATATGCGAGCCCTTTTGAAATCGTGATTGAATGTTTCAAACTTAATATAATATCCAATTTTTAATTATTTTTTTTAATTCATAAGTCCTTTCACGTGGTAAGAAACATATATTTATATAAAAATAAATATTGTTTTAAGCCCTTTTTTTTTAAATAATAGTGTCAATCAAACTGCATTGTTAATATGAAACCTGAATGTCTGGTATAATTTTTACGCAATGTATATAATGAACATCAAATAAATCGATCATGGTATATACAATATGTACAAAATTAGGCAACAACCAGAATCTAATATAAATTTTTAAAGACAAAATTTAATAAAAAAATAAAAAATGAAATTTATATAAGAAAAAATTGCATTATTAAACATTATTTCAATATTATTAGTATTTATTTAATTGAGAAAAAAATAATCGTAATCCTGTTAAGGTAGAGATAACACGGATCAGCTGACCTAATGCTAAAAAAATCTCAGCCATGAAAATTACGAAAAAAAAAAATAAAATGTTCTCCTCTACATCGCCTATCAGGTATCCGGCATTTTCGGTGTAAGACATTTCGGTGTAAGGAATGTTCGGTGTAAGCGTTCGGTGTAAAGAGATCTTGGTGAAAGGAAGATTCGGTGCAAGGAATTTTCAGCGTAAGGAAAATTTGGTGCAACGTTAATAAAACTGTTAAATATAAAATAATGTAATTGTTTTTCAATTTATTAATACTTTTTCTATTTGAGGTCAGAATTAGAAGAACTAGAAGAACTTATGCTATATATATCAATAGTCAGTACATGTTGTCAATATACACCGAACGCTTAATACACCGAACATTCCTTACACCGAAATGTCTTACACCGAAAATTCCTAGAATCCCTCTCGAGCGGTATAACAGATCAAAGATCCCAATTTTTTTATTATTGTTTTATATTTTTTTTTAGCCATGCAATATTTCTTTGATTACTATCGCATATTTGCTGCTAAATAATGTACTGCCGGTACACGCAAACCCGGGAAAATAAGCTATATATTTTTCTCATCCTGGAGCAGTATAGTTAACGACGTTTTCTTATATTTTGTATACTCGTACACTTTTACAACTTGTTTTTGTTTTATTGTTTTATTTTTATGTTTGAATTTTCACATTAATGGTATAAAATGCTGTAGTGAATAATTAATAAATAAATAGCTCCCATGTATAATATATCGACTTGTTCCTGGTAAACTTATAATTTATAATAAAATACATGGGCGCGATTCACGAACGAATTAAGTTATCCAGATTTCTCACTTAATTAATTCGATCGACGTTTAGTGCCATATCGAGTTAGACTGGCGCTAACTGCGTGGTTAGTAAGAAACCTGTTGTTGTCGTTGTTCGAACGTGAGATCTCACGATTGTTTACATGCATGCACCACTTAATTTTCAAAAGACAAAAGTGTTGGTTCTTTTGGGACAGTCATATTTTTATTAAAGTAAAATAAAAGTGCTGGTCTTCATTCCTCAGATGTTTCAATATATTTAGTCAATCTTTGTTAGTATATTCACTGATGAATGTAATTAAAATTTTGTTACTCTGCTCAATGAAACCATATTACAGGAAAGGTCTTCGAAGTGTTGTTCAAAATTATTCCCGCATGTCAAATACCACAAGCTCATTGGTTCTGTTGAACCAATGAGCTTGCGGGTACTGCCGATCGCACAGTCCCCGATCGCTCCAAAATCACACGGCTTGAGTGGGAGTTGAAGAGAAGGAGAATGAGGGTGGGAACACTGCTTTGGGCTACTGCTAGTAGTGGCAGTACCTTCCGCTGGGCAGCGCTGAGGGAATAAATTTACGCGGCAGCGGCAAAAATTTCATGATTTTAAATGTTAGAACTGATAAAAATTTGCTGGAAAGTGCAGAAAGATTATAGGATTATTTGATATTTCTAATTGTGTGTTTGTTCCCAAAATTTCTGGGGGGGCTGCAGTACCGCAGTACTATAGTATGAGCCGCCCCTGATATATATATATATATATATATATATATATATATATATATATATATATATATATATATATATATATATATATATATATATATATATATATATATATATATATAAATTTAGCAAAGTTAAAATTAAAATAGACATATTTTATGCATATACAATAATATATTTAGGGTGAGGATCAATACACAGCACCAAAATGGCACCATAACATGTAAAGTGGTATTGGTCCGTAAATGAATACAAAAGTACAAATCTGACTTGTAGAGTATTTGAATGGAGTATCGATCTCAAAATTTTTTACTCAGATTTTTTTTTTTAGATTTTTTAGAGTTCGGAAACTATTTTTAAACAATTTATTTATTTATTTATTTATTTATTTATTTATTTATTTATTTATTTATTTATTTATTTATTTCACCCAAAGTACAAATACAAAATATATTACAGAAATTAGGGTGCGGATTGCAACAAAGCACCGATAGCACTATTTCACTAAAAAGTGGTTACAATCCTTTATATAACTACTGAAAAAAACAATCATTAGCTGTAAGCTTGTGTCAAAATAAATTTGTAATCATAAACTATTTTTACAAATATAGTGTTTCTTTAAAACACTAGGAAACTGTGTTTCAGAACATTTCTTGATAGGACCCGGAAGCCGATTCCACTCATCCACGGATCTTATTACAAAGCCATTTTTGTAACGATCAATTCGAGCCTTTGGTGGAATGAGCCGAACTGCCCCGTCTTGCCCTCTAATGGGACGTCCATTGACTACAGAATTAGCGAAGTTTAAATCAATTTCACCAGTTTGACACTTATGAAAGAATTTAAGGTCCATAACCTCAAAATAGTCCTTAATAGGGACTATATTTGTTGTTCTGCAGTCAGGAATATTATTTTTATAAACAAATTTCAAGGCCTTTTTTTCTAAACTCTGGAATTTTTTCATATTAGTGGAAGTAGTTGGGTGCCATGCTGGTGCTGCATATGTTATTATTGACCTTATCAGCGCTAAATAAGCTATACGCTTAACTTTAGTGGTGCTACCAAACAAACTACGATTGAGAAAACCTAACAATTTTGCAGCTTTGCATCTTACATTTTCATTATTGAAAGTACAGAGAAAGTGACGCCTTTAGATGCCTCTCTTAATAGAAGGAATAGAAGGATAGTACTTAAAAAGGGCTTGAGTTTAAACCCGACCTTGGCAAAACTTTTTAGCAATACTTTCTTTTCTGACTAAAAAAAAAAAAATAAATAAATAAATAAAAAAAAATAAAAAAAAAATTAAAATAAAAAATTGAAAAATTACAGTGGCATAACTTTGCACCTTCTATCCATTTTTGGAATAAAAAAATTTGAGGTCGATACTCCATTCAAAATTTTTCTAAAGGAATTAGTTTAAAAACATATTTATGTAGTACGTATTATTTTTTTAAAAGAAGACTTTCCTCAATTTTTTTTTAATCAGAACTTTCTTGTATTCCTAACCTGTCTACTCCAGAAGTAGAGTCCTGGAGGGTTCTCCATACAACATGGAGTGCCAGACAATCTTCAGGGAGCTTATCATAACATCCAAGCTATCTTGTTTGTTTCAGATCAAAGACATGTCCACAATGCCGCAAGCCTGCCACTGACAAAAAGCTGGTCAAGATCTTCCTCAACCAATCCGAGGACAGTGGCTCCCAGGAGGACCCCTCGCAACTCACACAGAAAATCAGCGACCTAAACCTCAAGCTGCAGACGCAGAAGAAAAATCTGAACCAGAGCAAGGCCGAAAACGAGACATTGTCCCAGGCACTGGCTGTATCTAAGTAAGTAAAATGTATACAGTAAAAACTGTTATTACGTAAAGTCAAGGGACCCAGGAAATTATGTTTACCTTATATAAGAGTTTACCTTTTATCAAGTTTTCCCTATACCCGCAATGCTAATTATTTTTGATGGGGCTGCAATACTCAAACACTCAAAATCGAGTTTTACCTAACAACAAGTTGCGTAATAACAAGTTTTTGTTTTTACTAGAGTAGCTAATTAAAAAAAAAAAAGAAAGAAATGGTAATATGAACGGAGCAAGTCAATTTATGTGATTTTTTTATAGTATTTTTTTAAAAATATTTTGAAAGTTTAATATAAATTATAGTCCTTGGCAGCTTCATTTTTTTACAAAATAGAAAGTAATTTTCATTTTTTAATTTTTTTTTTTTACTGTAGTACACTTAAAAAAATTATAAATTATCAACTTCACTCATTTATGCAATGATTTGTTATTCTTCAAGAATTCGGGGGTCAACTTTTCTTCATACTCAACTATAGTGGATCTCAGTAATTATGAAGACTATTAATTTGGTCCCTCCCCTTCCTCCCAAATTAAACTTGTGATTTTCTATGCAAACCTTTCTTTCATACTGAGCAAGATTTTTTTTTAAAAAGGAAGGAGTTTTTGTTTTTTGTTTTTGTGAGCATATTAGAAATATTTTACTTTAAACTAAAATACATATGTATCAAGTGACAGAAATACTATGCATTAATTCAGTATTATTTTACAGCGTTAAATTTTAATGCTTTATTCTGTAATGCTGGATATACAGTATGTAAATTTTATTATACTGAACATGTAAAAAAACTTGGGATATCATCAACGTTGCTCTGTTTGTGGGCATTGACATGCAGTTTATAGAAAAAAATTTGAATCTTTTTAGGGATGGCTAATAGACTATGCTACCTTTTCCTAAATTAGAAAGTTACATTAATATTATATATTCAATTCAATTCATTTATTTAATCACTGGATGTACAAGTACAACATGGATTACGTCATTTTACAAAATATAACAAACAAACACTAAAACACTTTACAACAAACATAATATAATACTAACAGTTACTAATAACCTGGCAAATATAATTAATATTAATTATTTATACAAAAATATTTAGAAAATCACACTAGACAATATATCTTCAGGCAACTTATTGCTAAAAAACATCTTTACAGAATAAAACTCTTTGTTAATAAGTATTTGTTTTAATTTTTCTTTAAATAAATTAATATTTTCCACCTCTCTCAGACACGATGGTAAAAAGTCATAAATTTTAGATGTCTGATAAGCAGAACTTTTTTCCAAAAAACTTGAGTTATGCACTTCTAAAGCTATTTTTTCTTTATTTCTTGTATTATAAGAGTGCAATTCATTATTATGTGTATATAATTCTGGGTATTTTTTTTTAAAAAGAGCACAATTTAATATATATAAACTAGGCAATGTTAACATTTGAAATTTTTTGAAATGGCTGACACATGAATCATGCTTTTTAAAACACAAAATTGTCCTAAGAGCACGCTTTTGTAAGACAAAAAGTCTATTTAGATGACTTGGGTAACTACCCCAAAAAATAATTCCACATGCCAAATGGGAGTAAACATGAGCATAATAAAATGAAAGTAATGTATCTTGTGATACACTATCCCTTAGCAAATAAAGAACAAAATTAGCCTGATTGATTTTTTTACAAATTTCTTCAATATGAATACTCCAATCCATGGACTCATGTATGTTTAGCCCAAGAAATTTAATATACTGGACCCTTTTAATTAGTCCTGATTCTGATTTTATGCGACAACTATGATCGAGTTCCTTCCTTTGCGAGTGAAATTGGATAAAAAAAGTTTTATTGGTATTTAAAATTAATCTGTTATTTAGACACCAAGATTCAACCTCTTTTACTGTACCATTAGCCTTAAAAATTAATTCTTCTTCAGTATCTGCTGACACTATTGCAGTCGTATCATCCGCAAATTTTACAATGTCAGCAAAAGTAACATTTTCTGACAAATCATTGGTTCCTACACTAAAGAGGGTAGGAGAAAATTTTCCACCCTGAGGCACACCTAGTGATATAGGCCTGGTGGAAGATTTCGTATTACCAAGTTTTACGTATTGTTGTCGATCAGAAAGATAAGACTGCAACAAAATTAAACTATTTGAATCACATCCAAGAGAGGATAATTTAGTTAATAAAACATTTATATATATATATATATATGAAATCAAATTAGAAAGTTATGTATCTTGGTCTTTTAGAGCTGCAAAACCAGCAAATAGGCTAGATTAAAATTTATGTGCTCCTGTTTTAATCTTCTTTCATTTTGATGTTGTACGAGGGTCGTATGATAAGTTCCTTAAGTCGTATAGAAAAAAATCCAGCGAGATAAAATTAACAACTGTACCGACTTAAGTGATATTTCAATAGGTCAGATACAAATTTTTACCCCGATATCACTTATATTAATTTCTGGGGGTCAGTTTTCGTGAAGCTCCCTCAAAATTGACTAAATTTGAACTTTGAACCGGTATAACACCCACTGCTGTGATATTCCAGGGATGTTTTTTATCTTTGGTATTGCGCCGTGATCCAATGATCTATTCTGTGCCACCAGACACCGCAAATAGTTTGATTTTTGCTTTAAAAACAAGCAATTATGAAATTTCATGGACCGTCACCACCCTTTTTTTGGGCCTTAAAAAGCTCATTTGCGGCACCCCTAACGCGGCAAGTTTTTTCGTCGTAATTTTTCATTGGAGATGTAATATAATTATATCATTAGAAAGCCCATAATCTCTGCTATTTGCTGATGTTACATAAGACTGTCTGTATTCAAAATTTTGTGTATTTTTTTAATGAAATCTTAAATGACAGATGATTTTGGCCAAACAGTGAAGGGTACACTTCAGTGAGGCATATATCCTATTAAAAATTTAGGTAACAAATAAACAGCACTAGAGCCTGATAGAGTAAGGTTTTCTGATGTTTTCACGAGATTTTCATGAATTTCCCATGCATCAACTTTTTTCTGCAACAGATATTGAAACTGGTAAAAAGTACTAATTTTTGGTCAAATTCTAATTTCCCGACCGTGCTTCACGAAAACTGACCCCCAGAAATTAATATAAGTGATATCGGGGTAAAAATTTGTATCTGACCTACTGAAATATTACTTAACCTGGTACAGTTGTTAATTTTATCTAGCCGGATTTTTTCTATACGACATAAGGAACTTATCATACGACCCTCGTATGTTTACTTATATTTTATTTTTATTTATTTTAAAAGAGGATAGAAACATGAAGAGATAGCAAAAGACACTTCGTAAGAAATATTTTGCTATCATTCATGTTCCTATCCTCTTTTAAAATAAATAATATTGCTTATTTAAATTTTTTCATAAATTATATAATATATTTATTTACTATTTTAAGGGTAAGTTAACACTCCTAATGTTTAAAAAAAATCCACACATAAAAATTGTATGGAAAAAAAAAATGTTCTCCTCTACATCCCCTATCAGTAGCTAAAATATCAGGTTTACAAATTTGAACTAGTTTTTAAGTTATGAATTTTTAAAGTTGACTATTTTATCATGGAAGTTCCATTTCTCCATGAAATGGTAGTCAACTTTAAAAATTCGTAACTCAAAAACTAGCTCGATTTTGCATATATCTGATATTTTAGCTACTGATGGGGGATGTAGAGGAGAATGTTTTTAACTTTTTCTTTATCTCATGCCCTCAGAGTCAGTGGGGTATATTTTAAACATGTGGTTTTGCTGTTACAGAGTGCAAAATAAAACCTTGAGTGATGGGAAAGCCAGCCTGGAGAGTCAGGTCAGTGCCCTTCGCAAACACTTGAAGGCTCAAAGGACCTTGGAGGAGGACCTCAAGCTGTTGAGAGACCAAAAAGAAAGACTGGAGTGTGAACTGAAGACTCTCAAGAGGTATGTAGTGTGCATTGGGAAAAACCCCCCGGCAATATCCAAATTAAAGTTGTTCTCTTCTATATGCATGAGCACAATAACTCGGATGTGGTAGCGGTCCTGCCTTGTAATCAAGTGTTGTCATCATAAAGCTGGGTCCACTCATAGTGCATTCAGGAGGTAGTAGAGTCTGGCCTCATAACTTTTTATTTCAGAAATGTATAAAGGGTGCAAAGATATGCCACTCTGATTTTTTTTTTTTTTTTTTTAATTAAAATTTATAATTTTAAAAAATGTATTGAAAATTTAGTTTTAACGATCGCCTCTTTTTGTGGCAGCAAGGTCCTATCAGTTTTCAGTATTAATTTTTTTTAAAAAAAATACACTTCCTTGACTCTAAAAAATCAAAGTAGCATAACTTGACACCTTCTACCCATTTTTGAAATATTGTATTTTTTTTTTAATTGATGTGCATTTACCGACCATCCTGACTGAGGTTTCTATGTTTCCTCAGTTAAATTAGGCAAATGCTGGAATGGATAAGATATTATAACTTTGCCGTGGACACAATAAACTTTCCTACTGACCTCTCTCTGGTGGTTCTGTGTAAGAGCAGACACGAAAGGTGTAAACCTCGCCATCGTAAATAACACCTTTAATTTCACTTTGGTGCACGTCTTTTAATTCTCTCATTCAGTAAACATCAATATTTTTATCACTTTCTATAGCACCAACACCATCTTGCTTTGTGAGGGTGTTGTCACACATTCCATGGAAGTTTCTTTTAAAATGGCTAGGTGAAATGCTACTTTATCCTCCTTTAAATTGCAAATCATTATCTCTTTATCTTTTGTAGTTCTAACAAAATAGGAAGTTCCACAAAAAGTTGTTTGCGTTCCACAACACGATATTTTGTCCCTTACAATGTGCCTACCCTTCTTTGTCACCTAATTAAAACTTTTGGTCTACATCGTATGCCATATCAATCATATTGGAGGGAAGAAGAGAGTAGAGTAGATATGAAATAAAGTTAGATGCTACTTCATGTGAAGACACCCATGTCTTTAAAGGGATACAAGCCTCAAATTACAAATTTGACAATCACCAAGTGTTGTTAGAGTTTGTAATCAGCATTTGTTTAATTTTTCTAAACGCACGATGCAGGCATGTAAAGTTGTGGAGTAAAGTAAGAAATTTAGAATAGAATTTCTTTATTATAGGCAATGTTTGGCTGTAAGCTATTCTTACACATAATTCAATACAAGTAACAGTTCTTGCTGATGTCACTACGCAATGCTGATCTGAGCTGGCTGTGAGTTGTGAAACCATCAAGGATCTTCTTTGCAGCACAATTTCACACGTTCACACAAGTGGATTAAAATAATTCAAACATTGATTATAAACTCAAACAACGCTTGGTGTTTGACTAATTTGAGGCCTGTATTCCTATCCACCTTCACATCCAGTGTTTGGAGAAATGACGACGGTTTGTGTTTCAGCCTGGATGTGGTGCTGCATGGTTCAGTTTCTGAGGCCGAAGAGGCCATGCTGCAGAACTGTGATGGCTCACAGACCTCCAGGGCCTTGGTCACCATGAGCTCAGCCTTAAAAAGGTACTTGCGCTGAAACATTTAAAATTTGGTCTGGTGTTAGCTGTTTTTTTTTATACTTCTTGAATTGTTTACTTGTTTTATATTATTATTATTATTATTTTTTTTTTAATTTTACTTTAAATACATTACAGTTTAGAACTCCAATCCAAAAATAATTCAGGTTATAATTGACTCAAAAAATTAATTGTTTTTAGTATTGCACTTCACTACTTACCTTCATTATTTTATTTTGTATTTTATCGTACAAAATAAGCAAGAATCGTACATGTTATAAAGTCTGATCAATGTAGCCATGTTGGCGGTAGGGATCGGCGATATTTATCGATTATACTCAATACCCGATACTTTTCCGACGATATATCGATATTATTGAGTACTTTTCCAAGCCGATAATTATCGGGTAATCAATACTTTTTTGTGAGTATCGTTGGCCGATATTTTTAAAAAATTTAACATTAGAGAGCAGGCAGCGCCACCTAGTGACGATACTTTGAACTATCTGGACAACTTGCTTTCCTATGCTTTTTTGCAGTTTTTGATGTTCCCGCCGATATTTTCCGATATATCGAAATATCAATACATTTTCGGCCGATACTATTGATGAATATTGATACTTTTTAAAGTACTCAATATAAAAAGTATTGATGCTTTTTTCACTATCGCCGATCCCTAGTTGGCGGGATAACTTTGATCAGCCTTATTAATTTTTTTCACAAGGACATGCATGCTTTAGGTTAATCATACAGCTTTCATGTCTTTTAATAGTCCTAGTTGAGCCCTACCAGCAGGTATTTTTGTAATGACCAACAAAAATTTACTTCTTGAGTTATAGACGATAATGCAGCTAAAAGTGATCAAAGTAGCTCCGTTTCACTGTAATTGAGATCATATGCTTCAAAACCGTCTCTTTGACTTTTCAATAAGAACTATATTCCTTATCACAACACCTGAAAGGTAAACTTAAAAGCCAGTTTTGAAGTAGATGGTCTCAATTAATTATACAACTCGTTTATTTAATAATTTCAATTACTGTATGTATTTGATATTGAAACCTAGAGGTTTCATGTGTTCTACAAGAAAATTTTCTCCATAAGCCACCATGCTAGAAAATTTGAATTTTTTCTAATGTAACTACAAAAGCTATTAAAGGGGTACCAAAGTGAATACTTTTTTTACATGTTCGGGCAGCTATGAATTATTCTGATATCCCTGTGGCTCAATATTTTCGTACAATGCCTAGTTATTTTACAATTAATTATTTAGTTTGAAAAGTAAGTTTGATAACCGTTGGTTAATTCAAGTTGGTGCGCTCCAGCAGTAGCCGCTGATACGACGAGAATCTCCCGCGAATCGGGGGAACCTCCTCCCGCCCCCTTCTTGTCGTATCACCGACCGCTGCGGCCGCGGGCATGCTTGAATCAACCAACGGTTTTCAAACTCACTTTTCAAACTAAATAATTAATTGTAAAATAACTAGGCGTCGTACGTAAATATTGAGCCACAGGGATATTAGAATAATTCGTAGCTGCCCGAACATGCAAAAAAAGTATTCACTTTGGTACCCCTTTAACTTGAAAATATCTCCTACCCCTCCCCTCTCTCAATTTAGGGGTATTTTGGTTTTGAAACAATAGGATGGTGGAAACACTGCAAAATCAGCTGATCTGGAGCCTCCATAAAATGGATATTAGAGTTGCAACTGAGCGTTCAAGGAGTGAACCTCATACAAAATATTGTGTGACTCTGTGTTGAGTGTCTCACCCATCCTAGTAATTTCCTTTTTCCTTCTTTATTTTAACCTTCTCTATTTTGTACCCTTCCCAGATACTCAATTCCATTATCAATAGCATCCTCACCACTAAGCTGTTAAAAGTTAATTAAGCCTGATACGGGTTTTTGGTTTTTATTGCATATTTGCAAAGATAATACCATAAAATATGTTTAAAATATTTATTTACGATAGAATTTACACTTGTAAATACCTAAATTATTATCACGTGACAGCAATTACGCACGGTGATTGGATAAAAATTGGATAAATTTACGCACGAAAGGTGAAAATTGGTGATCGTGGCTGCACCATAGTAACTAGAGCCACCATGAGGAGAAAAGTCGTGCGTCATTATGCAACATAAAGGCAGATTCAGATGGCGACAACGGCTATGCGACGCGATTTTGTCACACAAGCTGTGAAATCCTATGCGGAAGCGAATTCGCCATTGTCGCGGCGAATATCGCGTTAAATAACGATGCTCTTTGTGTTAGTCGCCAAATATGGCCGCCAATGGATGTCACAGCAAGTGCGCATTAGTCGCTTTGCGTCGCAGGCTGGAAATCGCTATGTGAATCCGCCTTAATGCAATTTTTTTTTTCACCAAATACATTACATCCTCACTGAATCAAAATTGATCATATTTTCCTGCATTTTGTGAAAAAAGTGCATTTTAAGCCGTAAAAAGTGCATTTTGTTGGTTTAAGCCGTAACCCCTAGATTAAGTTTTTTTAAGCTGTAAAAAATATGCTATTTTTGGCCATAAAAATGCATGATTTGTGGACATCTTTCATTAGTTTTGATGTGCTATTAATTTCTAAAAATCATTACAGCTTAAAAATCCGTTTCCTACCTATTACATTATAGGAAATTGGAAACCTTCTTTGAATTAAGACTTCAAGAGACAGAAATGGATTGCTTCATTGCTACACGTTTTGGGAAAGTAGTGCAAATGCTCCCTTAACATGAAAAATAAACAAAATAATCTTACTAATCTTACTAGAGGGTGAAAAAAATTATTGGGAGTTTGTGGCGCAGTGCGCTTGACCGGGTCTCGTCAGATCACCGAGGTCAGGCAATGCCAAGCGTGGTTAGTAGTTGGATGGGTGACCATTTTCAACAAAAACCACGTTTCCCACCCAGGGATAAATCATTGCGCTTTTCCACTATATGGTTCCCCTGGCTTTGAACCATTGCACTTCCGGTTCATTGACAAAAGCTGTACAGTAGCGTCCATCCTGGCTGAGGTTTCCACGTTTCCCTCAGTCGCAGGCAAATGCCGTGATGGATTGCAAGGCCGTGGCCACACCCATTCTGGAAGAGCCCGCGAAACGCTCAAGTTGAGGTTTCGGAAGGTTCAGGGTTTCAATGTAGTATACTGTAATGTAATTAGTAGGTAGAAGTAGAAGTACCCAATAGGGTTTGATTTAAAAAAAAAAAAAAAAAAAAATTAAAAAGTAAAAATAAAGTTCAAGTAAGCTACTGGCAAAAATAGCTATTACATGTTTATCATGTAAAAAATAATTGTGTATTCTGTATATTATTTTGTTATAAATATACCATTGACTTCATATTCTTTTTTATTTTTTTTAAATTACGTAATAATATTTGCTTTATACATAGATACATTAAATTCAAATTATTGTTTATTTTGCAACATTTACAAAACTAAAGCTGTGTTAACTTTTTAATCTTACAGCATGAAACAGATCCAATTAGCTAAGTTGAAATTAAACTTCATTTATGAAATCAGGTGTTCATATAGTATAATTTAATTGAGGAGAGCAAAGTTTCCAGTTTTTGTTACAAATTTATTTATTTACAGTATTTTTTTTTTATTTATTATTATTTTTTTTTTTATTTATTATTATTTTTCATTATAATTATTTATGCACTGATGGTATAGATATTACGTATTAACAATTATGTATTGTTTACAGGAAGCTAACCAGTATGGAGGAGAAACTAACCGCCTGCCGTCGTACCACAACCCGAGAAGTGGAGGCTGTGCGTAGGCAGATGGCGGCCAATCAGCTGGAGCTACAGCAGCATCACGAGAAAGAGGTGGAGTCTTTCAAATCGCAGCTAGCTGCAATGGAAGCAGAAAACAACAGCCTCAGGAAGAAAATGAAGAAAGTGCAAGACTCTCTTGTGACCCCAAATCCTAAAAGTGCTAAAGACAAAGCATTAACTAGACTCTTACAGGAAAGTCCAATGCCTGAAGAATATCGTTCAAATGAAAAGTCAGGAAGTGATAGCCCTGAAATCATCACTATTTCGTCTCCTGATTGTGAAAATACTGTGCGTGCTAAATCACTTTTCCCAGTTGCAACTAAACTCAATACAGTATCAGCTGCCAGACCACGTCTACCACTGGGTAACAAGCAATCTACTACAGGAGCAGTGAAAAAATCTTTTTCTTCCAAGCATACATTATCTAGTAACATAGCAGGTATCAAACCAAAGCTTGGAGACATCGGCAAGGCTGGACCTTCGTCGTCAATGCAAACCTTCTCAAAGTCAACCTCTTCTTTGTTTGGACCAACCAGAGTGTCGCGGATGGCGTCAAACGACTCTCTGAACAAGCGTCTCTATGATGCGTCTCAGGCACCCCCAGATGGCATGGTGTACAACGGACTGGGAGGTACAGTGAAAGAAGATTATCAGATCAAACCAAAGAAGAAGTACTTCCCCACTTCATAAATATCAATGTTTTAATCAAAGTTTTCTTTAAATGTCTTGTCATGAGACATTAATAATAGAGAATTAACCTCAAAAATTTTTATTGCAAAAATGGATAGAGGATGCAAAGTTATACCACTCAGATTTTTTTCAGATTTTTTAGAGCCAGGGAAGTATTGTTAAAAAGTTTTACCGAGGTTGGGTTTGAACCCACAGGTCCTATCCTTCTATTAGGAGAGACGTTTAGAGGCGTCCCTTTCTCTTTGCTTTCAATAATATTTTAAAAATAGTTCCTGGACTCTTAAAATATATATAAAAAAAAAAAAAAACAGATGGCATAACTTTAAACCCCTTCCATTCCTGCAATAAAAAAATAATGAGGTCGATACTCCATTGTTATCCATGACTTGTGTGATTCATTATTTTGAGTACTGTATTAAATGTAATTATATTGAGGTTATGTTGGTGCTAGTACTATAATTCATACAAAAAAGGTCATTTTCCATTTATTTTATGTACATCCACAAAATTCCCATGTTGTTCTCTTCACTGGATGGACATTTACTAACACCAAAACAGAAAACTTTGTTTAAATACGAAGCACCCATTTTAAAAAAAAAAAAAATACATAATTGTGTTGTCAAGAAAGTAGTTTAGATGACTTCTTTTATTGTCCCTTATCCAAAATAATGAGTATACCATCATCATGTAAAATAATAGCTGCCTGCCATGAGTGCAATAATTAGCTATGTGTTTCCTAATTATTTACAGTAACTTTTTTCATAAATTTTGAATTCGAATCCCATGATCATATGTAATAATTATGCGCTGTCTGCTATATATCAGGTGACTGCAATTAATAAGCTTTATGTTTTACTGATTTAAAGTTCATAATAACATGCACTTGATGTAGCAGAAAGCTAATTATTGCATACAATCGAGGTAGATGAATAGCTCATTATTCCAAATAAAGGATGTTGTAGAAACCAATTTAATCAACAATAAATGAATTTGAATAGAATTTACAGTATTATTCCTCTGTAAAATTGCAATGTACATTTAATGTCACTATATCATTGTTTATAATTATGTTAAGAGATCAAAAGCATTTTGTTTTCAGTAGTATGTTTATAGAAAAAAAATAATAACAAGTAAAAAAAAAAAAAGACGCTGAAATTATTCTATAATAATAAATTAAAATTACTGATTTCCTTGTATGTATTTAAAGTTATATTAAGTTTTGAGATTTTGGCAATCTTTTAAAATATTTCATTTGTATATCTTTTACTTTATTTTTTAGTGTAGTAATGATTGCATGCCAATATGTCATTGTAGTATATTTATTGGATGATCAACTATTATGATAATGTTAAGAAAGTGATTGATTTGGGTGTTGTAATTTGTAGTGTAAATTCAAAGTTACTTTCTTAATTAAATATCACTCTTTTTTTATATATATCAACAAAGTACAAGCTTATTATGTGAAATAAAGCAAGGTGAATGTATGAGTGCAGCTTTATTACTTTCACTTGACTGAAAAATTTCTAAGTACTGCCGTATTAATTGTCTATATATTATATTGATAATAATTTTACATCATAATACATCTCTTTAAAATTAATTTCTACTCTTAAATTTTAATGTGTTTTTGTAACATTTCAATAACTTGTAGCATTTTTTTTTTTGTAGTAAATTTGCAGAATTATTTTTAATTTCAATTGCCAAATGTTATAAATTAAGGTAAGGTATATTAAAACCCCCAATATTAAAAAATAAATAAATAAATATACACACGAAAATTATGAAAAGAATTTAAAAAGTTCTCCCCTACATCCCCTATCAGTAGCTAAAATGTCAGGTATAAAAATTTGAGCTAGTTTTTATGTTATGAATTTTTAAAGTTGACTACTTTAACATAGAAGTTCCATTTCTCCACATGTTAAAGTAGTGGACTTAAAAAAAAATAATAACTATTAAAAAAACTCTCGAATTTTTATACCTGATATTTTAGCTACGATGTAGAGGAGAACATTTTAAATTTTCTTCATAATTTTTATGTTTATTTATTTTTAACATTGGGCGTGTTACCTTAATTCCCTTTAAATATTTTAATGTGTTTTTGTAACATTTCAATAACTTGTAGCATTTTTTTTTTTTTTTTTTTTTTTTTTAGTAAATTAACAGATTTTTTTTTTTTAAATATTCAATTGCCAAATGTTATAAATTAAGAGATACTGTATTGTGTATTAGAAAAATATTTATTGCAAAATTAACACCTCCCAAGGACAGCACAAAAACTATCTGCTTTCTTTGTAGGCATTGCATTGGCTAGAGTAAATTCAGATCGTGCTGTCTTGAAGTATACAAGGAGCTGATTCATATATACATATATTATGTTAAATAGGTTATACTAATTTTGATGTAAATGTGTAATACACTGTATTTTTATTTAACTGAATAGAATTTTTCTGACAGGTCTGAAATGAGTTGTGGTCACAATATAATATATGATGTGCCTTCATTCAAATACTAAATAAAGTTTGCTGTCATTATTTTTATGAATATTTTATCTATATAATCATGAATAATAATAAAAAAATAATTTGATTACAAGACTTATTTGTTTTTAAATTTAATTGTAAAAGAATCCTCTTAACATTATATAATACTATGGCTATGGTCCATTACTTGGTTGTGATGTGAATTTTTGAGGATACGTACCAACCGACAACCAAACAAATTGGATAGCATCAAACGAAACAACCAACATTGCTTTTAAAGTTTCCCTCCAAAAGTCACTTGGCTTTGATGAGTTGAGAGAATTTTTCCCAGCAACTAGCAACCGGAAGTACTCCACTCCACTTTGAGAGCGCGCGAGTTTCTATTGGCCGTGGCTGACAACCATCACAACCAGGTTACGGACCCATCAACATCAGCCATTCACAACCAGGTAACGGATCATAGCCTATATGTAAGGTGGTTGCATGAGCAAGGCAATTAGTCTACTTTACAGTGAGACGAGAGAAAACATGCGTGCTCAGGCCGCCATTCTGGTGGAAGGGGTAGAGAATTCTGCATGCAGGCAGAAGATTAAAAGAACTTATTTTAAATTATTTAAAATTAAAAATGTGAGTTGAAAATAAAGGTTTTAAATTAAATTTTCAAACTTTGATTTTTTTTAAATGAAGTTTTAAATAATTTTTTTTTAATATTTTGTCCTATGATTATACCAGCTCCACCAGCATGGATGCCGACACCTGGCGGACGACCGTGAAACTCTTGATCTGACGACGTCACATGCAATTAAGTACCTATTTTTTTTAAAATTTAAAACTATGTTACATTTTTTGCTCCTAATAATTATGTTGTGCTGAGAGATTTAATTTTGTTTAAATAATTATAAGGTAATTAAGACTTAAATTTTGATACATCATAATTATTTTTAAAAAAAAGTGAAAAATTGTCCTATCTATAACATATACACAGCATTATTTTGAAAATTTGTTACCAAGAGATATTTCATACTAATGTGGTATGTATGAATTATAAGTATTTTACATGCAAAGTAAATTAAGTCACTATTTTTTTATCTAAAACTAAATATGTATGTAATTATGTGAAGTTCAAATGGTCCATGCCGATCGAAGTCCCAAAAAAATCTATCTCACATTGATTTTCTATTTCTAAGTCAGAGTGAATGTGTAATTTAACATGAGGCCTAGCTAGCTTTACCCTTATTGATATGCATTCCAGAAAACCCATGCAGAAAACATTGCGTTAGGTGGCATTAAAATAAAAAATAAAAATACTTTGTTCATTTTAAGGGTAAGATAACACGAACAATCGATTGTTGTAGTCCCATTTGATTAACATGTAAACCTTAGCAACCTCATAATAATTCTGAATTTTATTTAGAGACAGCTAGTTCTTAGCATAAAAAAAATGTGGAAAAAATTTCAAAACAATCGGACGATCCAATTTTTTTAAATTAATTTTTTAAATTTTCAGTATAGGGCTTTCCCATGGAGACCTAAACTAAGAAATTAATTTAAAAAAAATTGGATCGTCCGATTGTTTTGAAATTTTTTCCATATTTTTTTGGTGCCATATTTTTTTGGTGTCTCTCAAAAAAAAATCAGAATTATTATGAGGATGCTAAGGTTTACATGTTAATCAAATGGGACTACAACAATTGATTGTTCATGTGATCTTACCAGTGGTGAAAGTAAGCCGGTGCGCGCCAGTGCGGCGCACTGGTAAGACACTGATCGAAATTTATTAAAAATAATCAATAATTTTTAATAAAATTAATAAAATTTTCAAAATCAGAGAAGTTACTTTGTAAAACATTAATCATGCTAAAGACATTTGACGCCAGTGCGGCGCACTGGTAAGACACTGATCAAAATTTATTAAAAATAATCAATAATTTTTAATAAAATTAATAAAATTTTCAAAATCAGAGAAGTTACTTTGTAAAACATTAATCATGCTCAAATAATGAATGACAATTTTCTTATACTTCATACTTTTGTCTCACGAAATTTAATTTACTCTTTAATTCTTTTGAGTTAAAAAGCTCCTAAAAGGAAAAAAAATTAAAATAAGCTATGTACATACTATCAACTATTTATTAACTATGTCAAGCTGACGATTTTTTTTTATAGAAATAGTTTTTAATATTTTTCTAAATTTATTTAAATTTCTGTAGGCTTACTGGGTTGACTATTTTATCTTCGATTTTTATGAAGAGATAGATATTTACTATACCCTGTAGTATTTCTTTCAATATATATTTATTTTATTTTTTAATTCTTGAATGACTAATAAAATTAATTAAAAAAGATTCAAAACAACTTTTGCTGATGATGCATTATATATACTACACTACGAATTTTATTACATTTTTTTTTCTGTCTCATTTACTGTACACATTTTTTAACACATTTTTATTCAAATTAATTTTTAATTACAATTAAGTCAGGAGGCAGAGGGGGAGTGCCTCCTCTGGCCCACATACCCACCGGGGTTTAGACGGTTCATTTACGCAAGGAGTTTAAAAAAATTAGGGCAAAGGATTCGGGATCGTAGAAGATCGATCATCAATCGCAGTCAGTGCTAGGTTAATAAAATTAAGTCTTCGTCTCAAAAAATTCTTCATAGTATTGAATTTTTTAGAAAAGCATGCAAACAAAAAAAAATTATTCTCATTTTTTTTTTTTTAATGAGTTTGTAAAGAATAAGTGTAACAAAAATTTAGTCACATGATGCATATGTTACTCATGCAAGCATTGCTAGAAGAGAGTAGATAGATAAATGCAGCCGCTATTAGGGCCGAGATGGCTGCACGTTTGGACCATATTTAATATGGCTAGATTTTAATTCCCATCGATGACAAAGCGGAGCAATAATTGCTACAAGATCTAGAGTAAATAAAAATTAATTACCAAAACAAATATAAACATTACAATTTATAACTATAAAAAGAATTCTCTCGCGTTCTTTTTTTTAAATTTTTGTTCAAATAATTTTTTTGAGACATATTCAAAATATTAATTTAAATTTTAAATATTTGAGAATGTGATATTTGACGTATTTGATTAAATTATAAAGCATTCCAAATCGTAAGAGTATTTTTATTATAGTAATACTACTATAATATGATCAATGAAGATCGAAGTGCTTTCAATTTAAATCACTATATAGGGATTTTCTTTCGTATTAAATTTTTTAAAAGCTATATAATTGGCTATAATATAGCTATAATATTTTTAAATATTTTTTTTATGAATTTAATGTGAGAATCAATGACTCGATCATTGCATTTTTTTTTTTATTTATTTTACAAAGTTTAGATAATATTATTTAATTTTACTCAAAATGAAGACATGCATTCAAAATTAAAATATTATAAATGAATTTTAAAACCACTTTTTAATATAAAAAAATTAAGCCACGCCCCTTTTTCCCAAAAAATCGCACCTCCGGCGGGGTTTTTGGCCCTTCAGGCCTCTATCTGAGGGCGGTCTGAGGCACACTGGTAAGAGATTGAAACTACTTTCACCACTGGATCTTACCCTTAAGACTTGAACTAAAAAAAATAATAATAATTAAAAACAATTTTGTGTTCAATCTCAATTTCCTGCGAAAATGAAAAAAAAAAAAAAAAAAAAGTCAAGAAATATTATTGTCTTTAGTATTTTTTTTATTTTTGCTATGGGAAAAATTGCTTGAATTTAATAAAAAAATTACTTTTATGAACACATGCATTCAATATTTGGTTAACAGCTCAGTGAGCTTAGAAAGCCACAATGAAAACTGCTGCCGCTATATATTTTTCATGCCACGACTTAAGCTACCAGTGTATTTTCTAGGAGTAAATATATATATATAAATATATATATATATATATATATATATATAGTTTGCATGTTTTTTTTTAGGTAAGGTCCCATAATATAATTGCATTGTTAATAAAAAAGCATGTTAAGGGTAAGGTAACGCCACCAATGTTAAAAAAAATCCCTCTCACAAAAATTCTGAAAAAAATTTAAAATGTTCTCCTCTACACCCCCTATCAGTAGCTTAAATATCAGGTATACAAATACGATCTAGTTTTTGAGTTATGAATTTTTAAAGTTGACCAATTTAACATGGGAGTTTCATTTCTCCATGTTAAAGTAGTCAACTTTAAAAATTTATAACTCAAAAACTAGATCGTATTTGTATACCTGATATTTTAGGTACTGATAGGGGGTATAGAGGAGAACATTTTAAATTTTTTTCAGAATTTTTGTGAGAGGGATTTTTTTTAACATTGGTGGCGTTACCTTACCCTTAAACTGTACAATGTCAGATTGAAGGCATTAAAATGCCGTCAAACTGACAATTGTTTTGCGTTTCCTTTTTGTGGCATATATATACACTTCACTTTATAAAGTTTACCATATTTATATGGCAATTAAGTCTTTGACCATGACATACATTATATCATGCAGTATTATAATTATAAATTTCATATAGTAGATCAGATGCCTCTTTAATATAACTGTATAATACAGATCGAAATTCATATATAAATTAATTTCTTGCGTACTAAATTTTTTTAAATGATATCAAATGTGCGTGCTAAATTTTATATGGATCAAATCTAGAAGAGTGAGAAGAGTTCCGAGACTTTTATAGTATTATAATTACAAGAGACCATGAGATAGCCGGAACGGCAGCACGCATACTTATAATTTGAAAAATAAAGCAAGATTTTTTTTTTAACTTTTCATATAATTAATTTAGTTTAATTAATTAATTTTTTTAGAACAAAATGATTATTTTAATTAATAAACTATAGAACGTATAAATTTATTTATTAATGAAAATATCACCTTTTTTTTTTTCTTTCTTATACAAAACATACATATACAAAAAGATTGTTAGAAAAAATTCTGAAAATTCGAACTTTATTCTTAAATTTAATAAATAAATACACATAAGAGGAAATTTTAAATTGGTTACAGTTTTTGTACCTTTGTTACAATTTTAAACATTTTTATTTTCTTTGAAAATTAAAACAGATTTGATTAATATTCAAATGTTAGATAAGAATGAAAAATGTGCTTATATATATGTATATATATATATATGTATATATATATATATATAATTATATATAATTATATATAATAAATTAATTCACTAGACTGTATATGGTGAATTGCTTGTTATAAATTTTTGAGCAACTAATTTTCAATTTCTTACATATATATGATCATATTATAATTATACTGTATTTAAATAGCCGGCCGAGGGCGGAGGTAATAATGCTGCTGGCTTACCCCGTAAATTTAAGGGATATGGCGTCATGTTATATGTATGTATTATATGTATTTAAATTGGAAAAGACCTCAACAACAAAAGTTGGAAATGTTTTCTAATCATGCATGCTGCACCAAACTAAGCTTTAATTTTGTTGCTAGCTTTACAAATATTTATGACAATGACTAATTTTATTTTTTATATAATATAATAATTTTATAATTTAGATTCTAATTAATATTTAAGTTTTAGAACTAGAGAAATTAAGCTTGGCAATCAGTAGAAATAATATAGACTTGAATTTCATGCAGTATATTTATATACAGTATAATTACGACTATAAATAATTAATTATGAATTAAAAGGATAAGATATAACACGCAACATCGATTGTTGTAGTACGTCCATTTGATTAACATGTAAATCTTAGCAACCTCATAATAATTCTGATTTTTTTTTTTTTTTTTTTTTAGAAACAGTTCTTTCAGCACAAAAAAAATGTAGAAAAAATTTCAAAACAATCGCTCGATCCGATTTTTTTAAATTTCCAGTATAGGGCTTTCCCATGGAGATCTTAACTTATAATAAATTAATGTAAAAAAATCAGATTGAGCAATTGTTTTGAAATTTTTTCTACATTTTTTTGGTGCTAAGAACTGTCTCTAAAAAAAAAAAAAAAAAAAAAAAAAAAAAAAAAAAAATCAGAATTATTATGAGGTTGCTAAGGTTAACATGTTAATCAAATGGGACTACAACAATCAATGTTTCGTGTTATCTTACCCTTAAGTAGACAGATTTGAGTTAATCAGAATGTTGGAGAGCACATTGTTTACTTAATATGTATGTTAAATCTATGTTTCCCACTCTTTATTTGTGATGTGCTGCAACAATTAATTAATATATGTATTATATATGTATGTACGTACATTTATTAAGCTAAGAATTTAGGGCTTAAGTATATGCTTTCTCTCAAAATTCTTTGCTATGATTATATATATATATATATATATATTGTATATACCATAACTCTGAAAATCAATTAATTAAATGTTGTATTTACATTTTAAATATTAATTCAATTTAAGCCATGCACACACTTTTAATAATCAAATTGTGTTATTTTTGACATTGTCATTACATCAGACATTTTTTTTTTTATTATTACCCTCTACAGCATATTTTGAATTTTTGAAATCAATTATTCAGATTAGGAATTTGATAATTGGGGCTGGGAGAAAGAAGTATTATACCCGCGCCCTTAATATTTTTAAACGTTGAAATATTAAGTCAGCAATTTTAAAATATCATCACTGAAATTAGCAGAAAAGTCAAGAATTAACAACTAAAATCAAATTATGGTGCACATTGGACAATGTTCATTTGACAATAATTTGAATTTTGTGAAATTATAATAATAATAAAAAAAAAATTGGAGAAATTTTAACTTTAATTTTAACATTGAATTCCTATTAGAGAAAAAAAAAAAGAAAAAAAAAAGAGTGGTTCTGTAACCCCTAAAAAGTTTTTTTTTTTTTTTTTTAAAAGGGTGAACTAAATTTTAACACTAGTGTCGACCCATAAGTTCATCTCAAATAGAGATAAATTTTCACAACCCTAGCTCAAAAATTTATTTTCAAACACCACACAAAACATTATATATACGACTATAATACAATACATTTATGATAAAAATTGTCAAAAATAATCCTTTTATAACTCTTTTACATATCTGCTAACCAAAGGTATAAGTAACAAGGGATAATAATTTCACCTCCACCATCTTATAATAAAACTAAACTACGAAGAGTCTTGGTGAATCTCTTCAAGTGAAACGTTCCTCGTAGAAGTTTGCCTGGTATGCCCAAAGCAGCTTCAGAAGCTGCTGACACAAAGCAAAGCTGTGACAGAGACGACCCCCAGGAATCCCTGACAGGATCATTAGCTGTTTGGTCAGACGGAAGGCCAGCGATGGTGACATTCTCATCTCCTGACGCTTCACCTGAAACACAGGAGGGGGGGGGGGGGGGAGAACCATGCAGTTAGACACTTTCCAGGAAGAGGGTTATATTTTGCAACCCGCTTAATATGTGTTTTTGCCCTAAAAAGGGTTCGGGGAAAGAGAAGGGTTCAAATCCAAAAATATATCTCCTTAAGGTAGAGATAACACGCCCAATGTTAAAAAAAATCCCTCACATGAAAAAATTATATGAAAAAAAAAAAAAATTAAAATGTTCTCCCCTACATCCTCTATCAGTAGCTAATTAAAATATCAGGTCAAATTCATAACTCAAAAAGTAGCTTGGATTTGTATACGTGTACCTGATATTTTTATAGCTATAACTGATAGGGGATGTAGAGGATAATTATATTTAAATTTTTTTTCATAATTCAAGTGAGGGATTTTTTTTTGTTGTTTGTGTGTGTGTGGTACGTACCTTACCCATAATGTGTTTTTGCCCTAAAGGGTTCGGGGAAAGATAATTCAAATTTAAAATATATCTC
This sequence comes from Siphlonurus alternatus, assembly GCA_949825025.1. Classification (NCBI taxonomy): domain Eukaryota; kingdom Metazoa; phylum Arthropoda; class Insecta; order Ephemeroptera; family Siphlonuridae; genus Siphlonurus; species Siphlonurus alternatus. The sequence continues at coordinate 9,382,201 of OX463778.1, forward strand.
CTTAAATTGTCTGGTGTATAGTATACGTGCCAGCATAATTATAAATTGCAATATGTATAAATATAGTGTAACCAGATAACTATAACAGTATCTAAAACTGTGTGTATGATGATGAAAACAACACTAAATATTATAGACTTAATTGGTGCATAATTATGTGATAAAATACATTATTATTATTATTATTATTATTTTTTTACATTATTGCTTTATTCTTTTGGGACCAAGATTGAGTTTTTTCCTCAATCTCTTTAATTTTTTTTTGGAAAAAAGAAATGCGCGGAAATGTAGGTTAAAATGGGGAATTCTCCTACATTTATTTTAATTTTTTTTCAGATGCTCTATGCCTTGAAATTAAATGTCCCAAAACAAAAAAGTTTCAATTTTCAAAATTGGAGACAAGGGAATTTTTTAAAAATCTTCCTTCTTTTGAATTTAGCGCCAAAACGTGACGTAGAAACTGCCTAGCAGGCGAAATTTTCCTGCAATAAATTTATATTTTCGATTATCACTCTTAAAGTAAACTGATATTAGAGACAAAACTATTGATACTAGGGTAGAAAAACCCGCTGATTTCGATCGTGTTACTAAAATTTATAGCCAATCACTCCTTGACGCTCAAACTATGATATCAGGCAGTTGTTGTGTGTTAACTAGGGAGTTTCTACGTCACAATTTTCAGTTTTGCGCGCGGGTTGCATACTTTGCCCCTATTCTAATAATCCTTTCAGAGTCCCCAAATTTGAGTTAAAAAAGTTGAAACTTAAGTCAAACTTATTGTTAATATGTACCGTATCATAATATAGTAGTTAAATTAAAATGTGAGTTGTAAGAGAATTCCCCATTGTTGAAATAAAAAAAATATAGTTTTCTATACAAGAAATAATGGTTATATAAAACGATTACCAATTAAATTAATGCATTGATTATATAATAATATTATTTAGATTGAGCTGAAATAAATTATTTAAATTTGTGTTCTGTCATGAAACCCTAATTTAATTTTGCATGATCTTCCTGCAGAAAATTCCCATAAAATTAACTTGATAATAAAAAAATGTACATTTCCCATATGAATTTGCTATAGTAAAAGTTGCACAGATTTTTTATTTCATTCACCTTATCCAGAAGATCATTCAGTTCTTCTCTTAACAGCGCTCTTGTGAAGATGTTGTCAAGACCATTGCCCAGTCGTATGGGGAAAACAGGCTGGTTGTGGGCTAACGGCCAGTTGCCTTTACACGCAGCACACGTACACTTAAATCCACACTTTGCTAAGAGCCGAGTCTGTCTCTCCATCAATGGAAGAGTTCTGAATGAGATATCATGATAACTTGTGACCACCTCAGTTCCTTTTTTGATTGGTTGATTAACTCTTGCCACCAAAGTGTTTCCATAGAAGTTAATTGTCAAATTAGGATCACAGGAATGATTTAACAATGAATAAGTTGGAAAAATTCCAATACCTTTTTTATGAATTGTTTGTCCAGGTATATTTTTTAATTTAGATAACTCAGTAATATATGTACTATTCATAAAAAATCCTAATTGTACATGATAGAAGAATCCACCGAACTTGATAGGATGCGGTAGATCTGGGAGGAGTTTAATGAGCACAGCAGAAGCTACTGCAAAGTAGAACTGCTGGATGAAAGATCTGTTTTCAGTATTCTGGTAGCAATGGTAAGCTGAGAGAAGAGAGTCTGGTTCAAGTCTGCCATTGGTGAAACCGACTGTCCGTTTATCTTGAACCACCTCAGCGGAATGTTCGTCAATGAAACGTGACAGCTCGGCCGTGCCCATACGCATAAACAAACGAAGAGCTTGGTGGCCAACAGGATGAAGTTGCATGGCAAAGAGACTTGGTATGATGGCACATTCCTTGGTATGGATGAAGCTGGCAGCCTGTATACAATCTTCACTGCAAAACATGGCCTGAAAACACATTTAGAATGGGATGCATCAGATAAGAAATCAAAAATATATACAGTATATTAATTTAAATTGTATATTATATATACATAAATAATTAAAATAATTATTGATGTCGGGCAGCAAAAATATAGATTACTGTAATTAATTTAAAATAAAAATGAAAATTATTTCTACTTTACAAAATTAATTCTTCAAATTTAATAAAATATGCACTGAACAGTAATTAATTATGTGCTGAAAATTAAAGAAAAGGGCCAGGAGAAACAAAAAGTATTTCAATGATTTGTTTTCTTATATTTTTTTATTTATACTGCATGTATAATATGTGCATTAGTGATTTATTTTTAATTTGAAAATTTATAAAAACGAGAAAAAAACACTTCTGTCCTCTTTTTTATGTGATATATAGGACATGTTTTTTTTTTTTTTTTTTAATTAGAGCTATCACAAAGCAGAGAGTATAGTATGAATTGTTTTGTTTTTCATATCTGGCAATTTCTCTGATGGGCAGTAAAAAAACATTGGTTATTATGAGGTTCAAAGGTACTTAGTTCATACCCAGGTACAGTTCTGACAGGGCAGTAAGGCAGGGCTGCGGTGCCAGCAGTGCAGACAGTGGTGGGTACGTCTATCCTTCGGCTGAACTCGCGAAATGAAGGGTCTCTCAACCATCACAATGTCTCCTGCAAGACAACAATTAATTTGAAGCTATTTTTAATTATATGCTAAATCACAATTTAATTCTAAAACTTCAAGCAAATTATCAGACATGCAGCTATAGCTGTATTACAGAACAAAAGACATACAAATATATGAGCTGTAATAGTATTCATTTTTAATTATTTGCATTTGATGATAGAATATATAAAGAAACTATCATGGGCATTAAAAAAAAAAAAAAAAAAGTGTGAATTAAACTTGCAGACAATAACTTTTTTAATTATTTTGATGTTTCGATCTGCATCAGTCCAAAATTTGTTTTAACCTATAGCCGCAGCCTTGTAAAAAGGTCCTATATAAAAAGTATAATTTAGTATAATGTAATTATATAATTTGTATTAATTTATCATTTATTCTACTTTATTATTTATTCTACTTTATTATAGGACTTTTTTACGAGGGGCATGTGCTTAAAATGGTTGATTTCCGTTCATTAATTAGATTTTTTTTTTTTTTTAGCTATAGTGCATGCCATGATATTTTTTTTGTTTAAATTTATTATATTTCCCACTTGATTTATAATATTAAAGTTGGAAAGTGACACACCAATTCTTTCAGAAAAAATATATTACCCAGTATATCGTCCCTTGTCTCTGGAATAATGAGCTATATCTGCTTACCCTGACTCCACGGCACAGTAGGGCACAATTGGGCACAGTTAAGGTTCACAGTTAGGTAAGCTGTAATGCCCATGAGTATCCAGTAGGGCACAGTGTTTATATTAGGTACCCCAGAGCATCCTAGCTTTCTAAACTTGGCGTAACTTGGCACATTGAATACACTCTTTGAAGTTGTATCAACTATGAACTAGAAGGGGCTTAAATGATGCTTTAATTGATATATATAATATCCAACTGATATTTTTTTTCATTAAATAAACTACATTGGCAATATATCTAATTATTATCAAATTTATTTATTAATTTTGGACTTTGAAAAAATTTATACCCGGATGGTAGCGCCATCTGTTTCTAAAAAATTGAAGTAAGAAAAAAAAAAGCAACATACAACATATGATATGGGTGTCATTGTCAACAAAAACAGAGATGCTGTCTCTTTTTTATTGGAAAAGTCTGCTTTGCAGTCTTTAAAGAAGGTAAGAAATATATTAAAAAGTATATTGAAATAGCAAAGTTCTTTTTTTTCTAATAAATTGCTTCTTTTTTACAGTGATTATTACAAATTCTAACATCATGAGAGGCCCTATCATAGCTTTTCTTTCTCCAGCCCAGCCCGGCCCCTTGAATTCTCTCTTTTCTTTCAACACTGAGGAAGTTATGCCCAGGCTAGCTACTTATGTGGTGAGTTAAATATTTACAAAATCTTTTCATATGTGTGTTATAATCTCATTTTCATAATTTTACAGGCAATGAATTCAACTCTGCTGCATGAAATGCTGATTAGTGGATTCTATCACCAGACATCATGGCCGCCAATATGCGGGATAGAGACAAAAGAGTTGCAGCTGCTAGCATCAATGTTTTAATTTTTTATGCTAGAGTACTCTGTTAATTACCATGATAAAATAAAAATATTTAAAAAACTACATTTTTTTAGTAATACGTTAACTTAATTAGCTTTAATGAAATGAAAAAATAAAAAATTAATAAGGAGAAGGGGCGGGGGAGAGCTACCAAGTCTAAACCATTGGTCGAACTGTGATTTTCACAGTTCGGCCATTTTGTGAGAATCACAGTTCAGCCAAGTGTCTTTGACTAGGTACCTCTGTGAATTTCACAATTGCGCCGAAGCACAAGGGGATTAACAACCGGGCTGCCAAGTTCAAATTACAATGTTAATAGAACACAAGATTGAACTTGGCACCTAACTGTGCCGTGGAGTCAGGGTACCACGATTTCGTTGCAATAATGAGCTGTCTGCTAATTGAGGTAATTAAGCGCAAAAATGAGCTTCAATCATTTTATACTGATATTTAAAGCTCATAATTGTGCTTAGTACCTGAAACAGGTAGCTCATTATTGCAGCGAAATCATGGTTATAGCAGATAGTTCATTATTTCGGACAAGGGATGATATATAATATTGTAACGGAATAATTTTATTGAAGGGTCTTTATTGATTTTATTGAATAAAGTTGCGAGAGGTTTTTAGATTTATTAATCATTTCCCTAAGACTTGATTTGGGGGATTGACTTTCCGTTACTACCGGGGTGTCTTGGCTCCATTAGTTATTTAAAAATAACAATTCGACATATGGGTTTTACAATTTTATTTAGCTTTTAAGATAACATAAGGATCATGTGGCAATTCTCTGAATACATACCAAGCTTGAAGTTTACTGGCGAGCGCGGCTTGACGGTGCAGACACACAGTGTACAGAGGCGTATCAACAAAGCGCCACAGTTATAAGAAAATGCTACTGATAATTAAATGCTTGCTCTCGGCTCTGGCGAGAGCCGGTGACTGAGTCAGTTACTAGTCTCAAGATAGCTGAAGGCTCTGTGTGTCTGCTGCATCAACACCGTCTCAATTTATAGTGAAGTCGCATCATGACGTCACTTGTTTATGGAATTTAGATTTCACAAATAACGTTAATGAGCCACCTGTCAGGTGTTAGATGTCAAGGTGAGGGGATGTTATTTTGCACCCTCGTAAATAAAAATTAAAAACATGTTTGTTTCGGTGGTTCTTGATAAAGTTAGCGGTAGCGACTTAAAACACTTGCACGGGAAGTGGTGGGGAGTTTCAAGGTGAATCTTGGTAGATGAAGTCACGAGAGGGAGATGTAAAGAGAGCGGCAGAAGTGGGGGAAATGCAGTGCATGCATCTGTGATTCTGCGTAGGCGAGAAGTGGGAGTGGGGGGAAAGGAATGGAATGTGCATATGCAAAGTACAGCTGCGCTAAACTAAGTAAAACATAAACATCAAAGGATGTTTATGTTACACTCCTCCGATTATTCTAAAATTGCTCCGAAATTTTATCAATAGTTAACGTTATTTGTTTTACATTTTGTGCCAAAAATGTTAAACAACTAAAAAAAAATTAGGATTACATGTCATTTTTTTTTTTTTTTTTCATGTTTTTTTTTACATACACAAGATTCAAATCAGAAAATTATATATTTGTTTATTTATGGATAGATTAATAAAATAATGAAATTAATATTTTTTTTTTTTTTTCAAATAAAAAATAGTAAAATAATAAAATAGTAAAAATAGTAAAATAGCAAAATAGCAAAATAGTAAAATGGTAAAAAAAAATGAAAATAGTAAGATAATAAAAAAAATGGTAAAAATTAGTAAAATAATCTTAACCAGGCATTACAACACTTTCCTTCTCTTATAACTCAGATCAACAAAGACTATGACAAAAGATTGAACAAATTTCTTAAATACAAGGATAAAACTTCAAAATGTCACTTATTTCTTCATTTCATTTTCATTGTGGAATTTTATGATGGGGCAAGATTTTGGGAAATAAATACACTGGGGAGGCGAAATTTGGGACACTTGAAATGAGGGGAAACTGGAGCGACGTAGTATGGATTTATCGCTGTTTGCCACCTCCGCGCCTGCTGCCTGGCCGGTGTGTTGATGCAGACAAGCCGCTTCTGGTTGCGGAAGGTCATGCTCAACTCCAGCTGGTGCATGCGGTCAAGGTCGTACGCTCTCCCACGCCAGTGCGGAAATCTGTAATTAATTTAATTTTAGACCAAAGAATGTACATGTATAATTTATTGATTATTTTTATTTTTTTTTTTTTTTTTTTTCCTTTACTTTTCTTGAATCCTAGTTGTTTTTGTAATTTTATTCATCTCTTAAGTTTTTGAAGTTGTAACACAAATATTTAAGATTGATTATATTATTTTTATTTTGTTGCCTGTTAAAATTATTTAACTCACAATATTTATTTCTTGATTAAGATAAGAATACAATAAAAACTATTAAGCAAAAAGTCACTAATTATTGAACTTACTAATTCAAACTTAGTTAAGCAATGATAAAAAAAATAGTAAAATAATCGTATCATGCAGTAATTTTAACTTGTTATTCCATTAACTACTATTACTTTGCTGTTAACACAAAGAAGCGAATGAACAAAATAATGAGAATAATAAAAATTTTAATTTTGGCTAAACCTAATTTCAAATAATTATTATTATTTTGAATTCAAACTTTCTCCTCCAACTAAACCAAAATTAAATTTTAAAAAAAAATAATAAAAAAAAATGATTTTGTTTGTTTCTTTCTGACATATAATTTAAACAAACAAAACACACAATGATACAGTGCTACTTATTCCTTGTTGGGCTTCGGGGGCTCCTTCCAGGTGTCAATATCTACTGGGATATTGATTTCCATGTCATCGTCATCGTCTTCGAAGGGCTGCTTCTGAACTATGTTATTGGTTTGGGCGATGACGTCCGTAACAGATAGCTGGTGCATCTGGCTGTTGCCCGAGGTTGAGGGTTGATTTAAGTCCATGATTGGTGGTCGGTAGACTTGGGGATTGTGAAAGAGGCTGCCCGTAGCTGAGGATCTTGTTTGTAGCACTGTATATGATCTTGCTCCCTCTGTCACTATGACTTGTGCTTGCTGGGCCACTTGTGGGGCTTGTAGGAAAGGGGGTAGGATATTTGTGTCTGCATAAGTAACATGGACATCAGGCTGGTAGCGGGATGGGAAGATGTTTGTATCCCAGTTGATTGGATGGAGACTAGTATGGGGCATGCTTAATATAAAAATCAAAGCATCTTTTAATACACAGTATTCTCCATTTTCCGTATGTTTTGAACACTTTGGGTCTGGGACGGCGAGCTGCTGGGTCATCGGCACCAAGTCATCTGGGTACACTATATTCACGTCTCTATACAAAAAATTCTTCATCAGGAAAGCTTGCATGGTTCCATAAGCAAAGACAGGCCGGTTTTTAGTAAGTGTACGCATTTTGGCCATAATTGATCTCACGCTAGTGCTAATATCCATTCTAGTATTATGGATATTTACTTCATAATCATTGCTTAAGTGGAACACATGTTGCTTTAAAATTTTTTTCTATAAAAATCACTTCTGGCATGAAAGTTTGCTCGCCATAGCGGGCTAAACTAACATAACCAGCCACTGCACGTTCCACTTGCATATGTCGTAGTTGTTGACACTTGCACAGCTTAGATGTAAATGAATTCATATAGCTAAAAAGGTGCAAAATGTTGCACATATAATTGGATGAAGATGCTGCGTGTAAAAGATGCAGAATCTTCATTCGTTATGATGAATTGTGGGCGGTGCTATGCTAGACAGTATGTATTATACTAAGTACATATATGTAATTAAAAGGTAGTTAGCTACATTTAAAATTATTTCTTAAAATACAAAATATAAATCTTAATTTTACACATTAATTATTTTTAAATTAATTATTTAGTTAATTAATTAATTATGATATTGATTAGTTAGTCAATCATATGAAAATTAACGATTAAATCATTACAATATTATATATATTTTTTCCGTTAATGACACATAGCAAGTAACCTATTATTATTATTAGTAGTATATATTATTATGATTATATTATTATGATTATATTATTATTATTATTATTAGTACATATTAAATATAATGTCATTATTACTTTTATCATCATTGTTAGTATTATTAAAAAATAGTTTCTTTTTCCTTATATACTAGGTTTTAGTCAATATCATCAGTTTCAGCCAATCTATTTGACAATCTAATAGCTTTGGCCAGAGTTAGGGCTCTGTTGGTTGCACAAGTATATTTATTGTCATTGAACAAATGCTTTGAGTACGTGCAAGTTTCTGGTGTAGACATCATTATTAAATTATTATATGTATTTTTTATGTTGTTTACATTTCTGTGTAAAATTTCTGTTAAAAATTCTGTACTGTCTTGGCCAATTGTCCACAAATCGTCAATTGCAGAATATTCATTTATGATTTTTATAGCAGTTTTTAGAGAAATTTCTCCATGATCGTAATAAATTCCATGAAAATATTTTGTCAACCATAGGTTTTGTGTTCGTGCAGGTTGTGACAAGTCCATAAAAGGACATGGAGAGCGAACATGTGCGGTATAATAACTGCCTGCTCTGTCTATTGAAGCTAAACCAATTTCTTTTGGGAAGAGACCTGCATTCCCATACAGTATGTCATAACAAATAACGAAGCCGTTTGGTCTGTCCATGTTAGTGCGATTTTCTGATATTTCTGTAACAAAAATATTAGATGTTTTCAGTTTCAATAATTTGTTTAGGTTCTGTTTCCACAATATTAAAATCTCCCGATTCTAAATTTATAGTAATATTTTTGGCCTCTATCTCCAAGTCATTAATTGTTTTCTTTGTATTAAATTTTGCATGAAATTTGTGTAATAGTAATTTAGGGTTATATGATAAAACTGCAGTTATTATGACTGTTAATAAAGTATTCCAAGCTAATAAAAAATATTTAATCCATTCAATTTGTATGTTCATTAATTTATCATTTTGTAATGAAGATAACATTTTACTACGTTTTATACTAAAATGAGGTACAGTTTCTGGCCACTTATAATTTAAACATTCTGAAAAGTTGTTAAATGTTATGGGTACGAAAGGTGTATTGATTTGTAAATTAATAGACTCGAGTTTAGACCATAAGGCTGGCAAAACGTGTGTCACATGTGGGGTTTCCCTAGAAATTTTTTCACAAGGGTAGTTTTCGGCAATTTTTAAGATGTTTCCCATGTAAAGGCTGCAGGAACATGGTAATAATACCTCCAAACTTCCAGGGCGTTGTAAGTTATTTGTATGTATTTTTTGTATTTTATCATTGCATTTTATGTATGTATTTTCTGCCGGATGTGTAATGATATATGTTTCAAAATTAATTTGTGTTATTAAAGGAGCGGTGCCACTTTGACACTTATACGCACAGTATTTATTTAGTTTGCTTGCAGTAGCGCCTTTATATAACATTTCGGGACATTGGGGGCCACTAATAACATCGCTAGAATATCGCGGTAAATAACATAAATCATTAGATCTAGGGGCACATTCACGCAGAAGGTCCCCACTAATTGATCGAATCTGCGAGTCGCTGACCCCAAGGTATGTAGTGTCATGTATTATAATACACGTCGAATTTTCCCAAGCAAATGGTACGCTTCTAAACTCATATAGTTTAAATGACGTTTTAGTACTTTTAAGCGGAATTTTAACACGGACAAAAATTTCGTTATTACTAATGATACATTCTGCAAGTTTAAGTTTGTAATACCATGTAATTTCTGATATAGGAATAGCTAATTCATGATTTTCTTTAATTGTTTTATTTTGCAACAACTCTAAGTCATGTTTTAAGATGTTAGCCGGAATTATACTCGCAGGAATTTGCTTATCGCGGCAGTCTGCAATTACTTCTGAACGTCTTAATAAATTTAAGATTTCAAAAATGCGTCTTGAATTTCTTTCTGTGGCATGAAACGATGATGCGAGTGTATTCTGTAATTGTGAATATCCAAGATAGGTATTGTTTCTAAAATTTCTTATAAAAGAGGAAAAATTGTTCTCCAAATTTAGTATCGCCATCCTTACATTGTGGCTTAAAGCCCTTACGAAAATTTTGAGTCTAGACTGGACCCAGTCTAGATCTAATTGGGCTGGATCCAGACTGGGTCCAAAAAAAAACATCCAAAACTGGATCCAGACTGGATCCAGCCTAGTTTGGGTCCAGCCCGGGTCTAGCCTGGATCTACCAAAGTATATTCTAGACCAATTTTTCAAATTAAAATCTAGCCCTAATTAATTAATAACCATCCCCCAGGTAATTTGTGCCCCCCCCCCACCTCTACACCCAAATATGCACATAATAATATATCCATGTGTGCCGTCTCTTCGCAGAAACCTATATAGGGACCTCCCGTGTCTTACGGCCAGGAATTTGATCAGAGTTTCGCTGTTTCTGAGAGTGGCGTCGCTGCTAATTGCTAATTTAAATGTTCGGCACGGTCCGGTTCTTGCTGGCTGAAATTGCCAGCGCAGCCAGTGAGACCCGGGCTGTGCCGCTGTGATTCAGTAGCGCCACCACTCTCAGTTACAGTGAAGCTCGGCTAAGGTGGTCAAATTTCTGGCCATAATTAAGACACGGGGAGGTCTTTGTAGGGCCCTTTGGTCTCGTCAATTTTCTATATTAAAGCAGTTCACATGAGAATACACAAAATTATAACAGAATCGAGTGGCAAAAACATGCAATTAAAAATACATACACATAACATGATTTCAGTGTTTTTGCTTTGTTTTAAACGAGGAACAAAGGAACGGTAGCGTTCCTCACTGGTTGTGCGGTGAGGAACGGTAGAATTCTTGGCGATTCTTATGGGTTCGCCAAGATTCTCCTGACTAACTAACGTACTTGTCATATATCCCATGAAAAAAATATCATTCGACATGAATCGAAATGAATCATGTCGAATCAAGTCGCTGCGATTCAAACTTTTGCACCGCTTCTCTCGGCACCGAATCGATTTGAGTCGGGCCGAATCAAGTCGAGTCGTGTTTAGTTGAGTCGGGTCGAGTCGGTCCAAGTCACTTCGAGATGCCACGAAAGGTGGTGGCATCTGTATGTGGCAGCCCCTGCTCGCAGGACCTGCAAACGTACAGGTAAGAGGAGCAGCCTGGGTCCTCTTGGTACCTTAATAACTGTCAGTCTGTGTCATCTATGACGCGTTGGTAAGAGCACTAGGAGCTGCAATCACCCTGGTTATATAGTGCCGTCAGCAACCTCGGTCCTCCATGGTACATCCTTGTGCCTGCAAACAAACATATACCGGTAAGTACCATAATAAAATTGTCAGTCAGCGTCATTTACGGCAAGTTGGTAGGAGCACTAGGAGCTGCAATCACCCTGGTTATATAGTGCCGTCAGCAACCTCGGTCCTCCATGTTACATCCTTGTGCCTGCAAACAAACATACAGGTAAGTACCATGGTAAAATTGTTAGACAGTGTCATCTGTGGCAGGTTGGCACATTGAAGGCGAAGCTAAAGTTCACATCTAAGGGATGCCGCAAATTGACTAATTTAACATGGGATTTCCATTTCTCCATGTTAAAGTAGTCAACTTTAAAAATTCATAACTCAAAAACTAGATCGAATTTGCATACCTGATATTTTAGCTACTGATAGGGGGTGTAGAGGAGAACATTTTAAATTTTTTTCAGAATTTTTGTGTGAGGGATTTTTTTTAACATTGGCGGCGTTACCTTACCCTTAAGAATACACCAGCTTTGTTTTAGTCTCCTTGCATAATTAAAGTGGTGAGTTTAGACTCCCCCTAGTTGCTGGATACTGTAAAGCTAAACTGAAGAGTACACTGGGGGCCAAGCTATACCTCACATTAAACACGAGTGCTGCCAGCCAATGAAGTAGCTTTAAATCATGCAACATTGCCAAATAGTGAGCGGCGCCGCTATTGTTTGGCTGCAGGTGTTACACCAAAATTGCAACGTCGCACAATTTTCATTGGCTCGCGGCATCGTTTGATGAGAAGGATAGCTTGGCCTCCAGTGTACATTGTATCAAGGCAGTGTCCTGCAAACATGCTACTACAACAGACATCTCATGCATTTTTTTTTATTTTTTAAATCTATCGAGATCCTTACAAAGTTGCTGGCATAATTTAACCACTCAGTGGTATTTTTAAAAACTCCACATGCCTCAAACTTTTTTGCAGCGATTGTCATACATTATACAAAAAATTTCACGTACCGTTGCATTCCTGACTTGCTTCCTCACTTGTTGCGGTAGGGAGTTGTGTGTTCCGTGAGAGGATGGAGGGGTCGCCAGGGCTGGTACGGTGGTGGTTGCGGTTGATCCTGGAGGCACGGCTGGGGCGGGGGGTAGGTGAGGTGTACTGGAGGGCACACCCGCAGTGGGCCCGTTGTTGGCAGAGGTGGAGGTCACCCCAGACGAGCTGGGGCGCGAGAGTAGACAGGGAAGCCTCTCATCATCAGTGGCGAGCTACACAGCTGCCAGCAATGGTACATACACTCTGATGGCTCTGTTCAGAACTAATCTAGCTTCCCCGTGAATAAAGATTTCATAAAAGTTGAAATATCCTTCGTTCTTAGACCAAATATGCAAAATATATGAAAATACTTCATTTTTACATCTTTATAATTTCTCAGCATTCAAAATATTCTACAAATATTTATCATACTACTGTTTTTACACTACTAATGTTGTCGCTAAAGCCTACACATTGTGGCTGCTCTAACACTTGTATTTGTGGTGACAGCTGGAGATTGACGAGGGACAATGGGGGGATACAAAGCCTCCCTCACCAGAAGAGGCACGTCAGGCAGAACAAGAGGGGCGGGCCATCCGGAAGATCCTGGTGGGCTACGTTGAATCCAACTTTGCCCGTACCGTCACCGTGGTACCACAGAACCTCAGTTTCAGTCTCAACACGGTGGAGTGTAACTTCATACCCAAAACTGGTAAACCAAACATGAGAATCAAGTCACAAAAAATCACCTGTAACCTTATAACTATAGTCTTAAAGGCCTTATGAACCTTTGCACAATATTAAGTACACGGTAAGCTTTGCTTCAGTATGATTCGGCTGCATAAAATTTTTTGTTTCAGCAGCACAAATATCAGAGATAATAGCCGATGAAAAGGAACCTGTGACGTCACTCACGCTCATTTAGCGGTGACAATATAGGGAAATCCCTGCAAAAGATAGGTTCACTCCCGCCGCAACCACGGCCACAATTTGACTTCTGGAATTTTGAAACTTTACCAGGGCAGTTTTGATAGTATTTGTCAAATAGCCTGAAAGATTTTTTTTTATGACATTCATACAAACTGAGTTATTGCGGTAGAAAGAGGAGCAAAAATTTTGTATAGGAAAACAATGTTAAATTTTTGGCTTATCTTGCTACCGCAATAGCTCAGTCTGTAAACATGCCACCTACAAAATTCTTTCAGGCTATTTGACAAATACTATCAAGACTGTCCTGGTAAAGTTTCAAAATTCCAGAAGTAAAATTGTGGCCGTGGTTGCAGCGGGAGTGAACCTATCTTTTGCAGGGATTTCCCTATATTGTCGCTGCTGAATGAGCGTGAGTGACGTCACAGGTGCTTCTTCATCGGCTATTATCTCTGATATTTGTGCTACTGAAACAAAAAAAAATATGCAGCCGAATCACACTGAAGCAAAGCTAACCGTGTACTTAATACTGTGAAAAGGTTCATGAGGCCTTTAAGTACAATTTAAAACCAGGTTCAATTTTGCTAATTTTTATTTATATAATTTAGTTTATAATTTAACTTCATCTATACAATTAGGCACCCATTTTATAGGAAATCACTACTAAAGATAGTTTTCATGCTTTTTAGCTCTTTCTACAAGCTTTTTTTTTTAAATTAAAAATGCAAGCGATTACTGACCCTTATTAGAGGTTGCCGGTCCAGGTTTTGCCTGCGATGCTGAATTGTTATTTGGGGTTGGAGCGGCAGGAGGGGAGGAAAGTCGCTCTGACGCTCCGCCCGCTGCACTGCCTGCCGAGGCGCTGCTTGTGGCATTGGCAGCAGCCCCAGCAAACGCCTTGCCCGCGGGAGACGGCATCCCCACGCTGCTCACGTCAGACGAGCTCACTGACTGCTGGAAACATCGTCAGTCACAACCACGCAATATTCCTAACGAGTTAAGCTTAAGTAAAAGACAGGAGAATTTTAAAAGCTATTAATACTTTAGAATTAACTTGAGAAGTGAAATAAATTATAACCTTGATACAAACTTAAGGTAGAGTTAACACGGATCAGCTGGCCCAATGGTAAAAAAATCCCATTCATAAAAATTATGAAAAAAATTTAAAATGTTCTCCTCTACATCCCCTATCAGTAGGTAAAATATCAGGTGTACAAAAACGAGCTAGTTTTCGAGTTATGAATTTTTAAAGTTGACTAAGTTAACATGGAAGTTCCATTTCTGGTAAGCGGACCAAATACCCCCGGACGAAATACCCCCGGACCAAATATCCCCGCCCGGACCGGATAAAATACCCCTGGACGAAATACTCCCGGCCGAAATATCCCCGGACGAAATACTCCCTTGTAAGTGGAGAGGGGCGGGTGACCAACACGGGAGGGGAAGTTGACTTTATTTATAAAGTCTGTTTTTCTGTCGTTTGTCTGACGTCACACACGTCGTATTAAAGAAGGAAGTTAGTAACGTTAGGCCAATACATTTTGCATTAATTTATCATATCATTCATATATCAAATTAAAATTAATGTGTAATATATTTTGATACGATACATTTTATGCTTGTTAATTATAAGTGTTTATTGCATTTTTTTAGATTTTTTTTAACCAAAAATTTTCAAAATCATCCCTATATAATTTTTTACTTTAAAAAAAAGTTAAGTAAGTTTTTTTAGTGTAATTTTTTAATTCTGATTCGATTGGTATAGGTCTAGAAATTAAAACTGCAATATTTTTTTATTGTTTTTGGTCCCCCGGTGCTATAGGTGCCGTGAACACTTAACGTAGCATGTGTACCCCTTCTTGAAGAAACTTAATTTACTTGTTGTTCTATTTATTTCCTTATTTATTCCTCCCTTTTCTATTTATATATGTTGGCACCAAAGCCCGAATTCAATGCGCACATCTAGGTGTGCCCCTAGCGACTTGAGCAAAGACCGAAATTAACAAATATTTTGGGCTTTGCTCATATAAATTTGAACATTTCTAGAAGTGCTCAAATCGGAAAAAGCAAACCCCGACGAGAAGTTTTATTTCGGGCTTAAATTTACTCATTTAAATTTGAACATTTCTAGAAGTGCTCAACTCGAAAAATACAAACCCTGACGAGAAGTTTTATTTCGGGCTTTTTGCTCACTGTTTTGATCATTTCTAGAAGTGCTCAAAGCAAAGTGAAAAATAATAATTGGAAATTGTGCCGTATTATAGTAATAATTTGTAATAAATAATTAAAATAATAAAATATTGTGAATTTAATAATATTTTAATTACATACATCACTTTTTTAATTAAGTAACAAAAATACAAATTTAGCATTAGCGTGTATATTATTTTTTTATTAAAATATTTCTTTCTGTTTTATTCAAGTCCTACTGAAAAATGCGATTTTTTCACACTTTTTATATTAATATTTTATGTTAGTTAATTTAAATATTTTTTTTTTACAGCTGATATATTATAAAATTTTTTTAACTTAATTTACAGAACTTGCTACGAAGCACAGAGCTCCTCAAGATAGTACCAAACCTATTAATTTTAAATAAATAAATATTATACCTGATTATTACCTGATCTTATTATTACCTGAACTTGACTTATTTTTGCAGGGATTACTATCATGGCATTATAAATTTCATCTAAATTTTTTCTTTGCACAAAATGTTTTATTATAGATTGACAACCTTTCTTATAGTTGCGTTGCAAAACACAAAACCTTGCTTTGAATTTGCTAATGCTGCTGCTGATCTGAGACACTCTTTTCTTTGTCATGTGTGGTACGTCATCTGAACTTAGAAATTGTTCATCTGCTACCTGGAATTCATTGCTAGAGTATATATAAATTGTGATCATACCTTTAATTATAAAAAAAGGATAATAATAAAAAAATTGAAAGTGTCTCTCAGTGTGAAAAAAATCGTATTTTTTCAATATGACTTGAATAATACAGACATAAATGTTTTAATAAAAAAAAATACTATACACGCTATTAATGTTCAATTTGTATGTTTATAAATAAATTAAAAAGTGATATATATATATATATATATAATTAAAATATTATTAAATTTACATTATTTTATTATTTATTGCTATAATACGGCGCAATTTCCAGCTATTATTTTTCATTTGCACTTCTACTTCTAGAAATGATCAAAATGTTTTTGATGACTCATCAACTGACTCAAAGGCACAGTTGGGCACAGTTGGGCACAGTTATGCTTCCCAGTTAGTGGAATTGTTACTCCCATTTGTTCCCCATTAGGGCACAGTTGCAGAAAGGGGCATACCATTTACGCAACTGTGCCCCAATGGGGAACAAATGGGTGTACCATTTTGTGCCATGTTTCTAAATTGGGAGCAATATGGAAATAGTTTGAATAGCTTTTATGACATTTTTAATTATTTACGTATATATTATATATAAAAAAATGCAACTATTAATTAATTAATTGACATTAATTATAAATATTAAAACTTAAAAAATATAAAAAGTATAGCCAATAGACATGCAGATTGTGAGGTCGATTTTTTTTTAATTTGATGAATTTTCATTTTAACTTCAATAAGTAAAATTTTCAATGTAGTGTTTTGGACTAGAATTGATCCCCCTTTGTGCCCAATAGTCTGTAAATTGTGTGATTAAGATTTATGAATTTTATGATCGACTTTAAAACTTCGCCGCTGTTCATTGTTCACGCGCATGCGCAGAAATCGCAGAATCACGTGACTTGTTTCTCATTGCTCATTGGCTAAGAATTATATCGCCATCTTGCCCGCCTGCAGAGAAGTTTCCGCACTTACCGTGCAATACATAAATTTTTATGTAATTTATTATGTTTTCTTTATCCAAAAAAGCTTTAAATATAGTGAGATTTTAAGATAATGGTTTAAAGAATATTTTTGTGAGAAAACTTGTGAAGAGACACCTCACGGACACCTTAAATCTGGTAGGTAAGTTGTGCACAAACTTTGAATATTTATTTATTTTGTCTGTGGTGTAACAGTTGTGTTTTTATTTGGCTTCTCCACCTGTTGTTGATCAACAATATAAGATTTTTTTAAATTATTTTCCTCGCGTGTTTCTGTTTTTCTTGTATATTTTGCAGGCTTGTATGCATACAGTAAGTTGCTTGAAATATATTATTTTAACAAAGTTCTATAGGAGATGCATATCATTTGCATATCATACTGAATTTTGAAAATTAATTAGAACTGCAATATGGTATTATTTCATAATTTCAGTTTGCGTCTTTTTAATATTTTTTTTTATTATTATTAATTCTTGCTTACATGCTTATAGTATATATATATATGCATACAGTAAAAAATCATATTTTTTTTTTCATTTAAGAGAACCACCCCATATGCATATTCTCCATTTGTGTCATTTGTGTGCATAAATATACTAAAGGAGATTAAATTTTCTTGCGAAAATTGTATGTACGTACTTCACTGTATAATACTGTACCGCGGTACAGTATTATACAGTGAAGTACGTACATACAACTGTATTTTTATTCGCGAGTAAAAATACAGGCTTCATTTTTCAAGCCTAGCTTCTTATTTTTTTTTTACCTAATTGATTGTTTGGATATTTTAACAATCTCTCCACCTCCACCTCTACGGGGACAAAACCTAACAAGCCTAGGCTACAAAACTGTCTCCTTTCCTATCCTATTAATATCGTCATCCATGCAGTCACCTTATTCCTCCGAACCTGAAGGGTTGTCGGGGGGCACCCGAGGGAGTACAGGCCTCAACCTTTCCTGTCCGTCCTCCGTCAAATCTCTGTCTGTCTACACCGGAGGGGGGGGGGGGGGGGGATAACCAAGGCTCTAGTCCTGGCCAAAAACAATTTGAACATACAGTATCTAAGCAATTTTGTTAAGCAAAATAAATATGGATTATCAGAATCATGAAATAATACATATTTGTGAAATATATTTTTAGCACACATCATGGTAATAAAAGAAAAAAAGAATATAAACGCGCTTAGAACTCAGTTGACTGGTACTTTGAGCCTTGGCCTCCCCCCCCCCCCCCCCCAGCAGTATATTATAGGTTCTCTGTTCTCTGAGTTGACAGGTTAGATAGATATGACAAAGTAATTAACAACGAGTATTGAAAAAATGATACTTTATATGCATACAGTATACATGATTTTAAATGCTGTAGTGAAATTCTTTTATTAGTGATATTTAATTAATTATTGAATAGAAAAAACATATATAATATTAAAGTTTATAGATATAAAAAATTCAAACTTTTTTAGTTTATAGGCTGAATGGAGTATAAATTATACACTAACTTCTTTACTCTTTTAATTAAACACAATTGCATTGAAAAATTCTACTTTTGTTCCTGGATATGGTTCTAAAAAAAAAGCTGGCTTTTTCCCAGGTTGAAAGCTAAACTTCATCAATGTAATTGATCATAATTTCTAATGCTTTCTTTTTTGGTCCAACAGCTTGGGGTAAAATCTACAAACACCAAAGCAGAATCTGCTGGTTCCTGTCGGTGGCGCATGGCTTTATTCTGACATAAATATGAATGGTAGGTAAATTTTAATATTTCTTTGTGGTTTGAAGGTAAGTGAACAATTTTTTAAAATCAAAATCTCAGAAACACTTTAAAGCTTAAATAAAATCTTTAAAACCCGGAACGCTTGGAATTGATTCAGCGCATAACTGATAATGAATTTGGTGCATTTAAATGTGATTCAAAGGTTTGTTACGGGATTCAGATTAATAATAAAAAAAATTATTATGGTCAATAAGAATGAGACACTCGCATTTAGTATGTGTGTAAGCCAAAGTGGCCACTCTGCTCGTGAAGTTGTATAAATGAAGTTAATGACATTATTTTTAAAACAAAAAATATAGAATAGTGTAGTTGTAAGTGTGTCATATATAAAATTTTTTGTTCAGATACTTCAGATAATTGCCATATGGATTAGAAAAAAAATGTAAAGTGATCGCAAAATAATAAAAATAAAGTTAGAGTTTCTAAAAAATAGTTCTGGTTATCCTCCATATTGACCCAAAATTTAAAAAAATGTATATATATATATATATCTGGCATAGGTTTTATAAAAAAAAAAAAAAAAAATGAAGGCAGAGTACGTGAAGGTGTTGTTTAACATGGGGGCTTACTACTGATAGGTGTCATGGAAAAAAAAAAATCAAAACATTTAGCAGTATTCTATAACTTGAGCTTTAATAAAATGCAAATTATATATAAAAAAAAAATCAACTTTATTTTCCGTAAAAAAACTTGGAAAATTTTCCACGTTAATTTGCATATGAAATTTTCTTGATTTTTTAACGGAAAAACGAGTTTGAACACGAAATTATTTTAATAATAAAATCACTTTTTGGTTAAAGCTCTAGTCCTAGAAAATTGCTGCTATATTTTTTTCACACCACCTAGCTAATGCAGTATTATTTATTTTTTTTGAGAGTCTTTTTGAGGTTAGGCCCCATGTTCAGCTGAATTTGACTGGATTTTTTTTTTTTTTTTTTCTGTTGAACCAATGCGGATAGAATTATTTGGATATCAGTTCCATACCTCCGGCGGAATTTTTTTTTAGAACGTATTACCTCAACTTTTTTTTTTTTTTTTTTTTTTTTTTTTTGCTCTTTTTACTTTAATCATCCAGTCAAACAAGAACCAAATTATTGTTGGCATTGAACCCACTGGAAAAGTAAATATAAATAAATGTTCAATAAAAAATTACATATTGAAAAAAACAAAAAAAAAACATTTTTTAATTGTATGGCACTCTAGTGCAGTCCAGTACTAAAAGTAAGCTGTTTTTCGGACTGTTTTTTAGTTAATGAAATAATACTGTATGTAAATTTACTACAGTATCTAATATTTTCCTCATTTTCGCAGGTGCCATATTAAGCCGCCGGCCTTGAGACACAATCGCCACAGTGATTTCACAGTGATCAACGTCAGCTTAAGCTGACGTTGATCATCCGGCGTTTTATAACTGCAACTCCACCATGAAGATTTGTAAAATTATGTAAAAAAAATGATAATAATAATAATAAAAATTTGTAAAAAAAATTATAATTCATGTGTACATATTATGATATATAATTATTTTGTAATATAATATATTAGACCCTCTAATATGTATACCTAGAAAAAAAAAATATAGGTGATTTTTTTTTATTTAACTTATTTTTAATAATATAGGATACGATAACACGATATACATGATAAATATCTATTAATAATAAATATAATTAGGGGAAACAAATTTCATTGGAGTAGGGGGTTGGAGGGGGCGCCATGTTCCAACCATTTGTCCAACTGTGAATTTCCACGTTCGGCCATTTTGTGAGGTACCGAGTTGGGGCACAGTTGATTTGACTGGGAGCAAATGGGATATTCCCATTTGTGACCAGCCACAAGGGGATTAGTAAATGGTCTGCCAGGTTGAAATTACAATGTTAATAGAACCCAAGCTTCAACATGGTAACCAACTGTGCCCAACTGTGCCTTTGAGTCAGGGCAGTGAGCAAAGCCCGAAATAAAAATTCTCGTCGGGGTGGCTTTTTTCGAGTTGGGCACTTTTAGAAATGAGCAAATTTAAAGGAGCAAACCCTGAAATAAAACTTCTCGTCGGGGATTGCTTTTTTCGATTTGAGCACTTCTAGAAATTTTCAAATTTAAATGAGCAAAGCCCGAAATATTTGTTAATTTCGGGCTTTGCTCAAATCGCTAGGGCCCCATACCTATAGGTTTAAAAACCTTCAAAATCTTGCTGCAAAACGCTGAGACAATTTATAATTGCCGCACAATCAAAGTAAGCATAGCATATATATACAAAAATAGTTTGTTTGCTGCACAATTTTGAGTATGTTTTGGTATAATAAAATTAAATACGCAATTTGAGATCTTGATACGGCATTAACTATAAATAATATACTTTGAATATTATATATGATATATATTTGTTGTGAACATTTTATAAATAAAGTCAACTTCCCCTCCCGTGTTGGTCGCCCGCCCCTCTCCACTTACAAGGGGGTATTTCGTCCGGGAGTATTTCGTCCGGGGGTATTTCGTCCGGTCCGGGCGGGGGTATTTGGTCCGTGAATCTCCATTGATACCGGTTTGATACAGTAATTACAGTATGCATATCATAGTTATTAGGCTCGAACACATAATATGCATACAGTGCAGTACACTACAAATATCAGGCCTTAATATTTAAAAGAACGTTACCTCTGACCATATCATCTTACCGGTATACGTTATCAGTGGGATGAGGATCAGCATTTCGTTCCCAAATACAAATATTCAAAACCTTGGCAGCGTAGGGCCTGTTAGAGGGAAAATGCCACTTGGAAAGCAGCATCAGGAACAGAAAAATATTCGAATCAGATTTAACCCTGATGGTTAACATACGGACTTAATACAACAATTATCTTACCTTATAATAGATTACATATATGCCGATGAGATTGAAATATACCATGCAGTTTAATATGTCAAATATTACACAAAACAATTTATTTCTATCACAACACCACAAGCTAGCAGCGACCACAGCAGCGACCGGTACAAATTTCAAAACAAGATGGCGCAATGGGAGGCTCAGTCCTTGGCGCAATGCATGATGGGCATTGATGGTGGAAACGCGCCTTTTTTTACAAATTTTACTTCACGACGAAAGTTCAGTCTCTATTCATTTACATAATTATATATTTATATTATATTTTATATCTCTTTTATTTATATATTTATTTATTAATTTATTTATTTGTATATTTTTTTATATAAAATAAAATATTTATTTATTATTTATCAACTTTAACTGCATGACTTCAAATTTTTTTAAATTGTGGAAATAAATTTGAAGCATTAAATTATTTTTTATTTCTTAAGAACGATTTTAAAGTTATATATTATATGATACTATTAAGTCATGCATCGTGTTCCCTCATCCCTCGATCTCCCTCCCCCAAAAAATGTCAAAATGTACCAATTATTTATTAACTGTAGGACAAATGGTTTCATTTTTTTTTTTTTTTTCAAAAATTTAATTTTTCCCTACGCCCCCCCCCCCCCTTCCGTTCCATGGGTATGTTGTAGATGACTGCATGATGGCCGGGATCAGGGCGGGTGTGTTCTCTGGACTGACTGAATTTGTTTTTGGTACAGGTCTAGACGGTCTGGACATGGTCTATATAGACTAAAGTCTGTCTGGACCTGGACCAGCTCTCTAGACTAGACGGTCTGGACCAGGACCAGCTCTAGACTAGATGGTCTGGACCAACTCTAGACTAGACGGTCTGGGCTTGGACCAGAGGTCTAGACTATTAGACAGTCTGGACCTCGTCCATTGCAGGTCTAAAAGACTAGACGGTCTAGACCTGATCCAGGTCTAGACTAGACTGGTCTGGACCTGGTCCAGGTCTAGACTAGACTGGTCTGGACCTGGTCCAGGTCTAGACTAGACCAGTCTGGACCTGGTGCAGGTCTAGACTAGACCAGTCTGGACCTGGTCCAGGTCTAGACTAGACCAGTCTGGACCTGGTCCAGGTCTAGACTAGACCAGTCTGGACCTGGACTGGGTCTACTCTCGACCTAATGAGCTCCATTAGACCTACACTAGATCCAGTCTGGGTCTAACTTGGATCTGAATTTTCGTAGGGGAGACTCCATTTTATCTGACACTTCAACTAAATTAACATGATCTTCATCTAAGCTTCTTTTTATTGTATCAATTCTAAATCTTATACTGCTTTGATCTGAAAATAAAGATTTAAAATCTGACTCCGTGGCTACTGCACAGCAGTATTGTAGGAAACTGCCTATAAAACCAAGGGATCTTTTATATTTTAATGTTTGTGCTTCTGTAAATAACCGATTATTTGACTTTTCAATTTCAATTTCAATGTTTTTATCAACATTATCCAACCATTTAGCAAATTGGCACCATTCACTGTTTTTATTTACGCATGCATTTTTTGTTAATGGCTCGCTGTTCATATTTAAATTTGGTTCAGGAAAATGTGCGTTATAAATTAAAGGGACTGAACTTTCATATATGATTGTCTGTGGGAGCGGCGTCCAATAAACACCTTGCGTAACTTTTATTTGGACATCAAAATATTCTTCAGATTGTTCTGCATATATTATTTTAGTATAAAAAATCAACAAAATAATTATTTTATACATTTTGTAAAATATATTTTGCGATTAAAAATTTTTAAAATAATTATTTTAATATATTTAGTATTTAATTAGACTAAAATTTACGAAGATCTTGGTGCTCCGACGTAGATTAAAGTCTCAGGAAGCAGCTGTAACAAAAGAATATCTATCCTATTTTTATTAGTAAAAATACAATTTATTTATAGGATATTTTTATTTTATATTATCTTGTCAGCTGTTAATTATACTGAATATTGTGAAAATTTTACTATTAAAAATTATATAAAAAGTTTATTTATATAAAACAAGTTTTTTTTTTAAGTATTTATTACTATTTTTTTTTTTTTTTTATTTTATTTTATGGGCTTTTCAAAACTTTATCATAAAAGTAGAACATTTATTTAATTATAATTTAATACATTTTTAGTCAGTTAAAACAAGTAATTGCCTTTTAAGAAGAGTGGCAGAAAAATAGTATTTGCGCGAAGAGAAAGAGTATAAAAAATTATAGAAAAAACTGACTATTTATGATATATTATTATTATTTGTGTTCTCTCTTTGGATGTGATACTCCTTATTACTACAGTATAACCTTCTAGCGGGAGAGAGGGGAGAGAAAAATCGATGGCCGACTTTTTAATTTCTCTCATTGGTTGAGCGGCGCGCTCTGCTTGCCGGCTCTTCTCTAACTTTGTGTGGTGGTGTTAGCTCCTCCCTCTTTCTTCCGTGATTCGCCAAGCGCTTCGGCGCGCATGCGCACTGGTTATACTGCCGTATATGATGAATGAGTTGCTGCCCTATCTGTATACAGTTTTAATACATACGCTGTATAATTCTCTACTGCGTATCTTGTTTTTTATCACTATTTAAATTATATTTTGGTAAATAATATTTTTTCATCTTAGATACATGCGCTATATCTTCAACATTATTAGTTCCTTTGTTAAATTGTACAATATAATTATTATCAGAGAGTTTTTTAACAACTTTATACGGGCCAAACCAAAAATGACCAAGCTTAGTAGATACTCCCACCTTCCTTCTGGGGAAAAAAACTTTAACTAATTCACCGGGCTTGTATTCTGTGTTATTTCTACTGCTATCGAAGCGTTTTTTCTGTATGCTCTGTGCTTTTAATACTCGCGCGCTTACTTTTTGGCGTGTTTTATTAATTCTTTCTACAATTTCTTGTGCTTCCTTGCAAGATGTTGGAGGCAAAAGCTCCATATCGACGGGGAGGACAGGTTCTCTATTATATACTAATGAAAACGGTGACATGCCGGTCACTTCTTGTTTTGAAATATTATAAGAAAATTCGACCATCTTAATATATTGGTCCCAATTTTTTTGTGATGTCTCTATATACATTGAGAGCATAGTTATTATAGTGGCATTTGCTCTTTCAATTTGACCATTCATTGAAGGAAAATAGGGTAAGGTATATTGATTTTTTGTACCCATCAAGCGTAATATTTCTGTCACAAATTCCGATTTAAAAACAGCCCCTCGGTCGGTCAACACCTCGTGTACGCAAGAATGCACTAATATAACGTCTTCTAGTAAAAATTTTGCTATATCTTGGGCATTGCCAGTAGGGATTGCTTTTAAAATTAAATATTTACTTTTAAAGTCAATTGCAGCAACAATATATCTATTATTATTATAAGTTTTTGTGAAAGGCCCACAAATATCAACAGAAATTTTGTAAAAATTTTCTGGAGGTTCTGGCGTTGGTGTTAACATGCCCTGTGGCTTTCTAATTGGTCTTTTACGACTTTGACAGTCTGGGCAAGATTTACAGTAATCCATAATATGTTTATTCATATTTTCCCAATAATAATTACGTCTAATTTTTGATAATGTTCTGGCGTAGCCTAAATGACCTCCGCCTATACACTCATCATGGCTTGCATATAAAACTTTTGTTATTAAATGTTTTGGTAAAACTATAAGACGTGGGCGGCCTGAAAAAGCTACGTTTTTTCGGTATAATATATTATTATCAATTAAATAGCTTCTTGACTTTCTATAGAGAGTTGGAGTAGCCCTGCCAGGGTCTAACAAAGTTTGTTTTAAAATTCTTAAATCATACTCTTTATCTTGTTCTACCGCCATATCAAGCTGTGTTATTGCAAATGTTGGTATATCATTTAGCTCCCTTATCTCGTCTTCGTTAGCCTCTGCTACAGGGTATCGAGATAGGCAGTCTATATCTCCGTGATTAGATCCACTTCGGTGCTTAATATTGAACGTAAAATCTTGTAATTTATATACGTACCTACCTAGACGACCAGTTAATGGTTTTAAATTATTTAAATAACATAGGGCGTGGTGATCTGTGAGAACAGTAACATCATCTCTACCATAAATATATGGTCTAAATTGCTGTAAACTGTATACTAAGCTCAACATCTCTTTATTTGTGGTATCATATGAAAGTTCTGCATCTGATAATTTTCTAGAACAATATTCAATGGGATGGAAATGACCGTCTATTTTTTGTAGTAAAATACCGGCAATACCTTTATCGCTTGCATCGACTCTAATTTCTATTGGTGCGCCCTCTTTAAAATGTCTTAAAACAGGGTTGGAAATTAATTTATTTTTAAGAATTTGGAATGCATTTTCCTGTTCTGGACCCCATTCAAATTTAATATTTTTTCTAAGTAAAAGAGTCAATGGAGCTGCAATATGTGAATAATTTGCAATAAATTTTTTGAAAAATTGGCACATTCCCAAAAAAGATTTAATATCTTTAGGGCGGGTGGGGGTGGGAAATTTTGAAATCGCTTCTGTCTTACTCGGGTCCGGCCGCGTACCGGTACTATCCACAATATGACCTAGTATTTTAATTTTATTGTAACCAAATGTGCATTTTTTCGGCTGTAATTTTAACTTTGCATCTCTTAATCTTGTGAGTGTATTAACTAGTCTTTCGTTATGTTCTTCTGCTCCCAAACCCATTATACAACAATCATCAAAATAGATAACTACACCATGCCATAATAATGGTGCCAGGACCTTGTTAACTAGTCTTTGAAAAGCTATGGGGCTAGTTTTTAACCCATATGGTGCAACTTTCCATGTATAAAGATCGTCAGGCGTACAAAATGCTAGGATATCTCGGTCTTCTTTCTTAACAGGTAGGGACCAAAAAGCATTGTTAAGATCTAACAGAGTGTACATATTTGTATTATTTAATGCTGCCATGACGTCATCAATTCTGGGGATCGGAAATTTATCAGCTTTTACTAAACGGTTGATTTTTCTGAAATCACAGCAGAAACGCAGGGTGCCATCATGCTTTTTTATAAGCAAAACAGGACTTGACCAATCGCTTGTACTGTGCTCAATAATCCCGTGATCAAGCATTTCTTTACACTGTTTTTTAATAATTTGTCTTTCAGCCATTGACACTCGATAGGGAGGTTGTGAGATTGGGGGATGATTCTGTACATCTATTGTAAGTTCAGCGACATCAGTTTGTGTTATGTCTTCTATACCCCAAGCAAAACAGTCCATAAATTGTGTCAAAATATTTTCTAAAGTTTCTCTTTCATCCTGTGGCAAATCTGGATTTATATTTAATTCTTTCACTGAATGTTTAACAACTAATGTATTTTTCTCCGTGTGCGAATTTTGTAAAGTATTTACTCGCTGTACTGTGTGCACGCTCACAATTCTATCGCCTTTAAAAAGTCTAATGGGCATATATGATAAGTTTTTTACATATATTTTACGTGGTATACGTTCTTTATATATTGTATTATTAATTAATAAATTATGGGTTTTACAATAGCCCTCATTTGGCTCACAGAGTAGTAATGATTTAATTAATTTTGATTTAATTTGAATGTTCACAAATCTACCTTCTCCAGGTTTCAAATTTACATCTTCTGATAATTGTGCCCATATTGGTTTTTTATGTATATCATTAATTAGCAGTGGGTTCCATGACTCTCGGGTTTCCGTATTATTTTGAATTGAATTTTGTGTGTCG
Source organism: Siphlonurus alternatus (assembly GCA_949825025.1). NCBI lineage: Eukaryota > Metazoa > Arthropoda > Insecta > Ephemeroptera > Siphlonuridae > Siphlonurus > Siphlonurus alternatus. The sequence continues at coordinate 9,409,759 of OX463778.1, forward strand.
GAATTATTTTTTACTTCTATTTTATCCATGGAAAAAGTGTTATTTTTAAGATTTATAACAATATTAAATTTGTTATTGAAATCGTTGCCTAATATACAGGGGTATGCTAAATTTTTGATAACAGAAAATTCTTTTAAGACATTAAATTCACCGATTTTAACCATAACAACGACCTTTCCCAGTGTATGAAGTGGTTGATTATTAGCTGCTATAAGCACTTTGCCGTTATCCTCTTTAAACTGAAGACCTTTTACTAGATTTAAATTAATACAGCTTCTGTCAGCTCCTGTATCGACAATTATAGGTATCCTTTTGTTGTTAACAACACCAATTATAGTGACTCCTCCCTTTATTCCCACTATATTTGTATTTATTGTGTTGTTTTTATTGTCATTATCTATATTTCGGAAGCATTCTTGTGTATTATTATTATTGTTATTGTAATAAAATTTACTTGGCCACACCCTATTTGTATATAATTTATAATTAGTAGCAGTAAAGCGCTTCCGTATGTTTACTGCTGCTGCTGGTTTCCCTGTTGTGACGTATTTTGCGAGTTATCTCGAAATTGTACACGGCGGTTCTCATTACCTGTTGAGTTCCTATATCTCCAGTTTGGATTATAACTAGTTGCACCACGCCTATAGCGAAAACAGTCCCTCATTATATGACCAGAACGTGAACATAGGTAGCAAATAGGCCTACCATTGAAGGTACGAGGCGTGCGGCCATAAGAATCAATATTTTTATTAAATCGAGGTTTATTATGTTCGTCTACTTGATTAATTCTGCGACGCTGCTCATCAGAGGAACGATTTCCTTCTTTAACCATTACCGTGAGTTCTGAAAGTTTTTCTGTAAGCTTTGCAATTTCATCGGCTGATTTTTTAAGCAACTCTGACTGTGCGGCTTCGTTAGTGGTCAAATAACTACGGGCGATTTCCACGCGACGAGCGTTACTAAGCACTTCTGCGGGCGTGTCATTTTTTAATAACATTACGTCTTTTATAATGTCTCGTGACAGACCATGCAAGAGATGACGTGCTTTATCTGCATCAGCCATATTTTCATTTACCTGTCTACAAAGACGTAACACATCTTGGTAATATGATTCTAAGCTCTCATCTTTACCCTGGGTTCGCACCCTTAATTTAAATTCTGCCCTGTCTGTTGGTATGCGTGGTTCAAATGCGGCTCTTAAACTTGGTTCTAAAATACTGTATTTTTTACAGTTATCGCTGTTTGTTGCTTCAAAATTATCAAGCCAAATAGCAGCTGCCCCAGTTAAAAATATCGGCAAAAATTGAGCTTTTTCCTCGTCTGTATTCCAATTGTTTACACGACATGCTCGTAAATATCTAGTTAAAAATTCATCGATATCTTCATCTGATTTCCCATTAAAGACACCAGGCGTCATTTTAAATTGGAGTGATGTTGATGTTAAAAGGCTACCTGTACCGTTATTTTGCGCCATTTTGTCAATTTTTTGTACAACTTCTGGATCAAGAGGAGTAATTATTATATTTTCTTGTTTGTCTAAAGGTTGTTCTAAAGAAGATGTACTTGAATCAAAGGGATCTACTAAAATAGATTCGTTTACTGTAAAAGATTCGTCTAAATTAGAGATGCTATTGTTACGTGGGCGGTTGAAGTCTAACTCTTTAGGTGTATGTAAATCAGTAACACTACCAGCTCTGGGACGTAAATAATTTGGGTCTATCCAATCGACTCTAAAATTTGACGCTGAAGCCTCTTTAACTAATTTTTCAACTCGGGATTTGGGGGTGCCTTTTCTTACTTTCAAAATTAAAGGTTTACTTGTTTTTATTGCAATTGGAATAGAAGATTTTCTATTCATTTGTTATTAGTGTAATTTAACATAATTCAATTTAATTATGTATGACTTACAAAAAAAAAAAATTTTTTTCCAAATGTTTCCAAATGCAATAAAATACAATTAAATTTTAATAAACAATAAGAACATTATCTATAAAAAACAAATAACTGCAACACCCATAGTCTACAATGGAGAGACAGCGCCTCCACCAACTTGTAACGGATTAATTTTATTGAAGGGTCTTTATTGATTTTATTGAATAAAGTTGCGAGAGGTTTTTAGATTTATTAATCATTTCCCTAAGACTTGATTTGGGGGATTGACTTTCCGTTACTACCGGGGTGTCTTGGCTCCATTAGTTATTTAAAAATAACAATTCGACATATGGGTTTTACAATTTTATTTAGCTTTTAAGATAACATAAGGATCATGTGGCAATTCTCTGAATACATACCAAGCTTGAAGTTTACTGGCGAGCGCGGCTTGACGGTGCAGACACACAGTGTACAGAGGCGTATCAACAAAGCGCCACAGTTATAAGAAAATGCTACTGATAATTAAATGCTTGCTCTCGGCTCTGGCGAGAGCCGGTGACTGAGTCAGTTACTAGTCTCAAGATAGCTGAAGGCTCTGTGTGTCTGCTGCATCAACACCGTCTCAATTTATAGTGAAGTCGCATCATGACGTCACTTGTTTATGGAATTTAGATTTCACAAATAACGTTAATGAGCCACCTGTCAGGTGTTAGATGTCAAGGTGAGGGGATGTTATTTTGCACCCTCGTAAATAAAAATTAAAAACATGTTTGTTTCGGTGGTTCTTGATAAAGTTAGCGGTAGCGACTTAAAACACTTGCACGGGAAGTGGTGGGGAGTTTCAAGGTGAATCTTGGTAGATGAAGTCACGAGAGGGAGATGTAAAGAGAGCGGCAGAAGTGGGGGAAATGCAGTGCATGCATCTGTGATTCTGCGTAGGCGAGAAGTGGGAGTGGGGGGAAAGGAATGGAATGTGCATATGCAAAGTACAGCTGCGCTAAACTAAGTAAAACATAAACATCAAAGGATGTTTATGTTACAATATATACATTTTTACCATTGTAATATTTCATTTACAGCCTTTTTTCTCACCTGGCTGCAGACTTCTAGTGGCAACCAAGTGACGTCCACGTTTCTTGTTATAGCAGAGCTGCAAAGCTTGAGAGGCATACGGCAATTCAATATTGGCCCAGAAGACCAGCTCAGGATGTTCACAGGCGACTTGATGCTTGGAAATGTTCCAGAAATTAAGTGGCTCCTCATTCTCAAGAACCTCCAAAGTATTTATCTCTTCATCAATCTCAGCGATCAGTTTTTCTTTCATTCCAGGTAACATATTATGAGATTCATTAATTTTTAATTTTGCATTTTTAAAGCTTAGAAAAGCTTGTGCAGGTTTTCCAAGTTGTTTCAAACATTCACCTTGACGTTTTAAAACTCTATATTTTAAATGTAATGGATATTGATTTACAATTGCTCTTTGAATATCACCTATAGCTTCTTTTGGAAGACCCATTTCAAAGAGAATAAATGATCTATTAGCAAAAGCCATACCTAATTCTTCAGAGTTTGAAGGAGCATTAGCAATACTATCTGTGTAACATCTTAGAGCTGAAGAAAATTTACCATGAACCACAGCTAAATTACCTGCCCTTCGACTTTTACTTGCAATTTCTTTAGACTTTGAGCCATCAACATGAGGTAAGCTGATACCAAAGTCATCCATAGACTTCAGAATAAATGAAACTTTTTCATTGTTTGATTTCAAACTTATTAGAGTATTCTTAAATTCTGCCAGCATTGAATTTTGCATTAAAATTTGTAGCATTGTATTTGATATAGATATGTTTGATGAGGATGACATTTTGACTATGTAATTACAAAGTAAAAAATGTACAATTCATTACATTATGTATCGTTTTGCTGAGACAGCTATATCTTGCTGCTGTTTTTTTTTTTTTTTTTAAATATAAATGATGTGGAGAATTATGCTTTTAATTGTGCAGTTAGAATTAACACAATGTATATTCTTTTATTTTATAATATTAGTTCATCCATTTTATAACTGCATGGTCAATGCATGCTGATCATATTAATAACAATAATTAAAATTAATAAAACTCTTGAGTTCTGCTGTGACACGACCCTGAAAACAGAATTATATACAATTAAAATATATTATAGCTCTCCTCTATATGCATAGAGCTTAATAATTTTATCAGTGATGCCCCCTTCACAGTTGCGTCAGTTGCAGATGTTATTTTTCTCCATGTGTTCGGTTCTGAATGGTTCTGATCTGAGCAGTTCTCAAAATAAGAATCAAGTATTAAATCACAAAGGTTACGATTTCATCGTGCACATGACTTCACGATGCAAATATTGAATCTCCTAAATCGTATGTGACGATTCACATTGCAATAACCGTCGTAATTTTCAACTTCTCTTTGGATCAGCTCTGATCACTTATATTCCCTAAATATCAAAATTGGATCTTATCAATTCCGTCCAAAGCAACAGACGTGCGCACACTTTGAATTTATTATTGAATTTATTTTAATTATTTGGTTGTATTTATTTGTATGTTGCTAAAATTCATCCAATCTCATGCAGATCAAAACCGAATTAAAAAATTGCTGTGAAGAGGGCATGAAAATTATGGATTCAAATTATAATTAATAAATATATTAAAACTATTAAAATTAAGGCTTTTAACTCTGTTATATATAAATATGATAATTTTTCTTTGCAGTTTTTTTTTGTATATATATGAAGTATATAAATATTATAAATTATAAAGATAAAGTTGATCATGCACATGCAGCGAGTATCAGCGATATATATATTATATATGTATATATATATATATATATATATATATATATATATATATATATATATATATATATATATATATATATATATATATATATATGTATATGCACTCAGGCGCGAATCCAGGGAAAAAATTCGGGGGGGGGGGGGCCTCCATTAGGCCAATACGCCAATATGTTAAAAAAAATTGAGTGCATGGTGGAAATGCCTATAATATTGTCTGCAGCTGGGGAGGGCTGCACTAGCTGGCTGCAGCAGATGCGCCTGTATATATGCACTATAGTATTAAGTTATCTTACTATAATATGAACTAAATAACTCATAAAAAAAGTAATGATATGTACATATATTATTGACGTCATAAAGACAGGTATAGACATCTGGTGGATTTTACCTGGGTGATTCTAAAAGTGTCATTGTTTTGATATCTGAGCTTTGCTACTGGCTAAAGTACACGTGTAGTTGAGTCATACTGATTCTATAGAGGCTGTTTTCAATGCCATCTATTGGTACTTTATGAGGTCAATATTAATGATATAATATTAATGCATAATGGGGTACTGACCGGTATTTGAGTTAGCAATACTAGTAAAAAGTACTGTGAATTCTATGAAGAACGAGCCCTATTAAAGCATTCTACGACAATTTGCTGATTTTATATGAATTTTTATAACTTTTTTTGATGACGTCATAGCACTGAATCTTATTAAATGGGAAAATGTATCAGTTAACATTGCTAAAATGAAAAGTTATTGAGGAAGAAATTTGAAACCTTCTCATTATCGTGATTCTAGCACCTGAAAACCTTGCAAATGAAGTTTTGGTTACATTCTAATATTATGTATGGGATTTGACAATGTTAACTGATATATTTTCCCATTTAAGATTCAATGCTATGACGTCATTTTTGAGAGGTTTTAAAAATTAATATAAAATCAGGAAATTGTCGTAGAATGCTGTAATAGGGCTTGTACGTTCTTCATGAAATTCTCGTGCCTTTTGAAATATTAACAAAAACTTGCAACCTTTTTTTTTTTTTGCATGGTCAGTACCCCATTAAGCATATATATATCAAATATATGCATATTTATTATGAGTACGTTGAAGAAACGGGCCCGAAATTTTACCGTAAAATCCCACTCCGTGTTTCGTGTGTGTATTATTATTATGATATGCATTTATAAATTGTACATCATATAAATTAAGGATATTAATTGCAATTAATGCATGGTCTCTCTATATAATTATATATATAAATATACACATGCTTTAATTATTTATATTGTAGATATTTATACGCTTAATTGATCCTTCGATCGTTATAATAGTATATTTGTATCAATAATAGTTAAGATAAAATAAAAAAAAATATGCATACAAAACTCAATCAACTTTTGTGGGGTCAAAAAATCAATGAATCCAGACGAATTAATTTAAAGTAGAGTGAGCGAGTTCATTTTTTTTAATATTTTATTTTTTTAAAATAGTTTAAGCTCTATTGAGAAATGAAAACCAAAAAATTCCATCTCAAATAGTTTCACCACAAAAAATTCCCAAAGTTGGTGTTTCGGAGGCCTTCAACGTGCAGCCTTATGGAACATAAAACCGCGTTTTACTCCAACTTTTTTCTGAACTATGGTACCAATTTAAAAAATACTTACGTAATCTATGATGAATTCTTTAATGAATTTTCCAATAAAAAAATTTTTTTTACGGGGTCGATTTCTTGGAAAAAATAAGTCATGAAAATCCTTATGGGAATTAACCCGCAAAAACTTAAAAAAAAAATTTCCGAAAAAACAGATCCGTAAATTTTTTTTTTTTATTTAAAAATCCATTAAAGAATTCATCATAGATTACGTAGGTATTTTTTAAATGGTAGCGTTAGTTCAGAACGGTTCAGAAAATGTTGGAGTAAAACCTAGGATCATCATGTACATACAAGATCCTTGAGTAAAACGCGGTTTTATGTTCCATAATTAAGGCTGCACGTTAAAGGCCTCTCCGAAACAGGCAACTTTGGGAATTTTTTGTGGTGAAACTATTTGAGATGGAATTTTTTGGTTTTCATTTCTCAATAGAGGGCAGCTTAAACTATTTTTAAAAAATAAAATATTAAAAAAAATGCAATCGCTGACTCTACTTTAAATACATGTAATAAAATCGTTACAGCCTGCACATACTAAATCCTTAAAACTTGCTGTTCATATTGATATATATTCATCGGCCTCTATAACCTATGAAAATACTGTATAATATATGCATAATTACGTCTCTGATAAAAAATTGAATTGGCTTCTCGGTCTCGGCACCCCAGCTCTCGGCACAGAGCCTCTCTCTGTCTGTGACGTCTGTCAACTCCTCATTCCTCAAACGGCTCATCTGACAACGCCCCCACATCCACGTTTCTTGCTATGATACAACTATAATAGATAGGTCCATCAGCCCTATGAATTTGGACTGTTCTGCGCATTTTGACCAAAAACACCCAAGGTGACGTCACGTAGTGAGCTCAAAACAGCTGTTTCGCTGCACGAGGGGCCCCTACCCGAGCAGAGTTTTTGTTCAACATTAGCGAGAACGTTGCTTTTTATCTCATCTCGAATTTGATATTTATTTGCAATACTACAAGCCAAACCGGTTGCAGTAACGTATTAAAAGAATTTTTAAACACTGCAATTCGCAAGCAATCTGGGGTAGAAGTTCGTATCTTTGTTCATAAAGCATACAAAGTTGCTATTGGCTGTGCGCAGATTAGTCACCTAGCGTTTCCGCAGCTTCATTTGGATTCAAGCTTTTTTTATCATGCACACTTTGCGGAGCCATGCGCAGTAGACTACTAACATTTAAAACTCGTTTCTGCGCAGCTTTTCTAAGCCATGGCTATATTAATTTACGGAAAACTCTGTAATAGAGCAGAAAAAATTAAACGTATGCACCGTGCGCATGGGACGGCCCTGGTTTCTTGCCCTCCAGGGTTATTCTTCTGATTGATTGATTGATTGGTTTGTATTTTGGGGCAATTGACACATGTTGGTCATGTATGCCCCTCAGTTCAGCCTTTTTTAGGGCTGGGATTTTTCTTTGTTGTTGTGTCTATGTTCCTTCCTGTTCGATATTGTAGTCGCAACAGTTTCTCGTATGCTTCTGTTCACAGCACCCGTCGGAGGTTCGCCTCATTGGTGAACTCCAGGATGCACTGCACTGCCTCCTCGTTATTTGCGAGGATCTGCTTTATTGTGCCTGTCATTTTGCATGCTCTTCTTTCTTCCGCGTAGTGGAGACAGTCAGTGAGGATATGGTTCACTGTCAGTTCCTCTGCGCAGGTTGCACACATTGGAGGTGTTTCCCTTTCCATGAGATGGCTGTGTGTCAGCCAGGTGTGTCCAATTCGCAGTCTGGCGAGGATAACCTCGTCTCTGCGGTTCTTTCTGTTGCTTGATTGCCAAGGGCATGGTTTGTCCTTGATATTTCTGAGTTTGTTATCGTTTGTGACCTCCTGCCACGTCACTTCCCATCTCCTTCTCACATCGAGATGTAGAGAATTGCGGAGGTCATCTGAAGTGATCTCCTCCGAATCCCAATCCTCTTTCTCAGAGGCACGCTTTGCTGCTTGGTCTGCCGCCTCGTTTCCGGGGATTCCGGCGTGGCCGGGCACCCAGAGGAACAATACGGACTTGTTTTGGTTCTCCAGCTGGTAGAGACACTCTTGGATGTTCTTTGCCAGCGGGTTTTTTGGGAACGTTTGGGAGATGGTCTGTAGGCTACTTAATGAGTCCGTGCAAACCATAATGTATCTGTCGTCTCGCTGCATGCAGCGTTCAAGGGCTTTCCAGATGGCGTACATTTCTGACGAGAAGACACTTGTCTGTTCTCTCAGGCAGTACCCGTGCTCCTCGTTACCAATGACGAAGGCACAGCCAACGTCGTCATCCTTTTTCGAACCATCAGTGAAGATCAGAGTGAAGTCTTTGTACTGCTCTATGACCTCCGAGTAGATGCCCCTATAGAGTAGGGGGTCTGTTGTTTCTTTTTTGTTGTTTGCCAGGTCAAGTCTCACGTGCGGTCGTGGGATTTTCCACGCGGGGCTATGTTGCTTGGTTCCTGGCGGTAGGTATGTGGGATGTTGTGGATGCCCAGTTCCCTTCTGAGCTCTTTCCACCTGATGCCCACCGGCCTTGTTGCTCTGTTTCTGATTTCGTATTTGTGGTCGTACCTTGGTCTGAAGACGCACTCGTAGGTAGTATGTCGTGGCTTCCCTTGTCCAAAAAATCCGCAGTGGTCAAGCGTTTGACCACTGCTTAGTGGTAGATTGGCCAGTGGTCATGGTCAGGGATTAAGTGGTCAATTCTAGTGGTCACCCTAGTGGTCACCCTAGTGGTCACCCTAGTGGTCACCCTAGTGGTCACCCTAGTGGTCACCCTAGTGGTCAATTCTAGTGGTCATGGCACTCTAGTGGTCAATTCTAGTGGTCACTCTAGTGGTCAATTCTAGTGGTCACGCTCTAGTGGTAGCGCCGTGGTCTAGTGGTCAAAAAATCGTTAGTAGATGGTGATCACACGCCGTATATCACGAAGCAGTTAGCACTTTCTTCAGCCTCAGACAGTGGAAAAAATAGCTACAACATGTAATAAAATTATTATTTCACATTTCTACCTTGAATAAGTAAATTATTTCACTTAATTCAAGGTAAAAATGATACATATATTATACATGCGTGTGTACAAGAAAACGACAAAAAGGCATGCACTGAGAGAGAATTGTTCATTTTTATTATTATAACATTAATAAAATTACAATACAAAAGAAATATAATAATAATTATAAAGCATGCAAGTTATTTTTGAAGAATAATTACCAACCAGCGAGATATGTTCCGGCGATATTTTTGTCATGTCCCAAAGGAAGCCGACAATCATTGACTGTTAAAGGCTACCTGGAACAAATTATTCAACACAAAGTAACGAGAACTTAACAAAAGAACATTTCATAACACGTTTTATTTACTAAAAAGGTACTTATCTGACATAAAACAGCTTGATAATACGTTTTTCAGAGCTCGCACTTTGCTCGACCTCGCGTGTGCGACGCCATGATGTTTCTTTATCACGTGACGTTGCGCATGCGCTCTACAGTGACCACTGAGCTCAGTGGTAATAAATCTGACCACTAGATAATTAATTGGTCAATTTTTTTTTTTTTATTGACAACGGATATATTTATATGGTGCGGCCACGGCAGGCGCGAATCCAGGGGGGGGGGGGTGCCCTCCCCCCAAAATTTTGGATTTAACATGGGCAATATAGGCGTTTCCCCCACTTAAATTTTTTTAACATTTTCGGTAGCCCGGCTCCAGCCCCTCTTCCAAATTTTGCAGCCGCCCCCGCCCTGCCCCCGCCTCCCCCCCCCCCCCCCTGCCCCAAATTTTTTTCTGGATCTGATGCGCCTGTTACGCGTTAGAGGTGATCGAGACTGAGGGAACCGTGGAAATCCTCAGTTGATCAGGACGGTCAGTGCAGTATGTATTATTTGCAAGCCATGAAACTCCGTACCCCAACAATTAATAAGTAATAAAAATATTACACACCTCTTATCACTAACACTCTGACCACTACCACTAGATCTGACCACTTAGTCTAGTGGTCCTACCACTAAGGCTACCACTTAGTCTGACCACTACCACTTAGGTCCTACCACTTGGTCTAGTGGTCCTACCACTAAGGCTACCACTTGATGTGACCACTACCACTAGATCTGACCACTTAGTCTGACCACTACCACTAGATCTGACCACTACCACTTAGGTCCTACCACTTAGTCTGACCACTACCACTAGATCTGACCACTACCACTTAGGTCCTACCACTTAGTCTAGTGGTCCTACCACTAAGGCTACCACTTGATGTGACCACTACCACTAGATCTGACCACTACCACTTAGGTCCTACCACTTAATCTGACCACTACCACTAGATCTGACCACTACCACTTAGGTCCTACCACTTAGTCTAGTGGTCCTACCACTAAAGCTACCACTTGGTGTGACCACTACCACTAGATCTGACCACTACCACTTAGGTCCTACCACTTAGTCTAGTGGTCCTACCACTTAGTCTAGTGGTCCTACCACTTAGTCTAGTGGTCCTACCACTTAGTCTAGTGGTCCTACCACTTAGTCTAGTGGTCCTACCACTTAGTCTAGTGGTCCTACCACTAAGGCTACCACATGGTCTGACCACTACCACTATATAGGCTCTACCACTAGATTTAGTGGTCCTACCACTAAATTTAGTGGTCCTACCACTAAATCTAGTGGTCTGACCACTCATTTTAGGTGGTCAAATCATGACCACTACTCTAATTTTTGGACAAGGGTTGCTACGAAGACTTGCTACGTAGTTGCAAGTCAGCAGGTCACGCCTACTCTGGAGTGGTGGCTCACCGGCCTCGGCACAGAGACTTTCGACTGGACTAGAACGGAAGGCTCCTGTTGCCAGCCTCAGTCCTGTATTGTGTACTGGGTCAAGAATCTTTATATAAGACGGTCTTGCCGAATTGTAGATGATAGCTCCGTAGTCAAGTATGGAGCGCACTAGGGCCCTGTAGAGTCGGAGAAGCATGACTCGGTCGGCGCCGTAGGATTTTCCACTCAAAACTCGGAGTAGGTTGAGAGGTTGTTGACATCTTGTTTTTAGGCTTCGTAGGTGGGGTTTCCATGACAGTTTGCTGTCGAAAATTAGTCCCAGGAAGCGGAAAGTTTCTGAGCATTGGATTGGTGTTCCTCCCATTTGGAGATCAGGCTGTGGATGCACACCACGTAGTCTGTGGAAATGGACCATGGTGGTTTTCTGTGCAGAAAATTTGAAACCGTTGATGGTGCTCCATCTAAAAAGATTGTTGATGCATAGTTGGAGTTGTCTTTGTGCCGTCCTGAGGAGTTTCGCTGTGCAGTAGATGATGAAGTCATCCACATATAGCGAGCTCTTGACGGGGAGATTGACGTTCAGGACGATGCTGTTGATGGCCACTGCGAACAGAGTGACGCTCAGCACTGATCCCTGGGGGACGCCTGTCTCCTGGGTTCGTTGGTGGGAGAGGGTGTTGCCGACGCGCACCGGTTATTCTTCTATTGTTATCGGGTATAAGCGCATCGGAAAAAGTGGATATTTTCACCGTCGGGGGGTATCCGGAAAACTCGGTGCAGGAAAACTCGGTGCAGGAAAACTCGGTGCAATTTCAACAAGCTAGGAAAACTCGGTGCACGGTAAACTCGGAGCACGGAAAACTGGGAGCACCGCTAGGAAAACTCGGAGCATCGCATATATTGCAAGATCCCTATACTAGTATATGGATTTTGGAATATGTATATTAGCATAAAAGTAATAAAATATAACAAAAATCGAACACATGTAATTTTCTTGTTGCCTTCATACGAAAAAATTATTGGAGGGCTTAAATACTATGAATATCACTAATTCTATATTAAATTATATAATACTATTTATAAATAATTCAAATAATTTCATTATTTAATTAATATTTATTGTAAATAAAGGAAAAATTTAAGTGCTTTCATAGAAGGAACAGCGGTACAGCAATTTTTTGTCCATAATGTCCATATAACTTTATGAGAACATACATTCTTATATCAATTTTTATTTTTATTTGTTATATGACATTATATATACTATCATTAACACATTGAAAAAAACTCTAATATTACATATTGCATAAATGTGAAGAAATATATTTTTATTTAATTAAAGGGAAAGGAAAATAAATACGGGGCATTCGCAAAGTCTTAAAAGACCACATTTAGGGCTCGATAATTTAAGACCAGAAATTTTGGGTCTAAAAAGCATGCATAAAATCGGGCTTTAAATTATCGAGCCCTAAATGTGGCCTTAGGACTTTGTGAATGCCTCTTAATATGTTTTATACATGATGACGATTAATCATTATATATATTTTATATAATATACATATGCAATGCTGAAAAATAGGGAATGGTAATAAATTGTAATAATATTGAAATACTTTCAACCGTACATTATTTTATGGCGTTCAAACGTTGTCAACAAGTTTCTTTAATTACTACCTGGATTGAAAAAAACAGGTAGCAGGTAAGGTAATTAGTGCACGTGCGGCACGTGCACTTGAACAATGGGGCGAGGCGCAGCCCAATAACTTTCATGGGTTAAGGGTCACCCAGCCTATGACTATGTGGAGGGTGTGGCCCTCAACATCTCCTACTAGGCACCTAGTACTGAAGTACTGACCCCTCCCCTCTCCCCTCATTTCCGGCTATGGTGTGGATTTTGTTTCTATTTATAGTTTTGCATTTAATTATATAGATTCCAATAAGATAATTATGTATTATTTTGTACAATTTAAGCATCAATTTTTAAGTAGACGAACATTATTTCCTAATGTGATATTTTAGCTTATGTGATCAATGTAAATAACAGTATGTTTATATAAAATAAAACACTTTTATTGTGATTTTTTTTTCCGTATTGTTGCGTTGATTAGTATATAATACAATACCTATACCAGTTTTAAAATTTATTATTTAGAAAAGTATGCATGAATTTAGTTAAGAATTTAAAAGTAAATTTATAGCAGCACATCATATGTAAAAATTTTTAAAAAAGTATTTAATTTATGTGAAAATGCATTTTGTTGAACCTAATATATTTACATATAATAAATTTATATGCAATGCAAATTTATTTTAATTAAAAATTAGATAAAAGAATAAAATATCTATATAGATGAATTACGGCTCAAGGCAGCAAAATATTATGTTAAAGTTAAATAAGAATTGGTAAGGAATATTATAAGAATTGTATAATCACAGATGCAACTATTCTACTTCATTGCATGCACATCAGCTTTATATATATATATAAAAAAAATAATAAATAAAAAAATATATATATATATAATATACAATATACATATTATATATATAAATAAATAAATAAAAAATAGAAAGATATCAAGTAAAGTTTCAAGAGATACATTACATATATATAATATATTGCAAAAAATTCAACTGTATGTTGTTTTAAAAGGGTTGTCACTAATTTTAGGAGCTGCTGAACCACTCTCTGAAAATTATAGTAAACTTTCCTTACATTATAACATAAATATTCAGCAAAAAGAAAAAAAAAATGAAGCAAAAGTCAATCTAGTTTTTGAGATATATTCAGGATATAAATAATGAGAATATCATTGGAAATCTGGCGGCCATGCATTTTCAAATCAAGTCAAATCAGCATCTTTTTCAACTAAAAAAATTACCATCTCAAAAACTGGACTAAATAATTACTTTCTTTACTTCAGAAAGTGAACAGTCATTTTGTTATCTATGTTCTTATCTAAATTTTATAATTTTTTACCATCAAAAAATAATTACACAAATAATTACAATTCTTAAAAAATTATCATGGCAAATACACAATTTATAAATATTTATAAGCCCTAGAGAACAATTATTAAGGATAAATTACGATATAGTGATGCTCCTCATAGTATTTAATTAAGTCCCCTGTAACTTTTGTGTTTGGAGGCGACAATATAGCTGGTTATATACTGTATAATATATTCGATATTTTATAATATATGCGATGCTCCGAGTTTTCCTAGCGGTCATGCTCCCAGTTTTCCGTGCTCCGAGTTTACCGTGCACCGAGTTTTCCTAGCTTGTTGAAATTGCACCGAGTTTTCCTGCACCGAGTTTTCCTGCACCGAGTTTTCCTACAATCCCGTCGGGGGCGGATACGTAACTCAATGTTAAAATCGATTTTTTCGATACTTTTTCTGGAGCTCCAGAGGATTTACATTCTTAACCAAATGCACCTAGAGGGGTTTTCAAGGGCGAAAAGAACGATTTTTGAGACGATGGAGACATTTACTCAGTGAAAACATTGATTTTGAAGCATTGAAAGTTGGACGCTTCTCATTGGCTGATCAGAGTTTGTTGATTTTTCAGTTGCAAATTAATTCCTATTGTTGAAATCAGTGATGCAACGCTTCGCGAAGCTTCGCGCGAAATTTCGCTAGTTTCGCGAATATTCGCGAAGTTTCGCAAGCCAAGTTTCGCGAAAGTTTCGCGCGAAACTTCGCGAAATTGATATATTTGAATTTCCCGCTCTATTTTTTCGAATCGTATTTAATGAATACGCCGTTTTCTTCCTAATTTTGCTTTAATGACAGGTTTAATTGCATAAATGAATTAAAAAAGAGTTCTATTTAATTTATTAGATATAACCCCGGATATAACAAAATTTAATTATTTGTTATTAATTTTAGAAATTACTTTTAATTATATTTAAAATCATTTAATTAACACATTCGATGATAGACAGGTCATGAAAGGGGCCATTTTATCTTGTTTTATGTTTTCTTAATTTTTTGATGAATATATGAAAAATCGCATTGCGACAGTCATTTTTTATTTTTCACGAAGTTTCGCGAATATTCGCGCGAAGTTTCGCGAAAGTTTCGCGCACCATGTTTCGCACGAAGTTTTGCATCTCTGGTTGAAATTTTGCGCTTGGTCCCTGTATAAATAATTAATTTTTTTGAAATAAATAAATATAACAATTTATAACAATATTTTCTACCATTTATGATTTTTTAAATAATTTTCATTATATAAAAAGTCATTTTTAAAATTAAATTATGGGCAAAAAGTGGTTTTTTATTGCAGCTCTCTGATTGGTTTAAAAGTGGATATTCTTAAACCAATGATATCACTTGAAAGTTCCAACAATTAAAATTTCAGCCAATTAGAAAAAAATCAACAACTTTATTTTGGCCAATCAGAGCAATTCCAAAATCCACTTTTAAGCCAATCAGAGCAATTCCAATATCCACTTTTAGACCAATCAGAATTCAGTATTTAGCGCCATAAGTCAGACAGGGGCGCTTATACCCCCTATTATAGGAGAATAGCCCTGTTGCCCAAGATTACGAGTCGCAAATGTCTATTCTCGCTTCTCGCCTATACTACTCAACCCCAAGATTACTCATCTACATTGTGTAGAGGGACCTTGACCCTACCCTTCCCTACAATGGCGACGAAATTTAGGGCGCATCATATGCGCCAAGGAGTAATATGCGCCCTACTTATATAGCGGCCATATTGGAGGGGAGGGGAAAGTTCATTTAGGGCCCCTCAAGGTGAGCCCCAAGGTGGCTGGATAGTAAGGTGGGGACCCGCCGGAGCTGCTACCCCCTCGCGGCCAGTGAGGAACTACGTACAAAAACACAGTTGACGATCGCGTTTTTGGATCCAAAAATTTCATCCGCGAAAAATTCAAACGATGGAACTGGAAAAAAGCCATCAAAAGTCTTATTTACAGTATAAATGTGGGTAAAATTGTGATAGAAATTTAACTCGTATGTTAAATTTTGAAGAAGATAGACTCAATTTAAAAGAATTTTAACGGTTCGATCATCGGCCCGATGTTCATGGATTTCTATTACACCGTTTGAATTTTTCGCGGATTAAATTGGATCCAAAAACGCGATCCTCAACTGTTTTTTTGTAGTTCCTCACCTAGGATCCTTGTTCCTCACCGTTCCTCACTGGCCGCGAGCAAGGTTGGCTTTATACAGGTTAAGCCACGTGCGTATTTCGTGCGTCATTTTTCCACTATTTCCAGGACCTATTGCACCGCGAAAATTCAAAAATAGCATTGCATCCAGTGATGCAACGCTTCGCGAAGCTTCGCGCGAAATTTCGCTAGTTTCGCGAATATTCGCGAAGTTTCGCAAGCCAAGTTTCGCGAAAGTTTCGCGCGAAACTTCGCGAAATTGATATATTTGAATTTCCCGCTCTACTTTTTCGAATTGTATTTAATGAATACGCCGTTTTCTTCCTAATTTTGCTTTAATGACAGGTTTAATTGCACAAATGAAGTAAAAAAGAGTTCAATTTAATTTATTAGATGTAAAAAAAAATTATTTCTTTTTTATTAATTTTAAAAATCATTTAACACATTCGAGGATAGACAGGTCATGAAAGGGGCCATTTTATCTTGTTTTCTTAATTTTTTGATAAATTTTTTTTTTTTAAATTTCGCGAAATTTTCGCACACCATGTTTCGCGCGAAGTTTTGCATCTCTGATTGCATCATGGGCGCATTCAAAGTTTCGCTGCACGATGGGTCCTGGAATACTTGAATCTGATTGGCTAAGCCCGTTAACATTGGTCAAATCGGAGGCTTACCCACGAGAAAATAAGAGTGAAAGCTCACAACAAATTCACTCGCACATATTGACTCCAATTAACCTAAATTTCGCCCCTTTTTGGAGTCAATATGCGCGAGCGAATTAACGTGTATTGATGCACTTTGGCGATGTTTGGTACTTTATATTGACGCATTTTCACGTTTATTGATGACTATTGACGAGTATTGACGTGAATGCCTGCCGAAATACTTCGCTCGACTTCACGCACTTTCAGGTATATTGGCTCGCGCATATTGACTCCAATTCACCTAAATTTCGCCCCTTTTTAGAGTCAATATGCGCAAGTGAATTAACGTGTATTGATGCACTTTGGCGATGTTTGGTACTTTATATTGACGCATTTTCACGTATTTTGATTAGTATTGACGTAAATGCCTGCCGAAATACTTCGCTCGACTTCATGCACTTTCAGGTATATTGGCTCGCGCATATTGACTCCAATTCACCTAAATTTCGCCCCTTTTCTGAGTCAATATGCGCGAGTGAATTTGATATCATATATTGGCACATTTTCATGTAATTTGATTAATATTAACAAATACTGACGTAAATGCCTGCCACCAAAATACTTCGCTCGAATTCACACACTTTCAGGTATACTGGCTCGCACATTTTGACGCCTTTTCGTGAACTTTCACACTTTCATTGATTAATTTTTTTCCTTAAGTCCATTCATTCAAATTCACTCATTTTGACGCTTTTTCAGGAACTTTCACGCTTTTATCAACCATCATTTTTTTACAAAGTCCAGTCATTCAAATTCACTCATTTTGACGCTTTTTCACGAACTTTCACGCTTTTATCAACCATAATTTTTTACAATGTCCAGTCATTCAAATTCACTCATTTTGACGCTTTTTCATGAACTTTCACACTTTTATCAACCATTATTTTTTACAAAGTTCAGTCCTTCAAATTCACTCATTTTGACGCTTTTTCATGAACTTTCACGCTTTTATCAACCATATTATTTTACAAATTCCAGTCATTCAAATTTAATATTTTTCAAACCTTTTCACGAAATTTCATACATTTAACAAGTAATTTTTTCACAAAGTCTATACATGCAAAATTCATTCATTCCCACGAATTTTCACACCATCATTTACCAAATTTTTACACATGGCCGGTCTCATGCATTTTTCGTCGCAGGCTAGCTCACCAAACCATTGGAAGTGAATGCAGTCCCATGGCCTCAGTCCCCATGGATACCTGAAATGTACGAAAAATCCACAAAGAAACGCGCGCAAATTTTTACGTACAGTAATAAAGATTGTTCTCATTTGTCAAACATCGAAAGTAAAATAAAAACAATAATTTTTACAAACAGAAATATAGGCCGGTATACAGATATACAGCTATAGTATAAAATGAGAGGCTTTTATAAAAAAAAAACTTACTAGGCTGACTATATAGAGCAGTATAAGGTTTTCACTACTTTTTATAATTAATGATTCTTTTGAATAATTTAACTATTAAAGGAATTATTTTTATACTTCGTCATAATTAAATAATTTAAGAACTGTTTTTACTTATCTGATAGAACTTCTCGTCGTGGCTTAATCTTCGATATTTTATGCGACTCCAATTAAATCTGACATTTTGAAAACTCGACCGGCAAAAATGCAACATTGAATTTTCTCTTTTTACATCATAAAAAGTGCGAAAAAATGGCAAATATTAACACTGGACAAACGAATGGTAACCTAACTTCATTGTAATTAACTATTTAATGTTCAGGAATAAGTAAAACTTCACTTAAACACCTCATAAATCACCATACACACACGAGGAGCTTTCTATAACCTCTCTGCGTCAGCCATCTTGTGTTACTACCAACCGCCAAGTCACATGACTTCCGGTCATGTGACCAGATTTGTAGAACATTTTTTTCATGAAGTCCCCTCATGCATATTCACGCATTTTCACACTTTTCCACGCACTTTCACCCATTTGTCGACCAACATTTTTCATTAAGTCCCTTCATGAATATCCACGCATTTTCACACTTTTTCACGCACTTTCACCCATTTGTTGTCCCTTTTTTTTTTAATAAAGACCACTAATGTATTTTCACGCATTTTCACACATTTTTACGCACTTCGACCATTTGTCGACTAATTTTTTTCCTAAGTCCCCTCACATGAATAAAATTTTTTCACGCCTTGTTCCATGACGTCACTTGCTGGTCATGGGACGTCAAATTTCCTACTGAGAGATGCTGAAAATATGTTAAAATACATTAATATGCACTAAAGGATGTTGTTAAAAAAAATTGTCGAACAAATAGTTCAAAGTGCGTGAAAATGTGTGAAAATGCGTGAAAAAACATTAGGGGTCTTTACTAAAAAAAAAAGGTCAATAAATGGGTGAAAGTGCGTCAAAATATGTCAAAATGTGTCAATTTGCATGAGGGGACTTTATAAAAAAAAAGGTCAGCAAATTGGTGAAAATGCGTCAAAATATGTCAAAATGTGTCAATTTGCATGAGGGGACTTTATGAAAAAAAATGGTCAACAAATTGGTGAAAATGCGTCAAAATATGTCAAAATGTGCCAATTTGCATGAGGGGACTTTATGAAAAAAAATGGTCAGCAAATTGGTGAATATGCGTCAAAATGTGTCAATTTGCATGAGGGGACTTTTTGAAAAAAAATGGTCAACAAATTGGTGAAAATGCGTCAAAATATGTCAAAATGTGCCAATTTGCATGAGGGGACTTTCTGAAAAAAAATGGTCAGCAAATTGGTGAAAATGCGTCAAAATATGTCAAAATGTGTCAATTTGCATGAGGGGACTTTATGAAAAAAATTGGTTGACAAATAGGTGAATGTGCATGAAAAAGTTTCAAAGTGAGTGAACGTACTTTGCATCAAACTGGCTGAAAGTGCGTCAGTATACATGAACTGACTTTATAAAAAATGTTGGATCATATATAATTGGATGAAACTGCGTGAAAATTCATGAAAATGGGCGAGTGGAATCAACTCAATTTGCATCAATAGAGGTGAAGTTGATACTAAATTAAAAATACGCAGTGGCGTAGCCAGGATTTGCCCAAGGGGGGGGTTCTTCAGGACAAAGATTGAGAAGGGCCCACTGGGGGGTTTGGGGGGCGAAGCTCCCCAATAGCCCGCCGCAGGCGCGATTTTTTTTAAGGACACGCCCCTTTTTTAGGGTAAAATATTGGAAAAATACTATTATATTAGAGGGTAAAATATATGGCCTGATGCAATTTTTTTAACATTTTATATTTTTTTCACCCCATTTTCCAATTTCTTTTGAATACGTGCGTATGATAAATAAAGCTTTGAGTAAATCATTTTAATTAAATCAAGTAATTCATGTAACCACTTTATATTATTTTTATAGAATCATTTAATTGGATTTGATTTTTAAAATTTATTTAATAATCCAAGTTCACATCATTAAGATATTGTAAAAAATAAATAAATAAAAAATAAAAAGGGAATTGCTTCTCTTATTTTTGTTAAATTTTGTCTGCACCGGACGCGTGGAGCAACCAATTAAATGAAAGTGCGGCACACGTGAGAGCGTTTTAATTTATACAATAGTAGTTATATGCACATGCAGTTTGTAAGGGAAATAAAACATTTATTTATGAGTCGCACTTTTTCCTGTTAAAATTAGAAACTAACTTATAATTTGTTTATTTTAAAGAAAAGATCCTATACTTGATACCCCTAAATTTCAATTTTTTATTTAACTTTTTTTTTTCAAATTTCTATAATTTTTCCTCTTTTCTTCTTATATCCAGTCACTACTCGATCTTCATGGGGGGGGTTTAAACCCCGAAAACCACCCCCGTGGCTACGCCACTGAAAATACGTCAATTTATATGAAAATGCGTGGAGTTGCTCTAGTCAACTATGTGAATATTAATCAGTATATGTCAATATGGATGGGCGAAATTGCTTGAAATACACTTTTTTTGTTAAATCATTAAAAATTTGTTAAAATGCGTGAATGACGCATCAATCTGCATGAGAGAGTCGTCAATCGGCTTCAACATGTGGGAAAATGTGTGAATTTTTCACTCGTATTCACAATTTATTCGCATTTATTTTCTCGTGGGTAACCTGTATAAAGCCAACCTTGGCCGCGAGGGGGCAGCAGCTGCATGTCCTCACCTTCAACGTTCCTTTATACAGGTTAAGCCACCGATTGGACCAATGTTAAAGGGCTTAGCCAATCACGTTCAAGTATTTTTGGCCACATCGTGCCGCGAAACTTTGAATGCGCCCATCATGCAATGCTATTTTTGAAATTTCGCGGTACAATGAGGCCTGAAAATTTAACGAAATTGACGCACGAAATGCGTGCGTGTCTTAACCTGTATAAAGAAACCTTGCTCACCTTACTATCCAGCCACCTTGGGGCCCCTCAGGGGCCCCTACAGGTGACGAGAAAGTGATTTGGGACGCAGCTGGACGGCCGTGTCGTGTTTTGGTACCAGTAGGGCCATCCATGAAAAAAAGTCTAGGGATGAAAATTTAGGAATCTTCATTCAAAATATGAATATCATGATATTATACGTCAAATTTATCTAAACTCACATATGAAAATTAATAATACAACATACTTTACCAACTTTTTTATCTTTGACATCCTTCTTTTAATAAATATTAAAAAGAAAATTCAACAAACAATGACAATGTGCATGTGAAATATTTTTTTTGGCGTCACTGCTTCAAAGAAAGATCGGGAGAATACATATTTATCCTCCTTGAAAGAAACGCCGACTGCCGCCATTTTTTCCGCAGCATTCCAGAATCCAGATTCCAGCAGTCTTTCAGTATTATCTCTGGTCTTTCTGCTTTCTGCAGTTTAATTGTCTGCACATTAGGGATCGGCGATAGTGAAAAAAGTATCGATACTTTTTATATCGAGTACTTTAAAAAGTATCAATACTCATCAATATTATCGGCTCAAAATATATCGATATTTCGATATATCGGAAAATATCGGCGGTAATTTTAAAAAGATTAAAATTCAGCATATTTTTTAGCTTCTGGGGGGGGGGGGGTAAAATACATTTTTCTTTTAATGTAGACTAAATATTATACCAACATTTATTTTTTATGTACGTTATATATAATATATATTAATTTAAAAAAAAAAATACACAACAGGTTTTCAAGTATTCCGCCATCTTGAAAATACTAACCTTTACCTGTGACACCTGTGTATATACTGTAAATGAATAATTTGTAATACTTTTGCGGATATATCGGTGAAAGTATTTAGTATAAATCATTCCTACTACCTACTATAGCTAGCTTAGGCTACACTATAATTGGCCAAAGCCAAGTACTCTCGAGCCAATAGTAAGTAAAACTATCGGAGGTATTGAGTGCCAGCTATAGTGGAAGCCATCTTGTAGTAGTAAACGGCCAATCGCGTATTTTCGATCAAACGAGTAGATTTTCGTATTGGAAAAAGAATTTAAAAACGCATAGTATCGAACTCATGGACGAAAACCTATTTAATTAATAAATATTTTTTTGTCTTGCCTTGGTTTTTGATTACCGCGAGTGACTTTTGCATGCATTTTTTGATAAATAGTATCGGCCGCGATACTCATAATTTAGTATCGAATACCCGATAATTATCGGCTTAGAAAAGTACTCGATAGTATCGATATATCGCCAGAAAAGTATCGGGTATCGAGTAGTATCGAAATATATCGCCGATCCCTACTGCACATTCTGGATTCTAGTGCGTTGTTGCTGAATCCTGCATGCCTGCATCTCATTCTCATTCGTCGATTTCGTCCAGCGAGCACTGCAAGCTTAAGAATTGCAATACAGTTATAGTACGTGTTGAGTAAAGTAAGTAAAGATTGGTTTATCCTGCATGTGGTTAGTGGCTATATGATATATGTATGGTATACCACTATGTCCACTATGCATATTCTATGGCTCACAGTTTGTGGTCCTGCGTGCGGTTACCAGCTCCCTGAACTTCTCAATCCTATACGCTTCCACCTCCGCAGGCCCCAACAAATAGGCATACCACCCTCTCGCCGTCCTCCTGATAAAAGAATACTTTCCCACATCATTGTTGCTCCCATGATGGTTCATGATTCTCGAGCTTCCATTCATGGTATGTATACGTCCCTTCTCCCCACATATCTCGATCCCCCTCTCCATTAAACAAAGATTTCGGATTTGAGCCGTATTTTAAGGTAAAACCTCAAGCGGCATATGGGCAGCGGCAGCATCAAAGATGGGCAGCATAGAGCATAGAATCTTTGTCTTTAATAATCACTCTCATCTTAATGAGAGGGTTTGCACTCTTCAGTATGCGTATGCATACTTTTCACCCAATATGTTAATATGCATACATATAATTCATTGTTTGGAAATTAACGTTGGCTTTGTTTTGCAGGTTTTGCCTCTCGCTTATTGAACGAAACAAGCAGAACCTCTTCTCAAAATGGCTACATACACAACCCCAATATTGGATAATGTGGCATCCATTTTTACAGAAAACAGAGATGAAGAAGTCAAATTTCGTGAAGAGATAAAAAAATTGGACACTGATGCCGAGAGAGTTGCAGCTGGTGTTCGTCTTATTGAAGCATTAAAGATCAATGTGCCTTTTTATAAAGATGAAAAATGTGCTAATAAAGCCAAGCAAATTCGTGAAAAGGGTAATGTCTATGTTGGCACCAATTCACTGTCTTCTGCATTGCGTTTCTACACAGAGAGCATTGCCAATGCTCCGCTTAAATCTGAGGCCTTGGCAATAGGCTTTGCAAATCGCTCTGTGATCTTGCAAAAAATGGGCCATCTAGAGGAATGCTTGGGTGATATTCAAAGAGCCTTTGAGTGTGGATACCCAGAACACCTTGCATACAAAGCTCTTGCTAGACGTGGTTTGTGCCTGAAATTATTGGGAAAACCAAATCAGGCAAAGCAGAGCTTTGCAGATGCAATCCAGCATCTTGAGAAATCAAAACTTGAGAGTGTTGTCAAAGAAACTACGAAAACGAAGTTTGAAGATGACATGAAAGCTTGCGAAGTGATAGAAAATGAGCAGCCATTTGACTTCTCAAAACTTTCTTTGAATCCACCTCGTCCTGTGCTTCCACCTCTAAGTTTTGGACAAAATGCAGAGCTTCCAAGCGTTTCAGACTGTGTAGATCTACAGTACAACGAGGAACTGGAGCGTCATCTTGTTGCTAACAGAGATATTCAGTCAGGTTAGCAAATGTCAACACTTTTTGTACGTGTCTTATATATGTCAAGGTATATAGCGTCTAAATATTGATTCTCAACTTGGTATTACTTAGATCAATCTCCGATCTCAAAATAAGTTTATTAATTGCATTTTGTATCAACTTGTGGTTGGATATTTAAACGCTGTATGAGTCCATGATGATATTCAACCATATTGATTATGTACAATATGCACACTAATAAAACCAGGGAGTGGATCCTGTGGTCTATTTAATGGGATCCGGATCGGGATCTTTAAATCCGATAGTTAAAAAAGGGGATCTGTAAATTGGGATCTAGATCCCCCTGTTAAATAAGTGGATCTGGAGATCCCTTTTCAAATCCCATATAAAAAAAAAGAGGATCCTAAATTTCAGATCCCGATCTCATGATATTTTTATGGGATCTAAAGTCCAAAGGGATCTGGGAACCAAAAACGGATCCGGATCCACTCCCTGAATAAAACTATTAAAAAAACAAACACACATATTATATACATAATACACTGCTCATTAAATACGTTTATTAAATATGTACAATATGCACACTATAAATAAAACTACAGTATTAAAAAAAAAAAAAAAAAAACATACATTATTATACTGTGTATACATAATATTATACATAATATATACACTGCTCATTAAATATGCATATTTACATGTTATGTGGTTTCAAGAAAATTATTATTATGCAGAGCAATTTCAAAGAAAAAAAACACACACAATATATACAGTATGTTAATTGTCAGGCGTGAATCCAGGGGGAGGGAGGGATTCAGATTTTTAAAATGGACAATATAGGCTACGTTTTTATATTCCTAAGCCGTTTTGCTTCCCCCACCACCTCACCTCTGAGGTTGCAGGCCAATGTTGAAGCATGGAGACCGGTTTCTTCCGACTTTCCTGCGCATGCGCATAGAGGCGCAAAAGGAGGGAGCTAGGGCAACCTCAGAGGTCGGGCTTCGGAAAAAAAAACGTAGCCATAGGCATTAGCCCCACTCCAATTTTTTTTTTAACATTGGCCTAATGGAGACAGCCCCCACCCCCTCCCCAATTTTTTTCTGGTACCGCGACTGATGTATGACGTTGATCACATCACTGTTCATAGCAAAATTGTACTAAAATATTAAACTAAACAGTACACTGGAGGCTCAGCTAAATTAAGTCATCAAACAAGAGGGCCGTCAGCCAATTAAAGACCGCAAAATCAAACAACATTGTCAAATATTACAGCTATTGCTCGGGGTTCCAGCAGTGCCTCTGCGACAAAATGCTGGGACATAAAGCTTGGCCTCGATCTCCAGTGTACATATAAATTTTCACTTAATAATTAATATTATTCATCATCTTCATACTATTTTACAATCATTGTTAGGGGTAAGATAATAATGCTCAATGTTTAAAAAAAAAGAAGAAGAATTAAGGGGGGGGGGGGGGCAGAAATCCCACTCATGAAAATTATGAAACCTATCTTAAAATGTTCATCTCCTCTACATCCCCTATCAAATAGGTAAAATATCAGGTACATATACATACAAATTTGATCTAATTTTTGAATTATAAATTTTTAAACTTGACTAATATTTATTTTTTAACCTGAATTAAAGTTCAATTTTCCATGCTAAATTAGTCAACTTTGAAATTTAATAACTCAAAAACCTACATCGATTATGTGAACCTGATATTTTAGTCTATATAGCTACTGGTAAAACATATGTAGAGAGGAGATCATTTTAAGATAAGTATATATTTCATAATTTTCATGTGTGAAAATATTTACAGTGCATTAAGAATAAATCTTTTATTAAACACAGTGTACAGATACAATAAGATATAGAAATAAATAAGAAACACAGATAGACTTATAAAACATATCAACATAATTCAGTGTTTGATAAATAAAAATGGAATTAAAAAGATGCATACAGTATAACAAATCTTAGTTTACGCCCGACTCTATGACGCCCACTCCTCTGCCTTTATAGAATCTACAAGATGATCGTCGCGCGCAGTCAAATCCACACGTATACTATATAAGATCTGTGTAATACTGAATTTATAGTTAAAATGTTAGAACTTGGGAGTCAAACAACATCTCATCCCTTTTGGCAAAGTCTTGACTTATATATATGTATTGATTAATTTTTATTTCTAGCAACACAAACAGTCAAATGGTATTGACTGCAGATCTGATTACATATAAAGTTTATAAACACAAGTTTAATCAGCAAGTTTAATATGAAATTCAGGAGACTTGCAAATTAAATTATAAAAGCTGTGAACTGCTTGACGATCAGTATTATAGTCACATGCCTTAATTAGATTAGATTTGTCCAGTTAATTCAGGCAAACACCATTGCAATGCCTGCCTGCCTCTCATAGCAGCAGTGCTAAAAAAATTCAGGCTTATTATATAATATCTCTGGCTTTATCATTTCTAGCATGTTAGAAATTCTGTATATTTTTAACATTGGGCATATTTTCTTACTCTTTTATATTGTATAACTTCCTCACATGCAGTCATAACATTGCACAGCACGGGCAGGGAGAAAGCTAAATATATTTGTAACAAAAAGTACTAAAAAAGATTTAAAAGCATTCTGACACAGCTTGGTAAAACGTCAAATATTTTTACAAATGTTTTAGGTGATGTTGTGATGGTGGATCCAGCTTACGTGGGTCACGTCTACCCGGATTTTAGGTACTGTCTTTGCAGCCACTGTGGACGACGCTCTTTCGCACTTCTGCCGTGTGAGAACTGCACTTTGGTAAGTGTATATCACGATTCCAGTACGATAGTTTTGAGTAAGGGAGAGACAGAGATTGCCCCTAGAAGGTTCCAATGAATGCCTATTAATTGCATAGATGTGGTCTAACTTTAATTCAAGCTTGTAAGTTTGTTGATTTTCAATTGTTGCAACAATCAAAATCATCAAAGTTATGCCTGGTATAAAGTTAGACCTCATCAATGGGGGCAAAAAAAAAAAAAATAAAATCGTGAATGCCAAAAAAGCATTTTTTTTTTTTTTTTTTTTTTTTTTTTTTTTTACATAGGTTTGAATAGGACGGTGAGAGCACCACAAAATCAGCTGACTTAATTGAAGCCTCTATATCAATTCCCCTTGTTTCAGGCCATGTTCTGCAGTCTGGATTGCAAGGAGGCAGCTGCCAAGAGCCACGTGACAGAGTGCAAGGTTATGTTAACCCTGGTTAACCTCAACTTAGGCGCATTGAGTTACAACCTGGTGAAGATCTTGTGCAAGACTGGTTTTGATCAGTTAGCTTCTTTCCTGCAAACCAGGACGACTGGCCAGACGTCGGACAAGAGAACAGCTGGCTTTACAGATGGGAAGTACGACCCAACTGACTTCAACACAATCTTCAATCTCCAGCAAAATTTGCGACCTGTATTTTTTAAAAAATCTATTGTTGCGTTTGTTACCTGTGCCTGTATTGTAAAAATTCTAGGAGATGCATTACCAGATCCTTATGAATTTGGAGGTCTAATTTTACATCTGTTTTGGTGTTTGAGTCTCAATGGTTCAGAAATTAGAGAAGTTTACAAAGGTCATAGATTCCCTCCTAATGCAGAACATGATGTTGCAACTGGTGCTGGAATTCATCCTACCTATTGTCTTGTAAATCATTCTTGTGATCCTAATTTAGGTAGAGATTACTTTGGATTTGATGTTGTATTAAGAGCTATTCAACCTATTAAAAAAGGTACTCAAGTTACAATTGCTTATCATTATCGTTTTACATACTTTGAAAAAATTCAACGTCAATTTTTATTGTTATTAAAAAATGACTTTTGTTGTAAGTGTGAAGCATGTTTGGGTGATTGGCCGTTGGTTGATGACATGCCATTGTACCCTAAATTAGCAACCCCTGAGGAGACTCGTTCGTACATGATTGCTGCAAATCGGCTGGAACCCCTGCATGAACAGGTGTTGGGAGATCAAATCATCACCCCGTCCATCGTGTTTAGATTCAGTAAACACCTGGCTTTGTTGGCTAGCATTCCTGGTGGGCGTCTGTGTGAAAACTTCAACAGGTGTCAGCAAGTTCTTGAGCAGTACTGGGCTCGTCTGGGTAACTACTATGTTGATCCTCACATGTAATGCAAACGATCTTGGGGGTTAAGAAAGCATTTAATACTTTTGATAATGTGGAGTGCTTATTTCAATGAATTTTCATTTCCATCATTGAAGAATTCAAAATTCTAATGTGCAATGTATTTCTCGTAAAAACATTATTTAACGTTAACAGAACACTCAAAACTTCCATGACTAATAGGCACAGTAGGGCGCAGTTGAGCACAGTTACACCCTTCCCACTCCCATTTAGTTACAGTTCACTCTCAAAATTCACATGTCAATTCAACTTGGTACAACGACTGTACGTCCCATTTGAGACCAGCCACAAGGAGATTATGAACTAGGCTGCCAAGTTCAAATATCATTGGAAAAATACATGAATATTAAACTGGGTAGCTATATATATTATAAGTGTGCTTTTGAGTCAGGGTTATTATTATTATTATTTTTTTTTTACATCATAATACTTAAATATTAATTTTTTTTCAAGCTCTTATTATGATTGATACTATGATGAGTGCAGTTTAAGAATGAAATATATTTTAATTAATCATTCATTATTCTCAATAAATTATATAGAATACTTCATACTCAAATCATTTTAATAATGCTAACTCTATCAATTCATTTTCACAAATCAGCTCTTTTGAAATAATTAAACTGTGCCTATAAAACTCTGTTATTAATTTTATTTTTATGTTTGAATCTTCTCTTCAACAAATTTTCCTTACATTTGTTGAGTGAGCACTCTGTTTTTAAAAAAAAAAAAAAAATTAAACTGTGCATGTTTAAACATTTAATTATTGCTTTCTTATGATCCAAGGAGGTGGAGAGTATTTTATTGTTTTATTGAGTGATGAAATCATTTTTTTAATGAGATGGATTTTCAATTTTGTCTATATAATATATGTACTCTTTTTAAAGCACTTTTTTTTTTTTTTTACACGTGCATTAATGTCCCGCAGTTAATTAATTTGAGATTTGTGTTCGTAAATTAATTTTTCAATATGCTTCAATAGTATTTGTTTACTTTTAAGAAATCTTATTGTTTTATATTTATTAAAATTAACTATTGAAGTGGACCCCCAAGATGTGTAAAAATGATGTGTTTGTTTTATAAAGTTTTTAATATCTTGGTTGAAAAATAAAGGTGAAATGCTTTGACATCGGTCATGTAAAGATTTTTATGCAAGTGCACTTGACGTGATTAATTGAAGACGTTGTCACGTAGCTTGTCTTTGATTTTTAAGTGTCTGAAAAAAACAAAAAGTGAACAAAAAATCATATTGTGTATATTTTGAACATCCTCTATAATATTCTATATTGATTCAATTCAGCTTATTTGCTGTACCTTCAATTATCAGATGAATGGATTGATTATGTAAATGAATTAATTTCTTGCTTTTAAAACCATGGCATATTTCCTTATGTATTGTAAGTCAATGCCTCATTTTGTCTCATTTTAATTAAATCGGATGTATTTGTGACTTAATTAAGCTGCTGAAAATTGCCCGATTTTGAGACTTTTATATTTGTAATATATGTTTATTATTTTTTTTACTCTGCTTTTACTTTTATGTGTCTGTACCCTGTTGAAAATTTCTTATTATTCTTATTGAAATATATGAAGTATGTATATATATGCATAATTATATGTACTTGTTTGTGTAAAAAGTTTTCTGTTTTTCGTAACACTGAATTATACACTATAACTTCATATGGGTTTTAATCACAGATGTATTTCTGCATTATCATTGTTTGACATTTGTTAACGCATATATATATATATATATATATATATATATATGTATATATATATATATATATATATATATATATATATATATATATATATATATACCCTATTGGAAATTTACAATTGTAAAATTCACAATTGTATGCTCCATAAAAATACCATTGAATTTTGGTCCTTTTACAATGGTAATTTTTACAATTGTAAAGGCCTTAATACAATTGCATTTATTACAATTGTAATAATTACGATTGTAAAATTTACAAAAAGTGGTCACCAATCTAACTACTAACCCAAACCTGCGTTGCTGTACTTCGGTTACCACTGTTGATCATACTCTTACCATTGCGCTGCTACTGCTTTCTTAATAGGATGAAGAATATTGAGGTATATAAAATAAATAAAAGTTATGGGGAAATGACAAGGGGGCATTTCAATATAATGTCATATAAATTTCGATCCTAGGGTAAAATTTGATGGCGGTTCTAATGGTGACCCTTAAATTTGCGACCCTTCAACCCTTCAGGGTCAAAAGACCCTGAAATTTTTTTTTCTTGAAAAATTGCAAAACTAAAATTAGCAATCAACTTAATATAACCTAGAGCTCTAATTCACTAATTTTAAGGGTCGACCCTTGGGGTTGAGCGGGGATCTTTTTTAAAAGTATGCAAATTTTAATAAAAAAATTGACAAAATATGTGAGGACTACATACAGGTTCAACATTGAGTTTTTTAATCTTAATGACCCTTTAAGGGTCGACCCCTAACATTTGATTGAAAAATTAATTTTTTTTTCTAACCATTTTTTCATAATATATATTATATAATTTAACATACATCTCTGAATTATAATTTTACCTTTTTCAATGTGACCCTTTTAGGGGTCGACCCTTGATTTTTTTCAAATTCATATTTAAAAAAAAAAGTGATATATACTACGAGACAGGTTCATGCAGCTATTAGTTAAGTGCTTTTGATGACATAATACAACCACAATGGCCTAGTAGGGGTTGACCCCTAATGCATTAAAATATAGCATAAATTCAAAAAAATTGTATTTTTTTATTTTTTTGTTACTACACTTTATATGTTAACATGCATCGATTTGATCTGACTTTTTTTTGTGACCCTATCACAAAACACATGGTCGATCCATGTTTTTTTTCCAAAAATAATTATTTATTTTAAATATATAATATCAATTAAAGCTTCATATAGTACCTTTGTATCTTAATTAGATATTACAGCCAAGTTACGTACTTAGCATAAAAAAAATATTAATTGAATGAAGTAATAAGAATTTGACAAAATGTACGTGTAATATAAATTAACAATGAAAATACCATTTTTTTTAGTAATTATGTAATCCAAATACAATTGCAATCTAATTACAATTGTAAAAATTACAATTGTAAGCACAAAAATCAATTGTAATCTAAGAATTACAATTGTAATCTAAGAAATACAATTGTAATCTAACAAATACAATTGTATCAGAACCTGAAAGCAATTGTAATCTCAAATAATACAATTGTAATCATGAACATTACAATTGTAATCCAAATGTTACAATTGTAACCCAAGTTTTACAATTGCAATCTTAGTTTTACAATTGTAATCAGTCAAATTACAATTGTAATTTGGCTGAATACAATTGTAAATTTCCAATAGGGTATATATATATATATGTCTCATTGATCCGACACATGCAAATTCAACCTGACAAACGCGTAATTGAAAGTATATATATACATGCACTCAAAACAGAAAACTGATTTGACCTATCCCATAAGGTATATATTATTATATTAATTATATCCAGTTAATTTCTTGTGTGAGCTTGCAATGATTATCAATTGCTTTTTGAAAATACTTTATCAATTGATTGAAGTATTATTTTTATCTGCCATGATACCTGCACATTGATACATAATTAATTATTATAATGAAGGCAGCTGAATTAATATATGAATAAATGAATATGTAGTCTAAAATACTTGTGCACATATGTTTTAATTGTTTTTTACACATGAAAAATTGCATTATCTGTAGATGAATTAAATGTTTGTAGAAAGTTTAATTTTTATGTAATTTCCACAGATGCCATGTGTCATGCTATTTAATTGCATTTATAATAAAATCTAGTATCTTTTGCTGTATGCTGCTACAATTTGTTGTTTTTCATTAAATCCGCCAGCCAACACAATTATTTTTACTATATTGCACCACGTACAGAGCATATTAAATTGGTATACTTTTATTAGCTTAAATTATAATGACGATATGTCTTGCATGTTAATTAATATCTAATCAGAAATCAATTTTCCTGACCTTGGATCTAATTATGTAAAACTTAATTCTGTGAGGAGAAAATAGAATTAAAAATATGTTGCACAGACAAATATTGTGAAATTTAATTTATTATTTGATAAGAATCCTAGCTTTCTCTTTTTTTGATTCCTATCTATATATAACTTCAATATAAAATTGTATATGATATATATATGTATATATATACATACATACATAACATATGACGCCATATTCCTTTACGGGGTAAGCCCAGCAGCATTATTTCCTCGGCCGCGGTCTACAAATTGCCCTCCAAAGCACTCAATTCTTGCATACTCGAGTACTGGATCCACTTGCTTCAGAAATACTCGTAACACTTTTTTGCCTTCTGCACTTGATCTCTATATTGCACTGTGTACTTTTAACACTTCTGTTCTTCAAACATTCTGCAATCACATCCAACCAAACCTTTTTAGGTCTACCTAATTCTTTCATGCCTTGTACACTACCTTTAAACACCTGTTTTGCAATTCGTTCATACCCATATGCATTCTCTCAACATGTCCAAACCAATGTAGTGTAAGTGTACTTCGTTCATACTTGTCAATTACACTTTCTTTCACTCCACACTCATTCATCACCCATGTGTTTCTCACTCTATCCATCCTAGTTTTACCACACATATTCCTTAAAAATCTCATATTATACCAACAGCATTCAACTTACTTCTATGCTTTGTTTGACACACCCATACTTCAGATCCATACATCAAAGTTGGTATTAGGACGTACAGAGTTATACACAGCTAGCTTAGCCATATTAGACAACAGCTCAGTGCGACACAACCCTGCCATACTACCCACAATCCTCCTGCCAGCACTTACTCTCCTATCAATCTCTCCATCTACACTTCCGTCCTCCCGATGAAACAATCTTCCCAAATATAGATTATATATGTATATATATATATATATATATATATATAACCGCTCTGTGGTGTAGTGGTTATATAGTACCTCTCACTCTGGTCCGAGAGGTCCCTGGTTCAATACCCGAATCCGGCAGACTTTTCGTGACTTGGGATGGGTGTGACTGACTACTAGATGATGGAGTGGTAGGAAAAATGCAGTTTACGACTGTCTATACTCCGCTGCCTTGCAGTCTTGCACTGCAGGCTGCACAGATCTGGTAGTAGGAGCCCAGAAGAGTGCAGAAAAGGGTTCTGGGAGCCTGGTAAGCCCCAGCCCAATCGCAAGAGAACTCCTACTGGAAAGGCTAAAATATCGGCCTGGCCACACTCGAAAGGGTAATAACGGCGTCAAGGGTATTTATATGTATATATATATATGTATATATATATGTATATATATATGTATATATGTATATATATATATATATATATATATATATATATATATATATATATATATATATATATATGTATATATATATATATATATAAATACGCTACCCTCAAAATAAAGACAGTAAAATTATCATCATTCGTGCACCTTTTACTAGTTATTTTTCCTATATTTTATGATATTAATATTCATTAACTATTAGATAATATTCCACTACATTTGAGGCAAATATATATTGTACATAATATGACGCTGCCATATCCCATAGGGGGTCAGACAATTTTTAATAAATTCTTGCTGTTATATATAATATGTACATGTTCCTACTCCTACAATACTTTACACTATTATAGTTTGAGAGGGACTAAACACAAAACATATTTTTTAATTGATTATTATTAAATTTTATTTGAAAAGTTTTTATAAAGATACAAAAAAATTAGTGGGGATCAAACAGGCTTTAATTAATTTATAAAACAATTAATTGTAATTTAATTTAAGGTTATAGTTCAATGATACTATCTTTTTCAGTAAAAATTAGAATTATGATCCTAGCTGTTTGAGCCACATGGTCTTGATTTTAAAAATTATAATTAATTGTGTTACAAGTTTACAATATAAGGATTACATAAAGATTAAACAAAAAATGAAATCCACACACTACATTTTTAAGTATATAATTTTTTGGGCTATTAGTATAAAGGTAATACGCTCAATGTTAAAAAAAAATCCTGCACATATGAAAATTATGAAATATAAATAAAAAATTTAAACTGTTCTCCTCTACACCCCCTATCAGTAGCTAAAATATCAGGTACACAAATTAGAACTAGTCTTTGAGTTATGAATTTTTAAATTTGACTACTTTAACATGGAGAAATGCAACTCCGGTGTTAAATTAGTCAACTTTAAAAATTCATATTAAGTTAAAAACTAACTCGAATTGTATTCTGATATTTTAGCTCCTGATAGGGGATGTAAAGGAGAATATTTTATTATTATTTTTTTTTCATAATTTTCAAGTGTGGGATTTTTTTTTTTTTTTTTTTTTTAACATTGGTCGTGTTACATTACCCTTAATTTGCCACAAAATTAATGAGGTGTCTCAAAAATTTGAACACAAATCAATATTTTTGCTCAAAGTTTTTAAAACTTAAGAGAAGTCAAATTAACTGCATGGTGGTGATTTAAGCATTAATTTTCCAAAAATTAAGAAAAATTAATATAAAGAGTAAATATTGTGTTTATAAAAGTGCCAGCACAAGAAAAAAATTTATAATAAAATTTCTAAAAAAACAAAACATTAAACAGCTGGACAATACAATGTAACATAAACACTGATTTGGGGTGTCACAAATTAAGGCATTTTAACAACACAGAAAAGCACTTTTTAACTTGGATGCTTGTGTTTTAACTGAAAGGTTCTTTGCTTTAATTATATGAATTATTTCTTATTGACTGAGGACAATATAAAGAAGATGAAAACCATGATGGTAACTTATTGTTTGTTTGTACATTGCCTAAAATTACAATGATTTTTTATTCTTCCCCACATTTGTATCTATATATCTGAGGGTGGCATAACCCTTCTTAAACTATCTGATTTTAAAAATTCAAAGCACATTAAGAAAAAAGTACTTCTAAATTATAGTTTGAAAAGACTGAAGTCGCTTACTATCAGATTATTAAAATACTGTACTGTGATTATAAACTTAATTAAAATTGTCAAAATTGAAGTGTATCTTATTTTGCTTGCAAGTCTCTCAAATTAATTGTTGTTGAAGGGAAACTAGAAAATAGCTAATCATATTATAATATGGTTTAGTTATTTTTTAAGGCCTAAATAAATTATAATATTAATAAGCCACCACTGCTGATTTTGCATCACAATACTTATTAAATCATACAATTAACAACAACAACAAAAAAAAAAAAAAAAAGGGGAGAATATTCTTCATGTCCTTCAAATACTTTTTAAAAAAAAATGGTATCATTATGTAAAAAAGGGTTATGCCGCAGGTTAATTATTAAGTTTTTAAAACAAGTTTAAGACAAAAGGAAGATAATTTTTTTTGTATTAAATCTAAAATATAACCAAGGTTATAGCTGATTGATTACAATTTTATTAAATTTAGTTCATTTTTTCAAAAAAAATCAAGGATTAAAAAGAATTAAGAAATAATCAGCTCCTAATAAGTCACTTAAGTTACACGGGGTGTTCTAAAGTCGGTAATATTTCTTTAAACTAAATTAACTTATGTATACTAATCGAGAGTACAAAATTATTACGAAGTCGGTTAACTGCTAGGAGGCAATGTTCAATCATCAGCTCCTAACAATTAACATGGGTTAAACAATACTCAAAGGTGGGTAAAGTACTTTTTTAAAAACTAAATTAACTTACATACTAATCTTACGAAGTCGGTTAACTGCATATATAAGGCATTTAATAATTATTTTCTAACAAATTAACTAAATGAGGTAAAACAATATTATAACTATTAAGTGGGTAATATTGTTTTACAAACAAATTGATTGGGAGACAGAACAAAAATATTTCCAAGTCTGTATTAGAAGTCTGCTAAAATTGAAGGTGTTGCATGTTAATTAATTTAAATCAGCTGATATACTGTAGGAGCTATATACCCTTTATAATGTAATAGAAAGTAAGTATTTTAAAATTAAAATTTCATCAGCTTCTTCATTCCCATAGAAGTTTTTTTTTTTTTTTTTGTGATAAAAAAGAAGGTATAAGAATTATGTATATACAGTTGTAAATATCTTTTATAACAATTATTATGTATAATACATATATTTCAGGATGGAAAGGGGGGGGGGGGGGGGGGGGTCCAGTCCTGGAAATCAAACTTTGAAAAACTAGAAATATGTGTTTTTATTATATACTGTTTCATTTTTCACTTCTCATATTGAATTGTGTTGTTTTCATTTTCATGTTAGCAGGCTCTGTAATAAAAGACTTTTATAATCCAAATATAAGTGGATGGGGAGTAATGACCTCAGAAGAGGGTACTCTATAGTCAGTATTGAAAATTATCAAGTAAAATAATTAATTGCTTTTAATGTAATATAGTCAGCTAGGGTTGTTAAGTACACTCCATGCAGATAAAAATGTCTGATCCGGCTATACTTTAACATATATGGCCGGATATATCAGACATTTTTATTAATGAAGTGTACACATATGCCTTTACAATATATAAATGGGTCTAAACGAAGACTGATTTATTGATATATTGAAGATTTCGAAAAGGTTTGACTTTCAGGACTGCCCCCCCCCCCTTCTATCCTGATACATAACGCATTATAATGGAGTATAAAGATATATATTTTTTTTTTTATTTCAGAAATGGATAGAGGGTGCAAAGTTATGCTACCCTGATTTTTTCCAGGTTTTTTACAGACCGGGAACAATTTTTAAAAAAAATTATTGAAAGGTCTTTTAGTGACGTCACGAGGCACCGCGCTCCTTAAGAAAAGGATAGGACTTGCCGCCTCTCATGACGTCACAAAAAGGACTTATTATTATTATTATTTAAAAATAGTTCCCGGACTCTAAAAAATCTGAAAAAAAAAAAAAAATAAAAAAAAAAAAACGGAAAAAAAACGGGAAAAAAAAAAAAAAAAAAAAAAAATCAGGGTAGCATATATATTTTATATGACTTTGCACGCTCTATCCATTTCTACAATAAAAAAAATTGAAGTCAATACTCCATTCTCATTAAAGATTTAATAATGATTTTATCACGAAAGACAAACTATTAAGGGAATGATAAATTAAAAATAGAAAAAGTCTTAAGGGTAAGGTAACGCCACCAATGTTAAAAAAAGTCCCTCACACAAAAATTCTGAAAAAAATTTAAAATGTTCTCCTCTACATCCCCTATCAGTAGTTAAAATATCAGGTATACAAATACGATCTAGTTTTTGAGTTATGAATTTTTAAAGTTGACTAATTTAACATGGGAATTCCATTTCTCCATGTTAAATTAGCCAACTTTAAAAATTCATAACTCAAAAACTAGATCGTATTTATATACCTGATATTTTACCTACTGATAGGGGGTGTAGAGGAGAACATTTTAAATTTTTTTCAGAATTTTTGTGTGAGGGATTTTTTTTAACATTGGTGGCGTTACCTTACCCTTAAAAACTGAAACAGCTTTTTCACATTTTTAAAATAATTTAATTTGTTTCAGTTCAAATTTTCGTTGCACTTTTTGCAATGAAGATTCATATATGATTCACCAACATATATGTGAAACATGTACGTACATTATTATTTGTAAAAGTGCTGATGGAGATTTGGACTCTAGTTAATAAGATATTAAAACTTTTAATTGCTCCACCGACCAAGCTACGTAAGAATTTTTTTACAACTTGGAAAAAATATGGGTGTACCAACTTTTATACAGTATTATTATATAGTAACATGTTAAAGTAGTTTTAGTGTATACAATATAACATTAATAAGCATATTTCTGTAAATAAAACTTAATAATAAAATTGATACGGGGTAACACTGATAAAATTGATATTAAATGTAAAAGAGTATATAAGTATTTTTGAGTAATTTCAATAATTAATGATATTTTAAAACCAGAAAACCATAGATTGATTTGTCAATTATAATAAGTTGAGCACTTAAAACAATTGAACATGAAAATTATGATTTACTACCTTAATTTATCAACCAAACTATGAGCTAAAATCTAATGAAATAATTAAGTAGTATAGGGTTATATTATGGTAATATATATAACACATTATAAATAGTTGGTTATAGTATATAACTCCATATATAACACAAGTTCATTTGTAAATCAACAGTTAAATCTTTTCAAATTGGCTAAATAGATTAGCAGATTTACAAAAGTTAAAAATATTTTACCACATGTGCGAAATACAACACAAAAATATATATGTTGTGTTATTATTGTTCTTTTTTTTTTCAGTAAAAATATTTAGCTCAATCTCAAAATTTAATGTCGACGTAGTTTTTAATATTAATAAAAAAAATTAATATATAGAGCACCACAAGTAATGTATGGTGATTAATTTAGAAAAGACTCTAAAACATACTGATTTTGTCTCTTCAATTCTGCTTGGAAGTTTTCAAGATTCTGGGGATGACTCCCGCTCTTGCTGCAGGTATGGTTTGGGGCCCAGCGTTTTAGTAACCCAAGTGGACATATGGTCCAGGAGCTCCTTACTGAGTGGCTGTTTCGGCACCCACGAGCCAAGGCTGGCCACCAACTGAGCACTCTGTGTGGAGCGGGCCATGAACAACAGGGAGTGACCAATACTCTCGCGTAGAGCCTCAGAGATACCTGTAACCAAGAGCACAGCAAAGGTGGGTCAAATACAGCTTGCGGCTCTTATAGTGGGGGAGGTGCCCTATCCCGCAATGTTAAAATTTAGAGTGCGAGGGGGGCGACGGGTGGGGGGTAGTAACACCTTCAATGTATTTTGGGACCTTGGGGGGGGGGGGGGGAGGGGCCCCCCCCTGAAT
This sequence comes from Siphlonurus alternatus, assembly GCA_949825025.1. Lineage (NCBI taxonomy): Eukaryota > Metazoa > Arthropoda > Insecta > Ephemeroptera > Siphlonuridae > Siphlonurus > Siphlonurus alternatus. The sequence goes on from OX463778.1 coordinate 9,449,009, forward strand.
CCGCGCCTGTCGTTGGTTAATAAATAATTTGAGGCGCTGGGGATCAAACGAAAATATCCAAGCCAAACTGGTATTCAATTTTTGAGCCTAAGCTACATCAACAATAATTTTTTCAGATCACTTTTAAACCAGGATTTGGAAATAGAAGTATAACTCTCAAATTCAGGTTCAAAAGCAGTCTGAAAAAAATTATTGATGATGTAGCTGAGGCTCAAAAATTAAATACCAGTTTGGCTCAGAGATATATTTTTGTTTGATCCCCAGCGCCTAATGTTTTAGGAAATTTGAATGGAAAAAAATAAATAGCTGCCACTATTATTGACATCATACAGAGCGGTATGTGACGAGAAGATTTTACATTTTTGTTTCAGAGACTTAATTTTTATATAGTAAAATCAGGAAATGATATCCTATAAAAACCATCTTCTTCTATTGCTTTACAGCATTATTCCCTATATATGTACACAATTGATGCACATAAATTTTGGTTCCTCTTAATTATAATATGCTTTTATGTTAGAATCAGCATTATATAACCGTTTTACACAACATTATATAAGTTCTACTAGCTATAATATCGTCCCTCATCCGCAATAATGAGCTATCTGCTCCACGATCTCATTGTAATAATGAGCTGTCTGCTATTTCAGATGAATGCAATATTGAGTTATAAATCGGTATAAAATAATTAAGGCTCAAAATTGCGCTCACCTGAAAGAGCAGACAGCTCATTATTGCAACGAGATCGTGGAGCAGATAGCTCATTATTGCGGAACAGCGACGATATGTCAATACCTCTTTTTTTTTTAATTTTTATGATGTCAAAATTAGCACTGTTATAATTAACTTAAATGTTAATAAAAATTAATTAATAATAATTTACTTATATTTTGCGATAAAAATGAGTTACATGAGAAAAATAAGATGAGAAAAAAAGTTATGCTTTTCATTATCTAAAAGGCACATGTGAAACAAGTTATTAAAAAAAAAGTAAATAAATAATAAAAACTAATAAATTTTATAATAAATAAAACAAATACGAAGTATAAAATAAGAATAAGATGATCTAGGATTGGGAAACAGTCATCGCCTCCATCAATTTCCCTTTGTGGCCTAGCTTGTTAATCATTCTATAATGTCCCGTAAAAATTACAGAGGACATTGTGATTAAAGGCCTTATGAACCTTTTCACAATATTAAGTGCACTGTTAGCTTTGCTTCAGTGTGATTCGGCTGCATATTTTTTTTTTTGTTTCGGTAGCACAAATATCAGAGATAATAGCCGATGAAGAAGCACCTCTGATGTCATTCACGCTCATTCAGCGGCGACAATATAGGGAAACCAATGCAAAAGATAGGTTCACTACCGCTGCAACCACGGCCACAATTTTACTTCTGGAAATTTGAAACTTTACCAGGGCAGTCTTGATAGTATTTGTCAAATAGACTGAAAGAATTTTTTTGGTGGCGTGTGTACAGACTGAGTTATTGCGGTAGCAAGATAAGCCAAAAATTTAACATTGTTTTCCTATACAACATTTTTGCTCCTCTTTCTACCGCAATAACTCGGTTTGTATGAATGTCATAAAAAAAAATCTTTCAGGCTATTTGAAAAATACTTTTAAGACTGCCCTGGTAAAGTTTCAAAATTCCAGAAGTAAAATTGTGGCCGTGGTTGCAGCGGGAGTGAACCTATCTTTTTTGCAGGGATTTCCCTATATTGTCGCCGCTAATTGAGCGTGAGTGACGTCACAGGTTCCTTTTCATCGGCTATTATCTCTGATATTTGTGCTGCTGAATTAAAAAAAATTTATGCAGCCGAATCATACTGAAGCAAAGCTTACCGTGTACTTAATATTGTGCAAAGGTTCATAAGGCCTTTATCAAGCGCTGCAAATGATAACATTTTCCAAGGTGACGGCTGTATACACACTAGAGATGTACTTGCTCCAAGCTCTTGAGGGTCTCACCTGAAGCCTGAAGGATACCAGATAGTGCTCCCATCATATTGGCCACATACTTGTTGTCCTTGAAGGGCACCCTTCGAGTAATCATGCCTGCAACAAACAAGGTCACATTCTGATAAATTTGATTTAACACAAATAGTGTACAGATACAATCAGACATAATACACATAAAGATAACACAGAGAATCAGAAACATGCATGTGACACAAAAACACACTATAAGAGTTACAGAACATGAAATACTAAGCACATGCACAATTCAGAATTTGATGAATATAAATGTAATTAAAAGATACATAATTTATATAATTATCACATATTAGTTACTGGGAGTCAAACAACATCTCCCTGGCATATAGTCATTGTTTTTTATTTGGTTCTTGTGATTATAGCAACACAAAAATTCAAATAATGGTATATATATTGACTGCAAACCCGACTCCATGGTTTGCAAATTATTCTGATAATAACATGCAATTTTCTGCTGATAATATTAACAACAAATAAATTTGATAAACTATATGCTGTAAGAATGGTAAATTAATAATAAGCAAGTCACACAGAGAGCAGGTCAGCATCAGCTGAGAGCCAATACATATACTGTATAGACTCTGTTAATTAACTTAAATACTGTGTATATAACTTAACAAAAATAAAATGAGTATACTGTAGTAAAGTAGAGGTACGTTATTATTATATATATTATAATATATACAAATTAAGGAAAATAAACCATTTAGGTTGTGATAATCTTATTAAAAGAAAAGGATAGGAATAACCAGCAAGGCCTTACCGATCGAAAGAGTCACAGCAGGTGGAAATTCTTGTGGTCACAGAGGTTCACTCGAAAGTTTTTACATTTTTGAAACATTTCGCATCGTGGAGATGCTTCTTCAGTCACAAGAAGAAGTAGAATCCAAGAAGAAGAAGTACAAGAAGAAGTAGATTCTACTTCTTCTTGTGACTGAAGAAGCATCTCCACGATGCGAAACGTTTCAAAAATGTAAAAACTTTCGAGTGAACCTCTGTGACCACAAGAATTTCCACCTGCTGTGACTCTTTCGATCGGTAAGGCCTTGCTGGTTATTCCTATCCTTTTCTTTTAATAATATTATAATATATAATATTAAAAGTTTGTGTTAAATTAAAGTCTCTTCTTTAAGAGTTAAAATAAAAGTATATCTGATTTAGATATTTAATTCCCCTGTTTAAAACCAATGCAGGAAATCACTGATATTATTAAAAAAAAAAAAAAAAAAAAAAACTGAGATTATTATAATTAAATAATGTAAAACTTGGCACCAGTATAAAATTATACCCCAATGTTTTTGTTTTTTGTGACAGTTGCAATGCAGTCAATGGAGGCGTGGCAAAAAAAAAAAAAAAAATCTTTAAGGATGGCTAACTTGAATGAAGCACATGTCGATCCTGTCCAAACCTGGGCGACCATGGCCTATATTATATATATATAAAAATTAATCTATATAATTAATCAATTAATTAAAAAAATAAAAAACTATTCCAGCATTTGCCTGGTGAAGACTGAGGAAAATAGGAAAACCTTAGTCAGGTTGACTGGCAATTGATTGAGGATGCCATCAAAAATCACCTCTCAGATGCAACCTTATAATAATATAAGCAACCACCATTTGTGAAAAGTTTGGCAGTACCTGGGATCAAACAACGACCACCTGATTACGAATTAGATTCACATAACACTATATCAAATGCCCGAGGTTCCGTCAGAGAGCCTACATTAAAGAGAGATTGAACACTTATGGGAAAGTTTTGCCCTCTTTAAGATTCAATGCTCGAGAGTGTGAGGTAGAAAATATACACCACATTATAAGTGCATTTTGGTAGATATATAGAGAGGCTGCTTCTACTGATGACAACGTGGTGGCGCTGATCTTCGAATCTCTTAGTAGATAGATTAGATGAGGTACAGGCAGCGCCCTCACATTGTCCTCGGAAGAAACTGTCAGTGGAAGAGAATTATATTTTTATACTTTTCTGAGCATTCCAATATTAAAACCTCAAATTTTGGGGAAGTATGGAAAGCAATATATCTCTCTCTCTTTAATTTATAAGCTCTTTGATTCCATTCAATACACAATTTAATTAAGACAATCAGATTTAGTGTATCTCACCTAGCAGTCGTGCCGCCACCTGAGCAGCTTGGTCTGCGTGGGGAGACACTGCATGAAGGCTCAACAGAGGAGTGAGCGTGCCGACCACCAGGTGCTGCTTGGTCCAGTGTACACCCTGGCAACAAGCCAGCAGGTACACACCAGTCTCAAACCCTTCTGAATTACCCCCTGAAACAAGAACACCCCATCACAAAATGAGTAACGTTGTTGTGAACTGTTTAAACTGTATTATCCTATTATAAAAGAAAATTCACTGAAGAAAATAATGAGCTATATGCCTATCACGATCTTGTTGTAACAATGAGCTGTCTGTTATATTAGGTGAGCACAATTATGAGCTGTAAATTCAGTATAAAATAAAGCTCATTTTTGTGTTCCTCTGAAATAGCAGATAGCTCTCATTAACTGCAACAAGATCGTGGTAGGCAGATATAGATCAATATTCCGGGCGAGGACAGAATGCTGACGAAACAGATAAGATTGGTTGGTTCATGGTTGGTACTTTGGGGCAATTGACACATTTGGTCATATGCATGTAGCCCCCAGCGCGGCCATTTATTGGCCGCAAAATGATCTTGCTATGTTTTTTTGTAACTGTGTTTTTTGATTATTTCTTTAATTTCTTTGTAGCTCGATTTTGTTTGTTTCTATTTACAGCAGCAGTCGGAGGTTCACCTGAATGGTGAATTCCAAAACTCGCTGCACTGCCTCCTCGAAGCAGATAAAAAAATACACATAGCTAGAGCTAATTTAGTATGATCAAATGTTGTATTTAGATTTACTATTACATGTATATGTTAAGCATGTGTTAGAAGCAAAAAGGGTACTTTAAACACTGTAATTATAGCTAGCCATGCAATCAAATTACATGCTTCTAAAACACAACTATAATTGTATGTTTTAATTAACTTGGTGCATGATAAGTTTAAAGGGACAGGGGACCATAAAAATAAGTCTTCTTCTTCTTTTCTTATGCCCATGCACGCATTGGCGTTTAAGCCATTTTACTTCTAGTAAGCCAATAGAGAAGGGCTTCCTTCTCTTCTTTCTTCATGTTGCCAGGCAACGAGTCAAGTTCTGCAGTTAATGCTGAGCATCTAAATAGATGCCCTCTGTCTTGAGGTTCTTTTTTACACAATTTACAAATGTCACTATCTTGGATTTTGAATTTCTTCTGATAGCATCCAAGATAGTCATGGCCAGTATCTAGTCTGAATTTAGCAGTGTCTGTGAGTCTATTATAAGTGTGAGTTTTGGCTGATTTAAATATGAGATCTCCCCATGCTTTAATACTTGCTTGTTCTTTCCAATCTGAGTCAACTTTCCTTTTCACTGCACTATTAATATGAGCTTGAATTGAATGAATGGAGATGCTTGTTGTTGGCTGTGTCAACTTGCTGCCCATCTTGGCCAAGATGGGCAGCAAGATGATAAGTATTTCCACTAACTGAGTATGAACCCTATCTCTACGGTCTGGTTGAACCTGGTAAGGTGGCTGGTAGACTCTTACAAGCACTAAACCAGCAGTGCTGGTAAGCCATACCTGTTCTTACCAGCCATCATGAAATGCTGATAAGCCGAACCAGGGCATACCAGGCAATACCAGCCACTGTCTGGTATTGCCTGGTGTGATTTACCAGAAGATCTTGTAACTATATACTAAATTGTAATTTTTTTTAAATATTATTTATTTAACATATATGATATTAATTATAATATAATAATATTTTATATTATATTTATACTTTATACATAAATTATTTAAATAATTAATTGATATACACTGTAAATATAGATTATTTTATTTATTTATTTATTTATTTATTTATTTATTTATTTATTTATTTATTTATTTATTTCACATTAGATATCAGTTGATACATTGTGACTACATACTAAACAAAATTAAAAAAAAAAACTGTAAAAACAAAAAAACAAAATTAGTAATACAATCATATAGACAAACATCAAAATACCACAATTAAAATAATTAAAATAACAATATTAATAATTACAGAATATATGGTATATATACAAACAACATAACTGTAGACAATTTTCATTTTGCATTTGCTTAATAGAATAATATTTTTTTTTAATAAGATAGGCAAACACTTTTTTCTTAAAAACAGGTATACTTTCGATTTTCTTTAGACGTACAGTCTGGTAGTTTATTGTACAACACTGAGCTAAGATAACAATGGTCTCTTTTAGTTTGCTAGTTTGCTCATATCCTCAAAACTTTTTATGCAATAGATTAGACTGTCTATAGTATTACGTCCAGTCACCTCTTTGTTACTTTGAAATAAATAATAATTACTTTTAACATACATGATCATAAAAAAAATAGAAATAATTATATAATTTAATTTTTATATTGTGTGGATCGACTGTTGATGAGAATTTACCAAAATACTAAAAAAAAAAAAAAACAATTTTTTTGCACATTAATAGAGTATTGTCCTCAAATTTTGTTTATTCCAGAAATGGATAGGATAGAGGGTGCAAAGTTATGCTACCCTCATGATACAACTATAATAGATAGGTCCATCAGCCCTACGAATTTGGACTGATCTGCGCATTTTGGCCAAAAACACCCAAGGTGACGTCACGTAGTGAGCTCAAAACAGCTGTTTTGCTGCACGAGGGGCCTCTACCGGAGCAGAGTTTTTGTTCAACATTAGCGAGAACGTTGCTTTTTATCTCATCTCAAATTTGATATTTATTTACAATACTACAAGCCAAACCGGTTGCAGTAATGTATTAAAAGAATTTTTAAACACTGCAATTCGCAAGCAATCTGGGGTAGAAGTTCGTATCTTTGTTCATAAAGCATACAAAGTTGCTATTGGCTGTGCGCAGATTAGTCACCTAGCGTTTGCGCAGCTTCATTTGGATTCATGCTTTTTTATCATGCAACCTTGCAGAGCCATGCGCAGTAGACTACTAACATTTAAAACTCGTTTCTGCGCAGCTTTTCTAAGCCATGGCTATTAATTTACGGAAAACTCTTTAGTAGAGCAGAAAAAATTAAACGTATGCACCGTGCGCATGGGACGGCCCTGTGCTACCCTGATTTTTTTTAGATTTTTTAGAGCCCGGGAACTATTTTTAAAAAATTATTGAAAGTCCTTTTCGTGACGTCACGAGACGCCGCTCCTTAAGAAAAAGATAGGACTTGCCGCCGCGTGACGTCACAAAAAGGACTTTCAATAATTTTTTAAAAATAGTTCCAGGTCTCAAAAAAATCTGAAAAAAATCAGGGTAGCATAACTTTGCACCCTCTATCCTTTTCTGCAATAAAAAAAATTGAGGACAATACTCCATTACGGAATGAATTGATTTATTTTAATTAATAATTTATTTAAAAATTAATATAAATTTTCAGTCGTTTTTATTAGTCACTGACACCTGGTGGTGAAAAAGTGAAGCATCATAGCAACATATGGAAGTGATTGAAGATGTCAACAACCGTGAAAATGACCTGTTTTACTGTGAAAATTGTGTTATAAAGTGACTTTGGAGGTAAAAAAACATCTTAACAGTAATAAATAAATCATACTGCTTAGGTGTAGCTAGGTATTAATGATTTACTTTTGTGCTCACAGAAACCCATAATCAAGGAAAAACCATAAGTCAACTGCAGATCATTGCAGACACAATGCCAGCAGTTTGTTTTTCCTGCTCTTCATTATTTTCCTTGCATGGTAAAAAGTACATATTTTTATTTTGAATATTTTATGTTTCTCATCATTCAATTTAAAATCAAATATTTAATAAAAGCATACCTTCATGTTTTTTTTATTTATTTCAAAGATCGAATTGAATGATCAGAATCAAGATTGCCAGAACATTTTGAATCAAAGTTTTAATGTTTATATTAATGTACTGTGCCCTGCAGGAATTGGCATACTGTGAGCCACTGAAAGATCCCAGACTACAGTTTTATGGATGGAAGAGATGCAAGAAGAGTCCCTTTAAAAAGTTTCCTTACATTCCTTAAATTTATTTCTAAATTTGATTTCTGTGGCCGCCATTTTACCCGCATATCCCCACCCCGTCCCCACCTCTCAGATGTCAGCACTGCATAAGTCAAAACAAGTTTTGAATGTATCATTTAAGTACAAAATAAAAATTTTAAATTTATTTTTTCTGTACTTTTTCGTATATAGAAAATTAAAAAATGAATTTTGATACTAAAAAAAAATTAGCAAACAGCATATTTTAAGGCAGGAGGAGGGGGAGGGAAATTTTGATCTAAGCTTGCCAGGTAAGACCTGGTATCCCATACCAGCACACCAGGTAAAATCTTACCAGCCAGGCTATGCAGAGTAACCATCTCTTACCAGCCAGGCTGGTACGGATATAATGTTAAATTGTACCTGCAGATGGCCAAGTTTGTTACCAGGCACCTTAACAGGTTCAACCAGACCGTAGAGTATTAATGCATATGCCGCACGGTGGCGAGGGCCTCAGGGTAAACGACCAGCGAGTAACTATACGGAGGATTGCTGACGTCAGCAATCTCGAAATGTAACATAGCTGTCTGCCTCTCCTTCCGCCCCTCACTCGCTCAGGTAGTGGGAATAAGAGAGAACGGAGGGGAAAGCAAGCAGCGTACGAGAAAGACTTTGGTCATCTTTGGTTATTCCAGCCTAATTCTAGTTTCCCTCCCTCTTTCCTCTCTCCTCCCAATCCCTCCAACTTGACTAGGTGCGATGCTGCCAATTTTACATGCTAGGCATTCATATAATACTTTATTTAATTTATGTAAATTTGACTGTAATGTATATATATACTCATTTAAATTTTAGCATTAATATATGTAAGAGAAACTCCTCGAGCATGTTTATCCGCATTGTCCCATGTCCCTTTAAGCCATCCTTTTAATGTACTTCTATTATTCTAGAGTACGTGATTCTGAAAATGGGATCCCATGCAGAGGTATCAACTTCTAAACATTACAATTCTATAAGTAGCTAGGTAATGCCACACCCCTTCACAGACCTAAAAGCAAGGTTTGAGAGTTTATTGTTGTTTGACAGACAGATTGGTGTGCCTACAGGTACATGTTGCCCTTTTGTCCAATTAAATATTTGACTGAATACAAGAATATTTTGTAACACAAAGAGAGAGGGATGTTTAGATGTTACAACTCAAATAGTTTGAAACCTTTTAATCTGCAACTTGAAAGTCTGTTTGCTGTAATGTTTGAGTCTGTCTGCATGCACTCTGGATCAGGTGACAACAAGTGGGATAAACTGAACTACAAATGTTGATATGGAGGGATGACACAGCTACATATGTATAAGATAGATAATTGAAAATTCTCATGAAGATTTAAAATTTTTAAATATAAAACATACTGTATATCAAATTTGACTGAGCTGCCATCTCTTGGCCATTTTTTTTTTTTTTTTTTTTTTTTTTTTTTTGCAGTTTAATCATTGCACAACCAGTGTTTATAAAAAGAAACAGATAAATTAAATTATAGATACTTCATATGTAATTGATAGTTTGATAAATGGACTAAATAACAGTACAATTAGTATCTTTGTTCATACTTTATTATTTATTATAAAGCTATAATGATCAACTCAATGCAAATTTTTAGTTTTGCTACCTGCAGTATAGTATCACACTACAGAGTACTGTATGCATACACTACAGAGTACTGTATGCATACAGTACATGTTTTTATTTCTTTAACAGCCCATTTTTCATTACACACATTGTTAGCAGTGACAAGAACTCACTCTGTAACAGAGCTTATAGTGTTCTTCTGATCGACTTTGCCATATTTTTCAGCAAGGTAACATTGCAATGCAAACACTCACCCTGTAGCAACATCACTGAGTGTTCCAGCAGTTCTTCGGCTGTACAACCAGGGATCATGCCGTGGCGGTCCTTCAACACGGCTCGCAGCTCGCGCACTCGGTACAGGCCCTCTGGGTCTTCACATGGCTCGAAACTCAGCATGACAAGGATCATACATTGCACCAAGAGAGGGAGGTCTGCACAGAAGGATAAGAACACAGGCTCAAATACAGTCTAATCAAAGTAAAAGGTTAAGTTCATTATAGTAAAAACTTGTTATAACATTAAGTCAAGGCACCCAGGAAATTAGGTTATCATGTATTACCTTACTAATATTGAGTTTTTCCTATACTCGCAATATTCTATATAGGTACTTCTTTTGTACAAAACTGCAATATCCCTTTACTCAAAATAGAGTTTTACCTAACAACAAGTTGAACAATATCAAGTTTTTACTATACTGAATAGAGGTGGAGGTGAAATTGCTATGATTTTAATACTTGACTTGGGTTAGCAAAAAGATACTCATGAGAGGAGAGCATATGGGTCAAAATTCTATCTCTAACAGTGCTAATCATTGAGCTAAAGATATCTACCATGCAACTTCTTCAAGTCATTTTTCTATTATTACATTCTATTTTGGCATAATCATATTTACTGTAACTCTTCTTTCATTGGTGAAAATAACAGCTGTGGCAGCAAATTTTCGAAATTGGAGTCAACAAATAACCTTTATGTTTTCACACTGTACTGCAGGGTTTGGTTATTTTTTATTAACACAGCAACTAAACTTAAATAAAACCTAGCTAGGTTTTATCAATAGCTAGCTATTGATAAAATCTTTCTCTTCTTCTTTTCTTATTCTCATGTTTTGGTATTTAAACCATAAAATAAAATAATGTCATGACTTTACAGCCTATTTTTGTATAAAATATGGAAATGCCAAAATCAAATGACCAAGTATAGTACAGTAAAAACTTGTTATTACGTCAAGTCAAGGGACCCAGTAAATTAGGGTTATCAAGTATACCTTATATCAAGTTTTTCCTATACCTGCAATACTAATTATTTTTTACGGGACCTTTACTCTGTTACTCAATATAGAGTTTTTACCTTATAACAAGTTACGTAATAATAAGTTTTTACTGTATCCCACTTACAATGTTAAATTGTACATTAGTAACTAAAATGTATTAAATGCAAGCTGGAGTTGATGTTGTTCTAGCAGCTACTAAAAATAGCTCCTGACAAGGGTATTGAATACTATACCTTGCTCCTTTGAAAACTTGCCATCCTTGAGGCTCGGTATCACCGCAGGCCAGATGGTGATGATCTCGTACGCCACGGCAGAGGCCATGTAGCGATGGTTGCAGAGGGTGTCATAGAGCAGTTTTCGAGCAGGGTGAATGTCATGTCTCACCTTACAGAGCAACACCAAGAGGCGTGCAGCAGCGCAAACCTGTACAAAAAGTACACAACACTGTCACTTTCAGAATATAATTATGTCCTCTACTGGGCATTATACTGTATAGTGAATAGCTGTGTATTATTACTGATTTTCTTCCTGTGCAGATCAATTCAGTTTTATTAAATTATATTTTGACCTATTGTCTTACAAATGCCCCACTTCTTTCATCTTGTGATTCTGTTCCTCCCCTTTCTAGGAATCTCTCATTGGGTGTTTTCACCCCCCCCCCCTTCTTTTTGCTGCATTCTGATTGGGTCATCTTAGTTCTCGGTCCTAGTTGTAACTAAAATTGTGGTTGTTGGAGTCCATTCATGCAACTCTAGTTTGCACACAAGTACATTCAGCGCTAACACTTTTTTCCATAAGAATTTTACTACAATATCCTGCTGTATATATACCTAAAGATGACCCTAGGATGGCCATATCCTATATTATAAGGTATGGATATATATTTACAGTACTACATAAGGACATAGAGGTAAGGACAAAGTAAATGCATTTTTATTATAAGGATCAAGATGCCAATAGTGAGACACTTGACAATGACTAAATAAAGAATTCTTTAATATTTTTTTTTTTACCCATGATTTTTATAGCAAACATAGCATAATACATATTAAGGAATTCATAATATAACCTTTTCTTACAAAGTATATTCTAGGATTATAATACTTTGACACAGAGAAATACGCAGAAATACAAAACAGTGGATGCAGAAGACTATTTTTATGACTCCAGACATTCCGTTATTTGCTACAGCGAGCGGTGAACTTACATTGGCCAGCTCAGAGGGTGTTCCCGCCCGGGGTTTCATTACAATGGACGGGATGATGTCAAGAAGGGTGTCCGTCATGCCTTTGTACTGCTGCGAGGCGTCCAGCTGTGACACCACCAGCAGCACTCGCAGGTCTGTGCGGGACTTTTCTCCAGCTTCCTGCTGAGTCTTGTCTCCAGTCACCGCAAGGACGAGGGCCCTGTGAACAAGTCACAACAACATTTACAAATACATTCTCCAGTATCAAATTCAAAGAACCAGCTCCTTGGTTAGAGTGTCTGACTCTTGTCCGAGAGGTCCTCAGTTCAAATCTCGAACACCACCCGGTAGGCTTTTCGTGACGAGATTTGGTAGGAGGCAGCTTATGGCTGTCTATACTCTGCTGGGGTGATTAAGACCATGGAATGTTGTGCAAACAACATACATGCCCCACTTAGAAACGGTACTTAATTGTTTGGTATGCAGACTGGGTATTAGGAGCCCCAGAGAACACTGTGAACATTGTTGGAAATAAAGTCTGCCGTTGGTAATGAACCAAATTAAGACTATACTATACTTATATATCAATAACAAAAAAGTATCAGAAAGTATCTTTGCTTTTGCCTTATATGAAGAATTATTTTATACCATTAATACTATAATTCTTCTACAGTGTTCAAAAGTGTAATCAGAGTACATGCAGCATTATATAGTGGTGAACACTGGCAACCAACTGACCCGGCCCTTGAGGCAGTTACTGCAGCAAGAATCCTGGTTCAAAGGAATGAGTACTATGTCTCTGTCGGTCAGCGACTTAATTAATCCCAAAATCTGATTGGCAGGGCTAGCCGTTAATAGTAACATGTATATGTCCTCGGTACATAGCTAGGGGTCTAGTAAGCCTCATGCATCTACTTTAAAAACAGCATCTTATTAAAAAGCAGAGAAAAATATATTGCTTAATATTTGGACATCAAAAACCGAGATAATAATGCTGCTGGCTTACCCCACAAGGGATATGATATACAGTTTATGGCATTATATGTTATATGCCCGAATGAATAGTTTATACTGTACATTGCACCTCAAATTTATAATTGTTAATTGATGAATAATTTTACTACATAATGTTTTGTTTTGTCCTTGAACATTACATTTGATAAATTACTTAATATTATATAATAATATTTATGACTCTATCAATATTTCCATGTACTGTACAACCCAAATAAAAAAAATATATGTATGCTGTAGTAGTCATACTAGATTTACTTGAATAAACAACTGAGAAAATATTCTATAGGCATCAACAAGATACTTAAATTTATCAAGTACATAATTAAATTTTGTGTTTTGGAATAGACCTGAGAAGGTTTTTCAATGGACAGTTAATGTGCAAAAAGAGTGTGACACTTGGCATGTGTGAGCATATATGAGCCAAACAAGTGGATATTCTCACATATACTGTATGTCAACTGCACCATTTTTTTTTTTTTTTTTTTTTTTTTTACCTTCAACAAATTCAATTATCTATTTACTACATGTATATTATAAACATTCATGACTGGCTTATGATCAGCCCTTGTAAAAAAGTCCTATAATAATTAAAGTATAATTATTTGTATTATTAATTTATGATAAAAATTATTATATTTTATTATAGGACTTTTTTATGAGGGAGGGCTTGCTAGCTTTCTCGCGAGCAGTACGTACTGTATATAATATATACTCACTCAGCAATGACTGCGTGTGGCGTGCCGGGAGAAAGAACCAGGAGTTGATTCATCAGCTCCTCTAGTTGCTTAGCGCTGAACTCATCCTTCTTCAGCAGCTGTAGTGGTCCAAGAAACAAACGACGAATTTGCTCTGAAACATCCATGAAATTTTCGTTTCAGTTTTAAAGAACATATTAAATCTTGAAAATATTTATAAAAGTTTTTAAGTCCCAAAAGCTTTACCTCTAAAAATACTGTATATAATTAATTTACTCACTCTTTAAATTGCCCTTCTTGGGAATGTCTGGCTTATTAACTGCTTCAGGTCTTAAGTTCAGTAATGTGGAAGCCACTGAATCTTTTGGTATTTGATTTAAAGATTCAGCAAGCATTTCTTGTACAGGTAGTTTCACATCTTTTTCAGGTTTTATTGGTTCTGATTCAACTTGCATTTTCTTAGCATCGGTTACGTCAACCTCAGATTTTACTGGTGAGGGTGAGAGGGATTTAAATGAATCTAGGGTAGAGGAATGTTTCACTGGTGATTTGTGTTTCTCTACAGGAATTTCAGTGTCCATCTTGTAGTTAGTTGGGGGTTGAATGCGAGATTTTCCTGGAGCAATTTTTATTTTTCTCTCTTTTTTTATACAATTTGATTTTTCTTCAATTCGATTATCTGTTCCAGATTTTGGCTGCTCAATTAATTCTAGAGCTGATTTTTCAGGTACTGCATCATATAAACATGGTAGTCCAGATTTTGGCTGCTGAATTAATTCTAGATCTAATATTTCAGATTCTGCATCAAATAAACATGGTAGTCCAGATTTTGGCTGCTCAATTAATTCTAGACCTAATATTTCAGGTTCTGCATCATATAAACATGGTAGTCCAGATTTTGGCTGCTCAATTAATTCTAGATCTAATATTTCAGGTTCTGCATCAAATAAGCATGGTAGTCCAGATTTTGGCTGCTCAATTAATTCTAGATCTAATATTTCTGGTTCTACATCAAATAAACAAGGTAGTTCTGAAGGTTGTGGTGAATGGAATGTATTTCTAAACTTGACTTTTAGTGGACTAATTTCATTGATTGTTGACTTACTCGACGGCTTTTTAGTGATTTTTTTCCGAGGCAATACTGCAGGTAGAGGTTTTGCTTCAGTGAACAGAGCCTGCTTTGCTGCTTTCACTTCAGGTTTTTCTACTGATCTTGGTATTTTTCTGGGTGGAGATTCCAGGTTATTGTCATCTTCCAAGGGGCTTAGCAGCGCGGGAAGACCAATCTCCATTTGCGTTGGAGAGCTCGACCAACTTTCACGATCCTCTGAAGAACCTCGGCATTTCATACCTTTCACCTCGCTCTCAGTTATGTCTTTATCATTATTTTTATCAGAAGATTTATTGAGAGCACATTTTTGCTTGGCTAAAGCAATAGTACCTTGATAAATTCGGTGATTTTTAGCAATTTTATTTCTTGTTGCTTCTAATCTACTAATTTTCTTGGCTTTATTTTTTATTTCAACTTTTGGTTTCTCTTTATTTTCTGATATTTGCTTATTTTCATCTAAAGACTGCTTGTTCCCTTCAGAGAGTTTTTCTTGTGCATCCAGCTTTTTAACTTCCTCATTTATTTCACAGTTTTTTTTAATGTCTACTGTCTTTGTTTTCAAAGTGACCTTGGGCTTACATGGAGCCTGCCTATCACCAAGTCTCACTTTAGGTGGACGGGAACCTTCTTCTACGATTTCTCCTGATTTAGAAGGGCAGATAGCTGGAACTAAACTTTGAGTTTTTACTCTATCTGAAGGTAAAACTCTTGGTATTAAACGAGTAATTGGTGCACGAATTTTAGACACAATGGGACTAGCTGGACGGTCAGGATCAATTTTTATAACTGGAGGACTTTCCATCACCTCTTTTCCTACAATGACAGGTGAAATTACTGGGGTTCCGAGATTGACACGGAGTTCCTTTCTTGAATTGATTGTATCTTTGTGCTCTGTAGAGTCAGCAGCTTTACTTTCTTCTTTCTTTTGTGGCTTTTTTAAGCAAGGAATGCCGGATTTAGATATTGACTTGCGAGGAGGATTCTTCTTGGTTGGAAGAGCAGATTTTGGTTTTTCCAACACCAATTCATCATCTGATGTTAGGTCAATGAGGACTGGGCTGTACACAATTTTTGGCTTGCTTGAATTGTCGTCTGTATCCAAGTCTCTTTCAGTTTTGATATTTCTCACCACATTTTCAATCTCTGTTGATAAAACAGGCAATTCTGCCTGCTTTTCTTTAACTGTTCTTTTCACTACCTTTTCTTGAGTTTTTCTACTATGATTTGCTGCAAACAAAGGGCTATCTAAGACTGTTGGCTCGCTTGAATTTTCTGTATCCAAGTCTCTCTTAACTTTGATATTTTTCACCACATTCTCTATCTCTGGGTATACAGTCGATTCCGGCAGCTTTTCCTTAACTGTCCTTTTCTCTATCTTTTCTGGAGTTTTTTTACGAATATTTGCTGCAGTTTTTTTGTTTTCTGGATTTTTCTTTGTGGTCACCACGTTTGTCTCTTTTGCTGGTTTCTTTTTTGTTGCCTCAGCTAAAGATTTTCTGGATCTCAGTTTGCGAGGTCCTTCATCAACAATGTCCGACATGTTCAAAAAGTCCATTTGAAGTTTGTCAGTCTCAGATTTTCTTGGTGTCTTTTTTAATTTTTGCTGTGTGTTTTTATCAGCTGGAGTGTCACATAAATTATTAACTGTGGGAACACTCAACACTCGACGTAAGTTGCTGGAATCTTCCTCATCTGAAGATGACTGAATGGCGGGCGGCATGTTCAAAAAGTCTATTTGAAGTTTGTCAGTCTCAGATTTTCTTGGTGTCTTTTTTAATTTTTGCTGTATGTTTTTATCAGCTGGAGTGTCACATAAATTATTAACAGTGGGAACACTCAACACTCGACGTAAGTTGCTGAAATCTTCCTCATCTGAAGATGACTGAATGGCGGGCGGCATGTTCAAAAAGTCTATTTGAAGTTTGTCAGTCTCAGATTTTCTTGGTGTCTTTTTTAATTTTTGCTGTATGTTTTTATCAGCTGGAGTGTCACATAAATTATTAACTGTGGGAACACTCAACACTCGACGTAAGTTGCTGGAATCTTCCTCATCTGAAGATGACTGAATGGTAATACGTCTGAACTTTGTCTGCCTGAAGGTTGAATCATTCATTGAGAGGGAACGACGATGATTTTTTTTATTTGGAATCATTTCATCTGTGTTTTTAAATGTCACATGTCGTACCTCAGTTTTCTCTTCAGGCTCAATAGGACTTGAAACTCGATTTCTCTTCCTACTTGGAGTTACAGATTTTTCTACATCAGTTTCAGCAAGAGCAGATTGTAAATTGGTTGAGGGTCGAGTGGCTGTTAATGTCGGTTCCATTTCAAGTCTCTTTTTCTCGGCATTGCTAACACGGCGCTTAACAAAAAGTTTCTTTCTTAGTTCTTCCAGTGCTTTAGATTTTTCAGTCTTTTGAGCTTTGGATTCTTTGTCTTTAGAACTAGTTTCACACGGAGTTTTATTTTTATTTAGCTGCTCATTTTTGAACACTGATTTGGGCAGAGTTTTCCTTGATTCCTCCTGTTGATTCTTTTCTGTTGAATCCTCCTCCTCTCTCTCATCATGAGTGCTCTTAAAAGTTGGATTCTCATTTTTTATTTCAGGATTTACAATGATATTTTTATTAAACTCGTCGTCAGAATCATCAGAAATAAATAATTGCAAGGCAACATCTTCTAATACAGATAACTTGGTTGATGTTTGTTTCTCTTCGTCTGAGATTGGCTCTGATTTGACTTGGAATTCTGGAAGCATATACTCTTGTTTTTCTTCTTTTTCTTGAGACTTGACTGGTGAAGACGGACGACTATCTTCACTGTCACTCTCGACAGAATTCTCACTGTCGCTGGACTCAGAAGAGACAAGTGAGCCAGATTTCTCAGGCTCCTGCTCGCTCTCAGAATCTTGCTGGCTTTTCTTATCATCAGGAATGGACTCTTTGTCTTCGTCTAGGTCCGATTCATTTTCACCCTCTTCATCTGACTGGTTATCTGAGTCAGATTTGTCACTAAGTGTCACTGCAGGTGCTGTAACAGAGGCTTCTGCACTTATCAGTTGGCTGGATTCATCATTCATTTTATCCACACTATGAGGTTCAACAAGAATAGTTGAAGTAGCAGACAAATTCAAGGTGTTTGCAGATTTTTGGGACTCGTAGGAATTTGCTTCACTTACAGAAGGTGGTAAACTTTCATTATTATCATCATCATATTCTAATTTTGGTACAACAGGTTCTATAGGATAAGTTACTGTTGGTATACCAACATTAAAATATGGATTATATTGATCTTGATAAGGATTGTAAGTCTGATATGGATTGTAAATGTAAGGATTAAAATTTTGAGGATATAATAAAGCTGGTGCCATGTATGGAGATGGAGGATAGAAATAATTCTGCATCATTGGTTGTTGAGAAGACATCATATTTTGATACATCTGATCTGATGAAGCTACTGTATCACTCAGGACTGACTTACGAGATAATAAAGTTTTATTTCTCAATGTAATAGGTGCAGTGCTTAGAGAGGTCCAGCTCATGTTACCATCATCAGAGTCATAATCATTATCAGTTACTTGACTTGATTTTGAGATTGGAGCAAGTTTAACTGGTACATCTGACTTGGTAATCTTTTCATTTCTCTTAGAGGTTGACTGCACGCCCAATTTTCCCTTAGTCTCAGGTGTAATAAAGACAAAATCTTGCAATGGACCCTTCTTTAAATTTGTGGGCATATTTTTGTTCTTATCAGGACCAAGGCTTTGTTTACTCTTGGACTCTGAGGATGGCAAGCTGAGAGCTGGCTTGTCTGCAGCACTCATGGACTTGCGCCTACTTTTTCTAGTTGGGCTCTCTCCTAGGACTCTGTCATTGGACTGTGAGGGTAGCAAGTTCAGAGTTGGCTTGTCTGCAGCACTCATAGACTTGCGCCTACTTTTTCTAGTTGGGCTCTCCTCAAGGACTGTGTCATTCATGGACTCTGAGGATAGCAAGCTGAGATGAGCTGGCTTGTCTGCAGCACTCATGGACTTGTGCCTACTTTTTCTAGTTGGGCTCTCTCCTAGGACTGGGTCTTTGGACTCTGGAGGAATTACATTAAGGTCTGGGGAATCTACATTTGTCATGAACTTGCTTCTAGTTTTTCTGACTGAGCTTTCTTCACGAGCTGTGTCTTTGTCCTCTGGGAAGTCTGGTTTTTTAACTGCAGTCCTTGACTTGTGACTGTTTATACTATTGCTTGAGGTTGATTGGTTTAAATTTTCATTCACAGGGTCAAAGATAGAGTACACAGTAGGCTCAATGATACATTTTTCTTTTGTCTGGTTTTCACAAGTTATTACAGACTTGGGAGCAGTTTGAACTGATTTGTTAATTCCAATTATTGGAATATTAACTTGAACTCCTGAAGATTTAGTATTTTTCTTCTTTGTGGCTGTCAAGATAAGGTTACAGCCTTTAATGTCTGTCTGTGTGTCAATATTTCTTGGTGGCTTCTTTTTAACTGGAGATGCAGGAGGTGAAGGGATTGGGGAGAGCAGAGCTGGTACACTCATTTCTCTGAAGATATTTTCTAATTCTTCGTCTCCTGAACCCTCAGTCCCACAGCTCTTTCTCTCTACAGAGTGAGATTTCTGTTGGTTTTGTTTTGAAATCTCATAAAGGATCTTGGCCTCTTCATCGTCATCCTCAAACTTCATTGTTTTCTTCCACATTCTTAACTTGTTCTCGTAATGGGTGGTCAACAAGTCTGAAACAATTAACAAGTTAATTTAAAGGTCAGTATTGATGAGGCAAAAAGCAATTCATGTCTTTTTAATTGGCAGAATTCATAAAATTTTAATTAATAACTTTTTCTCATTCATTATTGAAATGCACACATAATGACGACATACACCTTTACAATTTATTGTTATATTATATCACATCTATAGCTCTAGCTGTGATGTGTTGAGTCAGATATTGATATCTTTAGAGGGGACTGACTCTTTTCAGCAGCCTACGTAAGGCCCATGGTTATCAAACACACCCACAATAAAAAAAAAGTAAATATTGATAAACTGCCACAAGGAAGAGCGGACTGCACACATTTCAAATCTACAACTCTTAAATTGTTGTCTTAATTAGGGATCTAAGCAAATCAGGCAAAATTAAAGTTAATGCAAGAGTTACAGCTAGATTACAGATCTTGGTTTACGTGAGGTGATCATCTTTTGCTTAATTTTTATCTTAGCTAGAATAGGATGGTGACAGTCTGGAAAGCTAGGCGCCATAGTGTTTACAGGTATTCTATCATCTGTTAGACTATAAGTACATTTTGTAAATAATGTCATCATGCAACTTACTATGCTCATCAAGCATCTCTGCCATGTGAATCAGAGTTCTGACCATCCTCTTCTGTGAGAACTTCTTACTGGCAGCCTCCAGGGACATCAGAGGTGGTGGTTCTGGCTCCCCTGCCTCTCTGCGAGCAGCACGTGCCACACCTGCAGACAAAAACAACACTCATTGTTACAAACACTTCTTGATTCAGATGGGAGGATTTATACTACTATGTACAAGCATAAGGAATGTTTTACAATTATGGGGTTGAAAGGATATGTTTTAGGTGATTTTGCATGTGGCACAATAAAAAGTATAGGTCAGGAAATATGAAAATTTGAATGTGTTGGTTCCTATAATAATTAAACCATTTGTGAGCAGGGTCAAAGTACGATTAAGGGGGTAAGGGTGCAGGTGAAAATGGATTGAAATATCTGGGAAAAGTATGTTGAAACAAGACATTTATTTGACAGAAGGGAAAATTTGATTAAAAGTAAAGAAAAAAAAAAAAAAAAAAAAAAAAAAAAAAAAAAAAAAAAAAAAAAAAAAAAGAAGAAGAAGAAGATTGCAAGCTAGCAGAGCAACAGCAAGGTTTGGTTTTATTGTTTATATTTTAATCAGATATGAGGTACAGTCATTACACATTTTGGTCATGCACAGCACCCTTTAAAGTAGAGTTCCTATCAGCTGATGTCAAAAAATGAAAACTGAGTTAGTATTTTTTAAAAATAGTTCCAGTGCTCCTACATATGTAACCGAAATCCAAAAAAATTCATTTCACATAGGTTCTCCAGAAAAAAATTCCAAAGTCAGAGTGAACGCGTCGCTTAACATGGGGCCTTACCTAAAAAAGACCCTCGAATACCTTGAAAAAATACACCGTTAGGTGGTATAAAAAAATATGACAATGTTCTATGACCCGAGCTTTAACAGAAAAACGAATAAAAAAAAAATCGCTCGAATCCATTTTTCCGTAAAAAAAAAATCAAGAAAATTTCCCATGTTAATTCCCATAATATCTCAAAAAAATACTCCGTTAGGTGGTATGAAAAAAATATAGCCATCTTCTATGGCTCGAGCTTTAACCAAAGGTTGTTTAAAAAACATACGTTATCGAATCCGTTTTCCCGTCATAAACTCAAGAAAAACTCTTATAAATAATAATAATTTTTTGACCTAATAAACAATTATTATTATTATTATTATAAGAGTTTTTCTTGATTTTATGACGGGAAAACGGATTCGAGAACGTATGTTTTTTAAACAACTTTTGGTTAAAACTCGAGCCATAGAACATGGCTATATTTTTTTCATACCACCTAACGGAGTATTTTTTCGAGATATTCGAGGTTGTTTTTTCAGGTAAGGCCCCATGTTAAATGACGCGTTCTCTCTGACTTTGGATTTTTTTTCTGGAGAACCTATGTGAGATGGAATCTTTTGGATTTCGGTTCCGTATGTAGGAGCACTGGAACTATTTTTAAAAAATACTAACTCGTTTTTTTGCTGTCTTTTTTGTAGCAGACCCTTTACTTTAAGAGGAAGGTATAATACACTCAATGGAAAAAAAAAAAAAAAAAAAAAAAGTATAATTATACATGAAAATTATGAAAAATATTTAAAATGCTCTCCTTTAAATCTCCTATCAGTAGCTGAAGTATTAGGTACACAAATTTGAGCTTTTATTTAGTTATGAATTTCTAAAGTTGACTAACTTTAAAATGGCGAAATATAACTTCCATGATAATTAGTCAACTCAACTTGAAAAATTCATAACTTAAAAACTAACTCGAATTTGTTACCTGATTTCTTAGCTACTGATAGGGGATGCAGAGGAGAGCATTTTAATTTTTTTCAGAATTTTCATGTGCGGGATTTTTTTATTTTAACATTGGCATGTTACCTTACCCTTAAATGCATGCAGGTAGAAAATACAAAATTTGACAAGAATTTATTTTTAACTTTAAGTATATTTTAACTCTTTTAGAAAAGTTTATCTCAGGATCATCTTATAATTAATATATTAATTGACAGGGAATTATTTCATGCCATAAATGATAGAAGCACACAAATTCAAAAACAATTTTTTGAAAAATTTCCTTGTTTAAAAGTTGGTTTATTTCAATAGCTATTTGACAAAATATATATTAAATACTGCAGGCCTCACAGATCTGGTAGTCGAGCCCAGAAGAGTGCAGGAAAGGGTTCTGGGAGCCTGGTAAGCCCCAGCTCGGTCGCAAGATAACTCTTACACACAAGGTTAAATAACTGGCCACACTCGAAAGGGTAAAATGGCGTCAAGGATATTGACTTTTTATTTTTATATTACAATAAATGTGAAGATTTCATTTTTTTTCCCTCTTCCCCCTTCTTATGTACTTTCAGGACAATATCAGTGTAAAAATATAATTATATTTGGCATATAATGTGCTGGCTGTGCCATAATTACATTTTTTTATTTAATCATATAATTATTATTATAACAATCCAAATAGGAGTATCAATCTCAAAAATTTTTATTGCAAAAATAAAAAAAGAGGGTGCAAAGTTATGCCAATCTGATTTTTTTTTCCAGATTTTTCAGAGCCCAGGAAGAATTGCTAAAAAGGTTTGCTGAGGTTGGGTTTGAACCCACGCTCCTTTTAGGTTATATCCTTTTATTAGGAGAGGTGTCTATAGCTCTATAGAGCTAGGCATCACTTTCAATAAATTTTTAAAAACAGATCCTGTACTCTTAAAAAATCTGAAAAAAATCAGGGTAGCATAACTTTGCACCCTCCATCCATTTCTGCAATTAAAATTATTGAGGTCGATACTCCAATGAACCACACAGTACAACAGAGTGACAAACATTTGTCCTTACGGTCTGTGGAGAGTTGCTTATCCTTCTGCTCAAGCAGGGCCACCAACTGCTTGATGTGTGCGACGTTGGCCTCGCAGTCCAACTTCTTTTGTTCATAATCCGTGAGCTTGAAGGTCAGCTCCGTGATGATCTCGTCCTTGTTCTTCAACTGCTGCTCAAAACAGACAAGACAACAAGGATAATAGTAAAAGGTCATCGAGAAACAATTGAGATCAAAGATTTGTTGATTACCAAAAAGTTAAAAATGTATTTAATTTTTTAAGCACTCCATGCAGTGTCTTTCAGTTAGTCAAGAATAATAATAATAAAAAATATCGTTATCTTCAATAGATCCATCAGAAAAAGACAAAAAATTAATTACCGTGCCTCAATTTTTTATGTTATGGCCAAATTTACCTTTTATACTCAATGTGCTATTTAATAGAACTGTCAGCTCTACCAAATCAAATATTAAATTTATCTTCCTTCTGACATCATCGTTCAATCGGACTTATCAGAATTATTATTATTTATTTTATTTGAATGCAACTGAAAATATTGAGACCCGACAAATTTATACAGGCTGGGCAAGAAATTGTGTGACAATTTTGTGACACATTTTAGGTGGGATATATATGACTTTCAGCTAGAAAGTTGAAATTTGGCACTTATATATCAATTTAGCCAAGTAAGTTTTCAAGGACATTTATTTGTATATTATTATTAATTTTATTTTTTTTATTTAAATTTTAAAATCATTCTTTCATATGTTGTACAACATGAAAGAATTTTTTCATGCAAACGTTTGCATTTCTTTCTTATGGGATCTCCATGTTAAATTAATTAAGGGCAAGCTAGGTAACACATATCAGCTAACCCAATGCTAAAAAAATCCCACACATGAAAATTATGAAAAAAATTCAAAATGTACTCCTCTACATCCCCTCTGTCAGTGGCTAAAATATCAAAAGTACAAATTCGAGCTAGTTAGAGTAATGAATTTTTAAAGTTGACTAATTTAACCATGGAAGTTTGAGTTTTCCATGTTAAAGTACTAGTAAACCCGGATTAACATGTATTTTTCTTTTAATGACAGTCTATAGCAAGGCCCAATTTTAGGTTTTAAAACATGTGTCACACTTTATTGGTAATTTTAATTATTGTTTAAAAGTACGATCGAGGGTCTGACGACAATGGGCCACAAGGCTCCGTAATTTTAGCTTGAATACGATGTGTGAGACCCAATGCAATATATCAGTTTCTTTTGACCGAAGGGTGTCAGCGTGGTCACGGTTGATCCGATCATGTCAACAACACGAAGAGGACACATTGAGAAGGCAATTACTATTATTTTTCTTAGTTGTAAATTTTTTTCAAGGAGTTGAACAATGAGGGTAACCCTCCCCGCGGCACGCCATCCATGTGTGGGTCATGTGGGAGGAGGGTAGGTTTGTAAGGAGACAATTGTCGCACCCTCGCCCGCCGGGGAGTTTTAGAAGAAGGAAAAAAAAAAAAAACGAGAAAGTCTTCCGACAATTTCAGTGATTTTATATCATCAGATTAAATTATTTTTCCTGATCTTCACAAGCGTCGCAGAAAAATGACACTCCGCAGGTTCATTCATGGCATATAAATTAATTTACTTAAAAAGTGTCAACTCTGTGGCAGCGTAAAAAGACCTTATATTTGCTAGCAAAGTGAGCAAATCGGCAAATGCTTTGACTTTTCTTTCGTATTTTGACCCAGACGCTTCTCTCTGTGGCCTCATGTTGTCACTGAATATAGCCGACGTTACAAGCTGTTTATATGGGAACTTTAGGGTGGATGTTGTTTTTTTGTGCCCAGTATTTTTTAACTACCTATGATACACATGATATATATCAAAGACAAGGCCAGGGCTTACTAATCCTTTAAAGTATAGTCAACTTTAAAAATTTATAACTAAAAAACTAGCTCGAATTTGCATATCTGATATTTTAGCCACCGATAGAGGATGTAGAGGAGAACATTTTAAATTGTTTTCATAATTTTCATATGTGGGATTTTTTTTTAGCATTGGGTCAGTTTATCCGTACGTGTTACCATATACCCTTAAGTCCTTAAAGGTCTTATGAACCTTTGCACAATATTAAGTACACGGTAAGCTTTGGTTCAGGATGATTCGGCTGCATAAAACTTTTTGTTTCAGCAGCACAAATATCAGAGATAATAGCCGATGAAAAGGGACCTGTGAAGTCACTCACGCTCATTTAGCGGCGACAATATAGGGAAATCCCTGCAAAAGATAGGTTCACTCCCGCCGCAACCACGGCCACAATTTGACTTCTGGAATTTTGAAACTTTACCAGGGCAGTCTTGATTCAAATAGCCTGAAAGATTTTTTTTATGACATTCATACAAACTGAGTTATTGCGGTAGAAAGAGGAGTGAAAATGTTGTACAGGAAAACAATGTTAAATTTTGGGCTTATCTTGCTACCACAATAACTCAGTCTGTACACATACCACCAAAAAATTCTTTCAGTCTATTTGACAAATACTATCAAGACTGCCCTGGTAAAGTTTCAAAATTCCAGAATTAAAATTGTGGCCGTGGTTGCAGCGGAGTGAACCTATCTTTTGCAGGGATTTTTCCCTATATTGTCGCCGCTGAATGAGCGTGAGTGACGTCACAGGTTCCATTTCATCGGCTATTATCTCTGATATTTGTGCTACTGAAACAAAAAAAATTATGCAGCTGAATCACACTGAAGCAAAGCTAACCGTGTACATAATACTGTGAAAAGGTTCATAAGGCCTTTAAGTCAATATAGACAATTTTTGTCCAATTTTAATCTAGAGCGCTGAACCAAAAAATTTATTTCTAAAAACATGCAATGAAAAATGAAAATAACCTAATGAGATATTGATCCTTTTTTACTACGTAACAATATGATTTAATCTTAATTTTGAGCATTACCCCATAAAAAATTATTATTTTTTATATAGGATAATTTAAAGAAATTAATTTGGAGGGGGTAGGACGTATATTTCACCCTCAAAATCAAATTCTTTATTTTTTTGAATTATCTTATATCAAAAATTCAAAAGATGTTTCTGGGTTTAAAAAATATGCTTGTTTCAATGTGTTACATTAAGCTTAAGGTAGAGATAACGCCGAACAGCTGTTCGACGTAATCCCCTTTGATTAACATGTAAACCTTAGCAAATTGACAAAAATTCTGAAATTTTTTTGAGAGGCGGATATTAGTGCCTAAAAGCCATAGAAAAAAATTCAAAACAATTTAACGAGCCAAATTTTTTTAATTAATTTTTTTAATTTTCAGCATAGGGCTTTCCCATGGAGAGCCAAACTAAAAAATTAATTTAAAAAAATCGGCTCGTTAAATGTTTTTGAAACTTTTTCTATGACTTTTAGGCACTTATATCTGCCTCTCAAAAAAATTTCAGAATTTTTGTCAATTTGCCAAGGTTTACATGTTAATCAAAGGGGATTACGTCAAACAGCTGTTTGACGTTATCTCTACCTTAAAATAAAGCTTAAACTTTATTTTGAGGTTATAGTATAATAATATATACAGGGTGTTCACAGAAATTGTCACGAATTGGCAGTCAAATTAAAGTATGAAGCAGGATGGTAACATGAACATGTTATACATCAAATTAAAGCTCATCAACAATCAACATTTTCAAAATTGTAAGCAAAAAAGCATTGTGTGGACTTGTTTTCTTTTGAAACGAAAAAGGAACAAAAATGGCCGTTTCTGAGCTCCAAACTCCGCAGAATCAGCTGTCATCTCAAAGAGATTGTCCCTATTTAATTATTGGCTTGAATAAAAATTTACCCACACAATTTACCACAAGGCTTCTCCGCATGAGCACCGACCGTTGGTAAACCCGGCACACGCCCGGACAGGCCTCCAGTTCTCGCCACACGTTGCCAGAATTGCCGGCGTGATTAATCTGATTGATGTGGTGATGAGAACTGGAGGCCCGTCTGGACGTGTGCAGGGGGGTACCAACAATGCTCATGTGGAGAAGCCTTGTGCTAAATTGTGTGGGTAAAATTTTATTCAAGCGAATAATTAAATTAGGACAATCTCTTTGAGATGACAGCTGATTCTACGGAGTTTGGAGCTCAGAAACGACCATTTTTGTTCCTTTTTCGTTTCAAAAGAACACAAGTCCACACAATGCTTATTTGCTTACAATTTTGAAAATGTTGATTGTTGAGCTTTAATTTGATGTATAACATGTTCGTGTTACCATTGTGCTTCATACTTTAATTTGCCTGTCAATTCGTGCGAATTTCTGTGGACACCCTGTATATCGTCCCTTGTCCGGAATAATGAGCTATATCTGCCTTTCAAATTCAAATGCAATAATGAGCTGTCTGCTTTTCCTTTTACATTAAAATTGCATTCACCTGGTAAAGCAGACAGCTCATTATTGCATTTGAATGTTAGAAGGCAGATAGCCCATTATTCCGGACGAGGGACGATATAAGGAGCAGATTACTTTCATCATGTTTCAAGTAGCACCAGCGTGCTTAAGAAATGTTAAGCAATAAATTTTGGTGTAGATCAGACAAAATTTTTCCATCAAACTAATTTAACATGGAAATTTTACAAGAAATTAAGAATTGAAATTTGTGAATTCATCCCTAAAACAGCATGAAATTAATGACTTATATTTCAATTCAATTCAATATATTTTTATTTCCATTTTTCCTACAATCAAAGTGTCATAGTATACAATAACATTTGTTGAGGTTTATAGGACAAAAGTCAATAAAGAACAATGTTAGGAAAAGTTCACAATGAATCAATCCATGTCAGTTAATTTTCTTCATTCTTATTCAACAAAATCACAGTCATAAAAAGCTTTAACACTGTAGAAACACTTATCTTGGAGCAGCTTTTTCACATTCACTTTAAATTGACTGATATCTTTTATGCACTTCACTGAGAGAGGTAGTTTATTATAAAGATTTAAGCAGCTCAAAAAGGGACCATTTTTATACATTTCAAAAGTCTACACCACAATGAGGGAATATTATTTTTTAAATTTCTTGTATTATGCTCATGTGTTACCTCATGCTGCTTATACAGTGACATATTTTTTTTAATATTCATTACATGGCACACTTTAAAATATAAATACATGGGAGTGGTAGCACATTTAATTTTTTAAACAAAGGTAAGCAAGAAGCAGATCTTTTTGCAAAAAAATATTGACCTTATTACCTTTTTTGCAGTACAATTAAATACTTTATGAGCTGTTGTACAATTTTCCCAGCAAAAAATTCCATATTTAATAATTGAATGAAAGTTTGCAAAATATAAAGTTTTTAGGCATTGTAGCTCAGATTCATATCTTAATTCTCCCAGTGCAAAAATTACTGAGGCCAACTTCTTACAAATATGATCTATACGACTTACCCACCTTAAGTCATCATCTATAATTAGACCTAAAAATTTTGCTTTTAATGTTAATGTTAATGTGTTATCTCCCATTTTTATATTAGTGAGTTTAGGACTTTTATTTCTTATATTTTGAAACTGTAAAATTTCTGTTTTATTTAAATTTAAAATTAAGCCAATATTATATATGAAGGTAAGAGCTTATTAGTACTAATGATTTTTCAATATTATCATGTAATTCAGTATTTGTTTGACCAGTTACTTTTAAATTTGAATCATCTGCATACTGTATTGACATCACATAAAAAAATTCAATACATACATGTCACTGCATGAAACTTAATTACAACCTTCGGCTTTATGTATGCCAAATTTTAACTTTTTAGCTGAAATTAAGTCATATATATCCCACCTAAAATGTAGCATAATATGCTATCATCAAACCATTTCTGGCAATATTGTATAAAAGCTATATAGGGAGACCGATGATTCAAAAAGAGATACCAGGAGAGAATATTAAACAACAGGGTAAGAAAAAGAGATATCTGAACAGACTGATATTGTGAAAAAAAATTTATTTGTTTAATTGATTGAAGTCCAGGGCTATAATTGAGGTAATAAAAGAGGGACAACATGAAGAAGAGTACATGGATAAGAGATTGAGATAATGTGTAAGGAAACTGAAGATATTGATTGATTGGTTGGTATTAGTGTTGTAAAAAACGAAAGGATCTTCTGATGAGTGAACTTTCACAAGTTCACTCGCGAACATTACAAAGTTCGCGAACATGTAAAAAACTGGGAACGTTTGAATTCTGTATAAAAGTACATTTAATTCGATATTCATCAAGCTAAACAGCAAGATATGTTCACATTTAATGACAATTAACTTCATGAAAGCAAGTTAAAGATATAAATTGAATAAATTTACACTCGCGAAAAAGTAATTATTTTTTTGTCCTGTCGCGATCATAGCCTTTGGGAGTTAAAATATACATTTAGTATCGTGTCCTTTCATTTTTGGCACCCAAAATAGTAGTAATAGTTACCAATAAGGTGTTTTAATTCAATTTTCTATTAAATTTTAAATTTTTATTTAAGAACACAGATGTATAATAACCAATCGGAACGCTGAAATTTACGCGGAATATTTGAATTAGGTTTCACAAGTTCGCGAACGAACATTACATGAGTGAACTTAACATGTTCGCGAGCGAACTTCTTGAATGTTCGCAGTGAACATTCACATTTTTACAACACTATTGGTATATTTTGCCCTGAAAAGGAATCAATAAAAGGAAAGTATACAATACAGCAATATCATGCAACAGAGTAAACAGAACAAGATATGGGGAAAACAATGACAGGAATTAACAGGCGCATACATGAACAAACATTTAAATTCATTCAATTCTTTATTGATCATTTTCAAAACATACAGACACAAATCAATAAAATGAAGGCATTGCACTCATCTGAATGAAATGGGAAAAGACATTAATAACATTAACATGCATCAGAGAATGTTCATCAGTTTAATTTTTTTTTTCTCTATTTTTTATTTCCTATTTCCTCTGCATGCCTTTATCTTATTTTGTTTTTGTTTCTCTTCTTCATCTTTTTCCATCTCAATCAAGCTAGTACACACTTTTAGTAACATTTACATCAATAGTGAATGAATTAAGAATATCATGCAATATATATATTCCATGACTTTTATATATCATATGTTATATGTACATATTAATTAAATCTACACATTTATATAAACACCAAGACCTTTAAGAATCAATTAAGGCTCACCATGTCTTGCTGGAACAGCTTCTGTCGCAGCAAGTCGACATTCTTGACCGAGACTTGAGCTTGACAAAGGTCTGCCTTGACTCTGCCCAACTCCTTGGCTGTAGAGCTCAGCTTACCAAGCAGCAGGCTGCACAGAACATTGTCATACCATCAACAAAAATGTAAAATAATTTATATATATATATATATATATATATATATATATATTATACATAGTATACAGCAACACAGGCATTTTAAGCTACTAGAGAAATGATGATTGATGTTTCACACATTTTCCATGAATAAACCATGAAAAAAATATTGGTTTTATAGAAGGCTTGATCAGGCTTATGGGACTCTTTCGTTATGTAATTTTAATTGAAGACACAGAACTTGTAGATGGCTCTTGCATGTCGCGGCCAGCTAGGAAGTTTATCTGTCAGAGAGGAGGGGACGGGAGGAGGGGCAGGTCATAAACTCAATCATTCATATTTTGCTTCATTGTTTTCCTCACTGTGTGTTCCTTGCAGCCCTTTGCAGGTGCATTGCAGGCATTGCTCCTCCTCCTCCTGAGCCCCGGGGCCCTCCATTGCCTTGCTCTCGTGTATTTGCTTCAGGCCCAAAGCGACTTTTCGCCCAGTAACAGTACATCCATTTGTCATATCTTCAAACATGTTGTTATAACAATTGAAGATGGGGGAGAGACGAAAGTTTAACAAACAATGGCTTGAGCCTAGCTTCTACAACCAATATGTCTTTTTTCCATGATGAAATAATGATCTATAATATAGATTACTGTGCACTATAAATTAGTTGCTTAATTATAAGCTCTCGATCTATATAATAATACTTAAAATGCTATAAAAGAGATAAATTACACTTAACTTATCAAAATTGAGCTGACACTTCACATTTTTTTATAATTACTGTATTAATAAATAGAACAGTAAATCAATTTTACGAAGCTTAAAAAGGGACCGAAAAATCAGGACTTCATAAGTTCAAGCTTTGTAAAATCAATTTTAAGATACTCGAAAAAAAAAAATGTCATAAACATCAATAAAATATTAGCAATTATTGCAATAAAAAATTACTAGAAAGATGATTTTTTCATGTAAAAGTAAAAAAAAAAAAAATAAAAAAAAAAAAAAAAAAAAAAAAAAAAAAAAAAGATGGGAGAGCTTGAGTAAAATAATATATTATAGCTATAGTCAATAAATAAAAATATACAATCGTGTGTACTGCTACTGCTGTTTCCATATTTGCTGTTCCTAAAAAAACGTTTTCAATTTATATTTATAACATTTTTTTCCTACTGTTAATTTTTGTGACTTGTGAGAACTATACAATAAATGCATGATATATGTTTCGGAATGTATAAGACCATGCATATATGCAGCGATGCAATTGGGTCGGCCCATCTGGACGAAGAGTATAATAGTTAATTATATTCAACAATTTATTATTTTTTATAAGATCGACATTTCCATCAAATGAGACCATCAGGCAGTTTTTAAAATCACACAAGTTGACGCTGAATAAAAAAAGTAATAATCTTGATATCGTTAATTTAAAAGGTATATATGCATTACGTTTTAACGACGCGTGCAAATTTTATATAAGTTTCAAAAAATACTTGTGGTTTGAAATGCAAGCATTTTTTAAAAGGGGCATTCACAAAGCCTTAAGGCCACATTTAGGGCTCGATAATTTAAGAACAGAAATTTTGGGTCTGAAAAGCATGCCTAAAATCGGGCTTTAAATTATCGAGCCCTAAATGTGGCCTTATATAGCTAGGGCTTTGTGAATGCCCCTTTAAATGTCCTACAAAACAGTAACAATTAAAGCATTTAATTTGAATGTTTAATTTAATAATTGAATCCCAGCTGTATGCCATGTACAGAAAAATGCAAATAATGAATTGCCTTGCATGAAAATTATGATTTTCCCTTTAAATCCCTACCATCAGTCCAACTTCACAGGATCATATAATAAAATAATGATTATATATTTAATGTATTGGATCATAAAAAAAAAAATCATTTAATTTCAATAACAGAAAACCGAAAACCTCTATTTTTTTTTTTTTTTTTTTTTCAAAGGAATAAACTATCTATGTATATTTGCTTTATAAAAATATTTCAAATCCGGCAACAGCATGTATGTGTAGGTAAAAAGAATTATAATGATGACCATGATGCTATGACTGCGAACTTAAATATTTATCTGTAAAAAAAATGTAATTATTATATATGTAAAACAACAAAATGGTCAAAATTAACAATTAGAAATTAACAATGCAATAATTACTGCATGCAGTATCTTTCAAAGTGAAAACTTAAAGATATGTAACCATAATATATGTACGTACGTGTATCTTTGATGATATTATAGTGCGTACCTAATTTTTTCAAGTCAGCTTGGTAAAAAGTTAATAGTAGCCCTGTAGAAGTGCTGATTTTCATAGGAAACCATGCAGATTTTATTTTTTTTTTAAATTCAATTCGGTACATCAAACACCTAATTTCCACCACAGGGGGGGGGGGGACGGAGGGGGGGGGGGCACGATTGCATGATTAAGTGTCCGCCTTAAATTGTAATCTGGATCGTCTCCAGAGCTTGGGTTTGCTCCTGACTGCCTGCCCATTTATTAAGTGATCCCGAGTGCGCTCGCCATGTGGCTGCAGCTTGCAAGTCGAACACTGTATCGGGAGGTGCTAAGTTAACGTTGGACTTTGTACTGTCTGCCCTGATGATGGTTTTCTGTGGTTGCCCCATCGTCACTCCCAGGCGAATGCCGGGGCAGTTCCTAACACAAAATAAGGCCACAGCCTCCTCCTTTCCTATCATATATCCCACTGTTGTTATATAATACTGTTGTTAAGTTTGATTGCTTTTTATACTTAATAATAAATAAACGACATGCACATAATGAGCAATTAGAAACGAAAAATTTTATTGGCTTAATCGAAAGAAGGGGTTGACGTTGTGAATTGTTTCAGATTTTTTTGTGACCTATAACTAATTTTAATTAATTAATTAAGTTGCATTATTTTGAGAGTGCCGCCTCTCGTGACGCCTCTGACGTCACACCATTCTTGTACTTTTGCACTATAGATGAGATTAGGTGAGAACATGCAGGTATGAAAATCAAAATGGCTGGCGCCACGTTTGAAATTCCCAGCTTCAAATTTTTGAAGTTTTAATGTGGGTTACGTTTGATCAATTTTAGCTTTATTTTGTTCGCATACCACTGAAAAATATGGTTGAAATATGATTTAAAACTTCTATCGGGCCCTAATATTGTTTAATACGTAAAAAGTAGAAAATTATGAGAGACTAACTTCTTACATCAAATTAGTTTGCTTTCTTCCTTTAAATAAAATAATTTACTGATATATGTGGTGTGCTAGTGGGTTAGCCCAGTGGTAAACGCATCAGACTTCAAATTTCGTGGTTGCGGGTTCGATTCTTTCTCCCGGCGGGTTTTTATTAATACATTTTTTTTCTTTAATTTTAATATATTTATGAATTCTAAATTTATAAAATAGTACACCACATATCAGTAAATTATTTTATTTAAAGGAAGAAAGCAAACTAATTTGATGTAAGAAGTTAGTCTCTCATAATTTTCTACTTTTTACGTATTAAACAATATTAGGGCCCGATAGAAGTTTTAAATCATATTTCAACCATATTTTTCAGTGGTATGCGAACAAAATAAAGCTAAAATTGATCAAACGTAACCCACATTAAAACTTCAAAAATTTGAAGCGTGGAATTTCAAACGTGGCGCCAGCCATTTTGATTTTCATACCTGCATGTTCTCACCTAATCTCATCTATAGTGCAAAAGTACAAGAATGGTGTGACGTCAGAGGCGTCACGAGAGGCGGCACTCTCAAAATAATGCAACTTAATTAATTAAAATTAGTTATAGGTCACAAAAAAATCTGAAACAATTCACAACGTCATATTTTTACCCCTTCTTTCGATGATTAAGCCAATAAAATTTTTCGTTTCTAATTGCTCATTGGTGTCTTAGCAATTAACAGCGACGACTATAATTAACAAGGTTTTTAAGGTGACCGAGTGAGAGACGTGTATAACCATTTTTTCCTGTCAAAGCAAAAGAGTGCATCAACTGTGAATAAGCTGGATGTTAACTCTAGCTCTGTTCAGGCAAAGAACGTACTTTGTGTTGATGATCCTGAATTTAATGCGACGGAGTGCGTCGTTGTCTTGTAATATTGAATTACATTCCGTTGACATCATCATCTCCTGAAACAAATCAAAACAGACTTTATAGAACGGTGTGGGTTTTATTTTGGTAGGATTCGAGCATGCTGTATGCTTATAAGTTAGCAATAGAGGCTTCAAGTATTAAATTCAAAAAAGTTTCATATAATTTTAATCTAAAAATTGCCAAGTCGTAGAGAGAGCTTCTCTGTTTTCGTTTCATTACAATTTTGCAAAGTGGGCTTCTAATAACGTCATACATACATAATACATACATATATCGTCGCCTCAGAATGCAAGTCGCGTAAGTACAAAAAAATTTGATGCAACTTGGAACCTTATTTCAATATAACTTAAAGCTCAAAGTCCCATCAAATTTTTTTGTACTTACGCGACTTGCATTCTGAGGTGACGATATATATATATATATATATATATATATATATATATATATATATATATATATATATATATATATATATATATATATATATATATATATATATATACACGTGTTTCATAATTATGCATCATACAATTAAGCATGGAAGTTTTATAACTGGATGTTACTTTTATTTTTTGAGAACCAATATTTTTATATAATACTTCGGTGCAGCCTCAGATCTGCGAAGGGGGGGGGGGGGTGAAGGAATTGGATTAAACATGGGCAATATAAGCATTTCATTTCCCCCACTCCAATTTTTTATAACATTGTTCTTTCAAAAAGGCCCCCCCCCCCCCAAAAAAAAAAATTTGGTTCTCTGGATCCCTGCGCCTGCTGTATGCTACAGTATAACAGATCTTAGTTTACCACTAAACAGCTCAGTAGACTAGACGGCGCCAGATATATCAGCCAATGAAAAGGTGGCCAGCTGACATTCTAGCCTTTTCATTGGCTCATATATCTGGCGCCGTCTAGTCTACTGAGCTGTTTAGTGGTAAACTAATTAAGATCTGTTATACTGTATATAGCTATACTATAGGTCTGTTCGTATGTATACCCTGTGCCATGTACTATGAGCAAGTATAGAAACAAGAATTGTGACATCATTTGCACTGCACTCCCTGTATAGCCCATGCACCATGATATGAGCTGTGACCCGTGTAAGAAAGAGGGGGCAAGAGGTGTTGTGTATAATACACCGAGCAGATGAGTTTTCATGTATGAACAGCTAGCTAGACCTACACTGCAGTATGTGCTTATTAATTGTAATGGCTGCATGGATAGAATTTATCAGATTTCGGTGCTAAAAGTGCATGACAGAGAGCACTAAAAATTAGAATATTATATGCACGCATTTATGCATATATTGTGCATAATATTATAATATAATGACATAATAATATTATAATTAAAAATTATTCATATAATTTTATCATATGCATAATATGTATAAATTAAATAAATGAAGGATATTTATTTGTGATCATTAGAGTTCGCAAAAATATATAGTCTTTCGACAATTTTTAATTTTGAGACTATTGATATTTTTATTGCAGATGTCCGGCCACAGATCTCATGTAACTGAACCAATAGAGCTAATAAAAAAAGAGAACATTTTCGACAATTTTCCTATTTAACGACTATTTTAGAAAACCCGCGCGGCCCGACTATTTTGCGACTTTTCATGTTTTTTTCTTGATTTTACGGTCATTTCTATGGCTGAATTTCCAAAACCTTGCACGTTTCTGTCAATTAAACCATGTGAATCTTGAGCCTGCACATTGTTTTGTTCGAGTAGTCTGTACGTGGTGCCCTGCAAGACATAAATTCTAAAGAAATTAAGGTAGAGATAATACGGATCAGCTGGCCCAATGCTAAAAAAATCCCATTCATAAAAATTATGAAAAAAATTTAAAATGTTCTCCTCTACATCCCCTATCAGTAGGTAAAATATCAGGTATACAAAAACGAGCTAGTTTTCGAGTTATTAATTTTTAAAGTTGACTAATTTAACATGGAGAAATGGAACTTCCATGTTAAATTGGTCAACTTTAAAAATTAATAACTCGAAAACTAGCTCGTTTTTGTATACCTGATATTTTACCTACTGATAGGGGGTGTAGAGGAGAACACTTTAAATTTTTTTCATAATTTTTATGAATGGAATTTTTTTAGCATTGGGCCAGCTGATTTGTATTATCTCTACCTTAAAGTCAATTTTTCACGTATTTTCTTCTTACCCCCCCCCTCCCCCTCCCGGAAGAGGAAGACGAGACCACCCACTAGCCACTATAATAGTGATCGAGATATTGCTTTCATGTCACGTTTTTGGCATTATTTATAGAATACAGTACTTGATTTAAGTCCCCAGAAACTTCTCATTGCAATTTCACCGACTCCGAGACTCGTATGAACCGTTAATTTATCGTTAAACACCCAATTTCATCATTTTTGGACCGACTATTAAAACTATTTTGCGAAAAATAATTAAGCGACTTTTTACGCGCGCGATCACCATTTTGTTAAAAATAGAGACTATTTTTGCGACCTCCAGTGATCATCCAGTTAAAATGCGTTAATTGAGGAAAGAGCCATGTACCGCGTACTTCACAAAAAAAAAAAAACATTCTTTGCAATTTAAAACTTGGAACCTTCTAGAAGAGATTATGCGTCTGCATTTTATTATAATTCTTTCGGCCGCATATTATGAGGAATGAATGCATGTAATGCATTTATATTGTATGTATGTATCATATATTATGATTTAGCACACATATATATATGATACGTATACAGTACAGTATGCATAGATGATCTGAAGCAATCTTCAATGCAATATCTTATTATTACTCGCAAAACGCATGCAGCCTAGGACACCCCACGAGGCCGAGACTCCATTCTCACGAGGACTCCCAAAGACTACTGAAAATTCACAATTTACAAGATTTCTAAACTCATAAAATATATTACTCACGTCAATGAAACTGCAGCTCGACTCTATAATGGGCTCTGTGAATTTAACATCACCGTCCATTTTAATCCAGATATTTGATTAAAACATGACATCAAAATGATGCAATCCATACAGGCATGGATTGAAAATGGAAGAACAAAGCAACCAACGAAAGCAACAAAGAACAAAGCGGAACAAAAAAATGCAAGCACGAACCCACACGAACAAAACAGAAAAAAAGGCTCAGCGAATCAAAGTGCGTAATTTCTGTGACATCACGACATCTAAGCAACTGAGCACTCTGATTGGATAAAAAACAATAAAAAGCTTTGGGATGTAGCTTTGCCGGCGGCCCAAATATTTGTATTTTTGGCCCCCAAGCGGTAGTTTCAGGAAGTTATCATAAAACTGTGCGTAATATTTTATGAGCTTTGGTGAAAAAACTCATGTGACCATTTTTAATCGGCACGGCGCGGTCTAGCGCGGTAAGAACCGGCAATGCAGCACCCGTCACGGCACAGAATAACGATCGACGCGCTACTGGAACTGGTGGCTATTTCAGGAAGGTTTTTCACACGTTTTGTAATTTGTAAGTATTTCGTTACATAAAGAAGATACATCGCCTTGATACCATGGGGATGTAGCTTTGCCGGCTTCTTCTTCTTCTTGTCGTTCTTGTTTCGTTTTTGAGAATAAGCCGTTGTTAAACAGCTATACACCCAGGTACTAAGTAAGTTTGGACTATGTTGTGGTAATACTTATGTAAATTGTTCATGTGGTTAAGAATTTAAAAAAGGTAAAAGGGTTGAAAATGGATGAACAATGGATAGGGTGATTATGGGACGAGGGACGCAAGGTGATAATGGGAAGCGGGACAGCGTGCCACTTCTTGCCGCCGACCACGTTTTACCGTGGAACAACCAAGACCACGCAGGGAATTGGATGAATTTGTTGGCCGTTGACTATGTGGTGTGGGGTGGGATAATGTTGGTTGATGATGTGGCGCCAACATGAAGGATGTCACAGGTAGTTTGAAATTCTCAACGTGTTGGGACCTGTAGCCCAACCGTGAGCAGGTCGAGCAGGATCAAGAGTAGTGATTATGGGGGTGCGGTGAGGCGAAAAGTGATAATTATGAATCAAATTGGCTGAGGAAAAGGATAGAGATCAAGATGATTAATAAATAGATAGGATGGGATAGTTACCAGGATGAGGACAGACAATTTGAGCGGAGCGTCGGACGACAGTGTTGCAAGCACTCAGCCATTTTGGACGATCTCCCGCTTTGCCGGCGGCCCAAATATTTGTATTTTTGGCCCCCAAGCGGTAGTTTCAGGAAGTTATCATAAAACTGTGCGTAATATTTTATGAGCTTTGGTGAAAAAACTCATGTGACCATTGTTAATCGGCACGGCGCGGTCTAGCGCGGTAAGAACCGGCAATGCAGCACCCGTCACGGCACAGAATAACGATCGACGCGCTACTGGTGGCTATTTCAGAAAGGTTTTTCACACGTTTTGTAAGTATTTCGTTACATAAACGACATAAAGAAGATACATCGCCTTGTTGATACCGCCTTGATAAAAAGTGAAACAGTTTACGCACCAAATTTGAAAATCAAGGTGGCTGGATAGTAATATTAGTAATTAGCAGCTAGGGCAGTCTACTGCCCTGGTAATTAGTATCAAGCCACCTTGTTGAAAATAAGCAATCTTGACATCTCATACATCTTGTGGTGAAATTATAAACTAGCTACTTCAAAGCATGGGAAAATAATGATTTTTTTTTTCATGTGATTTGATTGATATCCCTTATGAAAATGATGGATCCAGTTGGATCCAATTTTGCTGGATCCAGTTGGAACCAATTTTGGGCAGAACTCCCTGACCCGACTGGATCCAACTGGATCCAGCTTGACCCGATTGGATCCATCCCGACCGACTCCGATCAGCTGTTTCCCACCTTCGTCATCCTACTCATCAAAGAAATGATTAATTGCACAATTAATAATTACGCTGTACTCTCTTTAAAGCAATACAAATTAGATAAATATTTTTTTTTTATTAAAATTACATAAATATTGAGTGCGTTTGAATTCACGGGCCAGCCCGGGCTGGCCCGTTCTGTGTAAAATGGCGGTGACCTTGGTCGCCTGGTATGAAACGTCATAATGTCGTCATAATTAGTTCCCAGTCTGTCCGCTAGGTCTCAGGCGCACTGTAGAGTCCGCCCGCATCAGCCTGGGCCAGCCAGGAAGTGATGTCATGAGAGGAGGAAAAATGGCCGCCGGGCTGGCCCCACTTGACGACAAAAAACGCTTCAGCCCAGGCCAGCCCGGGCTGGCCCGTGAATTCAAACGCACTCATTAACAGATTTTTAAGTTATAACGGACTGTTGTAGCGCTGCATCGTGTCCACCAGCATAGGCTTGCTGCAGGGGGACTCCATGGTCAACAATAACGTAACATTACAGCCCTCTCGGTCTCTAAAACCCTGTAACCACAAAGACCCCACAAAGTAAATAGCCCCCAAAACAGCTTAAATAATAAAGAACTAAGTTTAACTTCCCGTATCTGCCTAATATCTTCATTCTTGTCGCACTCAAGTAACTGACCACTTTTCTAACTGTCACCACATTTTTTTCTGTACTGTAGTGTCATCTGGTGGCAGAAGCTCGGAACTATCATTTCCTGACCCGCCTGGATCCAATTGGATCCAGCTGGATCCAGGCTGGAACCAGCTGGATCCAGGCTGGATCCAGCTGGATCCAGGCTGGATGCAACTGGATCCAGGCTGGAACCAGCTGGATCCAGGCTGGATCCAGGCTGGATGCAACTGGATCCAGCCTGACCCGACTGGATCCAATTGGATCCAGACTGGATCCAATTGGATCCAGATTGGATCCACCTTTTTCATAAGGGATATACTTTTGATTTTGATGAATAACAATTTACAGTATATTATAGCAGAGCGTATATACGTACTTGAGTAGGAGGCCAAAACCCAGCCGGCGCGATCGTCATCTGTCGAGACATTAGCCGTCCGGAATTTAAAAAATAACATGCAATATGTAATCGGGAGGAAATATTTTTTTTTAAATATTTACTTGATATTAATGAAGGTGTCTTGTAGTGCGATAATACTTCAATGTAGTCTCCCGTTTGCTAAAATTATTTTATTTAGTTCATAAATATCATACTTCTTGAGAAATAAGACGGTAAAGTTAGGGCGGGAACTTGGTTCTATCTTCCAAGCTTTAGTAATGTATCATGACGTCACGAAATATTGAAATTACAAAAGTATTTGAATCAACTTTCATACATTATTTTCGATGTAGTAAATAACTTTACTTGATATATACAAAGTATATATAGAAAATGCAATTAAGTAAAGTGAAAGTCACTCGCTATGAAGAAAGGCTT
Source organism: Siphlonurus alternatus (assembly GCA_949825025.1). Lineage (NCBI taxonomy): Eukaryota > Metazoa > Arthropoda > Insecta > Ephemeroptera > Siphlonuridae > Siphlonurus > Siphlonurus alternatus. The sequence continues at coordinate 9,489,914 of OX463778.1, forward strand.
TCAATGTTCATATGACGTCATCGCCAGTAAACTGACTTTTATTACTTCGCGCATGCCGGCGCATGCGCAGATGTAACAGAAGTAGCAGAAGTCGGGTTCATAAAAGTTTAATTTAAGTGTATTAAGGTAGAGATAATATGGATCAGCTGGCCCAATGCTAAAAAAATCCCATTCCTAAAAATTATGAAAAAAATTTATAATGTTCTCCTTAACATACCTTATCAGTAGGTAAAATATCAGGTATACAAAAACGAGCTAGTTTTTTAGTTATTAATTTTTAAAGTTGACTAATTTAACATGGAAGTTCCGTTTCTCCATGTTAAATTAGTCAACTTTAAAAATTAATAACTCGAAAACTAGCTCGTTTTTGTATACCTGATATTTTACCTACTGATAGGGGATGATGTAGAGGAGAACATTTTAAATTTTTTTCATAATTATTATGAATGGGATTTTTTTAGCATTGGGCCAGCTGATCCATATTATCTCTACCTTAATATTGTTTTTGCGTGAAAAAAAAGTCGTGTAAGATTAAACTATATTAGAGTTAAACTTGTTTCATTTTGAAAACTCTAGCATACAGCTTAATTGTCGTATTATAAACCGCGACCAAAGTGAAGTCCTCTCCCATTTGATTACACGCAAACCTGCTGCTCAGTAGGACGATCACTATTGAAAAGTGGGCGCGGTCGTGTTGTGGCCTTCTACTCAAGTTCGCTCTGATTATAGCCCTGCAACCTTTAATAAATTTTATTTTCAATTTAATTACAATTGATCTGCTTTTACATTGTAATGTAATAACGTTTTAAATTTTATATCTGGATAAAAAAAATATATTGCCTGAGAGCTGAGAGCTTTTAAAATTTCCCTGTACGTGTACTGTATGCATCCACAATTTAATTACCAATACCAATACAAAAGTCAAACCCAGCTTCTACAAACACAAAAAAACATTTTGCTTATTTGCGGGTTTGTAGGATTCGTCGGCTTAATCATGTAAAAATAAAAAAAACATTAAAAACAAAAGTTTCTTTTTGCATAAAAAATACTTGCAATAAGAGCAGAGATTTTGTAAATACATTTCGATACATTTTTTTATATATAATTTTCGCGCGCTGCCCACCCACATAAAACTTTTTTCCTTCTATCACATTTCTTTTTATTATAAAAGAAATGTGTTAGAACTTTATTCTAAAACATTTCTTTGTTTCAATAAGAAATGTTTTAGATGTCTTCACATTTTTAACATTGGTAGAAATGATGTAGAATAAATTCTATTCTACTACATTTCTTATTCATTTATGGTGCTGATTTATTACTTCCTTTAAACCATAAAACAAACTCTTCTACAATATTTCTTTCTTCATTTTGAAGAATTTATTATTATATTTATATATTTATTTAAATTCTATATATATTCTATTCATGGCTGTATTGTTTAAAATCAATTATAGCTCATTTGCATTAGCAATAATTGTAATGTAAGTTACACCACTCAATTCCTAAATTTTTTCTTAATAATTTGCATGTTTTAAAAATTTAAAAATATTAAACTGACTACTTTTTATTTTTGAAGTCACCGAGATTTGAACCTGCAGCCCTGCCTAACTTTCAATTCTAACGTTTTTTTTCCTACCTGACACCGACGTCTAACCCCCTAGGACACGCACGCTCGCATGTAAGAAGAAGGAAAAAGAGAGGCATCTCAAGTAAAACAAAAACGTATGCAACTGGTATGCATCACGTATAAATCTGGTATGGAACGGGCTAAAAATGTATGCAATACGGTTGGAACACGTATCCCCTAGTCGAAAAATAAAGGCAGTAGTCAAGTGGTGACTACTGCTAAGTGATAATTTGAGCAGTGGTCAAGTAGTCACTGCCCAAGTGGTCGCAAGTAGTCACTTTCAAGTAGTCACCAGTAGTCACTTTCAAGTAGTCACCAGTAGTCACTTTCAAGTAGTCACCAGTAGTCACTTTCAAGTGGTCACCAGTAGTCACTTTCAAGTAGTCACCAGTAGTCACTTTCAAGTAGTCACCAGTAGTCGATTTCAAGTGGTCAAATTAAACGGTTTTTTAGTATTTTCTCGCGATATATCCGTCTATCATCACGATGCAGTTTTTTCCCGTTTAAGCCAACAGATAGATAAATTATAACTGGAACAAGTAAAGAAATTATTCTTTCACATTTTTAACTTGAATTATTAAAATGTAATTATAATACTTTTTAATAATTCAAGATAAAAACGTGACAAACAAATAGGACGAGAAACATCTATAATATACATACCAATTTTACGCTCCATGCAATAAAAACATTTACTTTTTTTTTAAAACTTTTTAAAAAAAAAAAAACTTTTTAAAACATTTACTTTATTAAATTATTCCTAACTTATTAATTTTAATTTAATTTCCTAAGTATTTTTTTAATTTTTTACAGCAAAATGAAAGAATAATATATTTTAATTCATACTTTATAAATATATAATAAAAAAAAATATATATAAAAAAAAACCACGTTGATTATTAAAGATTTATAATTATTAATATAATAAATAAAATACATAATAAAATATGAACATCTTTGAAGAATAATTACCAACGGCTTTCATCTCGGCGTCTTTTTTATCAAGTTCCAAGAGCCGATAAACATTGATTGTTTAAGGCTACCTAGAACAAATAATTTGACACAAAGTAACGAGAATTTTAATAAATAACATTTCATAATACGTTTTAGGTACTGAAAAGGTACTTATCTGATGTAAAACTGCTTGAAAAACAAATTGTTCCGGGAGCTCTGCACACACAACCCCGTCTCACATGTGTTTAGTGCCACCATTTTAGATAATTTTCTTCATCACGAGAACCCCGTACAATTGACTACTTGGTAAGTGATCACTTTCTTAAGTAGTCAGAATTTTGTGACAACTAATTAAGTAGTCAAATGCTAAGTGGTCATGATGTTTCGACTACTTGCATAAGTAGTCACAAAATTCTGACTACTTACCAAGTGATCAAGATTTTATGAACACTGAGCGCCGACTACTTGCATAAGTAGTCACAAAAATCTGACTATAACTTATACGAAGTGGTCGAGATTTTATGAACACTGAACGCCGACTACTTGCATAAGTAGTCACAAAATTGTGACTACTTACCAAGTGGTCGAAATTTTATGAACACTGAGCGCCGACTTCTTGCATAAGTAGTCACAAAATTCTGACTACTTACCAAGTGGTCGAGATTTTATGAACACTGAACGCCGACTACTTGCATAAGTAGTCACAAAATTCTGACTACTTACCAAGTGGTCGAAATTGTATGAACACTGAGCGCCGACTACTTGCATAAGTAGTCACAAAATTCTGACTACTTACGAAGTGGTCGAGATTTTATGAACACTGAGCGCCGACTACTTGCATAAGTAGTCACAAAATTCTGACTACTTACCAAGTGGTCGAGATTTTATGAACACTGAGCGCCGACTACTTGCATAAGTGGTCACAAAATTCTGACTACTTACCAAGTGATCGAGATTTTATGAACACTGAGCGCTGACTACTTGATTCAGTGGTCCGACTACTTAACAAGTGGTCAAGATTTTGAACACTGAGCACCTGAGCACTTGACTCAGTAGTCCGACTACTTGACCCAGTAGTCTGACTACTTGTTTTAAGTAGTCAACTACTTGTTTTAAGTCGTCAACCACTTGACTACTAGACTCATTTTTTGACAAGGGTCAGCACGTATGCACAGCAAAAACGCAAAATCCTCTAGTATGCAACAAGGTTGGACGGACTGGGTTGCAACACACTTGCACATTCTCTAGTATGCAACTAGGTTGGACGACTGGGTTGCAACACACTTGCACACCCTACTCTCGGTTGGAACTCACTTGCACACAAAAATCTCGGTTGGAACTCTCTTGTATTTTTTCTCAACTCCCTTCTAGTTTGCAACTCGTATGCAATGTGTACGTGACCTTAAACTTCCTTCAAAAAACCGTTAAACGTATGGAAACTCGTATGCATCAATTTGAAGATTCATTCCTAGCTGTGTAAAAGATGGCTTGCCATTGGTTTAGAAGTAATGTTAAAAAAATTTCAGCTCTTTTTAAACCAATAGAATTTGTTGTTGCATACCCTTTAACTTTAACATTCCAAACACGAAGGCAGCAAGCTGCAAGCAAGCAGCAGAGCAGCCATGGACTCCGAGCAGAGCGGACATATTATAATGCTGTTGCTATAATATAATATTATTATAGCAAGGAATCAGGTAAACATTACCCTGACTCCACGGCACAGTAGGGCACAATTGGGCACAGTTAAGGTTCACAGTTAGGTAAGCTGTAATGCCCATGAGTATCCAGTAGGGCACAGTGTTTATATTAGGTACCCCAGAGCATCCTAGCTTTCTAAACTTGGCGTAACTTGGCACATTGAATACACTCTTTGAAGTTGTATCGACTATGAACTAGAAGGGGCTTAAATGATGCTTTAATTGATATATATAATATCCAACTGATATTTTTTTTCATTAAATAAACTACATTGGCAATATATCTAATTATTATCAAATTTATTTATTAATTTTGGACTTTGAAAAAATTTATACCCGGATGGTAGCGCCATCTGTTTCTAAAAAATTGAAGTAAGAAAAAAAAAAGCAACATACAACATATGATATGGGTGTCATTGTCAACAAAAACAGAGATGCTGTCTCTTTTTTATTGGAAAAGTCTGCTTTGCAGTCTTTAAAGAAGGTAAGAAATATATTAAAAAGTATATTGAAATAGCAAAGTTCTTTTTTTTCTAATAAATTGCTTCTTTTTTACAGTGATTATTACAAATTCTAACATCATGAGAGGCCCTATCATAGCTTTTCTTTCTCCAGCCCAGCCCGCCCCCTTGAATTCTCTCTTTTCTTTCAACACTGAGGAAGTTATGCCCAGGCTAGCTACTTATGTGGTGAGTTAAATATTTACAAAATCTTTTCATATGTGTGTTATAATCTCATTTTCATAATTTTACAGGCAATGAATTCAACTCTGCTGCATGAAATGCTGATTAGTGGATTCTATCACCAGACATCATGGCCGCCAATATGCGGGATAGAGACAAAAGAGTTGCAGCTGCTAGCATCAATGTTTTAATTTTTTATGCTAGAGTACTCTGTTAATTACCATGATAAAATAAAAATATTTAAAAAACTACATTTTTTTAGTAATACGTTAACTTAATTAGCTTTAATGAAATGAAAAAATAAAAAATTAATAAGGAGAAGGGGCGGGGGAGAGCTACCAAGTCTAAACCATTGGTCGAACTGTGATTTTCACAGTTCGGCCATTTTGTGAGAATCACAGTTCAGCCAAGTGTCTTTGACTAGGTACCTCTGTGAATTTCACAATTGCGCCGAAGCACAAGGGGATTAACAACCGGGCTGCCAAGTTCAAATTACAATGTTAATAGAACACAAGATTGAACTTGGCACCTAACTGTGCCCAACTGTGCCGTGGAGTCAGGGTACAATTAATATAATTTTATAAATATACTCATTTTAACTTTTATGTATATACATAGTTTAATGCATTACAGTACAATTTATAACTGCATGCAAATTCATTTAAATTCAAACTTTAATTTTCTATTTGTCAATTTTACTATTAAAATTGATCATTATAAATATTATTAATAAAAATTACTCTGTAAAATTACATGGATAAATTAAATTTGATCTGATTCTCCATAATTATAAGTACTTACTATATTATACCTTTGAATGATTAATATATATAGTAATAATAAAATAGATATAATGTAATCAAAGATGTATATTATGTATTTTAATTATCTTCTCTTATATGTTTTTAGTGGAGGAGCTGGAATGCATGCAGCAGCATCTAGCATATTCGAAAAAATAAAATCATCTGATGACCTGATGCTGAAAATTCCCATCCATGCAGAAAGAACTCTATAGCTGAAGGCCGGCCGGTCGCCATTATGGCAAAGTTTAGTTGCACGTGGAGAATAAATTGTAGGGGAAACAGGAAGTAGGCGGGAGGGGCGGAAATGGAGGAGGGGGCAGGGGACGCTACTATTGTGCAAACCAGTTGCAATTGAATTGCAAACCAATCCATACGAGTTTACCACGTGGCCAAGGCCCTGTAGTAAAAATGGTTGGAACACGTATGCACGTATGTAAACTGGTATGCACGTATGTAAACTCGTCTGTAACTACAGTTAAACAAGCCTTAGATTACGCCTGAGATCACAGACTAGACGTCGCCAAGGCGTAGTAATCTTAATTTTTTAAAAATGTCCCACAACAAGGTTATTTTAAACTATGGAATTTTTTAAAAATATTACATGCTTCTATAATATGTATAACTATTGGAAAAAAGTATAAAAAAGTAAGTTTAATTTGATTTCAAAATCGCGTCGCCACCACTTCGACCACTTTGCACCTCTTCCAGACGAAAGCCTGGGGCCAGTGGGGCCGCATGGAGCCGCTGTTGTGACAACACGTCGACACCAAAAATGCTAAAAACTTGAAAAAAAGTGGTGAAATTAAAAAAAATAGGCACCCTTACGCATTTAAAAGTAACATTCTGGATTTATTATAGCTTCTGGAGGCGTATATAGACGTATATTCCGATCTGTCTTTTATTTTAAAACGAACGCCTTTTTTCAGCTCAGCTGATCGGTTTAGTTCGATTCGGTTCGATTTAATTAATCGATTTCGAGCTCCTGTGACGTCACATTAACAAAAATCATGGCAGCGTGCCTTTTCTGTTCTGGTTTTAAAGTTCGCTAAATTAATGAACATTAAACCATGATGTCAGTACTAATAATAGGTTAAAAGTGTATTAGATACTTGGGATGGCCGCTAGGCAAGTGGATTGCCGCGCCCACGGCCGTGGCGTTCTCATAAACCGGCAAACTAAACTAGGGACGTGATGTTTTTTTCTAATCGAGCGCCTATCGTTAAAAAATGAAGATCGTAACGCAAAACGGTACTATTTTCTATTCAAAATGTCTTCCATACGTAAACTAAGGTTTGTGATACTGTATTCTGAAATAATGTGACGTCATCTGGTATGGATTTGTTTCAATTCCATACTTCGAACAAACCTTTTTCCATACCAGTTTTTGCCATAGCATTAACATAGGATTTCCATACCAGATTTATACGAGATGCATACCAGTTGCATACGTTTTCGTTTTACTTGAGATATAAGTTAGAAGTTTCTTGAGGGGTGGGAAAATTCAAACTGATAACTTCAGATCTCTGCTGACCCTAGTCGAAAAATAAAGGCAGTAGTCAAGTGGTGACTACTGCTAAGTGATAATTTGAGCAGTGGTCAAGTAGTCACTGCCCAAGTGGTCGCAAGTAGTCACCAGTAGTCACTTTCAAGTAGTCACCAGTAGTCACTTTCAAGTAGTCACCAGTAGTCACTTTCAAGTAGTCACCAGTAGTCACTTTCAAGTGGTCACCAGTAGTCACTTTCAAGTAGTCACCAGTAGTCACTTTCAAGTAGTCACCAGTAGTCGATTTCAAGTGGTCAAATTAAACGGTTTTTTAGTATTTTCTCGCGATATATCCGTCTATCATCACGATGCAGTTTTTTCCCGTTTAAGCCAACAGATAGATAAATTATAACTGGAACAAGTAAAGAAATTATTCTTTCACATTTTTAACTTGAATTATTAAAATGTAATTATAATACTTTGTAATAATTCAAGATAAAAACGTGACAAACAAATAGGACGAGAAACATCTATAATATACATACCAATTTTACGCTCCATGCAATAAAAACATTTACTTTTTTTTTAAAACTTTTTTTAAAAAAAAAAACTTTTTAAAACATTTACTTTATTAAATTATTCCTAACTTATTAATTTTAATTTAATTTCCTAAGTATTTTTTTAATTTTTTACAGCAAAATGAAAGAATAATATTTTTTAATTCATTATACTTTATAAATATATAATAAAAAAAAATATATATATGAAAAAAAAAAACACGTTGATTATTAAAGATTTATAATTATTAATATAATAAATAAAATACATAATAAAATATGAACATCTTTGAAGAATAATTACCAACGGCTTTCATCTCGGCGTCTTTTTTATCAAGTTCCAAGAGCCGATAAACATTGACTGTTTAAGGCTACCTAGAACAAATAATTTGACACAAAGTAACGAGAATTTTAATAAATAACATTTCATAATACGTTTTAGGTACTGAAAAGGTACTTATCTGATGTAAAACTGCTTGAAAAACAAATTGTTCCGGGAGCTCTGCACACACAACCCCGTCTCACATGTGTTTAGTGCCACCATTTTAGATAATTTTCTTCATCACGAGAACCCCGTACAATTGACTACTTGGTAAGTGATCACTTTCTTAAGTAGTCAGAATTTTGTGACAACTAATTAAGTAGTCAAATGCTAAGTGATCATGATGTTTCGACTACTTGCATAAGTTAGTATTATAGTCACAAAATTCTGACTACTTACCAAGTGATCAAGATTTTATGAACACTGAGCGCCGACTACTTGCATAAGTATTATAGTCACAAAAATCTGACTATAACTTACGAAGTGGTCGAGATTTTATGAACACTGAACGCCGACTACTTGCATAAGTAGTCACAAAATTCTGACTACTTACCAAGTGGTCGAGATTTTATGAACACTGAACGCCGACTACTTGCATAAGTAGTCACAAAATTCTGACTACTTACCAAGTGGTCGAAATTTTATGAACACTGAGCGCCGACTACTTGCATAAGTAGTCACAAAATTCTGACTACTTACGAAGTGGTCGAGATTTTATGAACACTGAGCGCCGACTACTTGCATAAGTAGTCACAAAATTCTGACTACTTACCAAGTGGTCGAGATTTTATGAACACTGAGCGCCGACTACTTGCATAAGTGGTCACAAAATTCTGACTACTTACCAAGTGATCGAGATTTTATGAACACTGAGCGCTGACTACTTGATTCAGTGGTCCGACTACTTAACAAGTGGTCAAGATTTTGAACACTGAGCACCTGAGCACTTGACTCAGTAGTCCGACTACTTGACCCAGTAGTCAACTACTTGTTTTAAGTCGTCAACCACTTGACTACTAGACTCATTTTTTGACAAGGGGAGATGATTATACAATATAATATACCGCGCGTGTATTATATAAAAAATATGCAAAAAGGTTTTTACTTAATTCTCCATCATAATTTAATTAAGACTCTTGAACGAAAGTATAAAAATCATTTGAATCTGATCAATGCATTAATTAATTATATTATTATAGTAATTATCAGTCAAATGATTTTTCAAAATTAAATTTAATATGAAAAATTGTTATTAATGCATTAAATTTATAAACATGTTTAAAATTTAAGTTTAGCTTTATTAAAATATATTAATTATTATTATAATTATACGTTATAGCAAACAATTATTGAATGCACACCTTGCCGACCCATCATAAATTATCCAGTAAAAAATAATAGAGGGGAAGGGGGTCTAAAAATTCTAATTACATATAATTATATACATAATATTATATATATATACATAATATTATATATATATATAATATATATATATATATATATATATATATATATATATATATATATATATATATATATATATATCAAATTATATAAATGCAATGATCAATATATAATCAATGATCGATCAATATAATATATATACAATAATATATCAATATATACAATATTAAATTTATTGATACATTATTGTACACATTAGTACACATGCATGACACAGTTAATTAAATATTCAACAATACCATAGATTGCAATTTTCAATTAGTGCCATGGAAATAAAAGAACATAATTATGAGCTGATATAAACAAAATTATATATTATATATCTGAAATTTTTCTATGTTGTATAACAATTTTAGATTAATTGCATCTTTTTTTTTTTTTCTTTTTTAATGAAATATAATTTATGTACCATTCAAAAATATTTCTACCATGTTATTCCTGAATAAATCCATAATTGAAAATATTTAGAAGAGTACACCTAAAAAAATATGCTCTTACAATGTTAGTTCTAAAGATATTCTATTTTATTTTTCATATTTTATGGCCCTACTTTTGTATCCTTCATAATTTTTTTCCCCTAATTCTAAATATTTTCTGCTTGAATTTTCTTCTTTAAATAAAACAGAACACATTAGGAATATCTTTTACACATTCCAAATATATTCTACGAAAAAGAATTTATTTTATTTATTTCATAATAATTGAACAGAAATATCATAGAACGGTAAACAAAGGAACAGAAAACCCTTGGAAAGTGTGAAAAGTCACAAAATTTATGATAGAAATGTTCAGAAATGTGCCTGAAAATATTTAGACTGCTTTTTAATGTGTTAGAAATGCATATTTTTACAAAAAGAAATGCATTAGAGCGAAAAATGTTTTATGTGGGCAGAGAATAAAGCCCAGATCGCCGCCAAACGCATCTCGCGATCGTCCAAAATGGCTGAGTGCTTCATTGCAACACTGTCGTCCGACGCTCCGCTCAAATGACAAGCTTCAACTTAAAAATGCCGCAGCGCCGCATTCTGACATCGCTCCATAAGGTTTGTTAGGAGAAAAATCTTAATTATTTTTTCATTCAAATTCTATGCTGCACAAAATCTCGAATATTTTTTATGTCGTGTAAAGTGATCTTTCCCGTGGCTCATATGAATTATTAATCTTGCCCTTCATAAGAACCACCGAAAAGAATTAAAAACCAGGTACCGCTGGGCGTTAAAGGATAGGAAGCTTGATAGAACATGTCGTCGCGCGCAGTTCGCGCGCTAGATTTTCATTGGCTGAGAGAATTGTGTCGTCAATATTAAAGCTTCTCATTGTCTGTCCTCATCCTGTGGTAACTATATCCCCATCCTATCTATTTATTAATCATCTTGTTCTCTATCCTTTGTTTCATCAGCCAATTTGATTCATAATGGACAACATACATGAAAATTTTTTATTGCAGAAATGAATAGAAGGTACCAAATTATGCTACTCTGAATTTTTTCAGATTTTTTTGAGACCCAGAACTATTTTTAAATAATTATTGAAAGTGCAGCCACGCCCCCTGGAGGCGTCCAGTCTCCATCCTTTTTATTAAGGCTGCAGGGGTGCCAACTGAAATCACAGGACTTTCAATAATTATTTAAAAATAGTTCCAGGTCTCAAAAAAATCTGAAAAAATTCAGAGTAGCATAATTTGGTACCCTCTATTCATTTCTGCAATAAAAAATTTTCATGTATGTTGTCCATTATCACTTTTCGCTTCACCGCACCCCCATAATCACTACTCTTTATTGATCCTGCTCACGGTTGGGCTACAGGTCCCAATTAACACGTTGAGAATTTCAAACTACCTGTGACCTGTGACATATCCTTCATGTTGGCGCCACATCATCATCCCACCCCTCAACGACCAACAAATTCATCCAATTCCCTGCCGTCCCTGCGTGCATGGTCTTGGTTGTTCCACGGTAAAACGTGGTTGGCGGCAAGAAGTGGCACGCTGTCTCGCGTCTCCCTTATTCCCATTATCACCTTGCGTACCCCCTACGAAAATTTGGAGTCTAGACTGGATCCAGTCTAGATCTAATTGGGCTGGATCCAGACTGGGTCCAAAAAAAAACATCCAAAACTGGATCCAGACTGGATCCAGCCTGGTTTGGGTCCAGCCCGGGTCTAGCCTGGATCTAGCGCAAGTGTATTCTAGACCAAATTTTCAAATTTAAATCTTGCCCTAATTAATTAATTAATTAATTAATTATCATCCCCCAGGTAATTTATGCAAATCCCCCCCCCCCCCCAACTATGTACGTACATAATATATCCATGTGTGCTGTCTCGTCGCATACACCTATAGGGACCTCCTATGTCTTACGGCCAGGGAGTTGATCAGAGTTTTGCTGTTTCTGGGAGTGGCGGAGCTGCTAAATGTTCATAATTAATAAATAGTGAACATTAATTAAGAATGGAAAAGTTAATATCATTATTAAAATACACCATAAATTATTATTAAGCTAGTATTACACAATTCAACTTATTTGCATACAATTTTTTCTTACAATTAAGAATGTCCATTCAATTGTTTGTATTGAGATGACATTTGGTTGTATGCGAATTTGTACCGTGTAACACAGGTTTACAGCATAAAAATAATTTATGTGTGAATATTATTCATAATTATAAAATAAGACAATAATTATTTTTTGGTTTCCTTTGTGTATCTGGTTTAATTATACTAATATAGTACTCAAATAATTTTATTATTACATATGAAGTGAGAAAGTATAAATTTTCCAATTACTGTCGCCGTCATTAGTCTGTGTGCTACGATTTTGGAGTATTGTAGCTGAGAGCTGAATTGGGGTAGCGTAGACGATATTAAAAAATACTGGCGCATGTACTCGTAGAATCTTATTCTTTGTAAGGAAATATTAATTGTATACTATTGGAGCAAAAATTAAAAATTTGGCGAATTTTTTTATAACGCAAGGTCGGGTAAAATCAACGGTCTTTCCGAGTACCTCGGGTTTAAAAATTCACAATAAATTAAGTTTTGTAACAATGAAAACTTTAACCATAATTTAAGTTTTTACCTTTTTACTGAATAATAATAAAAAATTTAATCGGCAAAGTTGTCTTTAATGCAATGATGTAAGTTTATTTTCATAAATTAATTAGTTAATTTTTAATTCATCAATTAAAAACTAGGAAATCGATCTCCTTGGAAAAAAATTTTTACGGAAAATCAAGTATGCCATCCTAAGGGTACTAATATTAGCCAACTTTAATGGGGAGCACATTTTTTATTTAAGCCTTCGTTAATTTTTAATGAATTTTGTTCCCTATGACATCATCAGACCCCCGTTAATTGGAAATAAAATTAATTAAAAATTAATAATGAAGGCTTAAATAAAACATAATCTTCCCATAAAGGTTGAATTGTATTAGCACCCTTAGGATTGCATACTTGATTTTCCGGAAAAATGTTTTTCCAAGGAGAAGATTGATTCCTTAGTTTTTAATTAATAAAAAAATAACTAATTAATTTATGAAAATTAAACTGATATCAATGCATTTCTGACAATTTGGCCGGTTTATTTTAAATAAATATATTAAATTTTTCGTTGTTACAACTTAATTTTTTAATTTTCTGTGAATTTTTAAACCCGAGGTACTCGGAAAAAACGTTGATTTTACCCGACCTTGCGTTATAAAAAAATCGCCAAAATTGTAATGTTTGCTCTAAGAGTATATAATTAACATTTCCTTACAAAGAATATAAGACTCTACGTGTGTCAGTATTTTTTAATATTGTCTACGCCAATTGAGCTCTTAGCTACTACATTCCAAAGTCGGAGCGCACCGACTTATGGCGACATCATTAAACCCCCGTTAATAGGAAACAAAATTAATGAAGAATTAACGAAGGCTTAAATAAAAAATGAGCTTCCCACAAAAGTTGAATAATATTAGTACCCTTAGGATGACATACTTGATTATCCAAAAAAATTCTTTTTCCAACGAGATCGATTTCTTAGTTTTTAATAATTTAAATATTAACTAATTAATTTAATTTAACTAATTAATAAACTTACACCATTGCATTAAAGCCAATTTGGCCGGCTAATTTTAAATTTTGTGTTGTCATAACTTAATTTCTTAATTTCCTGGGAACTGAATTTTTAAACCCGAGGTACTCGGAAAAACCGTTGATTTTACCCGACTTGCGTTATAAAAAAAAAACGCCAAAATTTTAATGTTTGCTCTAAGAGTATAAAATTACAATTTACTAACAAAGAATAAGATTCTACGTGTGCCAGAATTTTTTCATGTTGTCTACGCCAATTGAGCTCTCAGCTACAACACTCCAAAGTCAGAGTGCACCGACTTATGATGGTGACAGTAAGGTTAATACAGTATAATGTCGATCAACTGTTTGACATTGTCCTCTTTGATTAACATGTAAACCTTATCAAATTCTCAAATATTCTAATTTTTTTTAAGCAGATATTAGTGCCTAAAACTCAGTAGAAAAAGTTTCAAAACAATTTTACGAACTAATTTTTTTAAACTAAGATTTTTGTTTGTCTCTCCTTGGGAAAGTAATATGATGAAAATTTAAAAAAGTAATTAAAAAAAAATCGTCTGATTTAATGGTTTTGAAATTTGTTCTATGGCTTTTAGGCACTAATATCTGCCTCTTAAAAAAATTTCAATTTTTTTTTTTTGTGAATTTGCTAAGGTTTACATCAAAGGGTGGAACATTGGGTGATCGACATTATCTCCACCTTAACTGGCATTGGGCTCAGAATAAAGGGCAGTGTAATATAGTGAGGGGATTACACATCCAATACTGTACAAACTAGCAGGTTCCTCGTTCTAATGCTAATCACCCGTTACCTGCATGCCCTCTGGTGTTGTGGTGTTGGTCGGGATAGTCATCTTGGTAGTGGCTAAATCCAGGCCACTGTACACAGGTAGCACTACTACACTGAAATGGTGACAAAAAAAAAAAAAAAAACAGTATTCACTCGCTACCTGCATGCCCCCTGGTGTCGGTCCGTCCGGATAGTCATCTGCGTCTTGGTCATGGCTAGGTCCAGGTTACTGCACACAGGTAGCTACAATATTCAAATGGTGACACAAAAAAGAGTACTCACCCGCTACCTTAAGGTAGAGATAACGTCAATCAGCTGTTCAACGTACTCTCCTTTGATTTACATGCAAACCTTTGCAACTTTACAAAAATTCTGAAATTTTTATGAGAGGCAGATATTAGTCATATTAGTGCCTTAAATCTACAGAAAAAATTTCAAAACAATTTAACGAGCCATTTTCTTTTTTTTTTTTTTTATATTTTTTTTTCCACATATGGCTTTTCCATGGAAAGAAAAGTAAAAAATTATTTAAGAAAAATCAGCTCGTATAATTATTGTTTTGAAACCTTTTCTATATGGCTTTTAAGCACTAAGATCTGGCTGTAAAAAAAATCAGAATTTGCCAATGTTTACATGTTTATCAAAGGAGAGTATGTCAAACAGCTGTTCAACATTATCTCTACTTTAATGCTCCCTGGTGTCAGTTCGGATAGTTGTCTTGGTCCAGGCTAGGTCCAGGTTACTGCATACACAGGTAGCTCTACAACATTCAAATGGTGACACAAAAAAAAAAAAGTACTCACCCGCTACTATAATGCCTCCTGCATGGTGTCGGTCTGGACAGTCGTCTTGGTCATACCTAGGTCCAGGTTACTGCACACAGGTAGCGCTACAACATTCAAATGTCGACACACAAAATGATACTCACCCGCTACCTTAATGCCCCCTTTTGTCGATCCGTATAGTCATATTGGTCGTGGCTAGGTCAAGGTTACTGCACACAGGAAACATTCAAATGGTGACAAAAAATGGTCCTCGCTAGCTACCTGCATGCCCCCTGGTGTCGGTCCGGAGTCTCCTGTTGGTCATGCATGTCTATGTTGAAGTTGAAACAGTATATAATGAATTATATGAATAATGAATTATACACATGTTCTTATACATGCTAAACAAAGAGAAAAGACTGGTAATGTGAGCAAAATAAACTCTATAGATAGCTCTTTACACTAAAAACCCTGGCCAATGCACAGTATTAATATTTATGCATACTCAGTACAGTATAAGTAAGAGAATGAAAGAAAAACACTACAGGATATGCATATATATTATACAAAACTAAAAAATAACATGCACACATATAAAAAATCACATACAAATAATAGAAAAATGCTGCAGAATTAATGCCTTATAAATTTTGATCCAAAAGAAGATGAGGCAATTTTTCTGCGGAAAGCCGTGGCAAATTACGAGGTTGCATGCAGTATGCATATGTGAAAGCTCTTTTATGGCAATAAAAAGAGGCATAATGCAGAGAGTATTGTGTATGCATACTGTAATATTAAAGTACAATATGCATATATACCGGTTTGATACAGTAATTACAGTATATATGCATATCATAGTTATTAGGCTCGAACACATAATATGCATACAGTGCAGTACACTACAAATATCAGGCCTAAATATTTAAAAGAACGTTACCTCTGACCATATTATCTTACCGGTATACGTTATCAGTGGGATGAGGATTAGCATTTCGTTCCCAAATACAAATATTCAAAACCTTGGCAGCGTAGGGCCTGTTAGAGGGAAAATGCCACTTGGACAGCAGCATCAGGAACAGAAAAATATTCGAATCAGATTTAACCCTGATAGTTAACATACGGACTTAATACAACAATTATCTTACCTTATAATAGATTACATGCCGATGAGATTGAAATATACCAGTTTAATACGTCAAATATTACACAAAACAATTTATTTCTATCACAACACCACAAGCTAGCAGCGACCACAGCAGCGACCGGTACAAATTTCAAAACAAGATGGCGCAATGGGAGGCTCAGTCCTTGGCGCAATGCATGATGGGCATTGATGGTGGAAACGCGCCTTTTTTTTACAAATTTTACTTCACGACGAAAGTTCAGTCTCTATTCATTTACATAATTATATATTTATATTATATTTTATATCTCTTTTATTTATATTTTTATTTATTAATTTATTTATTTGTTTATTTTAATTTATAAAATAAAATACTTATTTATTTATTTATTTATTTATTTATATATTTATTTATTTATTTATATATTTATATATTTATTTATTTATTTATTTATTTATTTCTTAATTTATTTATTTATTTATTTATTTATTTATTTATTTATTTATTTATTTATTTATTTATTATTTATCAACTTTAACTGACTTCAAATTTTTTTAAATTATAAATAAATTTGAAGTATTAAATTATTTTTTATTTCTTAAGTACGATTTTAAAGTTATATATTATATGATACTATTAAGTCATGCATCGTGTTCCCTCATCCCTCGATCTCCCTCCCCCAGAAAATGTCAAAATGTTCCAATTATTTATTAACTGTAGGACAAATGGTTTCATTTTTTTTTTTTGTGTTCAAAAATTTAATTTTTTCCTACGCCCTCCCCCCCCCCTTCCGTTCCATGGGTATGTTGTAGATGACTGCATGATGGCCGGGATCAGGGCGGGTGTGTTCTCTGGACTGACTGAATTTGTTTTTGGTACAGGTCTAGATGGTCTGGACATGGTCTATATAGACTAAAGTCTGTCTGGACCTGGACCAGCTCATCGATCTCTAGACTAGACGGTCTGGACCAGGACCAGCTCTAGACTAGATGGTCTGGACCAACTCTAGACTAGATGGTCTGGACCAGCTCTAGACTAGACGGTCTGGGCTTGGACCAGGTCTAGACTATTAGACAGTCTGGACCTCGTCCAGTTCTAAAAGACTAGACGGTCTGGACCTGATCCAGGTCTAGACTAGACTGGTCTGGACCTGGTCCAGGTCTAGACTAGACCAGTCTGGACCTGGTGCAGGTCTAGACTAGACCAGTCTGGACCTGGTCCAGGTCTACTCTAGACCTAATGAGCTCCATTAGACCTACACTAGATCCAGTCTGGGTCTAACTTGGATCTGAATTTTCGTAGGGGGTCCCTCGTCCCATAATCACCCTATCCATTGTTCATCCATTTTCAACCCTTTTACCTGTTTTATTATTATTAACCACATGAACAATTTACATAAGTATTAATTACTACAACATAGTCCAAACTTACTTAGTACCTGGGTGTATAGCTGTTTAACAACGGCTTGTTCTCAAAAACGAAACAAGAAGAAGAAGCAGCGCCTGCGTCGATTAGTGTTGTAAAAACGCACGCGCACTTTACTTTAGCGCATTTTCTAGAAAATGCGCGCGCGCACATTAGAAAGTGCGCGCATTTTCTTATTTGCGGGAAAATTTGAATTGCATTAAAAGAACCCTAAATTTCGATATTCTGCAAGCACTAAAGCTAAATGAAGTCGTTAAACAAGTTTTTACTTATGAAAAGTGCATTAAAAATTAAATTCACTAATATAACTGCACAACAAAAATATTATAAAAATTTATTGGAAAATACTTTAAAACTGGAACTATTTAATCTTGGGAACAATTTTAATTGCATATCAAGTGATTAAATTAGTTTTCATAGTTATATTTAACATTTTTAATTATTTTTAAGAAGGTACTTAGCTGTGACCAATCAGCAAGCAGAGTGAACGCGCCACTTTTTAAAAAACGCACTTTCTATTGCGCGACCGCACATTCTAACGCGCATTTTCTAAAATGCGCTGCGAACGTACGCTTTTTTACAACACTAGCGTCGATCTCTTCTTGCTTACTAGCCACCCCCGTAGCCACTAGAGTCTATAGATTTTGAATAGCAAAAAATGAAGCAATAAGTTTTTTTTTTATTCTATCTATTTTCTATGTCATATTTTGTTTTATATATGTGATTATATATATGATATATTATTATTATGATGTAACAGGCTGTTAGTATCATCTGTTATTTTATTTTATATTGTTTTATTATCATTTTCTATTGTTCTATTATTCTGTAACTATTATATACTTATATATGTTTTGTATGTATGTTTTATGTGTTCTATTGTAATGTTTTTCTATAATGAATGTTTCTAGTGCTGTTAATATGTACACTTTCTGTGTTTAATAAAAGACTAATAATAAAGTAGTAGTGAGTCAGGCCTGTGTTAATTCATGGACGGTCAAAATAGTTCAAAATACACTTCAACGGAGAGCGCTGCAGTACCGCGGCCAAGGAGGATAGATTTTTAGTATTCTCCTTGACCGCGGCAGTACTAATCAAAAAAGTAGAGGTGCCAAATACACAAAATATTCCTAAAATTGTGAACTTACATTTATAGGCCATAATAATTTTTATTTGCCCAAGTATATTACGTGTAAAAAACACAATATTATTTGCAGTTTTATTAAAAAAATTAAAATACAATTTAAACAATATCAAAAAATATTTTAGTTCTCCTTTTTATGTTGGCACCACGTTAATTTCAAAATTCGCCGCGCAAAATTGTAAAAAGACGATCGCAACTCTTAGTACGGTGGCGCTCTTCTCTCTGCTCAAGAAGGCTACAGTTAGGAGGTGCCACGCTCCGTGCTGCCCCCAAGCGGATAAAGGTGAAAACAGCCGCTACGCTTAGCACCGCCGATTTGGTGCTAAGAAAGTCAGTTGAAACACTCGCTCAAATGTTTCCGATCGTGTTTTTTTTAAACAGCTGATTGCCTTAGCACACGAATTCAATGCAATTGTTGAAAATTTTTGGATTTCGCGGTTAACAATTGACGAGCGCAATTATTTGTGCGCTTAGCACCTTAGCACCGAGCTTAGCACCGAGTTTGGCCTCTCCAAACTTCTGACCAATCAGAACGCGTAGAGTGGGCGGCTGTTTTCACCTTAACGCAGAACTAGCAAATGCAGATGACAGTCTGATATCTGAAACAGATTTTGTCCGCGAAAAATTCAAACGATGGAACTATAAAAGCCAGCAAAAGTCTTATTTACAGTACAAATGTGGGTAAAATTGTGATAGAAATAAACTCTACGTTAAATTCTGAAGAAAAAAGACTTAATTTAAAAGAATTTTAATGGATCATCGGCCCGATGTTGACGGATTTAATTTACACCATTTGAATTTTTCGCGGACAAAATCTGTTTCAGAAATCAGACTGTCATCTGCATACACTAGTTCTGCGCTATCCGCTTGAGGGCAGCACGGAGCGTGGCACCTCCTAACTGTAGCCTTCTTGCTCTGCTCTGAGAGCATTTGCGTCAATAATTGGAACTACGCTGCAAGATATCAGCAGATATCCCACCAAATCGCTTACCAGAGACAAAGCAAGAATCTATCGACGCAGGCGCTGAGAACTGAGAAGAAGCATCTCGCATCGCTTTTTTCGCTTATCGCTTTACCGTGCTTACGTGCTTTACGTCTTTTCAGTTTTCACAGTTCAGTCAGTTCAGTTTTTACAATCAACTACTTGTTCACAATGGCCGGTGATTGTATCTCAAGCAAAATCTGATTATTTAAATTCTTTTATGCTGCTTTTGTCCTGCATGTATAAAAGAAATGCTTCCATCTGAAGCTGGTATGCATAAAGTTTTTTCAATACGAAGATACGATTTTTTCTTCAAAAAAGTGTCATATTGTAAACTTGGTCTTGGCAGCTATGATTTTGCTTGCTGAACAAAAGCCGAGAATATTCTGCAACAAGTCGTTGTTGTAAAACTGAAATCAGTATGCATATAAAAATCATTGGAAAGTGCTTTGTGCAAGACTGCAAAAATACTGCTGGCAAGACGCCTGGTGTATCTTTTTACGCGTAAGCATTGTTGCCTAAAATAACATGCATTATGAATAATATATTATACAAAAAAAGTACCCAACATTATGTAATTTTGTTTATTCTATAATATATATATATATATATAATTATATGTATGTATATATATATATATTAACTATTATGTTTAATGTCAATAATATTTTTCTCTTTTTCAGACAATAATAAATTGTAAATATTAATTAGTATGTATTATAGTCACAATGTATCAAATGATTTTAATGTGAATAAATAAAATACATTATGTATACATACAAAATATGGTCTTTCCTACTGTGCTATTTATGCATATTCCTGTGTATGCATACATACTGTAATAATAATAAAATTAACGCGGCAAATGTGGCTACGCCACGGTGGCTCGCGAAGGGTTTGCTTGTCTCAAAACCCTCTTATACAACTCATAACTCTCCGCTTCAACAACTTCTGCCTTCAGCAAATTCCATCTCTTACAGTCCTGTTAATGAAGGAATATTTTCCCACATCACTTCTACTGCCGACAAAATCCAACTTCCAACTGTCATCACTTCTTCCAATGTAAACACCTCTTTTAATACGAGAGCTCAACTCCCTCCACCCCTTTTTTATTTCTTGTTATTTTATACATAACACCAAGTCTACAATTTCTCCTTCTCTCCTCCAGCAACTCACACCCCAACTTATCAATCATCGCAGTTACACTCTCAAACTCTTTTCTGACTCCTTTCCATCTCCCACCAACTTTCATCGTCCCATACACCCCATAACTCTTCTCGCTGCTCTTCTCTGCACCTTCTCCAACTCCTTCACCCCAACACTCCTGTATGGATCCCAAACACTGCATCCATACTCAAGCATCGGTCTCACCATGGCTCTATAAGCGCTATCTCTCACAAACATACTAGCTCCCTTCAGATTTCTCATAACAAACTCTACTTTCTACTCTTAGAAGTAACGTACTTAATATGTTCATTCCACATCAATTTTCTGTGCAACGTACACCACACCCAAATACTTTTACTTCTCAACTTCTTTCAAAACTTCACCCCCCAATATATACTATATACAGCACAGCATACTGTTCCTATTCAATGTATGATAAAGTATGCATATACTGTGTGCATACATCTAGTTACAGTATGTATCATATTGCGTACGGTATGCATATGCATACTACAAAGGCCAAAATTCATAATGTATGACAGCTCCTGCGTCAATCTTTTCTAATCGACGCAGGCGCTGATGTATCATATGACATGGGATACTTATGAGATATGTTTGCATACTGAGCTGTGCTGTATGCATATAATATATAACTGACTTTATGCATACAGTGACACAGAATGAATATATTATGTATATAATATGCATACAGTATGTACAGCTTTATAATTACAGTATGCATACAACAGTGGCGTGCGGTGGTTTTTTACTTAGGGTAATCCCAAAAGAAAATAGACCAGCCCCCACACGGACGGCGCGTAAGCGCCCAACCCTAGTGCGCCGCAGGCGCGAAATTTTTGGATGCCACGCCCCTTTTTAAAAAATTTAATTACACTTTTAATTGTACGTATTTACAATATATATCACAATAAACATATCATACATTGAGTCGTGGAATTGAAGATAAAACTCTTAAAATAAATTAGAACTTATGTTTATAAATTTGATGATGCGTTTGGATCAATAGCATAGCTAGTATTCACAAATTAAAAATTAGTATTTTATTCTGGGACAGCAATCAAGGCCCTTAAATAATTAGCATACAAAAGGTATATACAGGATATAAAGTAAAAATGGATTCTGTAAAAATCTCGTCCGTTCTGTGCGTAATTTTGATAATTATAAATATATAATATATATAACAAAAATATTTTTCGTATATTTGAAACCACAAAATAATAAAATTGCCTAACCCTGTTATTAAAACCAGAAAGTATGAATTTTATAATTCAGATCTAACTTTTTCTTTTTTTGCTTAAAACAATTAAGTAGGGAGCAAATTTACGTTAAAATTAATTTAAAAATCAAAATTATAGAATGTATGCATATTACAATTATAACAAATTAACTTAAATCTGCGCGCGAGTTTATTACTATCTTTTGCGCCGACGATCGGAAATCTTCGGCAATCCGAGCAGGTCCGAGAATCGCTACGAGCTGCGATGCAGAATCCTGTGTTATCGGGATAGGCCACTTCCCCTACTACCCCTCTCGCTCTTTGCGTTCCCTGCAGTAGCGCCGTAAGGCTGCACCGCAGCTTGGTAGCGATGCGGTAGAGTGGGGGTATACAGGAAACGCGCGAACTTATAAGAAACGTTTAAAAAGAATTTACTGCATCTTGATGTCGCGAGTGTATCAAAAGACACAGTTTCTCTACAAATTAATGCAATAAAAAAACGTTTTTCGTCAAAAACCCAGGGCAAGCGGCGGTTATTGCGATTACATGGACCGCACGCCACTGGCATACAATCATGTACTGTATGCATATGATCCAGTACACAAATAGTTTTTCAAGCTAGAGTTTGACCATCAATATTACCAGATATAATGTATGTGCACTTCCGATTGGGGCTATGCCATGTCAACCAGAAATGGAAAATGTCAAAAATCGACAATATCAATGATCAAACTCTTGCTTGAAGAACTATAGAATATTATACTGTACAGTATATATTCATAATCTATCTATAGAAGCTGCTGAACCTGCATTTCTCTTTTGGCTGGGCCTCTTGTTGGTATTCAATTGAACTAAAGGCTACAGTACATAATTCAATATAATTATGAACTAATTGCATAATTATGTGAAGGTCCTTTCACATAGTCCTATAATTTGCTATATAAGCTTTCATGTCGTAAGACACTGTGGCACACATAGCTCCGTAAGAAAATTAAATTGAGCTTGATTTTGTTGTAGCGTGCCTTTGCAGATTTTGAGATAATGCATATGTGAACGCGTCTGTAGGTATTTATGCATACATACTATATTGTATGCACACATCTGCTTTTGCTGCTTCTTAAAACACCTAAAAACGCATACAGTACAAAATATATAATAATTTATTCATCGACACAAACCTATAAAACTTTTGATGAAATTTTAGGAAATTAAAGAAACACAGAGGTCTCTGATGGTTTTTGGTAAGCGACGGTTTGCATACCAACAAAAAAGGTATAACCTAAAAATTTGTGAAGGTCACACATAAAAAGAGGTGTGGCTACACTGGCAACACTGTTGCACAGTAATGCGAATAATCTGGCAGTCCCTGAGAGTGTTGCAAATTTCTTTGGTCATATGAAAAACAATCATCGCCACGGTTCGAAATATATGAAAACAATTCAGAAAAATGGTCCAAAAAATTAGCTTTTAATCTATATAAAATTTTAAAAAATATCTCTAGCCGTTTTTGTGTAATGTTGATTGAAAAATTTAACATTGAAAGGATACAAAATACACATTTGAATAAATCAATTATATTTAAACCAACGGTTAAAAAAATCTGAAAAAAATCAGTAGTATTTGGACAATTGTTGTAAGTCTACCAAATTAATTTCAATAACATCTATTCTGTTGATACAACTTTTTTCTTCGGAATATATCAGGTTTAGACTTAAATGTAAGTGTGCTTGTGCATCTTGTAGGAGGCATAGATTTAATAGCAAAAATGCACCATACTGTACACTGGATTGCAGAAACGCTTTTTCACTTTGGAGCAGTTTTGTTAAACTGCAGGCTTACTAATGCAGCGTTACTTCGAGCTTCAAATTCCCTTGCAGAGAAGCTGATTAACTGCATATTAATTCCCCCTCTCCAAAAAAACTTGCTTTAACCCTTGTAATAGTCAAAACACTCTTATGACAATATAGCAACACCACATTTTTGCAATTTTAATCTGCAGTTCAACTACAGTCTAACAGATCTTAAAATACCTGTAGACACTATGGCGCCAGCTCCAGACAGTCTAGACTGAATGGCGGCATCCATAAGATTCTTAATATTTATTTCCAAGATGTCCGCCGCGCGCATTGAATCCACACGTAAACCAAAATTTGTAATACTGTACTGTACTCTTTTTCAATTTTCATTAAACTACAGTATTACAGATCTCAGTTTACGTGTAGATTCGACTACGCACGGCGATTGACTGTTGCTTTTTATCCCAGCCAGAATAGGATGGCGACAATCTGGAAAGCTAGGCGCCAAAGTACTGTCTACAGGGTATTCTACCATCTGGTAGACTTTTGCTTATTTCTGCAAGGGATGTGCGAGTTAGGCAAGGTTAAAATTAACTCGGCGTTTCTAACAGGTGATAGCTTATTGTGAGTGCACATTGCTAACAAACATCTTGTAAGTTATGCAGATGTTATGTTGTACACTACAGTATAACAGATCTTAGATTACTGCGCGCTGCAATTGTCTTTTGCATTTTACATGGCCAGATGGGACTGGCAACGGTCAGCTGATTCGGCGCCATCTAGTCTACTGGTAATCCCAAATCCGTTAAACAGTGTAACAAGTCTTCATTTACCTGTACAAAGTTCAGTAGATTAGACGGCGCCAGATATATCAGCCAATGAAAAGGTGGCCAGCTGTCATTCTAGCCTTTTCATTGGCTGATATATCTGGCGCCGCCTAGTCTTCTGAACTGTCTAGAGGTAAACCAAGATCTGTTATACTGTACTTTTATCAATCAGATACTAAATTTCTACAACAACGATGACAGTTTAGAAAGTAGCTCAAGAAGCTCACATACTTAAGATGCACAGATTTTGTATTTACATAATGTTTGCACCGCATATATACTCTTAATAAGGTACATACTGGACAATATAGTGTATTCTGCTTGATTAACTGTTGCAGAGACTGGACGTTGTAACATTTTCAATCAACGGTGGCATTTTTATCCCTGGAAAACTCGGACCTTCATATTTTTTTATCAAATATCTTGCTATAAGACATTGAGATTCCTGATAGTCTCTGGTAGCTGTACTCATTATATATTAATCGTCCAGAATAATGAGGTATCTGCTTACCATGATTTCGTTGCAATAATAAACTATCTGCTATGGAGTACCGACCTCAAAATTTTTTATTGCAGAAATAAATAGAGGGTGCAAAAATATGCTACTCTGAATTTTTTCAGATTTTTCTGAGACTGGGAACTATTTTTAAAAATATTACTGAATGTCCGTTTCATGACGTCACGGGCATTAATGTCCTATCCTTTTCTTAAGGAGAGGCGCCTCGTGACATCATCAAAAGGTACTTTCAATAATTTTTTTAAAATACATAGTTCTCGGTCTTAGAAAAATTTGAAAAAATTCAAAGTAGTATATTTTTGCACCCTCTATCCATTAATGCAAAAAAAAAATTTTGAGGTCGGTACTCCATTGCAAGTGAGCGAAATTATGAGCTGTAATTAGCTCAAAATTGCACTCACCTGAAATAGCAGTTAGCTCATTTTTGCAACAAAATCATTATAGGCCGATAGCTCAATATTCAGGACGATGGACGTTAATTTGAGCAATCTTATAGATGTTCACTGTTCATTATGTTTCACCATAATGAAAGACATTCTCTGCCCTATGTTTCAGTTTCCCGGCAAACACTCTGAATAAGGAGAAATGGTTGAAAAGGATCAATCGCACTGATGGCTTTCTACCAAGCTTCCAGGATAAAGTGTGTTCCCAACACTTCAAGGAGAGCTGTATCGACCACAGCTCTCTTAGACATAAGCTTCTGCCTGGCTCGCTTCCCTCTATCTTCCCTAATCAAAATCAGGTGACATAATTAATTGGCTGTGGTTGCATAAGTTGAAGCTGTCTTTTTAACGTTTAACCTTAGATTGGTCTGTCAAGGTCACACTCAAAAGCGACGTTGCAACACTGTAGTGCACTAGCAATTCGAATATAGGATTAGCGGGAGGTGGCTACAGTCCCTAAAGAGCATTGCCAAACTTCTTATTGCTCATTAATTACAGTCAATTCCAGGGTTCCAAAAATATGAAATAAATCAGAAAAATAGTCTAAAATCATAAAAAAAAAAATAAAAAAAAATGTCGTTTAGTTTTAAAGTAACAAAATTTAACATTGGAAATCAAAATTTACATTTGATTAAATTAATTATAAACTAACCAACAGTTAAAAAATTCTGAAATAATTCAGGGCTAGTCAGGCACGGACTGGCCTACCGATCCACCGAGCATGGGTCGGTGGGCCGCGGCAAAAGTGGGCCGTCGGGGCAAATGTGGGCCGCCGGTCAGAAAGAAAAAAAAAAGGGTAAAAGAGAGAAAAGAACAAGACGGAGAAAAAAAGAGGGAAATAAAAAGAAAATGACAACAAAAACCAATGGAATTAAAGAGCACTCTCTTACATAAATTGATCAAGGAATTAGAGGGAATGAAAATGCATGCATCAGCTTTATTTGTGGGATGAAGAAGACAATTTAATTAATATGTATATTATATGTACTGCAGTAGTCTAGCCCAGGTGTCAGTTATTTTCGCGATCTTTTAAATTACGTGTCTAAATTAATATTCCGTCTTATATTATATTATATTATAATCAGAGCTCTCTTAGGGCTCTGGTCTTGTATATTTAATGAAAGCATCATACATTAAAATCAAGCGCTATGAAATAATTAAGAGAAAAAAAATTATCCATGTGATACGTATTTAATTATAAATACATTTTTTTTTCCGTTTTTTAAAATACTGATCTAAATTTACTTAATTTACCGCAAAAAAAGGAACTTTTATAACAAATTAACAATAGCATACGTACCCGATAGCTAACTGCGAGTACTCGACCTCAGACTTACCAAAACTAAAACAAAAAAGGTGATCCTGATGCAGGCTCTGCATGCATCACAATTTATACAAAATTTGATTCTGAATAAAGCAACATTTTTTTTCCTGCTTATATAAGTTTATTTTTTAACTACATAGCTGCTAGCCATGGAGAAAATCTATAATTTATCCATGCTGCTAGCCAGTGATGCAACGCTTCGCGAAGCTTCGCGCGAAATTTCGCTAGTTTCGCGAATATTCGCGAAGTTTCGCAAGCCAAGTTTCGCGAAAGTTTCGCGCGAAACTTCGTGAAATTGATTTATTTGAATTTCCCGCTCTACTTTTTCGAAACGTATTTAACATGGCGATGCGACTTCCCGAGCGGCCCAAATATTTGTATTTTCTTGGCCCTCAAGCGGTAGTTTCAGGAAGTTTCAATTTTTTTCTCAGTTTTTTTATAATATCAACTTCTTAGGAAAAACATGGCGACTTCAATACGGCAGCGGAATGGTGCTTATCGTCGTCTCGATTATTATTTCTTATATTTTATTTATTGAAGAGTTATAAATGTGTGTGTAACTTTTGTAAGCCTTTATTGTGACTGCAAGAACTGTATCACCACTATATAATGAAGACAAGAGATGGATTCATCCTGATATGAACGAACGAAGTAAAGGTTAGTACATGACCAAAAGATCGGGACATTAGGCGTTTGTTTATGTCCCGTTTTCATCAGTTTTGTTGCAGGATGTAATTTTTCGTTCTCTTGTGGCTATTCTGTGTAACCTATTAATATAGTAATTACCGATATATGCATGTTTATAGCTATTTTGTTTCGTGTTACAGCAGAAACAAGCCTGCAGCTGGCCAGGCCTGGACCCACCCATTGGATTTGCATGCCAAGGAGGAGAAAAATCTCGCCCGCGGAGTGGAAAACTCGAGCCTGGGACCATTTTGTGACAACTGTCAAATCTATTATGATGTAAAATTTCTTAAATACAAGTTATAAAAACCATTTTCTCTGTGTTCTTTTGTAAATAATCATAAAATAGTAAGCAAATTAATTAAAAAATAAACCGGAAGTGGAAGCCATTTTTATTTAGTGTAAGAAAATGAATAACGCAAAGCGCAACTTGACAAAGTTTGACCGACGTGCCACCTGGTGGTTGTTTCCGATAACATTTTCATGCGAATTGTACATATTTCGTTACATACAGAAGATGATCGGCCGTGTATTTAATGAATACGCCGTTTTTTTCCTAATTTTGCTTTAATGACAGGTTTAATTGCATAAATGAATTAAAAAAGAGTTCAATTTAATTTATTAGATATAAAAAAAAAATATTTCTTTTTTATTAATTTTAAAAATTACTTTTAATTATTTTTAAAATCATTTAACACATTTGAGGATAGACAGGTCATGAAAGGGGCCATTTTATCTTGTTTTCTTAATTTTTTGATGAATATATGAAAAATCGCATTGCGACAGTCATTTTGTAAGTTTCGCGAAGTTTCGCGCGAAAGTTTCGCACACCATGTTTCGCGCGAAGTTTTGCATCTCTGCTGCTAGCGTATTTAATTTGGCGTATTTCTAATCATTATCACTAAGCTATTTTCAATTTAAAGAAAAGAAATGAAAGATGAATAAAAACATTTATAGCAGCAAGGAAATTGTCTTGCATGAAACAAAGTTTAAAAATTAGCATTAAAATTAACTGTTGCTTACAATCAAATACTTCATATCAGTAAATAAAAAATTCGCAGTAAAATACTTTGCATTTATCTTGCAAAAAGTATACAAAATAATACAAAATAAGCAATTTGTAAATATAAAAAACTTGAACTTAAATAAAGTACTGGAGAAAGAAATTTAATTAAACATTCTCTTAATTATCAGTTTGCTTGGAAAGTCCTGTCTCAAACTCCTACAATAAATTAATTAACATTGTATTTATTTGGAATCCAAAATCCTTATATATTTCTCCAGTGAACAATTAACCTAATATATACACGATTCTCGAATATCTCGAGCTCTCGAAGGTATAATTCTGCTATTTTTTATTATTATTATTTCCCTCCCCATGCTGGTATACTTCCAAGTCCAGGAAGGATTTTTATATTAATTCAGTGTAATTAAGTGCGGCCAAACTATTTGTTGGCTATTTTAAAAATCACGAATAATTATAATTTATGCAACAATTTAACACAAAATTTAAAATTTAAGCAAATGCTAAATGCAGTAAATTTAGAAAAAAAAATGTTTAAGGAATCGAAATTAAGGAGAGGTTGAGTTCTACTTCTTTCCTTTTTCAAAAAATATAAGAATTAAATTTATATAAGTATAAGTATCACTAGACTTGATTAATTGAGATTTAATACATGGTATTATAATATAGTAAATATTAATTGCAGCTAATATTAAAATTTAATTGAAGCTATTTAGTGTAATTTTTGAAAATTTTAGTGAAATTTAGTAAAAAATTTAGTGAAAATCCAAAAAAAATCGCGCCTGCGGCGGGCTACTGGCGGGCTCCGCCCCCCGGACCCCCCTTTGGAGTGTTAGCCTCCGCCTATGTGGGCCGTCGTTCTTTCTCGCTCGGTGGGCCATTTGGGCCCAGTCCGTGCCTGGGGCTAGTTGAAAGACTGATTTAAGTCTACATAATTAATTTGAAGAACCTTTTTGTTGTTATGACATATTTCGTCCAAATTTCTCAGGTTAAGCCTTAAGATTGATTAATGCAATAAATGCAGTTTTAATCAGCACCCTAATACATTTTAAGTTTTGTGCACACTGTTCTGAGTTTTTATTTATAATAAATATAAATAAATTAAGCACTTCAACCTAATCTTCTTGGAGTAATCTCATGTTTAATAAATAAAATAGAATTTTAGTTCAATTTTTTTATTACAGTATTTTGATTGTAGAATTCCTATTAAACACAAAAAGTGTACATGATAGAATAAAATTAATATATACATGGACATAGTTACAAAAATTGGTAGCTAAACAATAATGAAATGCAACAGGGAGTGGATCCGGTTGAGAACCGCTAAAAATCGAGGGGATCCGGTTCTAAATGGATCCGCTTTTTTAAACAGGGGATCTGAGAACCGGTTCTCAGAGCCGCTTTTTAAAATTTTTAAATAAAGGGGATCTTGGATCAGCTTTTAAAATAAAATTAAATTAGTGAAAAAAAAAGCAAAAAAACTCTAAAAAGTACTTTGAATATTTTGAACTTTTTTTTTTTTTTTTTTTTTTTAGAGCCGGATCCGGTTCTTAGGAACCGCTTTTTTAAAAAAAGGAGATCCGGAACCGCTTTTTAAACAAGGGGATCTAGAATAGTTTTTTCGGAACCGCTTTTTAATAAAGCAGATCCAAATCTGGATCTCGGATCCGCTTAAAAAGGTGGCCGGTTCCACTCCCTGCAATACAAATAAACAAGTACAGTAAAAACTTGTTACTACGTAACTTGATATAAGGTAAAAACTCAATATTGAGTAACGGAGTAAAGGTCCCGTAAAAAATAATTAGTATTGCAGGTATAGGAAAAACTTGATATAAGGTATACTCGATATAAGGTAAACCCAATTTCCTGGGTCCCTTGACTTGACGTAATAACAAGTTTTTACTGTATATAAAACATTTTGATTACAGTCTCAGTCAAATATTACATTATCAAGAGTAAATAATGCAAATATGTACACAATACGGTTCATACAGCATGATTTGTTCATATATTTATTTTATAACATTTTGCAGCCTGTAATGACTTATAATTTTCTATTTAAAGTAAAGTGCATGCCAGAAAAAAAAAGTTGAGTTAGTACTTTCTAAAAATAGTTAAAACCGAAATCCAAAAATTTCCATCTCGCATAAGTCCATGTTCTCAAAAAAAAAAAAAAAAAAAAAAAATGTCAAAGTCAGAGAGAACATGTCGATAAGCATATATATATTGTTCCTTAATTACTTGACAAAGACCCTCAAATGTCTCTTAAAAATAGTATAGCATTGAGTGGTATGAATAGAAATACAATAGAATACATATATTGAAAATATGCAGTATTTTTTCTTTGACACAATACATACCGGGTATGTGCAGAATAATTAAGTCAGTATTATATATATATATATATATATATATATATATATATATATATATATATATATATATATATATATATATATGTATATATATATACATATACATATATATATATATATCTATATATGAAGATGACATATAGTAAGTTTTTCAACTTACAGACCTTGGCATTGGAAGACTTTTAAATTTTCTGACAAATTTTCTTTTCTTGTCTTGGCGGGTAAACACGGTAGAAGTTTAAAATTATATATATATATATATATACATATATATATACATATATATATATATATATATATATATATATATATATATATATATATATATATATATATATATATACACACATACATACATACACAGATACATACAATACAATTAGACATCTTAATAATATCTTCTTATCTTCTCTCTGAATTTCTTAATTAAATTAAGTACAAAATTTATACCTAATTATTAGATAATTATAAATACTTACAATATATCAAAATCAAATAAATATCATATATCAGACACCTAATCTCACCAAGCTACAATCATATTAAAGAAAGAACAAAAAGTTAACTCATTGAGCTCTACACAAATCATTGTGTAGAGCTCAATGAGTTAAATATGTCAGAAACAGAACATAAAATCAAGCAAACAATATAATTAAAATTCAGTTACCCATGGTAAAATAAATAATAATTTTTGTTTTATATTATAATTATTATTAGTCTTTTATTAAACACAGAAAGTGTACATATTAACAGCACTAGAAACATACATTATAGAAAAACATTACAATAGAACACATAAAACATACATACAAAACATATATAATAGTTACAGAATAATAGAACAATAGAAAATGATAATAAAACAATATAAAATAAAATAACAGATGATACTAACAGCCTGTACAGATCAATATTCCAATTTTATAGCTGTCAGGAATCAAAAAGCTCAGGATATTAATCCTGAGTTTTACAGTACTGATGCTATGACATGTAAACATTGGTGTCTGCCCCAATTGGATAGATCCAATGTTAGAAATGTCTTAACTCGCCAGGCTGTTCACGGCTTCCACCATCTAATTTGTAAATCTTCTGGTTATCATAAAGCTGAACAATCTTGTGTATGTAAATTATGTAATGAATATTGTAGCCAATATCATTTAAATATCTGTAAATCTAGAATTAAGCCTATTAGCGATTATGCCAGGGGAGATTTCATATAGTCTATAGATTTTGAATAGCAATGAAGCAATAAGTTTTTTATTCTATCTATTTTCTATGTCATATTTTGTCTTATATATTAAGAAGCACTTTGAAAACCCCAAATCTCCAATGCTTTTCATATGGCGGACGCCAGATCGGCTTGACAGACCCCTTCCCCCCTTCGGAACTCGACGAGACCTTCTGGGGGGGTCGTCGGTGGAGGCCGCCGGGGGAGGGTGACGTGCACTAAGGTCCACGTTTGGGGGCGGGGGACGGGGGCGGATTTCCCCCGGGTGGTGTGCCTCCGCGGGAAAGCTGATCAATCTCCGAGTTCGTGTTTTCGCGTCTTCTCATCTGGGTTTTTGGATACGTCAAGATGCGAGGCAAAAAGTTACGAGACGTTTTGGACGGTGGCTGCCCGCAAATGGAATCACGTGACCACAGAAATCATTAACTTTCTTTGTGTGACTGCTGCCATCCCATTGGCTGCTTCTGTTTAGAGGCAACGTTGCGAAAGGGGATCCGACTGCTCGGTGCAGTGA
This sequence comes from Siphlonurus alternatus, assembly GCA_949825025.1. NCBI lineage: Eukaryota > Metazoa > Arthropoda > Insecta > Ephemeroptera > Siphlonuridae > Siphlonurus > Siphlonurus alternatus. Next base: position 9,522,944 of record OX463778.1, read on the forward strand.
TGTGAAATTCGCGCGAAGATTGGTCCGCGGAAATGCGCATGCGAATATCCGCGCAAGTGCGCGCATATGTGCGTAAGATCGTTTCAAGATGGTGGCCGCCCGCAAATGCAATCACGTGAGCACAGATATTGTAGACATTCAGAAGTTCGATCTTCTTCCCATAGATGGAGATGCCACGGTAGCACGTTCCAAGCAAACTACTTTCAGGTGTGACTTAATTATTATATAACTTTATATAAAATTGATTATTTTCGTAAATAATGCTCGGATTTACTCCCAATTAGGTCTAGGGGGGGTTATAAAATTCAGGTGAAAGTAATGCGGGTTGCATACTTTCAGGGGCATGTAGGTTGAGGTTGCATACTTTCAGGGGCATGTAAGTGAAGGTTGCCTACCTTTAGGGGTAACTTTATATAAAAACGAATATTTTCGTAAATAATGCTTGCATCATCTCCCGATTAGGTCTAGGGGGGTTATCAAATTAAGGTGTAATTAATGCTGGTTGCATACTTTCAGGGGCATGTAGGTTGGGGTGGCCTACTTTCAGGGGCATTTCGCGTTCGGTACATCATAGCATTACGAGGTTTAATCACAACTGCGGCCACCTCTTTGTGTTGAAGATGGGCAGTGTCCGGAGTAAGCCCATTGCCTTGCTCGCTCGATCACAACCGGACGCTAAGAAAATAATTAACTCGAATCTGCCCAAACTCCTTAAAAATATTATTAAATAAAATAAATAACTATTAATAATAATAAAATAGTAGGGGCCTAACAACTGCGTCAACACGAATTTATCCCAGGGAGGGAGCGGCGTATTTTTATACTTGAAATGGTCACTCATCCAATTATTAACCACGCTTGACGTAGCCTGACTTCGGTGATCTAACGAGAACCGGTCAATGCACAACGCTACGCTGCGCTCCACCTCTACTCTGAATTTTTTTAGATTCTTATGAATCCTGCAAACTATTTTTCAATACTTATTGAATGTTCTGTAATTTAAGTTGACACCCCTGAATCGTTATTAAAAAAGAATAGGACAGAGACGCCTGTTGCCGCCTCCAGGGGGCGTGGCAGCACATTTAATAATTATTTAAAAATAGTTCTGGGTTTCAAAAAAAAAAAAAAAAAAAACTGGAGAAAATCAGAGTAGCATAATTTGTTTGGTAGCATAATTTGGTACCTTCAATTCATTTCTGCAAAAAAAAAATTCATGTAGGTTGTCCATTTTGCATTAAAACACCGTTATGATATCACGTACTGAATACTTACATAGATGGCAACGTATGATTGACAAAATTATTTAAAAGACTTGAAAGCAAACGAGCGTAAGCGCGAGTTTACACCCCACCCCTAGTTTTATATATGTGATTATATATATGATATATTATTATTATGATGTAACAGGCTGTTAGTATCATCTGTTATTTTATTTTATATTGTTTTATTATCATTTTCTATTGTTCTATTATTCTGTAACTATTATATATGTTTTGTATGTATGTTTTATGTGTTCTATTGTAATGTTTTTCTATAATGTATGTTTCTAGTGCTGTTAATATGTACACTTTCTGTGTTTAATAAAAGACTAATATTATAATTATATATTTATAATAATTTAGATCCATTTAATAAAAGCATTTCTCCTTGTTCAGCCAAAATGCTCATAAAATTATAAATTTGGATTTACTGATTCTAAAGGTTTCCTTATCAACTTGCTGAATTAGTTGTGTGTAAAACGGTGACTTGATATTTAAAATAAAGAACGTGTCAGAAAAAAAGAAATATGAGTTAATTTTTTTAAAAATAGTTCAAGTGTCTTCAACATGAAACCAAAATCCAAAAAATTCTAGATCTTACATTTAAGTTCTTTTGAAAAAAAAAAAAAAAAAAAAAAAATCAGAGCGAACACGTTGATTAACATTGAACTTCACCTGACAAAGACTCTCAAATATCTTGAAAAAATACTGCATTAGGTGGTATGAAAAAATATAGTGCTCAATGTTCTATGACTGAAGCCTTATTAACCAAATGAAATGCAAATTTTGAGATTTTTATTATATAAACTTCTCCATAAAAAATCTGGAAAATAGTCCATGTTAATTATAAAATATGTTAAGGGTAAGGTAACGCCACCAATGTTAAAAAAAATCCCTCTCACAAAAATTCTGAAAAAAATTTAAAATGTTCTCCTCTATACCCCCTATCAGTACCTAAAATATCAGGTATACAAATACGATCTAGTTTTTGAGTTATAAATTTTTAAAGTTGACTACTTTAACATGGAGAAATGAAACTCCCATGTTAAATTGGTCAACTTTAAAAATTCAAAACTCAAAAACTAGATCGTATTTGTATACCTGATATTTTAGCTACTGATAGGGGGTGTAGAGGAGAACATTTTAAATTTTTTTCAGAATTTTTGTGAGAGGGATTTTTTTTAACATTGGTGGCGTTACCTTACCCTTAATTATGAAATAAAAATTTAAAAAAGTGATGTTCTATGACCCGAGCTTTAACAAAATGCATTTTTTTTTTTTTTTTTGCTTTTCAAATTTTCCTAAAAAATCTGAAAAAAGTCTTATGATAATTAACGTGAACAATTTTCCAGATTTTTTATGGAAAATTTGTTTAAAAAGTGCTCAAAACTTGCATTTGGTTAAAGCTTGAGTCATAGAGCATCGCTATATTTTTTCATACCACCTAACGCAGTATTTTTTCGAGATGTTCGAGAGTCTTTGTCAGGTAAAGCTCTGACTTTTTTTTTTTTTTTCCATAGAACTTATGCAAGATAAATGCTGACGGTGTATTTGTAAGTCATAAGAAAATAATTAGAAGCATGATTCAAGCCAAAGTAGGTAAAAAAAAAAATGAGAATTTGGAATTTGGTTGAATTTCCCAAGTATTTGTATTTTTTTTTATATGATTATGCTTGTTAAAAGAAATGGACAGCGTACCTGAAAATATTTTATTGCAGAAATGAATAGAGGGTACCAAATTATGCTACTCTGAATTTTTTCAGTTTTTTTTTTTTTTTTTTTTAGTCCCGGAATTATTTTTAAATTATTATTGAAAGTTCTGTGATTTCAGTTGGCACCCCTGAATCCTTAATAAAAAGGATAAGAGACTGGACGCCTATTGACGCCTCCAAGGGACCCTGGCTGCACTTTCAATAATTATTTAAAAATAGTTCTGGGTCTCAAAAAAATCGGAAAAAAATTCACAGAGAAGCATAATTTGGTACCCTCTATTCATATCTGCAATATATTTTTTTTCATGCATGTTATCCATTTGTAATTTTATATATTGTGAATATAATAAATAAAATAATAAATAATAATAAAATAATACAATAGGCGGTATAATGAAAATAGACATAATAGGAAATAAATTAACTGCAGTCGAGTATTATTATTTCCTTATTTTCTGTTGTCGTGTCATTATTGCATACTTTATTAATATACTAAATTATTGAAACTATAATTTAATAAAATTTACTATAGTTTACAACATTTTTTATACATATAATTGCTATAAATATTAATGTAAATCGGGAGGATATTGGTAATTTCAAACCATGTTTTGTACGACTAACGGTAAGTAACTAATTCTGCACACTTGTTGTCTCATATATTGTAATGCAATGAAAATATTAACATGCACGTATCACGTACCTGTAACATTATTCCTTATTCTCATATAGATATGCAAGACTAAGCCATCATATATATATATTATTTCTAATATCTGGACTTCTTAAATATTTTGGCAGGACTATCATTATCCGAACAGTGTGGAGCTAATGAAATTTACGGAAAGCAAACCATATGCTTTTCAAAGATGTATTTGAAATTGGATGATTTTGTATTACATTATACCTTTATGAAAAATGAAATAAAAAAAAGTAAATAAAATAAAATTGCTGTCATATTGAAATATTTAAGGGTAAGGTAACGCCACCAACGTTAAAAAAAATCCCTCACACAAAAATTCTGAAAAAAATTTAAAATGTTCTCCTCTACATCCCCTATCAGTAGTTAAAATATCAGGTATACAAATACGATCTAGTTTTTGAGTTATGAATTTTTAAAGTTGGCTATTTTAACATGGAGAAATGGAATTCCCATGTTAAATTAGTCAACTTTAAAAATTCATAACTCAAAAACTAGATCGTATTTGTATACCTGATATTTTAACTACTGATAGGGGATGTAGAGGAGAAAATTTTGAATTTTTTTCAGAATTTTTGTGTGAGGGACTTTTTTTAACATTGGTGGCGTTACCTTACCCTTAAATATTATAATCATGCTCATGTGTTTATATATATGGTATAGTGTAGTATTACTTATTAGTTGATAATGTACGTACTGTACACCAAATTACCAAGTATTATAACATTGTGAAACACATATTGCACATATTTATAATAATAATTTTACTTCCATGTATTTAATAAAATGCTAATTGATAGATGCTCCTTTAAAATCATTGACTTATAAGTACCATGATACATTTTATAACCTAAAACAAAACATTGTAGAATTAAAAAAAAAATAAAAAAAAAATAAAAAAAAAGTAATACAAGCGGTGACGTAATTTTATCACTACAAAATCTGTGAAAAACTGTTTGATTAAAATTTAATATATGTTATAACCTTAATTAATATGTTAAGAAAATAAAGAGTTACTTAAAAAAATACTGTCATGACATAAATAAGCAGGAAATAAATCACAAGTTAACATAATTCGACAAAAGAGTGGTTACAGTGATACAAGCTGCCTACTGATCATAAATATGAATAATACGTACTGCAGCCTATAAGATACCTCCCCCCCCCCCCACTCTCCTTCACACCTCAGAATTACATATTTATGATTTAGGTATATTTACGATTGTGTTGTCTATTATAGAGTACAGGGGATGAGTGAAACTCGAATATGAACAACGAGCGCGGCGGCGCTGCAATGCATTTTGTATGGAGGGAGGCGGCGGTATACCTGCTATACCCATTGTAATGATGCCCGCCCGTCCCTGTTTTTCGCGCTTCTCTTCCTACTATCTCACGATCTATCAGTGCTAGAGATTTAAAATAAAAAGATCCTGGTTCATTATTAAATGAACACAATTATTACTAATAACCTCAAAACGGGTATATTGCATATTTTCGGCGTAGTTTACTGTCAAAATCTTGATTGATTGATTTAAACTCATTAATTGCTAATTATTTGCATGATGAAATCAATTAGGCAAGTTAAAGTATTTTTTTCTGTGTTGTGCAGTTGCTAAGCTTTGATATGATAACTTTTGCATTCGTGTGCGACAAGTAGTTGTTGAGATAAAAAATGTTTTTTGAAATCCGGGACAAACCCGGGTTTGACCATGAAGGCCAGGGGTGACTTGACGGGACTTTTTTTTGTGGGTTCATATAGGTCATAGGAACATATGGCCGAAGTTTCCGTTAGCAACTAATTTTTTCAACCTAATTTCAAATCAATCCTGGACTAAGAAATGCTTTTATTAAATGGATCTAAATTATTATAAATTTATAATTATAATACAAAACAAAAATTATTATTTATTTTACCATGGGTAACTGAATTTCAATTATATTGTTTGCTTGATTATATGTTCTGTTTCTGATTTTCACAATATTTAATTTTTTGTGAAAATACTTTGTTATCAAATTAAATTTAAATGTATTTAATTTCATTGCTTTGTATTTACTTCAACATTCTTGTTATTGTTGCAGCCATCGCGCAGTGCCAGACTGAACAATCTAGAGGCTGCAGGAGCGTCTCAAAGTCAACATGTCCCCAGCGACAAGCTTGACACTGATCATGCAACAATGGCGAGTGAGAAGATGGGCTCTGCCAATACAAGCCCACTGCAGAGCCAACATGGTCATGGCAACGTTGTGGAGACCTCCCTCAATGACAGCGGCAGTGTCAAACGACCCTCGAGCTCTCTGAACCAACAGAGTCGCAAGAGTGTCACCAAGACCAGAGACAGTATAAAGAAGAGACCCCGAAGCTCACTGAGAGATTACGCAGGAATCAAGGTGACTGATCATTTGGATAAAAATGTAAATTTAAATCCTGTTGTACGTTTAGAAAAAATTGATGATATTTATGATTTGAGCTCGCTCATGAATTTTAATACTACCTGTGAAAACCAAAGAAAGAAACGTAGGATTAAGTGTCCCAAACAAAAAATAAATCAATATAAATACTCGGAGACTTCACAAAGTTCATGTTATGAATTTGGGATTGAATCCTCTGATGATGAATTCATTTTATCTAAGAGTCAGAATGAAGATGACATCATAATACCAAAAATTAGTGGAGTTTGCTCGTTGGCTCCCACAGAAAAAACGTATGAAGTTAATTTTACAAAAGCAGAGGTTGAATTCTTTCAAAAACATAGTAAATATGAACTGGTTAGTCAGTTTGATTATAACACTACTTCTGAGGAAAATTATAATGAAGACATAAAACCAACAATTTCTAGTACCATTGATATTTCAGATTTTGAGTACAGTGATGAGGATGATTTTAATTTAAAAAATTATCAAGATTATTATGATACTACTGAATTTTTATCAGATTCTGAGTTTGAAGATAATTCTGCACCTCAATCACCAAAGCCCGACTTAAAATGTTTACCAATTTCATCAACAGTAATTAAGTCACCACCTGCTGCAAAAAAAAGTCTTATCAAGAGCCTAAACAAGAACTCTTCAGTTAATAAATATCTGAAAGAAGTACCAGTCATGCCAAAAATTACTAATTTACAAACTATAGGAGCATCTGTAAATTTCTTAAAAGAATCAGCTGAAATTCAAGAGAAAATGTTAAAAATGCCACATGAGATAATACAAGCTTTGCCATCATCTCTCTCAATTATCTGTAAGCCAAGGAAAAAGATGGAGGAGAAGGCAAGTGATGATAAAGAGGTCCAACAAAAGGGAGGCTTAATCATCATTCCTCGACCTGTGACATGTAATAATATACCAATGTTTGGATCCACGTTAGAACTTTTTACTGCACCAAAGCATACCCTAAAAGAGGATGTACCTGACAAAGTGGTCGAGCAGTGTACGGAAGAATTGGCTGACATACCACAAAAAATTGAAGGTAAATCAGTTGTACAACCTATCAAATCATTAAAATCTACTTCAGTAAAAAAAAAGAAAACTCCTTGTAAAAGAAAATTGAGTGTTTGTAAAGAAAAGAGTATCGTACCACAATTGGAAGACTCTTTAACTGTACCTGTACCTTCAAAAGACAAGAAACTAGTCGAGAAGGTTGAAGAATTGAATCAAAGTGCATTGAACAACCATGGCTTGTTAGTAGAATTCTCATTGGAACCTACTACTTCACTGCAACTTACATCCAATGAAATTCCTGAGAAAGCATGGGATACTCTCAAAGTCTCTTCTGTTGAGCCTACCAACAATCCAGCAGAGAATGTAGCAACTTCAGAAGATAAAGAGTCAAGCAAACCTGTGGATAAACCAGATGAATCTTCTCAAGTACCAGCCTCACTGCTACAAAACGCCCTTGTAGGAAATGTTGTCAACAATAAAGTATCTTCAGGTGACTTGGAAGAGGACTCATCATCAATGGTGCTGCCATCATCCTCTGTGGAGAATCCTGTCACTACAAACGTGAGTAACAGTGGGGCGTATTATTGACATCTTTTATTTTAATTTATTTTAATGTGCATACCAGGGACCGGATGCACGCGTTTTTTTCGTGCATCCAAGATGCGCATCCAGATGCAAATTAATTTTTCGTGCATCCATGGATGCGCATCCGGATACAAATTTATTTTTCATGCATCTCTGAGATGCGCATCCAGATGCATTCATTTTTCCCCGTGCATCTGGAATGCACGGATGCGGATGCAAGCCCATTTTTGCGCATCCATGTGCATCTTGCATCTGCATCCGATCCCTGGCGCATACTAAGGCCACAAAGATAATAAGAAGATTAAAAACTCTTTTGCCAGAACAATGAAAAAGCTAGATTTTTTCAACATCATCGGTTTTAAGACTAGTGTTCAATGAATTACACGTATACAGTAAAAACATGTTATAAGGTAAAAACTCAATATTGAGTAATGAACAGTTATCGGATGCGGATGCGGATGCAGATGCAAGATGCACACGGATGCGCAAAAATGGGCTTGCATCCGCATCCGTGCATCCCAGATGCACAGAAAAAAATTAATGCATCCGGATGCGCATCCCAGATGCACGGGGAAAAATAAATGCATCCGGATGCGCATCCCAGATGCACGAAAAATAAATTTGCATCCATTTAACACTTTTTTTTTCTCTTTTTATCAGGTTTTTTGCTAATTGCCTCTAAATAAATCTTTAACACGAGGCATATTTTTTAACTTTATTTGCCACTTGTCGTTTAAAAATTACAAGAACCAAAGTGTATTATAAAAACCAAAGATCGGATGCAGATGCAAGATGCACACGGAAGTGCAAATATGGGCTTGCATCCGCATCCGTGCATCCCAGATGCACGGGAAAAAATGAATGCATCCGGATGCGCATCTCAGATGCATGGAAAATAAATTTGCATCCGGATGCGCATCCCAGATGCATGAAAAATAAATGTGCATCCGGATGCGCATCTATGGATGCACGAAAAATTAATTTGCATCCGGATGCGCATCTCGGATGCACGAAAAAAACGCGTGCATCCGGTCCCTGTGAAGTAAAGGTCCCGTAAAAATTAATTAGTATTGCAGATATAGGAAAAACTTGTTATAAGGTAATCTCGATACAAGGTAAACCCAATTTCCTGGGTCCCTTGACTTTACGTAATAACAAGTTTTTACTGTACTTGTAAAGCAATTTTCTTCACAGTTTTTGTTTAATTTAATATCAGAGACCAGAAATTGAACTAGTTCTATCTTACAAGTATTGTTATAATAGCCAATGTTGGCCATTAGCTTAAAATGTACAAATTAATGTCCCTGGGATGATTGAACTGCTGTGTTCTGTAACTTTTTCATACTTAACTAAAAATGTTCCATCTAAACACGGTTATCTGCATTTTAATGGAACTAATTTGCTTACAATATCAAGCCAATAAATAAATAAAGAAGGGTGGATTATTGCTGCACTGTTCCCATACAATAGACCACTTGCAAAACCCTGTTTTAGAAAAAAGTAAACAAACTCTCACATCCAGTTCATTGTTGTTGTTGATTGTGTTTATAAATTTTGTTTATACATTTGACCTTATGGGAAATTTACGAGTTTCACACACAGATTTCAATATGTTACGATTCTATTTTTAAAAATATCACCAGAATCTGCAAATTTTGGCCATTTTTAATCCTGAAATGCGTATCAGAAGAAGTGTTCTTTATTTTAATATGGCAAATTTCATTTGATACCAAATCAGCCAATTACATGGAGTAAGATACGTAACTAAGCAAACTCCGGTTTGTTGATTTTAACTGTTGCAATAATCAAGAATCTGGAGCTTGCTTAGTTACTAGTTATGTACCTTAATCCATGTAATTGGCTGATTTGGTATCATATAAAATTTACCATATTTAAAAAAAAAAAAAAAAAACTTCTTTTGATATGCATTTCAGGATTAAAAATGGCCAAAAACTGCAGATTCTGGTAATTTTTTTATATTTAGAATCGTACAGGTTTGTAACATATTGAAATCTGTGTGTGTAACTCGTAAATTTCCCATAAGGTGCAATGTATAAACAAAATTTACTCACACAATCAAAACAACAATCAATTGTGGATGGGAGAGTTTGTTTACTTTTTGCAAAAACAGGGTTTTGCAAGTGCTATTGTTTAAAATTTCAGTAAATGCAAGTTATTTTAAACTACAGACATACCATCAGAGTTTTTATATTTTTTTTTACTATTTTTGCCAAGTACAAACATAACATGATGCCATATTCCTTACAGGTTAAGCCATTAGTATTATTAATTTGCCCTTCCACAAATATATACCTCAACAGCACTCTATTCTCATATATACTGTACTCAATTTGCTTCAGAAATACTCTTGATACTCTTTTTTGCTTTCTACACTCTCTATTGCGAAAAGAACTTTTAACACTCATCCTGCTCCTAAGTTTAGTTATGGGTGGGATTCACGAAGAGTTAAGGAGCGTTTTAGGGAGAGATATTTTAAGTAGCGTTTTTCTTACCTGTTATAGTCTGTAAAGCGAGAGTTTGACCCTCAATATTGCCGGAATCGATATATTTGCACTTCCGGTTGTGGGTTATGTCATGGCAACCGGAAGCGGAAATCGTTAAAAATCGGCAATATTGATGGTCCGACTCTCGTTTGCTGGACTATACCTGGTAAGAAAAACACTTCTTAAAATATCTCTCCCTAAAACGCTCCTTAACTCTTCGTGAATCCCAACCATTAATGTATAGTCTGCTCCAAAAGATTGGAACATGGAAAATGCTATGGTGTACTGTATTTGTGCACAGTAAAAACTCGTTATTATGCAACTTGTTGTTAGGTAAAACTTAATTTTGAGTAAAGGAGATTGCAGTCCTGTCGAAAATAATAAGCATTGCATGGCATTGGAAATATACTCAATATGAAATAAACCTGATTTCCTGGGTTCCTTGACTTTACGTGATAACAAGTTTTTACTGTATTTTCATGGAGATGTCGAGTTGCGCTAGAAGTAGTTTTATCGCCAAGATGGCCGCCATGCAATATTAAAACAAGTGCGCCTTTCTCTTGCCTCTTTTGTCATCGCTCAAGCTTGACTTTTTTGTTTTCAACTAACATTGCATGGATTTTGACAGTCGGAACATAACCCCGTCTCAGTTGAGCTGTCTCTGAAGAATACTTCAAATTGTTGGATATTTAGCTACATTTTGCTGTTCTCTCTGTCCCTCGCTTTCAAACCAGAGTTTTCTGCTATTACCAGCATTATCTAGGTAGCTAGACGGTGATATAGTATCCCAAGCTGTCATTTCACTACACTACTAATCTCTTTGATACAGCTGTATTGTGACTGTCATGCATGATTAATGATAAGTGATAAGCTTAGTAAGGATTAACTTGTCACATTAAAATTATTACTTAAACAGGAAAATATATACTGTATGCATACTGTACAGTACAGTATGTATTATATGAATACATATTGTATAGTATGCATTTTATGTATGCATACTGTACAGTACAGTATGTATTTTATGTATGTATACTGTACAGTATGCTTAAGTGCGTACAGTATAATAAATACTGTACAGTATGCATACATCGTCGCCTCAGAATATAAGTGTCATATAGACCACGAGGTTTTGATGCAATATTAGACCTTATGCTGAATGTACGTAAGGTTTATAATATTAACAAAACCTCGTGATTTATATGACACTTATTATAACTTATGTATATTTTGAGGCGACGATGTATACTTACTGTACAGTATTTATTATACTGTACGTACTTAAGCATACTGTATAGTAATATACTGAAATGTAGACTACTGCAGTACAGTTATCATGTGTTGCCTCCCCCCCCCCTTTTTACAATAATTCAATAAAGTCAAAACCTTTTGATATTTGCTTGCTTGTTTTGCTCGTCAGCTCGCGTGCTTTGCTTTTTCTTTGGACAGCGCCACCTGAAGGCAAAGACTAGACCCAAGCCTGCTTTTTTTTTACTCAGCTTATAAGTAAATGGGCCTTTATTGTTTTCTAGTTCCTGTAGTGATAGTATGAATTTGAAAGTCAGGAGAAAATGAGTCTCGCGTTCAGGGCCGTCGCTAGGCTTTGGGGGGCCCTGTGCGAGATAGGAAGGAAAATAAAATGAGGCCCCCACAACCCTGGGGGGCGAAGCCCCCCAGAATAGCCCGCCGCAGGCGCGATTTTTTTTGGCCACGCCCCCTTTTTGAGCATTTTTTTTTTTTTTACCATAAAATTTTATGTTTGAGAAACTCAATAAAAGTGCATGAAGAGTTGCGTACATTCAAGGAGTAAACTTACTTTTTTTTTTTTTTTTTTTTTTTTTTACGGGTTAGAATTTTATTCTCTTACTAGTCTTAATTGATCTAATAGTCATGGTGCATCTGAACGTGATGGTATGTTTTAAATTTTTTTCATTTATTATTATTTGAAAACATTAAGAAAGAAAAGAATCAAGCAGTAGACTAGTGTCTAGTGTACCCTCAATATACCAACTTATTATGTATAATTCCTCAATTAATAGACTAAAAAAAACAACTAATTATTTGGGGAAAAAATTGATATTCTAAAGTAGAGTGAGCGATTACAATTTGTTTAAATATTTTATTTTCTAAAAATACTGTAGTTTAACCTGCCCTCTATAGAAATGAAAACCAAAAATTTACATCTCAAATAGCTTCACCACAAAAAGTCCCAAATTTGGTGTTTTGGAGCTAGGCCTTTAACATACAGCCTTATAGTACAGAAAAACAGCTTTTTACTCAAACTCTGTCTGAAGTATGGAACCAATAAAAAATACCTACGTAATTTTTATGATGTATTCTCTAATGGATTTTCAAGTAAAATAATTTTTTTACTAATCCGTTTTTCCGGGAAAAAATATTGAAAATGAAAATTAACCCACAGAAACTTCAAGTTTTTTTTTTAATTATTTTATTTGAAAATTCATTATAAAGAAATTCATCATAGATTTCGTAGGTATTTTCTATTGGTACCATACTTCAGATTAAGTTTGAGTAATTAAAAATATATTTTCCAAACTATATAAGGCTGCATGTTAAAGGCCTCCGAAACACCAACTTTAGATTTTTTTTTTTTTTTTTTGTTTATAGTCAAGCTAATTGAAATTGAATTTTCTGATTTTTATTTCTCAATAAAAGGCAAGTTAAACTATTTTTAGAAAATAAAATTTTGAAAAGAAAATGTAATCGCTCACTACCTTAAACAAAAGAGTTCATTTTTTCTTTGATGTATTTATTGATGTATCATAAAAACAAAAATTTGAGCTTGAAATTTAAAAAAAAAGTGATATTATTTTATGCACCTGTCATTAAGGTTACGTTAAAGTAATCGATTTTTGCTAGACATTAATGTATACCTTTAAAAAAAAAATTTTTTTCTACTTTTTATTATTATTTTTTTTTAAAAATGCGCAATTGCGGAAATCGCGCTTCGCGCGATGGGAGCCCCCAGGACTGGGGGGCCCTGTGCGGTTGAACCGGCTGCACAACCCTAGCGACGGCCCTGCTCGCGTTAGACCTATTGGATATGTTTTCTATTATGATGAGAACCACAATCATTTTTTTCACATTTTATCTTCTTCTTTGATCCCTTGTGGCAACGGGGAATTAATTTCCTTGATTTGATGTTCTAGGAGTATGTGAAGCCCCTGCAAGGACCTTCACAATCAACCCAGGGGGGCGTGGTTCACAATCAGCTGACTGCCTTACCTCCAACCATGAAATTCATTCAATTCCTCAAACCAGTCACCCCATCTAAGCAAGGATCCAACTCCGTGCCCCCTACCAAAAAGGTGATTCTATATGCTGGTGCTGCCCTCTCTTGAGGAAAAAATAAAAAACTTCGGCTGCATTTAATAGTGGCAATAATTCACAATGTAGTTGATTATTATTAACGGCAGAACTTGTTTTTCAACATTGCTCACAGTGCTCTCAGGGGCTCCTAATACTCAGTCTGTATGCCAGTCAATTAAGTTCCATTTCTAAGAATAATAATAATAAGTGGGGCACATATGTTGTTTGCACAACATTCCGCGGTCTTATTCACCCCAGCGGAGTGTAGACAGCCATAAGCCATATCCGTTCCCTACCTTATCCCTACCCAGTACCCCGCCGCGAGCTGTAAGCTCTTAGGGGTGTATCCTTGTAAAAAAAAAAATAAAAAAAAAAAAAGCTGCCTTCCTCCTACCAACTCCATTATCTAGTAATCAGTCACACCGATCCCAAGTCACGAAAAGTCTGCCAAGTCCGAGGTTTGAACCGGAGATCTCTCGGACAAGAGACGGGCGCTGTAACCACTCCACTATCAATGTGTTGTACAGTATTAAGCATAAAGAATAGAGACCTATATGCATCTTATGGTCAGAAAATTGACCAACATCAGTATCTGAGCGTGGCGCCCCTAGTGTAGCACATCTGCACGGCGTGAGCCGTTAGCCAAATTCACGTGGTACGCCCTGGCTATTGCTGGCTGCGCAACTGCCAAGAGTTGTTGCACATCTGCCCCGAGTCACAGCGGGAGCCATGCCGTACCATACAGAGCTGGCTGCACAGTCCATACCGTGCTGATGCGCTGCAATAGATGCACCACCCTCAGATTCCGCGAAATTCTTCTGTTGCTAGCTATAAGACACATAGGCCTCTAATGGTCTCTCAATAAAGGAATATAAAACTACTTATTAGTACATTTTACAATGCCAACTACCTTTTTTTTTTTCTCTTTTTTTTATCATGTTCATCAAATTTTATTGAAAAAAAAAAAAAAAAAAAAAAAAAAAATGAATGAAAGAAAGAAATAAATAAATAAATAAATAAATAAATAAATAAATAAAAACATTTTGCAACATTTCATTGACAATTTTTATTTTTATTATTATTATTATTATTATTATTATTATTTTTTTGTTCATAGTAAAAGTTGTACTTAAAATTTAGTACTAATGGGTCCAATAATAATTATTTAAGGCAATATTTAAGATAAAAATTTATTTTGTATAAATTAAATGTATCTCTCACATAAACAATAATCACAACACAGCTGGCATAATAAGTAAGAGGAGCCTCTAAAAATTGATTTGAGATCGTTGCCATGGTTATTACAGATTTTACGTGTAGATTCAGATGTGCTGGTCACCATCTTGGATGTTTTTAACCCATCAGAAACACATGGCGACAGTCTGTCTGAAGCTTAGGTGCTGTCGAGTCGGGCGTAAAATAAGATTTGTTATATGGTAAGGCGCTGGCACAAGGCAGAGATTTTGTGTCCCACTTTGGCAAGACTTTTAATTCTCTTACAAATTTTTTTCTGGCCCGGCGGGTAACCATCAAAAGTTTTAAATTATCTATTGTTTTAACTTGAATGTTACAGATGAAGATGGAAAATCCCACTACAGAATTACAGCAACCAATTGACGTGCACCACAAGGATGAAAATGGTGAGCATATAACAAACATGTAGTATCTGCAGTTTGTTGTAGGTTGAGAATGGTTCACAAGTTTGAGAGAATTTGGAACCACTCGCAGCATTGTTTACAGTGTTCTCGTCTGAAAAGTCAAAGTGAATTATTTTGAATTCTTATGTTTTTCTTTTCATTTGTAATCTAATTCTATTATCATAACTTTTGCTTGTGTTATATAAAATACATATTTTTTGGAATTGAATGAAAATGACAAGTTTTCTAACATTATTTACTATTTAAAATTAAATTTTATTTATTTATTTATTTATTTATTTATTTTCATGAAGAAAATTTTGTTTTTAGTTTATTTTTTTATTAGTTCATCTAACAATCAAGTTTTTTTATGAATTGTGAAAAATATTTGAGCATATATCTTTAAATTCCCCTGTTTTATGATGAATGATAAAAAAAATGGATTTTCTTAACTTCTCCCCCCCCCCCCCCCCCTCTCCCCTCCTACAGTAAAACAGATCTTAGTTTACATAAATTCGACTGCGCCTAACTTCAAACAGACTCTCGACACACATATTTGATGGGTTAAATATCTAAGATGGCGACTGGTGCAGTCAAATCTACATGTAAACTAAGATCTGTCGCGTAACTGAACGCTTGCTACTAGTGGTTATAATATACTACTGGTCACAAGTGACTGAATTTAACTTCCCGGACAGATCTTTGTGGACCCAACCTAGTGTTGCTTAAGATTTTATGGTTTCTTCCAAGCCATGGCCCATAGCAATCCATCCCAGCCAGCATTTGCCTGGTTGTGACTGAGGAAACCATGGAAACCTCAGTCAGGATGGTCAGCAATTGATGGAGTATGCCAGCAACCACTCCCAGATACACGAGTGGGTGTTTCTTGCTCTTCTTTGAGTAGCTGCCATGTTTTAAAATTTATCAGTACCTGGGATCAAACTCGGAACCATCTGATTACAAATACGATGTGCATAACCACTGCCTCAAATGCACGGTCTTAAATCTTGTAACATAATCTTCATGAGTCTTTTACAGTCTTACTAGTACAATAAAAACTCTTTATTTCACAACGTGTTGTTAGGTAAAACTCGATTTTGAGTAGAAGAGGTCGCGGTTCCATAAAAAATAATTAGCATTGCAGGTATAGGAAAAACTTGATATAAGCTAAAACTAATTTCGTGGGTCCCTGACATAAAAATGACAAGTTTGTACAGTAGTTTATTTGAAATGAGTGCAACATCATGTAAATCTTGAAATAGCACAAACCTTGCTATTTGTGTGCCTCATTCCACAACCTAGCTTGGAGCATGATGGCACAGCAGTAACATTCCTGACTTAATCAGGTGGTTGTGAGTTCAAATCTCGTGCAGTGACCTTGACAGGTATATCAAATTCATAGTGTTTTTTAGGAATAATTTATTGCAATTTTTTACTGGCCATCCTGACTTAGGTTTCCACGTTTCCTCATTCAAATAAGTCAAATAAATGCTGAAATGAATAACTTGGATGTGGCTGCAAAATCTTTTGACACTCACCTCTCCCTTACCCTCTCCATTTAGTGGAATCAAAGATTGATTTAACTTTTTTATTTTTGTTATTTTTGGTCCTACTTATGCCATGACTAAGTATTGATCCATATTGTGCTTAATATGTGTAACTCAATCTAATGTGTTCCATTTTTGTGTTACAGTAGAAGTGAATCATTACGGCTCAACTTCAGCTGTGAAAACTCCCGCGAAAGTGACAGCACCTTCTGTAATGCCTCCTCTTGTGTATTTTCTTCCTAAAAACAGTCCACAGTTAACGACACCTAACCAGTACCCACCACATATTAAAATGTCTACTAAAAAATCTCACCATATCCCCCCATCTTCTAAGACCGTGCCTATAACATCTAAAATTTCCATGAATTCTAAAATATTAATTCCTATAACAATGCCTCCAGTAACGAATTCTGACACATTTTCTAAATCAAAATCAGATCCACCACCTTTAGAAACCATATCCTCCAATGTAACATTGTCTTCTGAAATGACTGAAATGATATCAAATACTAATAAGGCAACATCAACTGCACCCCAACAACAAAAAGAAAATATATCTCTTTCAAAAGTACCGCAGTTACCCCTCTCTTTAAAGACTTTGACAACATCAAAAGTACAGGCCCTACCTCCAGATGCAAACATTATAATTTTACCTATTGGAACCCTCCCGCTGCAGGTGAACCACTCACTCGAGACCACTAAAGTTGTATCCAAAGTAGAAACACTTAAGACTCTAACCAAAGGTGTAAGAATAGATCGGGAGAGTTCAAAAAAACATATAATTCAGGGTGCAACATCTTCACCCTGTCTCCTTCCTTTCTCTATGACTGCATCACAAACGGCAACAATGCCAACAACTACAGAGGTCACTTCCCAAGTACCAAGTCCCTCTAAGAGTCCACTACAAGCCACAGTCCCATCAATGTCTCCACTACCTACTGATGTGGCGACGCCCACTTCTCAGCAAATCAAGAAGTTACCATCACCAATCTCTAAGGTAACAAAATCTTAGAGCATATTAGCATATATGAGCATATTATAACATTCAGTAAAATATTCATCTTCTTTTCTTAAATACACATTCTGGTATAAAGCTCCTTCCCCCCCCCCCCCCCCCTAAGAGAGATTTAAAATGTAAGATGGTGATATATTTGTAATTTATGTAAAAATAAACCCTACGACGGGAGGCATCTATTCAGACTTGACTCATCGGCAACATGAAGATAGAAAGATAGAAGAGAAGGAATCCTGTCTTATTGGCTTACTAGAAATGAAATGGCTTAAACACCAGAACGTGACCATAAAAAGAATCAAATTGTAATCGGTAGTTTATTGATGTAATGTTGTCTATACCATCTGAATCATATTTGCATGCTTACTAACTAAATAAAATTATTTTATTACCAAGGACAAAAAATAAGTCACTGTACTAAAAACAAAAACAATTGAAACGGTGTTATTTTTCATCATTTTTGTGTGTAGTGGCTGAGACACAGTAATTTATTTTAGCATTAATTTTTGTTTGTATTGTCTGCAGAATGATGAGGTGGAGATCATCAAGGAGGTGTCACCTCCCCACCCCCCCTGCGTCTTCCCCGCCTCTTCCAGAGACAAGATGTCAGTCTCTCCCTCAGCAGACTCCTTGGTGAGTTCTCGAACGTCTTCAAAGATAGTAAGAAGGAGTAATGGGCAGACTGTAGTCCAGGTGATGATCACGGTTCCAGCAATCTGAGGATTTGTAGTTTCCATGTATCATAATGTGGGCACTACTATGCACATTTCAATATTTGTCATGCCCTACTAGGGGTGGATTCAGCGCAAGGTTCTATGGAGGAGAAGGGGGGGGGGGGGCTATCCTGCAATGTTAAATTTTGTAGTTGGAAGGGGGTGGGGGTGGTAACACTTTCAATGTATTTTGGGACCTTTGGGTGGGTGGACAATCACCCCCATCAACCTGCCCCTCCAGGACCTGCGCCTATGCCCTACTGAATCATTAAAAAAGGACATCTCTTGAGAAAAAAATGCAGCATTTGACATGGTAAACTGGATGTACTTCTGGGGGATGCTACTGCATTGAGAAATGAACAGTGCTGGTGAAAACTTTATATATCACCACCATCTTTGGTGTACAATCTGGCATTACAGTTTTCCTCTTACTCTAATGTTTGGTCTCTTGTACTTCCTGGTGCATATAGCCCTCAGGACAGCATGAACTTTACTCCTTCCTCATTTGCTGGCGCTTCAAGAAATAAAAAAATGCAGATTTGCAATTTGAGAGATGTAAGAAGAGAACCCAGTCTATCAATATCAAAGAACTTGGTTCACCACGCCTTAATAGACTGTGCGGTAACGCCTACAAACAAAGTAGGAGTAAAGTTCGTGCTGTCCAGAGGTGTACATGGATGGCGTGAAGCTACGTAGTGTCACACACTGGCTGGAAACTACATTACCGAGGGGGTCAATTGACAACTTAAATAGTGTAACAATAGCCACCATTGGATTTTACATCAATTATGCAGAACAAATGCACTGTTCACTAGTTTTGTAATGCTCTTTTTGCCATGTAACTGAAAATTTTAAACAGGAAAAAAAAAAGAATACTGTATTGATTTGCATTACTGTATGCTGTATAATACAGTATACAGTAAAACCTTGATTTTACGAAATTGAAGGGACCGAAAAATCGGGACTTCGTAAATTTGAGGTTCGTAAACTCGAGGTCCTCAAAAAAAAATTTAAAAAATGCCGTAAAACATATGAATTAACAAATTATTGCAATAAAAATTCTTTTTTATAATTGATTCAGATTTATTCGAGTGGTAAAAGAGATTAAAACAGTAAAAAAACATGAAATAGCGTGAGATAAAAATATCGCTATTTACGCGAGTGATCGATCGCGTATTATATATATTAAGTCGCGCGGTAATTCGGGACGACGTGAAAACATAAAAAATAATCAAAATGTTACTAAGACACATAATATACGGCATTAATACATTTTTAATGCCATATAAAAATACATTAACGGTGCGATGTAAATTTACATCTCTTAGGAAATCGCAATTTTTACGTGAATATCATAACATCGCGGACGTGACTTGAAGGGGTGGGAAAAAAAAAAAAAAAAAAATCAATTTTGTGTATTTTAGGTGTTTTAGAAAATGAAAAAACTCATATTAATTTTATTTTCGCAATTCGCAATCGACATTTGAAATGCAGTCAACAACGTTTTTTCTATTCGCGTAGCCAATAAAATAAAAATACTGTTCATATATGCGGTTAATTTTCCATAACGACATGCGTTTTATTTTATTTTTTTTTATATTTTTTTAATTTTTATTTTCTATTAATAATTTATTAAATAAAATAAATTGAATGAACTTTTGAGGTATATAATGTACTCCATTCATGCAGCAATGCGATTGGGTCGTACGATCTGGCCGGACGAAGAGGATTCGACACTTTATTATTTTTAAGATCTTATTTACATCAAATTAGACCACGCAGTTGCCATACAAATAAAAGTTTTATCAATCAGTTATTGTTTTATGATTTATAAATAAAAATCTTACGAGTTGACGCTATAAAATAAAATTAATCTCGATTCTCGATCACAAATTTTACGTTACGACGCGCGCGCAATTTACATTTAAAATACGCTTTAAATGTCGTTTTTATGACAAATATATTCGTAATCTCGAGGTTAATGCTCTCTAGGGACCATGTGAGCACTTCGTTATTTCGTAAAATCAAGTTTTCGTAAATTCAAGGTTATTTAACATGCATTCCCTATCTAACTATTCGGGACCGAGAAAATACTTCGTAAAATCGCGAATTTCGTTAAATCGAAGTTCGTAAAATTGAGGTTTTACTGTATATTATATGTAATAAAATGGAGCAAAATGTGTAATGGTCTGGTGTAAAAAAAAAAGGCACTGAAAATTCTTGTTTTTTTTTTGTTTTTTTTTTTTTCTATTCAGTGTTTTTAACAAATTTTTGTTATTTTACAGCAAATTTAAAAAAAAAAAAATGTAATGCATATCTACTTATTTTGATGTTATTTTAATGATTTTTCACATTGTCAAATGGATAATGAAGAATACTGCTAGTTAAATTATCTTTCAAGCTGTCAATCATTACAGTATAAGTGCTGCATGTAATTTTATTTCCTCGTTTGTGGTTCCCCATCCTCTCTAACACAAGATGACTTGATGCACAGGCTAATGGCTCAGTGGGCTACAATCGCAGACTACTGCTGTCCTTGCTACTTGGCGAGAGGGCTGGTGCGAGGGACTTCACCCTGGAGTTGAAGAGACAGCCAGGCAGGCTGGACCAGCTGCGTGTATTCTACCCTTCGTCGCAGATTCCATCAGTCAACATTCTGGTATTGATAACATTGTAAAATTACCCTGTGTTGCTTTGTAAGATGTGGCTTCAGAACTTTACAACTATTATTTTTCTATTGTCTTTCAAATTTAAATTATTCCATATTTTGCTAAGAAGAAAATACTATCCAAGAGGAGGTGGATGACATCTTCCATGAACTACAGACCATCCTGACTGAAGTTTTCATAGTTCCTTCAGTCACAACCAGGCAAATGCTAGGATAAATTGCTAGACCATGATCACCCTGGTTTGAAAGGGGCCTCCAAATCTAAAGCACTAAAGCACTACTAAGTTGGGTCGACGAAGAGCTAGAAAAGATGTGGCTACTGAATTTTAAAACCCAAATGTGCCATCTTTCAAAATTGATTTTTTTATTTTTTAATAAAAATTATTTTTAATAACAATCACTGAAAAGAAGAAGACTAAAAGAAACATTGTGTCCACTCGAGTATCCAAGAGGAGGTTGATGGCATCTTTCATGAACTACCGACCATCCTGACTGAGATTTCCATAGTTCCCTCACAATCAGTCACATTTAGGCAAATGCTGGGATTGATTACATCAAGGCCATGATCACCTGGGTTTGAAAGGGATCCACAAAATCCTGATAAATGCTAGGTAAAGTCAGGTACATTAACAGACAGGAAATTTTAAGCATCTTTTGTGACCAGAAATATAAAAAAAAAAAATAGAGAGAATGGAGGCTTCAAGTGTTTTCAGGCACCATGTTAGAAAATTTGAATTTTTCTCAGTAGTTATTAACTATATAATATTAGTTTGAAAGCATCACCCACTCTCCCATTTAGGTTTTCTGTTAAAGATAATCAAGAAACTATTTTTTTGTAAACAAATTTCTTTAACAATAGAAAACCATTTTTTTTTAATTTATTTATTATTATTTATTACTATTTTTTTTTATTACATTGGTTTTGATAGAATTGTGGGAACACCACAAAATCAGCTGAATCATAGTCTGTAAAGATTTTTTGTAAAATAAATTATTGATACAGTCACATCTGCAAACACCTCATACGCTACCAAAATTATCTGACCAATTGAAAGCGCACTGCATTTAAATTTGCACGCTACATCCACCACTGATTCAGACCATGTGTGTTTCTCCTCAGGTTCGTGGTGGCACCAAGCTGGTGACGTACAGCTCTCTGTTCTATGGTGCAGACGCCACTGACCCCATGCAGGACTGCGAGCTGTTCCGCTGCTACCAAGAACTAGACCCTCCCAAGAATGATAACTTCATAGTCCTCACAAACAGGTGAGATGGTTTAGATATTTAACTTGGGAATTTTCTGTCATAAATGGACAACCTGCATGAAATTTTTATTGCATATTTGGATACAGAGCCTCAAAATTGTGCTGCAAAATGCTGTGATGTCATTGTCATGAAAATATTTAACACATAAACATAGAGACATTGCTGAAGAGCAACTTTCACGTGAATTTTGAGGATCTTACAGGGTTTAAAAAGAAAAAATTGTCCATGGTTGTGTTAGGAAGCGACTTTTTTTAGAAGCAATTTTTTCTAACGAGTGAAGTGTAGTGGTTAGAGCACTTGACTTTGAGAGGTCCCCGGTTCAATTACCGAGCCCGGCAGACTTTTCGTGACTTGAGTTGGGTATGCATGATTACTAGATGATAGAGTTGGTAGGAGGAAGAAAGCTTTTGGCTGTCTATACTCCGCTGCCCTGCAGTCTTGCACTGCCACTGCAGGCTGTACAGATCTGGTAGTATAGGAGCCCAGAAGAGTGCAGGAAAGGGTTCTGGGAGCCTGCTAAGCCCCAGCATGGTCGCAAAAAATCTCTTACTGGAATGGCTAAATAATATCGTCCTGGCCACACCCGAAAGGGTAAAATGGCGTCAAGGATATTATTTTTTTGGTTTTAATTAAATATCCGTTTTAATTTAATTTAAATATGTATAGATAAAGTGTGCTTCTTTAAGGATTACTCTCACCGTGGCTGCCATTGCTCAATATTTTCTGATGGCAAACTGAAAATATTTTAGTCCATAAAATAAAGGACAAAATAATTATTATTTTGATAAATAAAAATATGGTGTAGATTTTAAATAATTATTTGTGTGTGTGTGTGTGAACTGTAAAAAAGATGTTGATTTGACTAAAAGACACCTGATGGCAAACTGGAATATTTTTAGAGAAAATACATAATTATTAGTTTTCTAATGTAAAAAATAAATAATAAATAAATAAATAAATAAATAAATAAATAAATAAATAAATAAATAAATAAATAAATAAATAAGTAAATAAATAAAAATAAAATAGTAAAAAAGTATGGTGTAGATTTTGAATTATTATTACTATTATTAATTTTTTTTGTGTGTGTGTGAAAAAGATGTTGATTTGACTAAAATAGACAGCAGTCCCCTTTAAAACAATGTTGATATCTGAATGCTGAATGTCTAAAAAAAAAATCCTTTTTTTTTTTTTTTTTTTTTTTTTTTTCATGAAAAATAATTTCATTATGCCAGGAAGGCTTTCTACAATTTCCAAAGCTGTACCATCGATCTACTAAGCCTATTTTTCATACCACTGACATTAATCCTTAAAGGGGTACCAAAGTGAATACTTTTTTTATATATTCTGGTAGCTGTGAATTATTTTGTTATCCCTGTGGCTCAATATTTTCGTACAATGGCTAGTTATTTTACAATTAATTTTTTAGTAAAAAAATTGAGTTGTAGGTTCGTTGGTTGCTTCAAACCGGCGCGCGGCAGCAGCAGTCGCTGATACGACGAGAATCTCCCGCGAATTGGGGGAACCCCCCGAGACCTCCTCTCGCCCGCTCTCGCCCCCTTCTTGA
The DNA here is from genome assembly GCA_949825025.1 of Siphlonurus alternatus. NCBI lineage: Eukaryota > Metazoa > Arthropoda > Insecta > Ephemeroptera > Siphlonuridae > Siphlonurus > Siphlonurus alternatus. The sequence continues at coordinate 9,546,879 of OX463778.1, forward strand.
CGTATCAGCGACTGCTGCTACCGCGCGCCGGTTTGAAGCAACCAACGAACCTACAACTCAATTTTTTTGCTAAAAAATTAATTATAAAATAACTAGCCATCGTAAGAAAATATTGAGCCACCGGGATAACAAAATAATTCACAGCTACCAGAATATCTAAAAAAAAGTATTCACTTTGGTACCCCTTTAATACATGAACAAATAATAACTAATTAATAAAGTAAATACTTCTAAATTTTTTTTTAATTAATAATTTTCTTATAATAGTTGTTGCTTTTTATCATGGAAACATATTTGGAATAAATTAATACTCATATTAAAAGAAAAAATCATTACTGTATTTGTCAATAATTTTATTATTATTAGTCTTTTATTAAACACATATACTGCTTTGCTAATTGTGCTTAAACATATACAGTATATTTTATTCTTTATACAGTAAAACAAGCCTTAGATTACGCCACGATCACAGACTAGACGTCGCCAAGGCGTAGTAATCTTCATTTTTTTAAAATGTCACACAACAAGGTTATTTTAAACTATGGAATTTTTTAAAAATATTACACGCTTCTATAATATGTATAACCATTAGCGCAAGCTGAAATAAAGAGTATTCAATTTGATTTCAAAATCGCGTCACCACCACTTCGACCATTTTGCACCACTTCCAGATGGAAAGCCTGGGCCGTTTTTTTACCAAGTGACAACACGTCCAAACCAAAAATGCTCATAACTTGAAAAAGAGTGGAACAATTAATAAAAAAAAAAAACCTTATGCATTTAATAGTAACATTCGGGATTTATTACATCTTCTGGGGGCGTATATAGACGTATATTCCGATCTGTCTTTTATTTTGAATCGTGATCGTTTTACAAAGTGACGTCACAAAAAAAAACATGCAGCATGGCCAGGATTCCTTTTCTGTTTTGGTTTTAAAGTAGGTTTGGTTATAAACTTTCAAGTTTTAAGAAGGCAACATGTACAATATCTACAGTTTAAAAGGCAATTAAAGCAAATTTTGGCCCCAAATTTTTGGTTCATACTGCAATTTGAATCGAGCGCTAATCTTGGAAAAATGAAGGCGAGAATGCAAAACGGTACTATTTATTTTTGTTTATGTCTGCAGGCGTAAACTAAGGTTTGTGATACTGTACTTGTAAATTGATTTTATTTTAAGGAATGTTAACAGAACTTGCTGTAAAGTGATAAGCTTGAAGCATCATGAGCTGCTTCTCCTAGCTGAGTAACTTTGGTTGCAATAAAAGTAATTTGCAAATAATTCATTAAATTAACCAAAGCAAACTTTTTCATCCTGCATTTTGTCCTCCTCCTATATTTTTCTCTCTTGTGGATTTGAACATAGAGTTGTATGAACTGCACAACATTACAAACAGACTTAACATTAATTAGTTTTCTTCTCTGTTGCCTCATCTAAACAGGGGACTTAAGTACCCCACGTGACCATGTGTAACCAATCAAAATGTTGGAAAACAGTTACATGGCAGACTTAAGGTAGAGATAACATGCCCAATGTTAATAAAAATCCCATTCATGAAAATTATGAAAAAAAAAAAAAAAAAATAAATGTTCTCCTTCACATACCATATCAGTAGGTAAAATATCAGGTATACAAAAACGAGCTAGTTTTAGAGTTATTAATTTTTAAAGTTCACTAATTTAACATGGAGAAATGGAACTTCCATGTTAAATTAATGAACTTTAAAAATTAATAATATGAAAACTAGCTAATTTTTGCATACCTGATATTTTACCTACTGATAAGGTATGTAAAGGAGAACATTTTAATTTTTTTTTCATAATTTTCAAGAATGGGATTTTTATTAGCATTGGGCGTGTTATCTCTACCTCAAGTCCCCTGTATAGATGGTACAGTGAAGATAAAGCTAACTCTCCCATCAAATGATGCCGTGAGTCAATGGAAAAGATGCGACATTTCCATTTCAGTGACACACCTGGAGCCAAACAATAGCGGCGCTGTACTATTTGTCAATGTTGCTTAATTTTACCTTATTTCATAGGCTGGCGGCACTCGTGTTTGCTGGGAGGTTTTGCTTGGCCTTCAGTGTACACGAGTGCTGTCCTGCCTCTTATTGTTTTGTTTCTTCTCTTGCAGGTACGTTGGCCAGTCACTAAGCTCTGTGTTTGAAGAGTGGTCTGGAACCCTCAGTGGTTTACGTCTTCCGCTTTACTGCCTCAAAAAAGACTTCCAAGGTCAAGACAACGTACTTGCTCGTCTTTGTGGTTCACAAGTTTCAGATACCCTGAGGACTCAAGCTCAAACCTTCCTCAGTACGATCTGCTTTGCTGTGGCTCAAACTGAGTCTGTTCTCGACAGGTATCTCCAGAAAAAATTGGACACAGAGTTCCTCAAACCAGAGCAAACTAAACAAGTACTTGCCAAACTTCTAGAGTGGACTTCACTGTATATTGGTGAATCTAAATCTGGAGATATTTCAATCTCAGGTACAAGTTTTAATGATGTACTTAGAGAAATGAAGAAACAATTAAAAGTACATTATCAATTAATATCACCTAAATCTTATTTTTTTGGTAGAGATTTTGAATTATTAAAAGCTGATCAAATTCTGAAGACACAAAGCAAAAAGATTGTTGATCTCGTAGTCTGTGGTTTGGCGGGAGTTGGCAAGACTGAGTTTGTACGATACTATCTGCAATTACGTGAGCATATGTACTCAAGTGTCATAGTCATCAATGCAGAGAGCACTGAGAGTTTGCAGTTATCCCTCCAAAAAGCAGCAAAACACTTCAAACTGGACACAAACACTGAAGCACCCATCAATAGACAAGCCTGTCGTATCATAGCAAGCAAATTATTTGATCATTTCTCAAATAAAAAAGCTTTGATTGTATTTGATAATGTTGATACAACTGAAAGTATTAAAAATCTTCTATTTATGCTTTCAAAAAATGTAACCAATACTAATATTACTGTATTTATTACTTCAAGATATACATCTTGGGATGATGTACCTGCAGTTAAATTAGACGTGTTTGAAAAGGAGGAGGCTAAACTGTTTCTTCGTCAAAATTTAGCTTCTGATGAGAATGATGATGATTTGATTCAACCCCTAGCTGAGCAGCTTTCACACCATCCGTTTGCCTTGCAAATTGCTGTGACCTGCATCAACAGAGAAGTAGAAGCTTTGAAAGTCATTGGCGACAAGCTAACTCTTCAAAAAAACATACAAGGTTATTTAATAACAAACAAAAAATTACAAGATAATTTGAATGCTAGTTCTCTTAAAGGCAAACAATCAGAAGCATGTCTTGCTTCTTTGATTACTGCTTGGCAAAGAACTAAAAATTCAATAAAGAATGAAAAATATGGAGAAATTGCATTGAAGATATTTGAGATCATGTCTTATATGGCTACTGAAGAGATTGACCTGGAAGTGTTTCTTCTTCTCAGAAATGTCACTCAACTTTCAGACGAGGAAGATTCTGATGATGAGGAAGAAAGTGCCCAACGTGTTCTCTGCACCGCAGTGTCCGTACTCAACAAGTACTGCCTGCTTGAGGCACAAGGTGGCAAGGCTCATGTGCACCGTCTCTTACAGCAAGTGGTGCGCACCAATCTTCGAGATATCGAGCACCGTGAGAAAGAAGTCTTGGATGCAGCTTTAAGTATTGCACATGAGGACAACAGAAAGAATGAGAGAACTTATGACTTGAGTTCTACAAACTTTTCAAAACCACTTCTGTTCATCTGGATAGATATCATGAATCATGCAGTTAATTACATAGATATAATAATAAAATATTCAATGTTAGTACCAAAATTAATGATGGATATTTTTAATTCTAATGAATTTAAAGATAAAATTAATTTTGCTTGTGCATTATTTCAAACTATAATTGGAATACTAGACTGTGCATTAAAGAACTCATCTTCTGATATTTACAATAAAATCTTAAATGTGATTCATGATGCAAAACTTCAACTTGCTCGTTTCTTGTGGTTAGAACGAAATGATTCTGAGTCTGAACAAGTGTATACACAAGTACATTCAAGTTTAGTGAAAAGTGTGGGCATCAGCTCGCCAGAATTCTTACATGCTGAAGCATTCAGAGGTGCCTACAAACTAGAAAGATTATGTAATAACAGCAAAAAAAAAGATTCTAAAAATATGATGAAGAACCATATTGTATATTCTCTCACAAATGTTATTAAGAACTTTGAATCAATTTTAACAAATCACTTTGGTTCTTTGATAATTCTTGAGAGAATTGCTTTTGAGTTAAGTAGTATGTCTGACTTGCAAGTCTTCAGTGTTAAAATTTACACGGAGTTACTAGCAAGACGAGCAGAGTTACGAGATAGTGTTTATCTCACACCTTCTCCCATAGAAAACATTCTAAAACTTCTTCCTAGTCTAGGCAACTGTTTGTGGAACAAAATGACAAGACACGAATGCGTTCATTTACTGCGACTTTGCTTGGAAGAGGCGCTCTTATGCAGAGAAGGTCAAATAGAATCCCTCATTACTTACTTAAAGCATGTCTCTGGATTAGAAGATGATGCATTCCTTGAAGAAAAACTCTCTGAACAACTGCTAGATAGATTGGTTGATGGGGACATCACTTTCTCGTTTATCTTCAATCTTGGTATGTGCTTGAATCAAGCTGAAGAGTATGGTCTGGAAGTGAGAGTGTTTAAAAAGGTGATAGACAAAAATAAATTTGAACAAACAGAACGTGAAGTACTCCAACTGATGGTAGTACTAACAACATCTCTGATTAAAAAAGAACATTTTGAATGTACCACTGAAGAATTTGATAAAGTATTAAATCAAGTTAAGTGGGAATACTTAGAGTGGATGGGTAAAACCATGAAAAAGATGGATCGTTATGATTTGGTGTGTAGAATTGTTGATAAATTATGGAGCAAGCCACTAAACAACATAGCATTCTGGCATACACAACTTGTCACTGAGCTAAAGAGATTCGGAGATCAACTTCTAGCAACAGGAAAAAAGTTAGAGGCATTACGAGTCTATCAAGAAACCTTCATCAAACTGGCAAGAGTTGATAAGGAAATTGGAAATGAGAAGTACAAATATCCTACACTGAAAGGCATGAGTCCAGAAGCAATCAAGACTGTACTGGAAAGGGATTTTTTTGTTCTGTAAATCCCATCAACATTATGTGCAAGAAAAAGGTGAACCTTTTTTTTATTTACTGTCTTATAAATATTGTATTTTTAATCTTTCTTTTCTATCAGTATAGTTTCTATTACTAGTGTAATTTTATAATTTAGAGCTTATATTATTATTATTATTGTTATAATTTTTAATATTTTGCATACAATATTGATGCAGTAATTGTGAAATGTAAATCTAATTAATAGACAAGAATGGTTGCATTTTTTTATTTCATAATTAGAAAATATACCTCTAATTATGCCTTTCTGAATTTTTTCAGATTTTTTTGGGGTGCGGTTACTAATTAAAAAAATAAATATATTTAAAATATCTGAATTAGGGTGGTGCACCTGATGGGACAACCGTGAAGTCATTTCGTCGTGCTGTGATTGGCTATTGATGATGTCACGATTGCTGTGATTGGCTATTGATGACATCACGGTTGTCCCATCAGGTTGTATTACCCTAGTTCAGATATTTTAAATATTTTTTTTATAATAAGTTTTCGCACTCCAAAAAATTCTGAAAAAATTTTGAAAAGCATAATTTTATATATATTTTCTAATTATGAAATAAAAAGTGCAACTATTATTGTCTATTGTAAAATAATACATCTGTAAATTTTATATGTAAAATTGTGTATGCCATATTTTTGTAAAAATAAGATTTATAATTATCTCATTACTCACCAGTTAATGTTTAAATTTAATTTTATTTCTCTTTTTATAATCAAATAATTAATTTAGCATGAATAATCATTATGTGTATGATTTGAAAATTACAAAAATTGAAATATATTAATTTTTATTTTTTTGAAGTAATAATAAAAATATAAATACATGTATTTAGCATAATTAAATCACAACTTGGAGGTAATCCTGATTCAAGGTAGTTTGAATAACCCTTCCCAACTTGGGAGCATTGTTGCATTGTCTGTAGAAGTGATATATAGCAATATGTTTGCTTATAATACAAGCTTGTTTTTTATATTTTTGTGACATATTGCATCAATTTGCCTTTTCAGTGCCAGTCAATCTGATAAGAAAAATGGAAAAAAGTCTTAAAAATAGTATGCATTATATGGATATATCCATTTTTATTTTTTCAAACTGTTACCACTTTTATGCAGTTTTGCACATTCATTTTTATTTAATCTAACGTATGGTTTGGTTGTATTATCTTCTTGCAGTCCGGTGAAAATTTTTAAACACCAGACTTTCATTAAAGTACTTTAATAAAAATAACTGATGTAACTATAAAATATTGCTTTAGATTTGTAACTTTTTTTGAAATGCATGCCTGTGCTGAAATGAAAAAAATTAATATTATGCATTGTACGAACTATAATTATTATAATATAAATTATTATTATACCGCAAATTTTTTATTGTTTCTTTTTACTTTTTTTACTTATTTTTAATTGTTTTTTAACTTACATATCATTTCCTCAGAATGCAAATCACTTAACTACCATATATGGAACTGTTATCCTTATGTTATGTGAGATAAGATTTAGAGTTGCATCATTTTTTTTTTTTTTTAATTTATTTATTTAATTAAGTGATTTGCATTTTCTCAGGCGACAATATATCACCCCTTTTGTCCACAATAATACAATAATATATGAGCTATTTGTGTACCAAGATCTTGTTGCAATAATGAGCTATAATGTGCTATTTCAGCTAAGCGCAACAATGAAATTGTTATGTAATATCTATATTTACATCTCATAATTACGCTCACTTGAAATAACAGATATCTCATTATTGCGAACAAGGAACAATATATTAAAATTAAGTATGATATTATGTTCAGTCTATATACCCTTTTTTGCATAAATAACATATATACGTTAATTAAATTGAAAATTATTAGTCTTTTTATTAAGCACAAAAAATGTACATACAACATAGTATTATAAATATATCTTCATTATAAATTAACACTGTAATAGAACACATAAAACACACATACAAACTATATATAATAGTTACAGAATAATAGAGAATAATAATAAAAGAAGAATATAAAATAAAATAACAGATAATATTAACAGCCTGTTACATCATAATATATCATATATATATAAGCACATATATAAAACAAAATATGACATAGAAAATAAATAGAATGAAAAACTTATTGCTTAAAGTAGAGTGAGCGAAAAATTGACCGATGGTAAAGCTCATTCTCTTGCATGTAAAAAGTTACTTTGGAGCACCATAAATAAGCATCTGAAATCAGTTGAGACCGTCCTTCGTAAAAATTCTGAGCATTTGGGTCTAAAAGTCGATGACTTCGTCCATCTACTCCATGCTAACGCTCGAAAAGCGTGGCTTCTTTTTTATTCAAACTTCAATTTCTTTCGCAATCTCCCGTAAAATGTGTTTAAAAAATATTCTAAGATAGAACATATTATGGTGAATCAGAAAGTGTCATAACCTTTACTAGCCCTTCATTAAATTTTGAGAAAATTCTGATACAATACCAAAATCCGAGGCAAATTTTCATTTCAAATGTTGCGGTCTACGGGTTAACAGCTGACTGGATCAACAACACTATATAACTTCAGCAGATGCTCGTATTGCGCAACTTGCATAAATTTCTACTGCGCAGCTTTTGAGGAGCCGACGTAACTTTTTCGTATGCACATATATAGTGCGTGACGTCATTCCCGTCATGCACTGCGCACTCAACTCGCTGACTCCTCTTTAAATTAATTGAAAATTAAAACAAGATATCATATTATACATATATAGTGCAATATTTAAATTTATTTTTGCTGCATGTGCTCTTAGGAAATCAAGAAATCTCTGTGAAATGAAAATTAATTTAATGTGAAATCATTGTCTACTACACAATTAATTTGTCTTAATTGACTGATTAATGTAATAAATAAAATATATAATCTAAATAATATTAAACCTTTCATTAATAATTATAAATTGTTGCCCATATATATATTTTTATGTCAAATATATGAGACCCTAAAGAGACCTCCGTGTCTTATGGCCAAAAATTTGACCAGATGGCCGCTAAATAATATCGGCCTGGCCACACCCGCCATTTTATAATTTCTTGACGCCATTTTACCCATTCGGGTGTGGCCAGGCCGATATTATTTATAGCCTTTCCAGTAAGAGTTATCTTGCGACCATGCTGGGGCTTACCAGGCTCCCAGAACCCTTTCCTGCACTCTTCTGGGCTCTTACTACCAGATCTGTGCATCCTGCAGTTGCAGTGCAATACTGCAGGGCAGCGGAATATAGACAGCCGTAAGCTGGCTTCCTTCTACCAACTCCATAATCTAGTAATCAGTCACACCCATCCCAAGGCATGAAAAGACTGCCGTGTTCGGAAATCGATCCGGGGACCTCTCGGACCAAAGTCAAGTGCTCTAACCATTACACTACAGAGCAGATCTATGCTGCTACAATTTTTTAAGTCCTTTTTGCAGCGTCACGAGGCGGCAAGTCTCATCTTTTTCTCAAGGAGCGGCACCTCGTGACGTCACAAAAATATTTTTCAATAATTTTTTTAAAATAGTTCCCGGACTCTAAAAAATCTGAAAAAAATCAGAGTAGCGCATAACTTTGCACGCTCTATCCATTTCTGCAATAAAAAAAATTGAGGTTGATACTCCATTATTGAATTTCAAAGCTACAATATTTTGTACGACCTAGCTCTGTATCTATGCTGCTTCGCTATTTTATATATATATATATATATATATATATATATATATTACGTTCTGTGCTCTGGTGGCAAAATTAGGCACTACGTCATCCCACGTTTAACAATGAAAAAGGCTTCAAGCGACAGACATTATAAACAATGGTTTGTTACAATTATTGCAAGTAGAAGACTTTGTGTTGATTCAATATTTTTTTAAACAAAATAAAATCCACACCATCATTTATTTTTTATCAAATAAAATATTTTATTATATGAAGAAAGAATTACAATTTAATGATATAAAAAAAGCTTTTTCTTTTTTTAGATAAATACTCTTTGGACTATATTATACAATTATCTTCTCTGATACAAAATGAAACCATCCTCTTTAAAACCAAAAACTGCATGATGTTTCAGGCAGATAAAATTCTGCTCAGAAGCTCTCTCTACAGTATACATTAAGTCACTTCATTTCTTGAGTTAGATTGAAATTATATAGTTTGATTGTCATATAATTAATGATTACGAAGCAGCAATTTTTAAGTACATCTTAAATCCTTGACATCAGTAGAAATACATACAGTATAACACTGCTTAGATTAGAAAGAAATTTCAATTAAAACTGTTTGATTTTTTTTTCTTTTTTTTTAAATTAATCTTATTTGAAAAAAATTAGGCTTATAATATAAAACAAAAAACAATCATGTGTAATATAATATTCATTTTATGGAATGGACCAATTGTTTCATTTTAGATGGGGCTCTGATATAATCTTTGATTTTCTGTGATATATATTTTTATACTTGGTGAGGTGCTAGTGGTTGGGAAGGGGGTGCTAGGCTGCCTGAGGATTGGCTAGACGTCCACTGAAGAGCACCACAAGGCCAGGGCAGTTTGGGGCGTTGAGGACGACATGGAATACAAAGGGGTGATCCACTCTCACGAACTCAACATTCTCCCCCGTCCGCAGTGTTAGATCTGTGGAGAGAAGATAGAACAAATAAGTTTAGTCCTTTGTGAAATTTGAAACACTGCAAAAATTGAAATAAATAAATAAATAAATAGAAAATTTATTTTTTTAAATAAGATTAAAAAAATGGATGAGTGGTCAAATTTAAAATATTTAAGGTACAGTCTTCGCCTCGGAAATTTCCACTTGCAGCCTTTTTAATCGCCATTCCCCGGAAGAGTAACACAGGGCATATAGTGATTAACAAAGCTGCAAGTGAGAAATTTTCCAAGGCGACGAGTGTACAATATTGTTTACAATATATGGGTTTTATTATTATTCATGCGTAATCAAAAGTAACTTTCTTATAATTGTACATGCATAATTATTGTATATTTCTGTTCATGCACTTTTTTGTTTAAAAAAAAAAACATGGTATTATTTATTATAGTCCGTGGTACGTCCTATATATATATGGCAGCCATTTATAACAGTTATCTGTGTCAAATAGTCCAAAGAGAGTCCTACTAAAATAACAGCTACATTGTTCAAGAACTAATATTTAACAGACTAGTAACACTCACTTGCTCCGGTGGGAGGTTCAGTTCCAGCCTCGGTGACATCAATGGCCGTTGTCTGCAGCACTCCGTGCAGGTGCAGTCTCGGCTCCCCTCCAGAGATGCCTGTGAAGTCTGCTTCTTTCTGACTGAACACTCGCCGCATCCCCAGCTGAACAAAACATATTTTAGTTAAATCACTAAAATTTATTCATTTTATTGTTAAATACATAATACATATCGACGTGGCAGCGCACATTTGTCATATCTGCATTAGTAATAGAAACAAAGCCTTCTTGTGAGTAAATTTAGTAGCTCTATCGATTGGTGCATCCAATAGATGAAGCTACTAATTTTACTCAAAAAAGAGCTCTGCGAGGGCTAAAAAAATTATTTCCCAAATTATTACGAATGCAGATATGACAAATGTGTGCTGCCACGTTGATATGTGATTGCTGGATGTTTGAAGAGCAGGTATATTAAAATTACTATGTGCTATACAGAGTGTAGAAGGTAAAATATAGTATAGTACTTCAGAAAACTAGAACTTATGAGAATTGAGTGCTGTGGAGGTATATTTGGCAACGGATGAGGTAATAAAATGCTGCTAGTTTTTCCCAGTCATAAGGGATATGGCGTCATGTTATGTATTACTGTAATTTTATATTATGGCTACGTTTTTTTATTCCTCGACTTGATATCTGAGGTTGCCCTCCCTCCTTTTGCGCTTCTATGAGCATGCGCAGTTAAGTCGGAAGAAACCGGTCTCCATGCACCAACATTGGCCTGCAACCTCAGAGGTGAAGGGAGTGGTGGGGGAAGCAAAACGGCTTCGGAATATTAAAACATAGCCTATATCGTCTCAGAATGAGATTTTTAATCTAAGCAGCGCAATGTTTGGTTGCAATTATGGACGATACATATATGTAGCATAATAAGTTCTACTTTTTATAATGAAACCTTGTGGAGCTTCAAAAGGTCAGCTCTCATCCTGAGCTGACGATTAATACATTTATATATCATCACAGTAGAGTCAGTATTGCTGATGTCAAACTGGTAGAAAATTCATTTTTTGACGATGTCAAGTCTTTTCCTATAATGTATAGAATTGACATCAGTAAAATATGAATTTTCTGTCAACTTGACATCAGCAATGTGCATAGACGCTACCAGACGATACAGTACATTATAATGTATAAACAAGTATGTAATTAATGTAAGTTTAATGTAAAATTACTCTGGGTATTATAAATACACCATACTTTTTTGAACAAATCTCTACATAAAAGGTAACTGAAGAACTTGACTTTGGTGCTGCAAAGGTCAGCACTCCCCCCTTCTCAGCTCTTCCACAGTTCTTTAATAATTTACCTGAACAATTCAAATACAGTAATTATCAATTGCAAGCAAGTTGCCTAGTTGTATCACCAAACACTACTAAAATAAAATTGAGTATGTAATTTGTTATTGGTTGTGACAAAATTTTCCTTACACCTGATAAATTATCTAATTTGACACAATTTGAAATATGTACATGCAGTATAAGCATAAATATTTTACGCTTCACAAACAGTTATTTTTGTTTATTACAATGTTTCATAATAATAATTTAATATTTTTTAATTTAACAATGCACTGTTCAGCAGTTTTGTTTAATCTGATAATTTATATAACGATGTAGATCCATTCTCAAATTTTTATTTTCTATATTGCATATATTATAAATAGATTAGGAAATTGTGTTTGATGCTGCTGTTTCTTTTCACTGATTTTACATAATATTCTCTAAATCATTACAACTTTCAGAACTCAGTACAAAATAAAATTATTGAAATTGCTTCCCAAGTTTTTTCTAAGGGGTAAGAGCCCACCAACCTGCTTGAGAGGTTTCTCCAGGTCGAGTCTTGACTCCAATCTGAATCTGGGCAGGCACAGACAAACGTTCCTCGGCTGGGCTTGGGAGAGGAGGGTGGAGAGGTCCTCGGCCCTCATCTTGCGCTCCAACTTGGCCAGTCCGTCTCTCTTATTGGGTACCAACACCAGCAGACTTAGTTCTCCGCCCTGACAAAACAGAGACACAATTTCTCTTTAGAATGGAGTATCGACTTCAAAAATTTTTATTACAAAAATGGATAGAAGGTGCAAAGTTATGCCACTCTGAATTTTTTCAGATATTTTAGAGCCCGGGAAGTATCGCTAAAAAGTTTTGTCGAGGTCGGAATTGAACCCACGCCTCTTTTACGTCTTACACTTTTATTAGGAGAGGCGTCACTTTCTCTGAGCTTTCAATTATTTTTAAAAATACTTCCTGGACTCAAAAAAAATCTGAAAATCATCAGAGTAGCATAGCTTGCACCCTCAATCCATTTTTGTAATAAAAAAATAATGACAATCTAATTTTTGTAACACCGTAAAAAATTGTTATTACGCAACTTGTTGTTAGGTAAAACTCGATTTTGAGTGAAGGAGATTGCAGTCCTGTCAAAATAAAATTAGCATATTGTGAGCATAGGGAAAGCTTGATATAATTTTTTTTTATTTTTTTATTTATTTATTTCACATTAAATATCAGTTGATACATTGTGACTACAAACTAATAAGATAATACTCAATACAAGGTAAACCTAATTCCGTGTGTCCCTTGACTCTATGTAATACAGTAACAAGTTTTTTTACTGTATATTGTGCCTCATCCGAAATAATGAGCTATCAGCCTACCATGGATGATCATGTTGCAATAATGAGCTATCTGCTTTTCAGGTGAGTTTAATTTTGAGCTTTATTTTATAACGATTTATAGCTCATAATTGGGCTTATTTTAAAAATCAGACAGCTCATTATTGTAAATAGATTATGGTAAGCAGATAGCTCAATATTGCGGACGAGGGACGATATGTACATTTATGAGTTAATTATTTTTGAGCCAACATCACATCAAATGTGAGAGTTTGCCTACCTTGTAGGGCAGTTCAATGAGCTGAGCATCGAGGTGCTCGAGTCTTGCCAGCCGCACGCTGAGGCACTCTCTCATGAAGTGAACCTGCACGGTATGTCGCTTGTCCACGAAGAAGCTGCCCACGGTCGTGTTGTTGGGGTTGAAGCGACGGCTCCACGTCGCTCTCAACCACATGGTGCTCATCACCGCCAGCCGAGTGAAGGCATCAAAGTCAGACCCTGTCAAGCAGACAACCATAGTTTTAAGTGTAAGGTAACACGGATCAGCTGACCCATCAGTGCTAAAAAAAATCCCACACATGAAAATTATGAAAAAAAAAATAAAAAATTAAAATGTTCTCTACACCCCCTTTCAGTGGCTAAAATATTAGGTATACAAAAACGAGCTAGTTTTTTAGTTATTAATTTTTAAAGTTGACTAAATTAGCATGGTGTTAAGAAAAGACAAGACAATCCGCACCTAACAATCTTTGTCCATACTGTATAATAATGTTAATTATATTTTTATTATTTAATAACATGATAATTTTTATTACCATAATGTTAGCACGTTCAGATATGTCAAAACAAAACAATAACATTCATTTTCATTTGTATAACATTTATTACACTTAAAAAAGTCGCAAATGTTACGGCTATACTCATACAACAAAAAAGTGCAACATTGCAGTGCATAAAATTGAAAACATAGGACAGTAAAATTGTAAAGTTAAAAGTCGCCGTGCGGGTGTTATTGTAGAGAGGGCTGCAACCCTCTACATCACTGCACCTAACGGTACAAAACACATGTGTGATCGGTATAGCAACAACGCCAAGACGGGCGAGATGCTTTAGTCTTGGCAAGCCTGAGGAAGTGAGAAGATTCTCTCACGAAACTGTCGCTTTTATTAAGCAACGAAGTGGAGGAAAAAGTTCAACGAAACAATTAAGTAAGGTATGTCTGAACGTCTGCTAACAAATTTTTTCACTAAGCTATTACCATTATCGTGGAGAAGAAAATGTTCTAACGATAATATTATACTTGCTTCGTTTTTTTTTTTACTTAAAACTCACCTTTATTTGAGACAATTGACTTTATCTTGCCCTGTGTGCTCTCATCTACCCAGCTATTAATCGTGTCTGGGGCTGTGTCGTCCAAGAAGTCTATTGGTTCAACTGAAGAAGGCAGCGTAGCAGCACTTACTGCCTGCAGGAAGCGTGGGGAGATGACGTATTCCTCCCCTATGTACATCGCCGTGGCAACCTCCAGCACCCCTTGCTGAAATAATGATCAACATCAACTAGAGACAAGAGTCATGGCAGCAAATACAATACAGAAGCCAGTTAAGAGGATTATTCCTTGATCTAAGTAGGGGATCTGCCACCTAGTGGCGCATCTTGGAACTAGTACATACATATTTATATTGATAACTCGTAATTAATGCTATTTCTAATGGAATAATCCCGAATTTCAATTACTATACTCCGTCTCCAGAGTATTTCTTAGGTTTAATTAAAACTAATTGTATTAATTTCTGAAAACAATTACTAACTTAAATTTATAACTTAATTACTAGCTAGCTGTCAATGCCCGAATTTGCTGTAATGAATGAGATATGGATTGCATGCCGGCCTGTAGGGTTCTTGGCGAAGAAACTGCATGAAGCACCATTTTGGGGGTGAGGCTAAAATTGTTACATTAATTTGTATTTTAAGTTTTATCTGCGCATTAGCCTAATTACATTTGCTATACTATAGTTTTCTTTTCTTTACATTATGATAGTTTGTGAAGTAAATAAATGTTTATTTTATACTTCGTCCCTCGTCCGGAATAATGAGGTACATATCTGCTTATGCAAGATTGTGTGCAATAATGAGCTTTCTGCTGCACTGATTTACAGCTTATAAGTTGTACACGTATCATGGTAAGCTGATGGCTGATTATTCCGGATGAGAGACAATTTAGAGCTTTTTCCATAAATTTAATTATTTTTGTTTTACAGAGAATTTAATATTTAAAAACAAAAACAATACACCCCTGACTCCACGGCACAGTAGGGCACAATTGGGCACAGTTAAGGTTCACAATTAGGTAGGCTGTAATGCCCATGAGTATCCAGTAGGGCACAGTGTTTATAGTAGGTACCCCAGAGCATCCTAGCTTTCTACACTTGGCGTAACTTGGCACATTGAATACACTCTTTGAAGTTGTATTGACTTTGAACTTGAAGGGGCTTAAATGATGCTTTAATTGATATATTATATATCCAAATAATCCAACTGATACTTTTTTTTTCATTAAATAAACTATACACTGGCAATATATCTAATTATTATCGTTTTTATTTTTTAATTTTGGACTTTAAAAAAATTTATACACGGATGGTAGCGCCATCTGTTACTAAAACATTGAAGTAAAAAAAAAAAAAGAAAAAAGAGAGCAATGGGGTACTGACCAAAAAAAAAAGTTTCAAGTTTTGTCAACATTTCAAAAGGCACGAGAATTTCATGAAGAACAAGCCCTATTACAGTATTCTACGAAAATTTCCTGATTTTATATGAATTTATGAAACCTCTCAAAAATGACGTCATAGCATTGAATCTTAAATGGAAAAATATATCAGTTAACATTGCCAAATCCCATAATTAGTATTGAAATGTAACCAAACCCTAATTTGCAAGGTTTTTAGGTGCTAGAATCACGATAATGAAGGTTTAAAATTTCTAATTCAATAACTTTTCATTTTAGCAATGTTAATAACTGATGCATTTTCCCATTTAAGATTCAATGCTATGACGTCATCAAAAAAAGTTTTAAAAATTCATATAAAATCAGCAAATTGTCATAGAATGCTCTAATAAGGCTCGTTCTTCATAGAATTCACAGTACTTTTTACTAGTATTGCTAACTCAAATACCGGTCAGTACCCCATTATAACATATGGGTGTCATTGTCAACAAAAAACAGAGATGCTGTCTCTTTTTAATTGGAAAAGTCTGCTTTGCAGTCTTTAAAGAAGGTAAGAAATATATTAAAAAGTGTATTGAAATAGCAAAGTTCTTTGTTTTCTAATAAATTGCTTCTTTTTACAGTGATTATTACAAATTCTAACATCATGAGACGCCCTATCATAGCTTTTCTTTCTCCAGCCCAGCCCGCCCCCTTGAATTCTCTCTTTCAACACTGAACACTGAGGAAGTTATGCCCAGGCTAGCTACTTAATTATGTGGTGAGTTAAATATTTACAAAATCTTTTCATATGTGTGCTATAATCTCATTTTCATAATTTTACAGGCAAAATGCATTCAACTCTGCTGCATGAAATGCTGATTAGTGGATTCTATGCAGACATCATGGCCGCCAATATGCGGGATAGAGACAAAAGAGTTGCAGCTGCTAGCGTAATGCATCAATGTTTTAATTTTTAATGCCAGAGTACTCTGTTAATTACCAAAATAAAATAAAAATATTTAAAAAACTACATTTTTTTAGTAATTAATATGTTAACTTAAGGTAGAGATAATATGGATCAGCTGGCCCAATGCTAAAAAAATCCCATTCATAAAAATTATGAAAAAAATTTATAATGTTCTCCTTAACATACCTTATCAGTAGGTAAAATATCAGGTATACAAAAACGAGCTAGTTTTTGAGTTATTAATTTTTAAAGTTGACTGATTGATTGATTGATTTATATTTTGGGGCAATTGACACATTTTGGTCATGTATGCCCCCTTAAAGTTGACTAATTTAACATATGGAAGTTTCGTTTCTCCATGTTAAATTAGTCAACTTTAAAAATTAATAACTCGAAAACTAGCTCGTTTTTGTATACCTGATATTTTACCTACTGATAGGGGATGTAGAGGAGAACATTTTAAATTTTTTTCATAATTTTTATGAATGGGATTTTTTTTAGCATTGGGCCAGCTGATCCATATTATCTCTACCTTAATTAGCTTTAATGAAACAAAAAAATAAAAAAAAATTAATAAGGAGAAGGGGCGGGGGAGAGCTACCATAAACCATTGGTCGAACTGTGATTTTCACAGTTCGGCCATTTTGTGAGAATCACAGTTCAACCAAAGGTCTTTGACTAGGCATCTCTGTGATATTCACAATTGCGCCTAGCCACAAGTGGATTTATAATAAACTAATAAATTAACTTTAATGTTCAAGGTACCTTGAACATCAAAGTTATATACGTAATTCATGATAATGATACTGCATGTGATCAAAGCACCCCACCACTAAAAAAACAAATGGGGAAGGCAGGAGGTGGAGTATATGTGTCATCACTTTTCTACCGAAAACCAACTGAACAAACCTGGATAGAGCCTTGGAAGAGATCTCTGAAGTCTGCTCTCAGCAAAGGGCTGTCTGCTGGCAACTGCAAACTTCGCACCATCTCCCGCTGAGTCTCACCTCTCGCACCCATCTGAGCAAACGCGAGAGCCGAGAGGGCGCCCAACGGAGAGGCAACCACGTTGCCTGGCACACAACTGCCCAGCGCCTGCAAACACCATAAAATGATGTAGGCATGGAATTTACATTGAACTGTAATCTTTCTCTTTAAGAGTAAGATAACGCCAACAATTTAAAAAAAAAAAAAAATCCTCACACGAAAATTATGAAAAAAAATTTAAAATGTTCTCCTCTTTCTCCTTTACACCCCCTATCAGTAGTTAAAATATTAGATTATACAAATACGATCTAGTTTTTGAGTTACGAATTTTTAAAGTTGACTATTTTAACATGGAGAAATGGAACTTCCATGCCAAAAAGTAGTCAACTTTAAAAATTCATAACTCAAAAACTAGAACGTATTTGTACACCTGATATTTTAGCTACTTTTTTTAACATTGTTGGCGTTATCTTACCCTTAAATTGAACAATGAACACCCTTGGCATGACCCCCCCCCCTCCCCTCCTTATCGCCAACGAAAAGGCCACTAGCTATATATGCAGATTTTAACATTACTGATCTCTTCTGTATTTCGCTTTATGAAAATTTAAAGTGCTTATTTCTCAAGCTGCATTGGGGGCAGGAAATCATGGAGAATCAGTAATAAAGAGATTCATTTTTTTTTTTAACTTATGCATTTCAACAGTGGATAGGAAAATGGACGTGAGGTTTATTAAGTTTTAGTAGTCATGCATACAAAAAAGTATCAATCCACAAGTTCATGATTACTGCTCGCAGTTATCAGTTAATTTAGAAGGGTTTTGAGGGAAGCTGTACAGAAAAAAGATTGTCAGAATAGAAAAACACTTTTGCCTCTATTCTACACATCACATATAATTACGTATTTTATGATATTGTATATATATATATATATATATATATATATATATATATATATATATATATATATATATATATATATATATATATATATATGCATGTTTATTTTTGTGTACACCTTTCAAGACAAAGATTTTGTTACCCCTGACTGATTTAATATGAACACTGTTAATCCAGTTTAGCAGAGGGTTTATGATTTGAAATTTTGGGGTATGTGAGGGAAGCAGTTGCTTAATCCATTAAATTAAAAGCAGCCACGCATAGCTCCACAGTGAGGACGACAATGCCTTATAGAAATGGTTCAAACCTTTGAATGGAGCTGCATATATAGAGCTATAGTACGATATATGCAGCTCATTGAGCTCAATGATGCAGCCAATGCCCACTGTATCACAAGGCCTGTGCACTGCGAATTAAGCGCACGAAACAAAATAGTAGTCCACCCCATTTGCTATAGCATTGTAAAATTCAAATTAAATCCAATAGAAATAATTTTTTCTTGATATTTTCACCCCCAGGCATAATTTCTAAACCCCTTATCTTGCTGTGTGTAAAGTTTCAAAATTTTAGAATCACTCCTTCCATGGAAATTTCGGGGTGAAATTAGCATGTAACTCAATGGGAAATTGAAAATCTAGGACTACTATTTCAAAAAACAATCGAGATCGATATTGTAGTGCGCAGGCCTTGATACAGTGGGCATTGATGCAGCTATAGTCTATATTACAGTACATTGCAGTATGTATGCACAATCATAAATAATACTGTATCACAATACTGGCAGATCGCTGGATCTGCCCTTGATTGTATAATTATTTGTAATATATTATCATTTTAATATAATATGAGCTAATCATCATCAGGCGCAGATCCACAGAACCAAAAGGAGAGAAGGGGGGGGAGAGAAGACGAACTGCAAAGAATCCCAACCAACTCTTAAATTTTGCATTTAACCTGGCTAGTATAGGAATTCTTCCCTCACTCAATTTTTGAATCATTAAAATTGTCTTTTTAATTAATATCCATCACACATCAAGTATTAACACCACCACCCCCCCTCCCCCCACCGAAATTTTTGTTCTGGATCCCAGGTGCGCACCTGGAATTTACTGGAAGCTACAGTTAAACAAATCTAAGTTTACGCCTGACTTGGCGCCAACATAGTCTAGAGTCTCTAGACAGGCTGGCTTCCCCTATCTGAACCATGTTTTAGACGTCCAAGATGGCCGCCGCGCGTAGTCAAATCTCAGAATCTCACGCACAGTACAGAGAAGATAGTAGCCAAACTCCTATGCTTGCCGTACGGGGGCGCTGAAGTCAATTTTGAAGCGTTTGTGAAAATTTTGTTATATTATGTTTATCTATAGAGCTAATTTTTTTATTCTAAAAAATACTAGATTTTTTTTCCAGTATTTTGGTATACATACTTTTCTCCGCGCTAGATACAATGTTTTCCGAGTTATAGCTGATTTAGATGATTCTCCTATACCTATATAACATGACAGGATATTATGCCCCAATTGGTACCTATATGCTTTTAACACGGCAGCGGACAAACATGCCGTTGACGCGACCAGATTTCGACTTCGATTCTAACATATGACTTTCTCCACTATCTTCTCTGTACTGTGATCTCACGTAAACCAAGATCTGTTATACTGTGTAGCATACTGTACTGCCATGTACTCATGATATTCATATATGAATGTACAGTATAACAGATCTTATATACTGCATGCAGTTTATACTTCTAGACAGTTCAGACTAGATGGCGCCAGATATATATCAGCAAATTAATTATATGCATACCAGTATAATATAAACTAAGATCTGTATGTACTTATATTATACTGTATGCATACAATACATACATATATATGTCTGATACATATAATATATGCATAATTATGCAAACAGACACATATATATATATATATATATATATATATATATATATATATATATATATATGCGCGCACATATACAGTATGCATGTGGGAACATACATAATTTGATGAATTAGGTTCTCTTTATTAATGTAAAATCCGAATAAATCCACTGAAGAAATAAAGAAAAAACATAAATGCATATTATGCCTTAAAAAAGTCTCTGCTGAAGTTGGCAGCCGCCTCCACAGTCACTGATGCAGCTGATGCCATCACGAACGATCAGACAAAGCCTGTAATGAATATACACAAACAGTTGTGATACAATATTTTAGTAAGCGCTCATCATAGGATAATATACTTGACTAGAAATCACAGAGAGTGCAAAAAGGCCTTGGCACAAAAGGATGGAAATCCCAAAAACATTGCACGTTGTGATGTCATGTCAGCGTGGTACATTTTAATCTAGATTTTATAAGCTAAATATTATAACAATTACTTGGTTTACTGAAGGAATAAAAACTTAATGATTCAGAGCTACTAAATTTCAATCTTACTCTGGATGACTTGACGAATATAATGCTCAATTACTGCATCAAATACAGGGTTATTGTACAGTCGAGATCACATGTGCAAAATTTCTGTCATCTTTGATCTTTGTAATTTCAGCATGCATTTGTTTACGTTTTTAAAAGCGGTAAATAATGAATAAATTTTGATTTCCATATTTTATTGCTTTTGTGATTGCGCATGTGGGTTGATATGGGTACGTTTTTCAGCAGATCAAATAATATTTCATAAATACTAATTAACGTAATAATTAATAATATAATACTAGCTCTCCTACTATAATATAGCTATAATTAATTTTATAACAGTAGTACAAACAAGTGTACACATGGCACAAGCCATGATACAACTATATATATTATATATGCACGCATCCCCTACGATATAATAATATATCAGGCCTGATATCAGGCTGATGTCAGGGCAGCCTGATATCAGGCTGATATCAGGAAGTGGACAGAAGAAACCTGACATCAGGCTGGCCTGATGTTTCCCTGACGTCTCCACCTGCCCTGTTTGGAAATTTACAATTGTATTCAGCCAAATTACAATTGTAATTTGACTGATTACAATTGTAAAACTAAGATTGCAATTGTAAAACTTGGGTTACAATTGTAACATTTGGATTACAATTGTAATGTTCATGATATTACAATTGTATTATTTGAGATTACAATTGCTTTCAGGTTCTGATACAATTGTATATATTTAATTGTTAGATTACAATTGTATTTCTTAGATTACAATTGATTTTTGTGCTTACAATTGTAATTTTTACAATTGTAATTAGATTGCAATTGTATTTGGATTACATAATTACTAAAAAAAATGGTATTTTCATTGTTAATTTATATTACACGTACATTTTGTCAAATTCTTATTACTTCATTCAATTAATATTTTTTTATGCTAACCCACGTACGAGAAAATAAATGCGAATAAATTGTGAATACGAGTGAAAAATTCACACATTTTCCCACATGTTGAAGCCGATTGACGACTCACTCATGCAGATTGATGCGTCATTCACGCATTTTAACAAATTTTTAATAATTTAACAAAATAAGTGTATTTCAAGCAATTTCGCCCATCCATATTGACATATACTGATTAATATTCACATAGTTGACTAGAGCAACTCTACGCATTTTCACATAAATTGACGTATTTTTAATTTAGTATCAACTTCACCTCTATTGATGCAAATTGAGTTGATTCCACTCGCCCATTTTCATGAATTTTCACGCAGTTTCATCCAATTATGATCCAACATTTTTTATAAAGTCAGTTCATGTATACTGACGCACTTTCAGCCAGTTTGATGCAAAGTACGTTCACTCACTTTGAAACTTTTTCATGCACATTCACCCATTTGTCAACCAATTTTTTTCATAAAGTCCCCTCATGCAAATTGACATATTTTGACGCATTTTCACCAATTTGCTGACCATTTTTTTTCAGAAAGTCCCCTCATGCAAATTGGCACATTTTGACATATTTTGACGCATTTTCACCAATTTGTTGACCAATTTTTTTTCATAAAGTCCCCTCATGCAAATTGACACATTTTGACATATTTTGACGCATTTTCACCAATTTGCTGACCATTATTTTTCATAAAGTCCCCTCATGCAAATTGGCACATTTTGACATATTTTGACGCATTTTCACCAATTTGTTGACCATTTTTTTTTATAAAGTCCCCTCATGCAAATTGACACATTTTGACATATATTTTGACGCATTTTCACCAAATTGCTGACCTTTTTTTTTTATAAAGTCCCCTCATGCAAATTGACACATTTTGACATATTTTGACGTACGCACTTTCACCCATTTGTTGACCATTTTTTTTTAGTAAAGACCCCTAATGTTTTTTCACGCATTTTCACGCATTTTCACACATTTTCACGCACTTTGAACTATTTGTTCGACAATTTTTTTTAACAACATCCTTTAGTGCATATTAATGTATTTTAACATATTTTCAGCATCTCTCAGTAGGAAATTTGACGTCCCATGACCAGCAAGTGACGTCATGGAACAAGGCGTGAAAAAATTTTATTCATGTGAGGGGACTTAGGAAAAAAATTAGTCGACAAATGGTCGAAGTGCGTAAAAATGTGTGAAAATGCGTGAAAATACATTAGTGGTCTTTATTAAAAAAAAAGGGTCAACAAATGGGTGAAAGTGCGTGAAAAAGTGTGAAAATGCGTGGATATGCATGAAGGGACTTAATGAAAAATGTTGGTCGACAAATGGGTGAAAGTGCGTGGAAAAGTGTGAAAATGCGTGAATATGCATGAGGGGACTTCATGAAAAAAATGTTCTACAAATCTGGTCACATGACCGGAAGTCATGTGACTTGGCGGTTGGTAGTAACACAAGATGGCTGACGCAGAGAGGTTATATAGAAAGCTCCTCGTGTGTGTATGGTGATTTATGAGGTGTTTAAGTGAAGTTTTACTTATTCCTGAACATTAAATAGTTAATTACAATGAAGTTAGGTTACCATTCGTTTGTCCAGTGTTAATATTTGCCATTTTTTCGCACTTTTTATGATGTAAAAAGAGAAAATTTAATGTTGCATTTTTGCCGGTGGAGTTTTCAAAATGTCAGATTTAAAATTGGAGTCGCATAAAATATCGAAGATTAAGCCACGACGAGAAGTTCTATCAGATAAGTAAAAACAGTTCTTATTAATTTATTTAATTATGACGAAGTATAAAAATAATTCCTTTAATAGTTAAATTATTCAAAGGAATAATTAATTATAAAAAGTAGTGAAAACCTTATACTGCTATATATAGTCAGCCTAGTAAGTTTTTTTTTTTTATAAAAGCCTCTCATTTTATACTAGCTGTATATCTGTATACCGGCCTATATTTCTGTTTGTAAAAATTATTGTTTTTATTTTGCTTTCGATGTTTGACAAATGAGAACAATCTTTATTACTGTACGTAAAAATTTGCGCGCGTTTCTTTGTGGATTTTTCGTACATTTCAGGTATCCATGGGGACTGAGGCCATGGGACTGTATTCACTTCCAATGGTTTGGTGAGCTAGCTAGCTAGCTAGCCTGCGACGAAAAATGCATGAGACCATGTGTAAAAATTTGGTAAATAAAGGTGTGAAAATTCGTGGGAATGAATGAATTTTGCAAGACTTAATTTGTGAAAAAATTACTTGGTAAATGTATGAAATTTCGTGAAAAGGTTTGAAAAATATTAAATTTGAATGACTGGAATTTGTAAAATAATATGGTTGATAAAAGCGTGAAAGTTCATGAAAAAGCGTCAAAATGAGTGAATTTGAAGGACTGAACTTTGTTAAAAATAATGGTTGATAAAAGTGTGAAAGTTCATGAAAAAGCGTCAAAATGAGTGAATTTGAATGACTGCACATTGTAAAAAATTATGGTTGATAAAAGCGTGAAAGTTCGTGAAAAAGCGTCAAAATGAGTGAATTTGAATGACTGGACTTTGTAAAAAAATTATGGTTGATAAAAGCGTGAAAGTTCCTGAAAAAGCGTCAAAATGAGTGAATTTGAATGAATGGACTTATGGAAAAAAATTAATCAATGAAAGTGTGAAAGTTCACGAAAAGGCGTCAAAATGTGCGAGCCAGTATACCTGAAAGTGTGTGAATTCGAGCGAAGTATTTTGGTGGCAGGCATTTACGTTAATATTTGTTAATATTAATCAAATTACATGAAAATGTGCCAATATATGATATCAAATTCACTCGCGCATATTGACTCAGAAAAGGGGCGAAATTTAGGTGAATTGGAGTCAATATGCGCGAGCCAATATACCTGAAAGTGCATGAAGTCGAGCGAAGTATTTCGGCAGGCATTTACGTCAATACTAATCAAAATACGTGAAAATGCGTCAATATAAAGTACCAAACATCGCCAAAGTGCATCAATACACGTTAATTCACTTGCGCATATTGACTCTAAAAAGGGGCGAAATTTAGGTGAATTGGAGTCAAAATGCGTGAGCCAATATACCTGAAAGTGCATGAAGTCGAGCGAAGTATTTCGTCAGGCATTCACGTCAATACTCGTCAATATTCATCAATATACGTGAAAATGCGTCAATATAAAGTACCAAACATCGCCAAAGTGCATCAATACACGTTAATTCGCTCGCGCATATTGACTCCAAAAAGGGGCGAAATTTAGGTTAATTGGAGTCAATATGTGCGAGTGAATTTGTTGTGAGCTTTCACTCTTATTTTCTCGTGGGAAGTACGTAACTTGGCTGTAATATCTAATTAAGATACAAAGGTACTATATGAAGCTTTAATTGATATTATATATTTAAAATAAATAATTATTTTTGGAAAAAAAACATGGATCGACCATCGACTCCTTATAGGGTCACAAAAAAAGTCAGATCAAATCGATGCATGTTAACATATAAAGTGTAACAAAAAATATATAAAAAATACAATTTTTTTTAATTTATGCTATATATATTTTAATGCATTAGGGGTCAACCCCTACTAGGCCATTGTGGTTGTATTATGTCATCAAAGGCACTTAACTAATAGCTGCATGAACCTGTCTCGTAGTATATATCACTTTTTTTTTTTAAATATGAATTTGAAAAAAATCAAGGGTCGACCCCTAAAAGGGTCACATTGAAAAAGGTAAAAATATAATTCAGAGATGTATGTTAAATTATATAATATATATTATGAAAAAATGGTTAGAAAAAAAATTAATTTTTCAATCAAATGTTAGGGGTCGACCCTTAAAGGGTCATTAAGATTAAAGAAACTCAATGTTGAACCTGTATGTAGTCCTCACATATTTTGTCAATTTTTTTTATTAAAATTTGCATACTTTTAAAAAAGACCCCCGCAAAACCCCAAGGGTCGACCCTTAAAATTAGTGAATTAGAGCTCTAGGTTATATTCAAGGTGTCTAAATAAACAGGTGAAGTTACTTGACGGGTAGAGAAACATAAATGTGACGTAGCGTGACGTCACTGGGAGGAAGGAGGGACCATCTGCCAGGGGGAGGAGTTTAAGGGTTGACATAGTCATGTGTATTCCTGTACTTTGCAGCGAAAAACTCCGAGTGCCCGCGAAGATTAACGAAAGCGCTGGTTGCAACTCGGCGAGAGGAGAAAATATCATTTTCTCCTCTCGATATCATTTTTAACAATGATAAAGATGATAACATTTTATATCATAAAAATGATATCATTTTTTTGCATAAAATGATTATCATAATATAATGTAAACGTTATTATTAAAAAATATACATTATTTATTTTTCCATGCCTAAATTAATTCATCTTTAATTTATTTATTGAAATATGATATTATTATAAATAATAAGTATGATGCATAAAACGAAATGTGCTCAGATTTATACTATAAAATGTTATAAAATATAATATTAACTAATGTTTATATGACTATAATATTTACAACAATTTTAAACAAATTTTTGCTTATTATGTTGTAGTTAAATCTTAAGCCGGTATTGCACGATACAATTTTTCTAATTATTGTATACAATTTTTACTTACAAGAAAACTTAAACTCCATTTGTTTGTATGGTGATACAATTTTCTTGTTAGTAAAAATTGTATACAATAATTAGAAAAATTGTATATCGTGCAATACCGGCTTTATGCTTTATTTAATTTGAATGGAGTAATCTGTGGTAAGACAGTTTTACATCGTAATCAATGTCACATAAACTCACATAACATTTTTTACTACTTTTCTTCTTCTTCTTCTTTGGTGACGTTGATTGAAACAAAGGCATTTTAAAATAAATAAGAAAAAATTATTGTCGCACTACTAGCCGAGATACTTGACCTGTTGACCACTGTGCTTGCTTTGATTTTTTTTAGTGTTAGAACCTCCCCCACTAAAGGTGGATTTTCATGGGCGGCAACGGCGACGCGGCGCGATTTTAACTTAAAAGCTGTGAAATCCTATGCGGCGGCGAATTCGCAGGTTATCGCTTTAATTACGATGCTCTTTTTCTTTTAATCGCCCAATATGGCCGCCAATGGATGTTACAGCAAGTGCGCATTATTCGCGTCGCGTCGCATGGTAAAAATCGCCATGTGACTCCACCTTAAGTGCGTGCGCACACGTGGGAGTCGCGTGGCTCTCAGCACCCGATGACGCTGACGGAAATACCCGATCTATGCGCGCGAGCTTTGCGCTCCGAAGATCAACGAAGTACGCAGTTAGCAAACGCATGAAGTAATTTCACCTGTTTATTTATATTATAAATATATGTGTTATATTAAGTTGATTGCTATATATATTCAGTTTTGCAATTTTTTAAGAAAAATTTTTTTCAGGGTCTTTTGACCCTGAAGGGTTGAAGGGTCGCAAATTTAAGGGTCACCATTAGAACCGCCATCAAATTTTACCCTAGGATCGAAATTTATATGACATTATATTGAAATGCCCCCTTGTCATTTCCCCATAAATTTTATTTATTTTATATACCTCAATATTCTTCATCCTATTAAGAAAGCAGTAGCAGCGCAATGGTAAGAGTATGATCAACAGTGGTAACCGAAGTACAGCAACGCAGGTTTGGGTTAGTAGTTAGATTGGTGACCACTTTTTGTAAATTTTACAATCGTAATTATTACGATTGTAATAAATGCAATTGTAGTTAAATACAATTGTATTAAGGCCTTTACAATTGTAAAAATTGCTATTGTAAAAGGACCAAAACGCAATGGTATTTTTATGGAGCATACAATTGTGAATTTTACAATAGTAAATTTCCAATAGGGTGATAGTTCCCTGATATGGTTTCCTGACTATAACGCCTCCCTGCTGAAATTTCTTGAACAAGATCTTGTACAAGTCTTGGACAAGTTTTGACCAAGATCTTGAGCAAAAATCTTGCCAAGATCTTGGCAAGATCTTGCGCAAGATCTTGGCAAGATCTTGGCAAGATATTTTCTTGTGGAAGATCTTGGCAAGATCTTGGTAAGATTATTGCTCAAGACCTTGGTCAAAACTCAAAACTTGTCCAAGACTTGCACAAGATCTTGGTCAAAACTTCTTCAAGACTTGCGCGAATTTTGCCCAAGATCTTGAGCCCAAATAATCTTACCAAGATCTTGGCAAGATCTTGCGCAAGATCTTGGTAAGATCTTGGCAAGATCTTGTGCAAGATCTTGGCAATATTATTTCTTGTGCAAGATCTTGGTAACATTATTGGGGCTCTAGATCTTTCACAAGACTTGCAACTGATTTGTACTTGAAAAAATTTGTGTAATAAATGCAAGATCTTGACAAGATTTGGTTGCAAGATGTGATACCAAGTAGCAACCTCACAGTCGTCACATACATTTATCAATCATCTGAAAAAAATAAAGAGTTAGTTTTTTCTGGTATGCTTATTATAGTACATAATATAATAGTTTTCGTTATAAGTTCGGCAGTTGTCTTGCTGGTTTCCTTTCTGTGGATATTCATCATCCTGCTTCATCTCTCCGCTCAGCGCACAATGAATCCTCTCACTCTATCCATGCACGAACGCAACGGCTAGGCCTGCGGAACCTGTAGGCGAGGAAGCGCAGAGCTCTAGCTGCTAATTATTAAGCGAGTAACTGGCAAGTGGCGTTCTACAGGCTGGATTGATTTTTAATCGATAATAGGTATATTTAGGAGTTCCCAAAAAAAAGTTGGCCAAAGTTGGCCCATGGCATCATCCCGGTTTTACGGGTTTTTTGAAAATAAGGAAAAGATTATTATCTCCAAAACCAACACACTTGCAAGAATTAAGACTACATTATTAAAATTTCCGTGCTTTAAGCTTTTTAAAAATGTAATTTTATTTTGAATCCAACCAAAATTTTGTCCCGAAAATCATGTTTTTTCAAATTTGGAATTTAATTTTCTTCTCATTTTGAGAATAACTAAAAAACTTTGGGTTTTTGAGAAAAATGGTTCATCTGAATCTTGTAGCCTACATCATCACCAACATTTTGATGTATCGTACGTCTTGATTGAAAAAACCAAACTCAAAATATCGGGACGAATGTACGCTCAGGTGATGTGTTTACATGCATGTTCCTATATGCTATAATGTTATAGCCAACACCTTGTTTCAAAGCATTGAACGCTACAATATTGCACAGAATTATAATATTGATCAATTCAATAACAATTTCGGTTATGAAAATAAAAATTTCGAAAATCCAAAAATCCGGGACACTCAAAAAACCCGAAATTTTTTGTTATTTTTTAAAAAAACGATAAATATGCACACTAGCTCAAATTTGTGACCATTAAAAATTATCTGCAAAAATTTCCTGAACATTAAATGCTGGTAATTTCAATTTTTTCCCTCATGGCATATTACAGTATATATATATTACTTATTTTATGTCACATTTTTCTTAAACAATCTTTATAATTATCATTTATAATTTTGTGCTATATATTATATATATGGTCCTCACAATATGCATAATATGCAGTACAGGTCTTTATGAATTCGATCTACACTAGTAGAATAATTAATTATATACATTGAACTTAATAATAATATATATAATATTTTCGTATAGAATTAAGCAAATAAACGTACACTCGAAATTTTATCATACAATATAATATATACTAACAAAATAGGGATAAATATATTATAAAATTATACTTCATCAGTCTTGTTCGATGTAATTTTTAATTTTAAGTACGTTACTATATTATATACTAACTACCTAACTACGTACATTTTGTACCCTAAATTATAAATTGCCACATAAAGATTATATCGAGTTTAAAGTTAAAGAGTATAATAATTTATCAATTTAATCTAATCACGGTACTATCTATATTCTATATAAATAATACGTACATAATGTCATAATATCTATTTATCTATACGAGTACGAGGTGAAAGAATTAAACTGCGTGAGGTGAGAAACGAAATTTAAATGCCAGAGAGCTGAACGCTCCAACTCTAACGTCCTTGAAATCGCGTGATCTACTTGTGAACTCTTGAGGCCTGTCCGTAAACCCTGCTCGGTGTACACTTTCTGCACCCAATCGACCTTATGTTCATGCGATATAAGGTCGATTGGGTGTAGAAAGTGTACACCGAGCAGTGTTTACGAACAGGCCTTTGAACAAGAATGAGAGATAATTTAACAGCCAGGCGCCGGCCGGACGTGCACGGGCGCGCAGCATTGGTTTCTGGAATTTCGTCCACACTCCACAAAGTCGCAAATATTCTCTCCACATTTCAAATCCTGCCGATGCTACTGTTTGCAAGGTTAAAAATACATTCTGAGTCATTCTGACCGCTGAAAATATTCTGAATATTATTCTGATTGGTTGACTGATATTATTCAGAATGTAATAGGGTGCTCCACTGCAGGACTTCAACTAACATTAACGCAAGAAATATTGAAGACAGTGTGAAAACACGTGCGTCTTCAATCTTCATGTAAAAAAATATCAGTTATATTAACTTATAATAACTTAATAACTTATATTTCTTTTACTGTAGTAGAAAATTTTCATACTTTTATAGTTTATAATTTGTAATATATTATATAATATCGTATATCGTATATTATATAACATATTTTACAATTATAATTATATTATAAATATAATTCAAAATCAGTTTCGGATATCCGGATATCCGAGAATTCGAAATCAGTTTCGGATATCCAAAAATTCGAAATCAGTTTCGGATATCCGGATATCCGAGAATTCGAAATCAGTTTCGGATATCCAGATATCCGAAATCAGTTTCGGATATCCTGATATCCGAAAATTCGAAATCAGTTTCGGATATCCGGATATCCGAAATCAGTTTCGGATATCCGGATATCCGAAAATCTAAATATAGTTTCGGATATCCGATTATCCGCAAATCCGAAAATTCGGATTTCGGATTTTCGGATATTTTCGAATCCGGATTTCGGATTTTGAAATATCCGGATATCAACAGCACTAATATATACTGTAATATGCCATGAGGGAAAAAATTGAAATTACCAGCATTTAATGTTCAGGAAATTTTTGCAGATAATTTTTAATGGTCACAAATTTGAGCTAGTGTGCATATTTATCGTTTTTTTAAAAAATAACAAAATAAAATCGGGTTTTTTGAGTGTCCCGGATTTTTGGATTTTCGAAATTTTTATTTACATAACCAAAATTGTTATTGAATTGATCAATATTATAATTCTGTGCAATATTGTAGCGTTCAATGCTTTGAAACAAGGTGTTGGCTATAACATTATAGCATAGGAACATGCATGTAAACACATCACCTGAGCGTACATTCGTCCCGATATTTTGAGTTTGGTTTTTTCAATCAAGACGTACGATACATCAAAATGTTGGTGATGATGTAGGCTACAAGATTCAGATGAACCATTTTTCTCAAAAACCCAAAGTTTTTTAGTTATTCTCAAAATGAGAAGAAAATTAAATTCCAAATTTGAAAAAACATGATTTTCGGGACAAAATTTTGGTTGGATTCAAAATAAAATTACATTTTTAAAAAGCTTAAAGCACGGGCATTTTAATAATGTAGTCTTAATTCCTGCAAGTGTGTTGGTTTTGGAGATAATAATTTTTTCCTTATTTTCAAAAAACCCGTAAAACCGGGATGATGCCATGGGCCAACTTTGGCCAACTTTTTTTTGGGAACTCCTAAATATACTTATTATCGATTAAAAATCAATCCAGCCTGTAGAACGCCACTTGCCAGTTACTCTTAAAATTTCTCCATCGTTTCCTCGCCTACTGGGGATCAAAGACATATTTAAAGGATATTCGATAAAATTAGACATGCAAGATCTTGCTCAAGACAATTGCAAAAGGTATTGTGCAAATCTTGCCCAAGATCTTGCTCAAGAATTTTGAGCAGGGATGCATTATATACAGTATATATTTAAATGCTTGATTATCAATTTTTGTACTGTAAAACAAATTTAAACATTTCACTACTGTACAACGATGTTAATTTAATACATATACAGCCACAATTTATTGCATTAACTTAGATGCATGCATATTATATAATATGCATACACAGTATGCATACATTGCAGTACTAGTATACATACCTTTATCAACTTTATACAAACCAAATACTGCTATGCCATTGATTTATGCACACAACATCCAAGTTTTGTCGATCTGGTATGGTTGTCGAATCGATTAGAATCCATCACATCCCGGCCATGTTTGCAAGCCGCTCAGCAAGCAGGAAGCAGGTAAAGCCATCGAAATGTCATTAAAAAAACAGACAATTTTGTGTGAGCTTAACAATATATTAAACAAAAACAACTATACATAATTTAAAGCTTACCTGGAACTGTGTAATAACTACTAATTAGCACAAATACACACAAAATCTTAATGTTTCTTCACCAGCTTCAATTTTCACCAACCGTCCATCTTAACTGTTATAAAAAAAAACGGGAATTACGCTACTAGAAGATAACGTTGAAAAAAGTCCATTTTTTTTCTTCAAATAAACTTTATTTTCTTCCATACATCGTAGCAGTGGCGTGGCGCAGGGGTATGCACGCCTGCTTGGCATGCAGGCGGGAGTGGGTTCGAGTCCGCGCAAGGTCTTTTTTTTACTGATTTTTTTTTTTTTTACTTCATTGGATTTTTGATTTGGATCCCCTTTTACGTTTCGCTTTCCGGTCCCTGATTAAAAGTCCCCCTTACGTTTCGCTTTCCGGTTTCATCTGATTAAAAAGTTTGGTTGGACTTTTTTCAACGTTATCTTCTAGGGGTGAGATTCAAAAAAACGGTCATGCGCATTGCATTTGTTTCACATCGACCACTTGCGCAGTCAACTTGCGCAATGAAAACGCGCGCAAGATTTCTTCTTGCTCAAGTCTATTACTTGCAATGCCCACCCACGAGAAAAAAAACGAGAATAATTCGTCAATATGGGTGAAAATCTCACCCATATTCCCATACATTGAAATATATTGAAGTATGGCTCATGTAGATTGACGCTTCATTCAAGCATATTGACAAATTTTCAGCTATTTATCAAAATAGGTGAATTTCAAGCAGTTTCACTCACCCATATTGACATATATACTAACATATTTTCACACAATTGACTCGTACAGATTCACGCAGTTTCACGTATATCCAAGTATTTCTAATTTGGTGTGAACTTCACCCAGTGACCACATGGACGTCCCCGGGACGCCCCTGGGACATCCCTCTAAGGTCCCCGTTGGACGTCCCCAAGGACATCCCCCATGTCCATCAAAAAAGGACGTCCCTGCGGACGTCTTGTGGACATCCCTCGGGGATGTTCCCTAATTTTCACTTGCCAATTTCATATTAATTCATCTTAAAATTTGTATTAAAGAAGTTTAGGGTCTTTTAGAATTACGACTACAAGATTACCAAATTAAAAATTTGGGTGCGTCGGGAATCGAACTCGGACCTTTTGGTTGATAGACGACGTCGTAGACAACTTGGATATTGCCCTTCGTTATTAAAGTGTAGTTTATTTGGGTATATATAAATTGTAAAGTTTTGGGTGTTATATAATATTTTAATATTACGAGCGAAGTTGTGGTTTTTTATTTTTTTAAGCAAACTGGTACATTGGGAGATTGTTATTATTTAATACAACATTAAATATATTGAGATTTAAATTTTTTAAAAATAATTATTTTTAATTTAAATTAAAATAAAATTTTATAATTTAATTAAAACATGTTTATACATTAATTAATTATAAATTGCAACGCTCAAATGCATCTCTAATTGCTAACAGACTTCGACATTAAAAAAATATATATATTTTTAATTTTTTAGAAATTTTTAAAGGTCCCTCCGAGGACATTTGTGGGACGTTCAAGCGTCCCTCTAAAATCCCCGGGGGACTTTGATGGGACCTTGTTTATTTTTCATAGATATATTTTTCTACGAGGATATTTTATTAAAAAAATTATTTTTCAGTGCAAATTACGCACTTTAATATTAAGTAAAATTTCACGTCTTATTTTAAATATTAATATTTTCATATAATATTTTAAATAATATTAACTATATTTGTATATTTTTAAAATCAGTACATAATAATGAACAGCACATATTATGATATTAATGAAAACATTGACTAAAGGGTCCTTTCAAAGTCCCCCGCGGGGATGTTCAAGGGACAGCCGTGTTGCATCCCCAGGGGATGTTCTGAGAGACTTTCATAAAAATATTAAAAAACCTAGAAAATTATTTTCGGAGTGTAGCTAAAACTTTTTTTAGAACACGGAAAACATGTTTAAAGTTAAAGGGTTTTGAAAACTAGCACGTAAAACGTTCAGGGATGTTGGGGGATCTTGCGGGGATGTTCGCAAGGTCCCCGGGATGTCCATGTGGTCACTGGGCACCTACATTGATGCCTGTTGACTTATTTTCACTCACCCATTTTGATAAAGTTTCAAGCATTTTCACGCATTTATTGCTCTACAATTAATATGAAGTAAATTGATTCATTTTGACGTACTTTCAGCTACTTTGACACAATTTAAATTCACTCTTTTTGGCATATTTTCACGAACTTTCACCCTTTTACCGACCAAATTTTTACACCAAGTCTGTTCATGCATATTGACACTTTTTAACATATTTTGACGAACTTTGACCCTTTTACTAACCAACTTTTTCCTTAAAGTCCGTTCATGCATGTTGACACTTTTTGACATATTTTCACGAACTTTCACCCTTTTACCAACCAAATTTTTACACCAAGTCCGTTCATGCATATTGACACTTTTTGACATATTTTGACGAACTTTGACCCCTTTACTAACCAACTTTTTCCAGAAAGTCCGTTCATGTATATTGACACTTTTTGACATATTTTGACGAACTTTGACCCTTTTACTAACCAATTTTTTCATAAAGTCCGTTCATGCATATTGACACTTTTTGACATATTTTGACGAACTTTGACCCTTTTACTAACCAACATTTTGTATAAAGTCCGTTCATGCATATTGACACTTTTTGACATATTTTGACGAACTTTGACCCTTTTACTAACCAACTTTTTTCATTAAGTCCGTTCATGCATATTGACATATTTTGACGAACTTTGACCCATTTATTAACCAACTTTTTTCATAACGTCCGTTCATGCATATTGACACTTTTTGACATATTTTGACGAACTTTGGCCCTTTTACTAACCAACTTTTTCCATAAAGTCCGTTCATGCATGTTGACACTTTTTGACATATTTTCACGAACTTTCACCCTTTTATCGACCAAATTTTTATACAAAGTCCGTTCATGCATATTGACACTTTTTGACATATTTTGACCCTTTTACTAACCAACTTTTTCCACAAAGTCCGTTCATGCAAGTTCACCTATTTTTACACTTTTTCAAGCATTTTCACACGTTTATCGACCAAATCTTCCCACAAAGTCCGTTTATGGAAGATAACACCTTTTTTTACAAAGTCCATTCACCTGTATAGATTAATTGTCAAAATAGGTCAATATACGTCAGTGAACTTTGTAGAAATAATTGGTTAGTAAATACGTGGATGTCCGCGAAAATATGTCAAAATGCGTCAAAATACGTTGGTGGACATTGTAGAAAAATTTGGTTAATAAATACGTGGAAGTTCGTGAAAATATGTCAAAATGGGTTAATATACGTCAGTGAACTTTGTAGAAATAATTGGTTAGTAAATACGTGGAAGTTCGCGAAAATATGTCAAAATGGGTCAAAATACGTCAAGGGACATTGTAGAAAAATTTGGTTAGTAAATACCTGGAATTTCGTGAAAATATGTCAAAATGGGTCAAAATACGTCAGTGGACTTTGTAGAAAAATTTGGTTAGTAAATACGTGGAAGTTCGTGAAAATATGTCAAAATGGGTTAATATACGTCAGTGAACTTTGTAGAAATAATTGGTTAGTAAATACGTGGAAGTTCGCGAAAATATGTCAAAATGGGTCAAAATACGTCAAAGTTCATTGTAGAAAAAATTGGTTAGTAAATACGTGGAAGTTCGTGAAAATATGTCAAAATGGGTCAAAATACGTCAGTGGACTTTGTAGACAAATTTGGTAAGTAAATACGTGGAAGTTCGCGAAAATATGTCAAAAAGTGCCAATGTGCGTGAATAGACTAAATTAGTAAAAAAATTGTTCAAGAATTGAAAGTGGGGGAACTTCCGGTCATTCGACTTGGCGGTTGGTAGCTATACAAGATGGCGACATAGCTAGAGGTGCGTGGAAGTTTCATGATTGTACGTGGTGTTTATGAGGTGTTTAAGTGAAGTTTTACTTGTTCCTGAACATTAAATTGTTAATTAAAGTGAAGTTAGGTAATCATTCGTTTGTCCAATGTTAAAATTTGCAAGTTTTCCGCATTTTTAATGATGAAAAAAGAGATAATGCGATGTTGAGTTCCCTCCGGCCGTACGGCACGTGTTTACAAAATGTCAGAATCGGATGTTTAGTCGTGTATTCAAGATGAGAAAAAGAAGATTAAAACACGAGAAGTCGTATATCAGATAAGTAAAATTAGTTCCTTATTTAAAAAATAACTATTATGAGGTATATGAATTAGCTCATTATGATGGTTAAATTGAAACAGTTAAAGTTTGGCCCTATATTATGATAATTAAATTATTTTTCAGTTAAATTATTTAAGCCTAGAGGGAATCAGTGAAAATTTATTGCTATAATATTCAACCCTATAGTAAAAGTTTTCTTAGAGGCCTCATTTTACTGTATGCCTATATATTTCTGTTTGTAATATTACTTATAATTGTTATTTTTATTTTGCTCTTCATTTTTAATTGTGGTGTGGCAAGTGAGAACAATTTTCATTGTGTAAAAAATTTGCGAGCGTGTTTCTTTGTGGATTCTTTGCACATTTCAGGTATCGATGGACTGACGAGGCTATGGAACTGCATTAACTTCAACGGTTCGGTGAGCTAGCCTATGACGAGAAATGTATGCTGTTGTGCGTGAAAATGTGTAAAAATGCGTGATGTATAATATGCATGAGTGAACTTAATAACAAAATTTGAGCGATACTTATGTGAAAGTTCTTGAAAATATGTCAAAAAGTGTTAATATGCATGAACGGACATGTTGTAAACAATTTGTTACATAAAAGCGTGAAAATTCGTGAAAATATGTCAAAAAGTGTCAAAATGCATGAACGGACTTATGGAAAAAATTGGTTAGTAAAAGGGCCAAAGTTCGTCAAAATATGTCAAAAAGTGTCAATATGCATGAACGGACTCTATGAAAAAGTTGGTTACTAAAAGGGTCAAAGTTCGTCAAAATATGTCAAAAAGTGTCAATATGCATGAACGGACTTGGTGTAAAAATTTGGTTGGTAAAAGCGTGAAACTTCGTGAAAATATGTCAAAATGCGTCAATATGCATGAGGGGATTTTATAGAAAAAATTGGTTGACAAATGGGTGAAAGTGCGTCAAAATATGTCAAAATGCGTCAATATGCATGAGGGGACTTTGTGGAAAAAATTTGTTCCATAAAAGCGTGAAAATTCGTGAAAATATGTCAAAAAGTGTCAATATGCATGAACGGACTTTATGGAAAAAGTTGGTTAGTAAAAGGGCCAAAGTTTGTCAACATATGTCAAAAAGTGTCAATATGCATGAACGGACTCTATGGAAAAAGTTGGTTACTAAAAGGGTCAAAGTTCATCAAAATATGTCAAAAAGTGTCAATATGCATGAACGGACTTGGTGTAAAAATTTGGTTGGTAAAAGCGTGAAACTTCGTGAAAATATGTCAAAATGCGTCAATATGCATGAGGAGACAGTATGGAAAAAATTGGTTGACAAATGGGTGAAAGTGTGTCAAAATATGTCAAAATGCGTCAATATGCATGAGAGGACTGTATGGAAAATATTGGTTGACAAATGGGTGAAAATATGTCAAAATGCGTCAATGTGCATGAGGGGACTGTATGGAAAAAATTGGTTGACAAATGGGTGAAAGTGTGTCAAAAAGCGTGAGAATGAGTGAAACAAGTACGGGGGGCAATGCAGGTCAACAGAGGTGAAAGTGGGTGAATATTCGTGAAATATCCACTCATTCAGATTCACGCATAAAAGGGGCCAATTTTGGGTTAATATGAGTGAAAATAGGTGAGTCAATATATGTGAATATACCTGAAAGTACGTGAGGCCGAACGAAGGATTTGGGCAGGCATTTACGCCAATATTTGTCAAAATACGTGAAAATACACCAATATATACGAGCCAATCTGCACCAAAATGCTTCAATACACGTGAATTCACTCGCGCATATTCACGCATAAAAGGGGCCAATTTTGGGTTAATATGGGTGAAAATAGGTGAGTCAATATATGTGAATATACCTGAAAGTACGTGAGGCCGAACGAAGGATTTGGGCCGGCATTTACGCCAATATTTGTCAAAATACGTGAAAATACGTCAATATATACGAGCCAATCTGCACCAAAATGATTCAATACACGTGAATTCACTCGCGCATATTCACGCATAATAGGGGCCAATTTTGGGTTAATATGGGTGAAAATAGGTGAGTCAATATATGTGAATATACCTGAAAGTACGTGAGGCCGAACGAAGGATTTGGGCCGGCATTTACGCCAATATTTGTCAAAATACGTGAAAATACGTCAATATATACGAGCCAATCTGCACCAAAATGATTCAATACACGTGAATTCACTCGCGCATATTGACATAAACGAGGGGCCAAATTTGGGTCAATTGGAGTCAATATGCGCGAGTGAATTTGACTCCACTTTTCACGCTTATTTTCTCGTGGGCAAGATAAGAAATCTTGGGTAAGAAAAAACTTTTTGACCAAGATTGTCATTTTAAACATGATGGTAACTTGTTCAAGAAATAATATTGAGATAAATATGAAAACATGTTGAAGATTTTTTCTTGCTCAAGATTAAATCTTGCGTACGAAACGAATTCTTGAACAAGATTGTCATATTAATCAAGATGATAACTTCTCCAAGAAATAATACTGAGAAAAATATGAAAAATTGTGTAAGATTTTTTCTTGCTCAAGTCTATTACTTGCTCAAGATGTAAATTTTGAGTACGAAATGACTTCTTGAACAAGATTGTCATTTTAAACAAGACGGGCCCAGGGACCGCATGGGTATCCCCGGGACATAGCGGAACGTCCTTGCAATGCCCCGCGAATGTCCCGTGGTCTATATTATATTAATTTAATGCTTTTTAAAATTTAAAATTTTTAGGAATTGCTTAACTTATAGTGTAGAAGGGACACAGAAGAAAATAACGCAATTATATTGAACTTTTGGATCAAACGTCCTTTGAGTGTCTCGCAGGGATACACCAGGGGTATCCCATGTATGCCCCGCAGGTGCACTCCTAGGACGTTACTGTTTTTTTAATATTGGTTTTAATTGGTTAAATTATAGTATTTTAAAACGTTTAGCTTCATCTCGAGAAGATTTTGATTAATTTGATAACTATCGATGAATGTCTCGCAGGTGTCTCTGTGGGACACACGGGGGGTATTGTCGAAAATTGTAAAATAACAATTTTCTTTGCTTAAGTATGTAGCTGATTGAATTTTTAATCACAATTTTGAATAATTTTAATTAGTAAACAGAATGTCCCGTAAGTGCACCTGGGGGTCATTCATGAGACGTAGTTTTTTTCTAAAAAATTAAAAAATAAAAAATTGTTAAAATTTGAAGATAAACATTATTTATGTGCCGCATTGGAAGTTTCTCATTATTATTATTAAAATTTATAAAAGAAACCATAGATTGTAAAATATCCTAAAGTATCAAAAATATACAAGTCGATTTCATAATTTATAGTTTCTAAAGTTAAGTTTTCTACATTTTAGTATGAAGACATGTGTCCTAGTGGTAAAGACACCAGACTTCAAATCTGATGGTCCCGATTCGAGTCTCACCTATGCCAGTTTTTTAATTTTTTTTTATATTCTTTCTCTTTGATAACATCATTATAATTGATAAAAACATTTTTAATTGGTAATTATAAGCATATTTGCTATATAACCCTATGTATCCCTGCAATGACTTCAGGGTGTATCCCTGGAATGTCCCCAAGGGGTACACTTTTGTGCATGGAAATAGGGGATACACCTTGGGGCACTCCGGAGGGACGTTTGAGGGGTATCCCTGGAACGCTCCGGGGATACACCTGCGGTCCCTGGGATCATGAACACTTTACATATATAATGAACCTGTATCCTGTATCATATCACTGAAAGAATCATGCATGACATAGTTGTATTACTGTATGCATATGTACTGTACAGTATGTATGTCTTTAGTCATCTTTACAATCATGCACACTCTACATAATATATATAATGAACATGCATGTACCTGTATCATATCACTGAAAGCCTCTTCCATTAATTCAATTTTTTTTAATTAATGTTATTACACACTCATGAGTTCATAAATTTCAAATTTAAGTGCTTGCAAATGCTTATTCGCAGGCAATATTATACAGGGTCAATGAAACATATGCTATATGGTACTCACACTCATGAAGTTTGGGGATGCATTTCTGATCTGCCTGTTTTGTCGAGGTTCTCACGATGTATGCATACTCTCAATTATCCGTGGGGTGCAGGAATCCATAAATGATCCCCATAATCCCCACGATAAGGGTGGATCCTGTGTAGATCGATAGAGGCCACGAAGAGAACATGATCCTAAAACAAACATCACCGGT
This sequence comes from Siphlonurus alternatus, assembly GCA_949825025.1. Taxonomy (NCBI): domain Eukaryota; kingdom Metazoa; phylum Arthropoda; class Insecta; order Ephemeroptera; family Siphlonuridae; genus Siphlonurus; species Siphlonurus alternatus. The sequence goes on from OX463778.1 coordinate 9,587,698, forward strand.
GTCATTGGCAAGTTTGACATTCACATTCAAGATAAAATAATGATTTCTGTAAGCTAAATTCATTCTTGTTGATGCATACACTTATATTATATATGATTTTTTTCTTGAATCCTGGAAACTTGTTCTAATTCTGACGAAATCTGCATAAAATAGCTGCATCGGTGGGTGTTGTTTACGAAATGGCGTCTTCCTCCCCTCCCACTCCCCCCTTCCCACACTCGCCCAACCGTCATGCGCGCGAGCGTTTGAATTTTAATTTATTATTTTCTTACGTAACTCTAACGTAAAAAGCACGTAACAATTACCATAAGATTATATTTAAGATCACAGTTACGTAACTGTAACGTAAAAAGCACGTAACAATTACTGTAACATTTTATTTAAGATCAAAGTTACGTAACTGTATCGTAATATGAACGAAACTATAACGTGCTACACGTAAAAATCACGTATTACACGTAATTATCACGTAAAAACTACGTTATGATGATGTTGGAAACGAAAACATTTTCAGCTGGGTTACCACTGGGTGCCCTACCACTCAAAGTTAGCTGTCAACAACTGAAAATAAGTGGTTGACAACTAAGCCAGTGGTTACCACTGGGTGCCCTACCACTCAAAGTTAGCTGTCAACAACTGAAAATAAGTGGTTGACAACTAAGCCAGTGGTTACCACTGGGCGCCCTACCACTCAAAGTTAGTTGTCAACAACTGAAAATAAGTAGTTGACAACTAAGTCAGTGGTTACCACTGGGCGCCCGACCACTCAAAGTTAGTTGTCAACAACTGAAAATAAGTGGTTGACAACTAAGACAGTGGTTACCACTGAGCACCCTACCACTCAAAGTTAGTTGTCAACAACTGAAAATAAGTAGTTGACAACTAACCCACGAGAAAATAAGAGTGAAAGCTCACAACAAATTCACTCGCACATATTGACTCCAATTAACCTAAATTTCGCCCCTTTTTGGAGTCAATATGCGCGAGCGAATTAACGTGTATTGATGCACTTTGGCGATGTTTGGTACTTTATATTGACGCATTTTCACGTATATTGATGAATATTGACGAGTATTGACGTGAATGCCTGCCGAAATACTTCGCTCGACTTCACGCACTTTCAGGTATATTGGCTCGCGCATATTGACTCCAATTCACCTAAATTTCGCCCCTTTTTAGAGTCAATATGCGCAAGTGAATTAACGTGTATTGATGCACTTTGGCGATGTTTGGTACTTTATATTGACGCATTTTCACGTATTTTGATTAGTATTGACGTAAATGCCTGCCGAAATACTTCGCTCGACTTCATGCACTTTCAGGTATATTGGCTCGCGCATATTGACTCCAATTCACCTAAATTTCGCCCCTTTTCTGAGTCAATATGCGCGAGTGAATTTGATATCATATATTGGCACATTTTCATGTAATTTGATTAATATTAACAAATATTGACGTAAATGCCTGCCACCAAAATACTTCGCTCGAATTCACACACTTTCAGGTATACTGGCTCGCACATTTTGACGCCTTTTCGTGAACTTTCACACTTTCATTGATTAATTTTTTTCCTTAAGTCCATTCATTCAAATTCACTCATTTTGACGCTTTTTCAGGAACTTTCACGCTTTTATCAACCATAATTTTTTTACAAAGTCCAGTCATTCAAATTCACTCATTTTGACGCTTTTTCACGAACTTTCACGCTTTTATCAACCATAATTTTTTACAATGTCCAGTCATTCAAATTCACTCATTTTGACGCTTTTTCATGAACTTTCACACTTTTATCAACCATTATATTTTACAAAGTTCAGTCCTTCAAATTCACTCATTTTGACGCTTTTTCATGAACTTTCACGCTTTTATCAACCATATTATTTTACAAATTCCAGTCATTCAAATTTAATATTTTTCAAACCTTTTCACGAAATTTCATACATTTAACAAGTAATTTTTTCACAAAGTCTAAACATGCAAAATTCATTCATTCCCACGAATTTTCACACCATCATTTACCAAATTTTTACACATGGTCTCATGCATTTTTCGTCGCAGGCTAGCTCACCAAACCATTGGAAGTGAATGCAGTCCCATGGCCTCAGTCCCCATGGATACCTGAAATGTACGAAAAATCCACAAAGAAACGCGCGCAAATTTTTACGTACAGTAATAAAGATTGTTCTCATTTGTCAAACATCGAAAGCAAAATAAAAACAATAATTTTTACAAACAGAAATATAGGCCGGTATACAGATATATACAGCTAGTATAAAATGAGAGGCTTTTATAAAAAAAAAACTTACTAGGCTGACTATATATAGCAGTATAAGGTTTTCACTACTTTTTATAATTAATGATTCCTTTTGAATAATTTAACTATTAAAGGAATTATTTTTATACTTCGTCATAATTAATTAAATTAATAAGAACTGTTTTTACTTATCTGATAGAACTTCTCGTCGTGGCTTAATCTTCGATATTTAATTATGCGACTCCAATTAAATCTGACATTTTGAAAACTCGACCGGCAAAAATGCAACATTAAATTTTCTCTTTTTACATCATAAAAAGTGCAAAAAAATGGCAAATATTAACACTGGACAAACGAATGGTAACCTAACTTCATTGTAATTAACTATTTAATGTTCAGGAATAAGTAAAACTTCACTTAAACACCTCATAAATCACCATACACACACGAGGAGCTTTCTATAACCTCTCTGCGTCAGCCATCTTGTGTTACTACCAACCGCCAAGTCACATGACTTCCGGTCATGTGACCAGATTTGTAGAACATTTTTTTCATGAAGTCCCCTCATGCATATTCACGCATTTTCACACTTTTCCACGCACTTTCACCCATTTGTCGACCAACATTTTTCATTAAGTCCCTTCATGCATATCCACGCATTTTCACACTTTTTCACGCACTTTCACCCATTTGTTGACTTTTTTTTTTAATAAAGACCACTAATGTATTTTCACGCATTTTCACACATTTTTACGCACTTCGACCATTTGTCGACTAATGTTTTTCCTAAGTCCCCTCACATGAATAACATTTTTTCACGCCTTGTTCCATGACGTCACTTGCTGGTCATGGGACGTCAAATTTCCTACTGAGAGATGCTGAAAATAAGTTAAAATACATTAATATGCACTAAAGGATGTTGTTAAAAAAAATTGTTGAACAAATAGTTCAAAGTGCGTGAAAATGTGTGAAAATGCGTGAAAATGTGTGAAAATGCGTGAAAAAACATTAGGGGTCTTTACTAAAAAAAAAGGTCAACAAATGGGTGAAAATGCGTCAAAATGTGTCAATTTGCATGAGGGGACTTTATAAAAAAAAATGGTCAACAAATTGGTGAAAATGCGTCAAAATATGTCAAAATGTGCCAATTTGCATGAGGGGACTTTATGAAAAATAATGGTCAGCAAATTGGTGAAAATGCGTCAAAATATGTCAAAATGTGTCAATTTGCATGAGGGGACTTTATGAAAAAAATTGGTTGACAAATGGGTGAATGTGCATGAAAAAGTTTCAAAGTGAGTGAACGTACTTTGCATCAAACTGGCTGAAAGTGCGTCAGTATACATGAACTGACTTTATAAAAAATGTTGGATCATAATTGGATGAAACTGCGTGAAAATTCATGAAAATGGGCGAGTGGAATCAACTCAATTTGCATCAATAGAGGTGAAGTTGATACTAAATTAAAAATACGTCAATTTATGTGAAAATGCGTGGAGTTGCTCTAGTCAACTATGTGAATATTAATCAGTATATGTCAATATGGATGGGCGAAATTGCTTGAAATACACTTATTTTGTTAAATTATTAAAAATTTGTTAAAATGCGTGAATGACGCATCAATCTGCATGAGAGAGTCGTCAATCGGCTTCAACATGTGGGAAAATGTGTGAATTTTTCACTCGTATTCACAATTTATTCGCATTTATTTTCTCGTGGGAAGCCAGTGGTTACCACTGGGCGCCCTACCACTCAAAGTTAGTTGTTAACTACTGAAAATAAGTGGTTGACAACTTGATTTTAGTGGTTGACAACTTAATTTAGGTGGTTAACCACTTGACCACTAGACTTATTTTTCGAGAAGGGGGAGAACATTTTAAATTTTTTTCAGAATTTTTGTGAGGGGATTTTTTTTAACATTGGTGGCGTTACCTTACCCTTAAGGTAGAGATAACGCTGAACAGCTGATCGACGTAATCCCCTTTGATTAACATGTAAACCTTAGCAAATTGACAAAAATTCTGAAATTTTTTTGAGAGGCAGATATTAGTGCCTAAAAGTCATAGAAAAAGTTTCAAAAACATTTAACGAGCCGATTTTTTTAAATTAATTTTTTAGTTTGGCTCTCCATGGGAAAGCCCTATGCTGAAAATTAAAAATATTAATTTAAAAAAATCGGCTCGTTAAATTGTTTTGAAATTTTTTCTATGGCTTTTAGGCACTAATATCTGCCTCTCAAAAAAATTTCAGAATTTTTGTCAATTTGCTAAGGCTTACATGTTAATCAAAGGGGATTACGTCGATCAGCTGTTCGGCGTTATCTCTACCTTAAGGGCCCAAGAAATTTATAACAATATATTTAATATTTAATTTAATTCCGTTAAATTATAGTTTTTCTTATATATATATACCAGCTAGAGGCAATGCTAATTATTTTTTGGTGAGCTAGACTGCATGCAATTTTCTTTATAATATTTATATATATAAATATATACTCACAAAATCAAGTTTTATTGCTAACAACATCATGCAGTTAAAAGTTGCATAAAAACGTGTCTTTATACAGTAACACAGACCTAGCTCCGTGACATGGCCAAGGATTTGACCAGAGCTTCACTGTAACTGAGAGGCCGTGGCGGCCCTGCTAAATGTTCTGCTCATGGATCCATGGTTCTGCTCGATGGTTCTTGCTGGCTGAAATTGGCTGCGCAGCCAGCGAGAACTGGGCCGTGCCGCTGCGATTCAGTGGCGCCGCCACTAGCTCTCAGTTACAGTGAAGCTCGCGGCGACTGGCTCAATCTTAAGATGGAATAACTTAAGGGCGGTATTTACAGATAACAGAGGTAATTTGGAAATACCGTAGGAAGCGGCGAGAGCTGCCTTACACCGATCCGTAATATGGGAAGTAAAGGACGTACCTCTTTGTTGAAACATTACTCCTAAATATTTGAAATTACTAACGAACTCAATTTTTTCATTGTTACAAAACATAACATCAGTCTTGCTAAGCCTACCTCCTTTTCTAAATTTAACAATTTTTGTTTTGGAAGCATTAATAGTTAGACCGTTCCCTTTGGACCAGTCAACCACTTTGTTCAATACTTGTTGAAGTTTAACTAGATCTCTGCACATAATATATATATCATCGGCATAAACATCTAAAAAATATACATCTTCTTCGTTTTCAAAAAACTTTTTTAAATATTCGATAATATCATGGGTAAGAAAGTTATACAATGTAGGACTAGACGGCCCTCCTTGTAGGACACCGTTACTCTGACAGATCGGTTTTGAAAGGAGAAGCCCGTCATTAATACGAATAAAATTTATTTCGAGCATTTTAGCAACAATATAAATTAGAAGCTCTCGGGGGATAACATTTACGCTTATAAGTTTTCTCATCAGAATTTCCCTGTCGACAGAATCAAACGCCTTAAACACTTTTTCTAAACCGATAGACACGCCTATGATAGTTGGCTCCGCCCCCACAGATGTTTGGCGAGTTATTTTGTTTAGTACCCATAAAAATGGATGGATTAATTAAATTATTGTTGCTGCAGTGGTTTTAATTGCTTACGACAGTTTCTGTGCTGATTATTTGTGTGAAGAAGAAGATAATCAGCTCCCAAACTCCCGCGATTACGCTTAATTTCCGACTCTCACAATTAGTTGTATATTTCCTTATTTTCCTTGCCGTGTGGCGCTATTTCCACTCTTCTCGTTTATCGCTGCCAGTGATGCAACGCTTCGCGAAGCTTCGCGCGAAATTTCGCTAGTTTCGCGAATATTCGCGAAGTTTCGCAAGCCAAGTTTCGCGAAAGTTTCGCGCGAAACTTCGCGAAATTGATATATTTGAATTTCCCGCTCTACTTTTTCGAATCGTATTTAATGAATACGCCATTTTCTCCCTAATTTTACTTTAATCACAAGTTTAATTGCATAAATGAATTAAAAAAGAGTTCAATTTAATTTATTAGATATAAATTTTTTTTTTTTTTTTTTTTTTTTAATTTTAAAAATTACTTTTAATTATTTTTAAAATCATTTAACACATTCGAGGATAGACAGGTCATGAAAGGGGCCATTTTATCTTGTTTTCTTAGGGCGTATTCGAGAAGTCGCTCCGATACGTCGGAGAAGCTTAATTATCCGTGTTTTTAAAGAAAATCTAGCTGCGAGTCCAGATCTGGCGGAAGTCGTCACGCCCGTCTTTCTACCACCAGAGCGCGCCATCAGCAAGAGTCCTCCCGCTTCTCGCTGCGGCGGCAGCGATAAACGAGAAAACGAGAAGAGTGGAAATAGCGCCACGGCGAGGAAATATACAACTAATTGTGAGAGTCGAAAAGCGTAATCGCGGGAGTTTGGGAGCTGATTATTTTCTTCTTCACACAAATAATGAGCACAGAAACTGTCGTAAGCAATTAAAACCGCTGCAGCAACAATAATTTAATTAATCCATCCATTTTTATGGTACTAAACAAAGGGTGTAGTCCGTATTATGTTCTGAACGTTCGGAACCTTCGATTTGGCGTCCCGTAATTATGAGCGTATTCGAGAAGTCGCTCCGATATGTCGGAGAAGCTTATCCGTGTTTTTAAAGAAAATCTGCGAGTCCAGATCTGGCGGAAGTCGTCTCGCCCGTCTTTCTACCACCAGAGCGCGCCATCAGCAAGAGTCCTCCCGCTTCTCGCTGCGGCCAGGCCGATAAACGAGAAGAGTGGAAATAGCGCCACGGCGAGGAATTATACAACTAATTGTGAGAGTCGAAAAGCGTAATCGCGGGAGTTTGGGAGCTGATTATTTTCTTCTTCACACAAATAATGAGCACAGAAATTGTCGTAAGCAATTAAAACCGCTGCAGCAACAATAATTTAATTAATCCATCCATTTTTATGGTACTAAACAAAATAACTCGCCAAACATCTGTGGGGGCGGAGCCAACTATCATGGGCGTGTCTATCGGTTTAGAAAAAGTGTTTTTTAAAATATCTGACGGACTGAGTGTGTGACGTCACTTCCTTTATCCGTGACTTATCTGTCGGAGAAGACAGATTTATTCTCGAATACGCCCTTAATTTTTTGATGAATATATGAAAAATCGCATTGCGACAGTCATTTTTTAAATTTCGCGAAGTTTCGCGAATATTCGCGCGAAAGTTTCGCGCACCATGTTTCGCGCGAATTTTTGCATCTCTGAATTCGCTGCCGCCTGCCGCCGCAGCGAGAAGCGGGAGGACTCTTGCTGGTGGCGGGCTCTGGTGGTAGAAAGGCGGGCGTGACGACTTCCGCCAGATCTGGACTCGCAGATTTTCTTTAAAAACACGGATAAGCTTCTCCGACATATCGGAGCGACTTCTCGAATACGCCCGTAGTTTTTTTATTAATACAGCAGCGCTCTCCGTTGAAGTGTACATATTTTGAACTATTTTCACTATTTTCAGGCCCGATCCGGGGGGACTGGGACTAGGGGACTACTATGCATTGGCAAGAAGCAGAGATCGATGCAGGCGCTGGTGAATTATCTCTGCTCACTCTGCTGGTGAAGAGGTGAAGCTTATGGTCAACTCCTTGCTTATGGTATGGTGATGCGTGATGCTTTATCCTTTTTACCAGCATTTTTACGTTTTATGTCGTGCTGCTGTACGGTTTTAACGTTTTAACTTGAAATTTAAAAGTTAAAAGTACCGACTTATTCCATATTATACGTAATAATATGTCTAACTTGGATTATTTGCGAACAAAGTTTGTTTTTCTGCAGAAAAACAAACTTCGTTCACAAATAATGCTGATTCAGAAATTCAGACTTGCAGCTAGGAGCACAGAACCTCAAGCTGAATCAGAGATCAGAGGATCTATAATGGTTGTGCAGTTGTATGCATTCACCAAATAATATATGTACTCTAGAGATTGCAGACGCTCTTCTACATAGCTATATAAGCAGTAAAAGTCCTGATGTACGTATACACCGGTAGCCTATCCCCTCTAGAGCCTCTCCGGCTTCCAGTTTTGGTTGCTATAGTCAAGCAAGCGAGAGTTCACCCACGGAAATGACGTAATTTCAGTAGTTTTTGCTTCCGGTTGCCATGGTACGTCATTTCCGTCAATTTCCATGGTCGAACTCTCGCTTGCTGGACTATACAATTCGAACTTGGATCAGGTTAAACTGGTTAAAGCGTGTCACATCCAATTGGTAGGCCCTAGCTATATTACCACGCTTTAGTTCAAAATATTGGTACCACAATGAAGATGTGGCGCTATCTCAACTGTACTTTATTTTTTCCCAACGCTAAAAGTTTGTCATTCGTCATATAACATGCTTTCGCCCCTGCTTGCGGCTATTGTGGGTATTTCACCACGGTGGCTCGCCTGCTTGATGCAGCTGACTCCCTCAGCCCCCCCTGAGCTTACCAACACTGAGGCTCCACCATCCCAGAGTCCAGCAAATTCCACTCCCTCACCGTTCTTCTCAAAAAGGAATATTTGCCCATATAATTTTTGCTGCCCTCGTACTACAACTTCCAATCATTGTCCCTTCCGCCTCTCAGTATGATTATTAAGCTCTTAAAGTGGAGTTCCTATTAGGAAAAAAGGTTGAGTTATTATTTTCTAAAAATAGCTGAAGTGGTCCTGCATATCAAACCGAAATCCAAAAAATTCTATCTAACATAGTTTTGCCAGAAAAAAAATCCAAAATCAGAGTAAAGTTAAACGCGTCGCTTAACATGGTGCCTTACCTGACAAAGACCCTCAAATATCTAAAAAAAAAAATACACCGTTAGGTGGTATGAAAAAAATATAGCGATGTTCTATGACCCAAGCTTAAATCAAAAACCGATTAAAAAAATTTTCGCTCGAATCCATTTTTCCGTGAAAAAATAATGAAAAATCTTATGGGAATTAACATGGTAGATTTTCTTGACTCTTTACGGAAAAATGGATTTGAGTGAATTTTTTAATTGGTTTTTGGTTAAAACTTGGGTCATAGAACATCACTATATTTTTTTCATGCCACCTAACGGTGTATTTTTTCGAGATATTTGAGGGTCTTTGTCAGGTAAGGCCCCATGTTAAGCGACGCGTTCACTCTGATTTTGGAATTTTTTTTCTGGCAAACCTACTTGAGATAGAATTTTTTGAATTTTGGTTTGATATGGAGGACTACAGTAAAACAAATCTAAGTTTACGCCTGACATGGCTAGACTATACGTCTAGACCGACTGGCGCCCCCTATCTTAGCCATGTTATGAATTCCAAGATGGCCGTCGCGCGTAATCAAATCCACACGTAAACTAAGATCTGTTATACTGTACTTGAACTATTTTTATAAAATAGTAACTCACCTTTTTTTCTGATAGGAACTCTACTTTAAGTGTGAAATGCCTCCAAAACCAAGCTACATGATGTATGCATACTGGATTTCTGTGTTTTATTTTGTTCACAATTAAGTTATTTGTTTACCTCCATGCACTGGTACATGTGCTAAATAAAATATGTATCATACAATAAACATATTACATAGTCCATGTTTCTAGCAGTGCATATTTTTGCTAAAAAAGATAAATATAATACTCTAATCATACATTGTTGTATACATTGTATGTACTACTGTATGCATTTATTATGTTTAAACCTCAGTTATTCATTACTACATACAGCTTTTAGCGTCACCATTTCTCCCCCATGACTGCAATGTAATAATAATAATAAATAATAATAAAGGGCTTTATTTATAAAAAAGGCGTAGTCAGGACTAGACAGTCCTATCAACTAAACCCAAAACATCATATAATACAATACATTACAATAACTGAGACATTAGATAAGATAATTATATAATAGTTATTGATGTTTTTATAATATACAGAAAAAATTGCTTCTAAATACATCACAATATATAAAAATTAATTCAAATCACAAGAATAAAAAATATCAAAAATACGCCAATCAGTTTTACATTTAAAATTTAATACATATTGTATAAATCTATAACATACTTTTTAGCAAACTTGTTTTAAAAATATTTAAAGCGACATTCCGGAAAAAATCTATAATTTTTTTATAAGTTCATTACCCATTGATAGTACAAATTATCGGTGAAAAAATCGCAAACTCAAAAAACAGAATATATTTGTAATTTTTTTTTATTCTGACCGTATGACGTCAAGAGGGCCAACTGGCTAGAGTTGCCTCTTCTACCCTCCCCTCCGACCCCTCTTTTGCTACCCTCTCTACCAGCTCGTCTGCTGAGGATGAACTAGGGGGTGAGGAGTGGTGGTCACGGTTAAAATAAACAAGCAAGCCAACATTCTTTTGTATAATATAGGTATAAAAAAAAAGTTACAACTTACAAGACACGATACTCATTTATAATATATATTTTTTTTTGCACTCTTCCCCCAAGTCGTAATAAAATCAAATAATAAATTAATATTTTTAAACTTTAATTATATATATATAATATATATATATATATATATATATATATATATATATATATATATATATATATATATATATATACACATATATATATATATATATATATATATATATAATATTTATATAATTCTATATTAAATAAAAAATATTAAATTTACATAATAACAGATTAAATACACGATGTTTCGTTGCTCTTTGTGATAAATATAATAATTAGCAGAACATTGCTCCAAGTTGCATACAAATTATATTATACAAAGGGAGAAAAATTTTAATGTAAATCTGTCAAACCTGCACTTTAATCAAAACTGTACGACTCTGACTCGCCCCCTCAAAGAACCGGACTGAAGATATCCACATCCACATCCTCATCCACACTAGTGAAATGCAGGAAAGCAACATTAAAAAATATCACTAAATTTAGGGACAAACCAGAAGTTATCATCATCCACACTAGTGAAATGCAGGAAAGTAACTTTAAAAATGATAGAAAGAATAAATATAAAAATTAGAAACATTTTATAATGAGATTAAATATATGAATTTTTGTCCCGCGCCCAGCGCTGATCCCAAATACGAATTTTTTTTATAAATATATAATATATAGCTAGTTTTCATTGACATAATTATTACAACACCCTATATCAAATTTAGATTGATCAACCAGTAATTACACCGTAAAAAAAATAATGTGCATCCTCCTATTAAAACCATATATAAGTTTGATTTTTTTTACCGCCAATTCCAAATTGGAATTTCGTTCAAAATTTAAATATAGGGTATAATTAGAATTTTACACAACATATATCAAATTTAGATTGATCAACCAGTAATTACACCGTAAAAAAATTCTTTGATTCCTTTTGTATGCAGAACCAAAGTTTGATATTTTTTTTCCCACCAATTCCAAATAGGAATCTCGTTCAAAATTAAAATGCAGGGTTTAATTAGTATTTTACACAACATATATAAAATTTAGATAGATCAACCAGTAATTACGCCGTAAAAAAAAAATAACGTGCATAATTTTCTATTAAAACCATAAGTTTGAATTTTTTTCCCGCCAATTCCAAATAGGAATTTCGTTCAAAATTAAAATATAGGGTTTAAATAGTATTTTACACAACATATATAAAATTTAGATAGATCAACCAGTAATTACGCCGTAAAAAAAAATAACGTGCATAATTTCCTATTAAAACCATAAGTTTGAATTTTTTTCCCGCCAATTCCAAATAGGAATTTCGTTCAAAATTAAAATGTAGGGTTTAATTAGTATTTTACACAACATATATAAAATTTAGATAGATCAACCAGTAATTACGCCGAAAAAAAAATAATGTGCATAATTTCCTATTAAAACCATAAGTTTGAATTTTTTTCCCGCCAATTCCAAATAGGAATTTCGTTCAAAATTAAAATGTAGGTTTTAATTAGTATTTTACACAACATATATAAAATTTAGATAGATCAACCAGTAATTACGCCGTAAAAAAAATAATGTGCATAATTTCCTATTATAAGTTTGAATTTTTTTCCCGCCAATTCCAAATAGGAATTTCGTTCAAAATTAAAATGTAGGGTTTAATTAGTATTTTACACAACATATATAAAATTTAGATAGATCAACCAGTAATTACGCCGAAAAAAAAATAATGTGCATAATTTCCTATTAAAACCATAAGTTTGAATTTTTTTCCCGCCAATTCCAAATAGGAATTTCGTTCAAAATTAAAATGTAGGTTTTAATTAGTATTTTACACAACATATATAAAATTTAGATAGATCAACCAGTAATTACGCCGTAAAAAAAATAATGTGCATAATTTCCTATTAAGTTTTAATTTTTTTCCCGCCAATTCCAAATATGAATTTCGTTCAAAATTAAAATGTAGGGTTTAATTAGTATTTTACACAACATATATAAAATTTAGATAGAACAACCAGTAATTACGCCGTAAAAAAAAAATGTGCCTAATTTCCTATTAAAACCATAAGTTTGAATTTTTTTCCCGCCAATTCCAAATAGGAATTTCGTTCAAAATTAAAATGTAGGGTTTAATTAGTATTTTACACAACATATATAAAATTTAGATAGATCAACCAGTAATTACGCCGAAAAAAAAATAATGTGCATAATTTCCTATTAAAACCATAAGTTTGAATTTTTTTCCCGCCAATTCCAAATAGGAATTTCGTTCAAAATTAAAATATAGGGTTTAAATAGTATTTTACACAACATATATAAAATTTAGATAGATCAACCAGTAATTACGCCGTAAAAAAAAATAACGTGCATAATTTTCTATTAAAACCATAAGTTTCAATTTTTTCCCGCCAATTCCAAATAGGAATTTCGTTCAAAATTAAAATATAGGGTTTAAATAGTATTTTACACAACATATATAAAATTTAGATAGATCAACCAGTAATTACGCCGTAAAAAAAAATAACGTGCATAATTTCCTATTAAAACCATAAGTTTGAATTTTTTTCCCGCCAATTCCAAATAGGAATTTCGTTCAAAATTAAAATGTAGGGTTTAATTAGTATTTTACACAACATATATAAAATTTAGATAGATCAACCAGTAATTACGCCGAAAAAAAAATAATGTGCATAATTTCCTATTAAAACCATAAGTTTGAATTTTTTTCCCGCCAATTCCAAATAGGAATTTCGTTCAAAATTAAAATGTAGGTTTTAATTAGTATTTTACACAACATATATAAAATTTAGATAGATCAACCAGTAATTACGCCGTAAAAAAAATAATGTGCATAATTTCCTATTATAAGTTTGAATTTTTTTCCCGCCAATTCCAAATAGGAATTTCGTTCAAAATTAAAATGTAGGGTTTAATTAGTATTTTACACAACATATATAAAATTTAGATAGATCAACCAGTAATTACGCCGAAAAAAAAATAATGTGCATAATTTCCTATTAAAACCATAAGTTTGAATTTTTTTCCCGCCAATTCCAAATAGGAATTTCGTTCAAAATTAAAATGTAGGTTTTAATTAGTATTTTACACAACATATATAAAATTTAGATAGATCAACCAGTAATTACGCCGTAAAAAAAATAATGTGCATAATTTCCTATTATAAGTTTTAATTTTTTTCCCGCCAATTCCAAATATGAATTTCGTTCAAAATTAAAATGTAGGGTTTAATTAGTATTTTACACAACATATATAAAATTTAGATAGAACAACCAGTAATTACGCCGTAAAAAAAAAATGTGCCTAATTTCCTATTAAAACCATAAGTTTGAATTTTTTTCCCGCCAATTCCAAATAGGAATTTCGTTCAAAATTAAAATGTAGGGTTTAATTAGTATTTTACACAACATATATAAAATTTAGATAGATCAACCAGTAATTACGCCGAAAAAAAAATAATGTGCATAATTTCCTATTAAAACCATAAGTTTGAATTTTTTTCCCGCCAATTCCAAATAGGAATTTCGTTCAAAATTAAAATATAGGGTTTAAATAGTATTTTACACAACATATATAAAATTTAGATAGATCAACCAGTAATTACGCCGTAAAAAAAAATAACGTGCATAATTTTCTATTAAAACCATAAGTTTCAATTTTTTCCCGCCAATTCCAAATAGGAATTTCGTTCAAAATTAAAATATAGGGTTTAAATAGTATTTTACACAACATATATAAAATTAAGATAGATCAACCAGTAATTACGCCGTAAAAAAAATAATGTGCATAATTTCCTATTAAAACCATAAGTTTGAATTTTTTTCCCGCCAATTCCAAATAGGAATTTCGTTCAAAATTAAAATGTAGGGTTTAATTAGTATTTTACACAACATATATAAAATTTAGATAGATCAACCAGTAATTACGCCGTAAAAGAAAAAATAATGTGCATAATTTCCTATTAAAACCATGAGTTTGAATTTTTTTCCCGCCAATTCCAAATAGGAATTTCGTTCAAAATTAAAATATAGGGTTTAAATAGTATTTTACACAACATATATAAAATTTCTATAGATCAACCAGTAATTACGCCGTAAAAAAAATAACGTGCATAATTTTCTATTAAAACCATAAGTTTGAATTTTTTTCCCGCCAATTCCAAATAGGAATTTCGTTCAAAATTAAAATATAGGGTTTAAATAGTATTTACACAACATATATAAAATTTAGATAGATCAACCAGTAATTACGCCGTGAAAAAAATAATGTGCATAATTTCCTATTAAAACCAAAAGTTTGAATTTTTTTCCCGCCAATTCCAAATAGGAATTTCGTTCAAAATTAAAATGTAGGGTTTAAATAGTATTTTACACAACATATATAAAATTAGGATAGATCAACCAGTAATTACGCCGAAAAGAAAAATAATGTGCATAATTTTCTATTAAAACCATAAATTTGAATTTTTTTCCCGCCAATTCCAAATAGGAATTTCGTTCAAAATTAAAATGTAGGGTTTAAATAGTATTTTACACAACATATATAAAATTTAGATAGATCAACCAGTAATTACGCCGTAAAAAAAAATAATGTGCATAATTTTCTATTAAAACCATAAATTTGAATTTTTTTCCCGCCAATTCCAAATAGGAATTTCGTTCAAACTTAAAATGTATGGTTTAATTAGTATTTTACACAACATATATAAAATTTAGATAGAACAACCAGTAATTACGCCGTAAAAAAAAAATGTGCATAATTTCCTATTAAAACCATAAGTTTGAATTTTTTTCCCGCCAATTCCAAATAGGAATTTCGTTCAAAATTAAAATGTAGGGTTTAATTAGTATTTTACACAACATATATAAAATTTAGATAGATCAACCAGTAATTACGCCGTAAAAAAAAATAATGTGCATAATTTTCTATTAAAACCATAAATTTGAATTTTTTTCCCGCCAATTCCAAATAGGAATTTCGTTCAAACTTAAAATGTATGGTTTAATTAGTATTTTACACAACATATATAAAATTTAGATAGAACAACCAGTAATTACGCCGTAAAAAAAAAATGTGCATAATTTCCTATTAAAACCATAAGTTTGAATTTTTTTCCCGCCAATTCCAAATAGGAATTTCGTTCAAAATTAAAATGTAGGGTTTAATTAGTATTTTACACAACATATATAAAATTTAGATAGATCAACCAGTAATTACGCCGTAAAAAAAAATAATGTGCATAATTTTCTATTAAAACCATAAATTTGAATTTTTTTCCCGCCAATTCCAAATAGGAATTTCGTTCAAAATTAAAATGTATGGTTTAATTAGTATTTTACACAACATATATAAAATTTAGATAGAACAACCAGTAATTACGCCGTAAAAAAAAAATGTGCATAATTTCCTATTAAAACCATAAGTTTGAATTTTTTTCCCGCCAATTCCAAATAGGAATTTCGTTCAAAATTAAAATGTAGGGTTTAATTAGTATTTTACACAACATATATAAAATTTAGATAGATCAACCAGTAATTACGCCGTAAAAAAAAAATAATGTGCATAATTTTCTATTAAAACCATAAGTTTGAATTTTTTTTCCCGCCAATTCCAAATAGGAATTTCGTTCAAAATTAAAATATAGGGTTAAATTAGTATTTTACACAACATATATAAAATTTAGATAGATCAACCAGTAATTACACCGTAAAAAAAATAATGTGCATAATTTCCTATTAAAACCAAAAGTTTGAATTTTTTTCCCGCCAATTCCAAATAGGATTTTCGTTCAAAATTAAAATATAGGGTTCAAATAGTATTTTACACAACATATATAAAATTTAGATAGATCAATCAGTAATTACACCGTAAAAAAAATAATGTGCTTAACTTCTTATCAAAACCATAAGTTTGAATTTTTCCCGCCAATTCCAAATAGGAATTTCGTTCAAAATTAAAATGTAGGGTTTAAATAGTATTTTACACAACATATATAAAATTTAGATAGATCAACCAGTAATTACGCCGTAAAAAAAAAATAATGTGCATAATTTTCTATTAAAACCATAAATTTGAATTTTTTTCCCGCCAATTCCAAATAGGAATTTCGTTCAAAATTAAAATGTATGGTTTAATTAGTATTTTACACAACATATATAAAATTTAGATAGAACAACCAGTAATTACGCCGTAAAAAAAAAAATGTGCATAATTTCCTATTAAAACCATAAGTTTGAATTTTTTCCCGCCAATTCCAAATAGGAATTTCGTTCAAATTTAAAATGTAGGTTTTAATTAGTATTTTACACAACATATATAAAATTTAGATAGATCAACCAGTAATTACGCCGTAAAAAAAAATAATGTGCATAATTTCCTATTAAAACCATAAGTTTGAATTTTTTTCCCGCCAATTCCAAATAGGAATTTCGTTCAAAATTAAAATGTAGGTTTTAATTAGTATTTTACACAACATATATAAAATTTAGATAGATCAACCAGTAATTACGCCGTAAAAAAAATAATGTGCATAATTTCCTATTAAAACCATAAGTTTTAATTTTTTTCCCGCCAATTCCAAATAGGAATTTCGTTCAAAATTAAAATATAGGGTTTAAATAGTATTTACACAACATATATAAAATTTAGATAGATCAACCAGTAATTACGCCGTAAAAAAAATAATGTGCATAATTTCCTATTAAAACCAAAAGTTTGAATTTTTTTCCCGCCAATTCCAAATAGGAATTTCGTTCAAAATTAAAATGTAGGGTTTAAATAGTATTTTACACAACATATATAAAATTTAGATAGATCAACCAGTAATTACGCCGTAAAAAAAAAATAATGTGCATAATTTTCTATTAAAACCATAAATTTGAATTTTTTTCCCGCCAATTCCAAATAGGAATTTCGTTCAAAATTAAAATGTATGGTTTAATTAGTATTTTACACAACATATATAAAATTTAGATAGAACAACCAGTAATTACGCCGTAAAAAAAAAAATGTGCATAATTTCCTATTAAAACCATAAGTTTGAATTTTTTCCCGCCAATTCCAAATAGGAATTTCGTTCAAATTTAAAATGTAGGTTTTAATTAGTATTTTACACAACATATATAAAATTTAGCCTTCCAAATATAAAATTTAGTATTCTGCCTGTTAGCACCATATTACTGTGTGCTTTTAAACTAAACCGTGTTTCAGAAGCAACCAGAAATGGTGAGCCATTCCTACCACGGCAAGGTCATAGCAGTAAAAATGGGAAGGGTTTTTTTTTTTAGTTATTTTTTTATTTTATCTTATTTTTTTTGTTTTTGTTTTTTTTTTTTTTTTTGCTTTTTTTGGTCATTTTTTTATGTTTTTCAGGAACCTATTGTCACATATTTGCCCACATCCCAAGTTTGTTTATGTACATCCTTTTCAATTTATTTACATAAGAGATGCAACGTTAAAGCAATCTCCTATTTATAATCCGAATGCATTTTTCTTTTTCAATAGTTATGTATATATTTCGTCAATATAAATAAAAGACACAGTAGCCAGTATGTCACAACTCCTCGAAATGACATTAATCTTGATGAGGCAATGAATGAGATATTCACAAGGTATAGTACGTTGCCTGGAAAAATTTTTGGATCACTTCAAGGATTTTGAAAATTATGATTTCTGGATAGGTTACCCCTATACCAATAGCATCATAGTTAATGAGGCAAATCACCAACGGAAGGTAGTGGCCAAACGCAATAATCTGCATTGTAAACTGTTTTGAAGTTCCCCACAACGTTAGATTACGCTTATCCTATTGTTTACTGATGTAGTCACCACCCGCTTCCTCCTTACTACTGTTCCTCAGAGACGGCAGTACCATCACCTATCCAGAGGTTAAATACAAAATACTTGAATCATTTATTTTCATTTTTAATAAACAAAATCATGTGCTAGAACTAACAGTAATTTTCTACGTTCCATTACTTTTAAAAATATTTAAGTACAAAGTTAAAAAATTATTCATTTACAATAGAGTTACATTGTAAATTTGGGTTCTCAAAACTTCAACTATCAGTATGTATTTGCAATGTAAATAAATTCTACAGTGTATATATTTAGAAGCGTTTCTCTACAATATCAATTAACTTGAAAGAAGACATCAGGACTTATAAAACCAAATGCACGCAGCGCAGTCTTTTCTTCTAAATTCATCACCGTTGTCAACTGCTGGTGCTGAAGCAAGTTAAATTTTGACAATTTGGGCTCCATGTAAAATTGTGCATTCCCTCTTCATCAAAAATATAGTAGCTTTCACATAATAGGAATGAATTATTTAAATTCTACAGAAATTCTTTTCCTATTCTATTTGTAACAGTCACAATATCTCTAAACATCAATTATGTTCAAAGCTTAAAATTTTTCACATGAAATTGTGAAACTAAACTTAATTCGATAAGTGACAACATCAATTATAAAGAAAATACTATAAGTAATATGTACATTTGAGATGCGATTCTCTACGATATTAATCAACTTTAAAGAAGACATCAGGACTTATAAAACCAAAAGCACGCAGCGCAGTCTCTTTCTTAAAACCTTATCACCATTGTCATCTGCTGAAGCATGCTACATTTTGACAATCTGGGCTCCATGTATAATGGAGCATTCCCTCTTCATCAAAAGTGTAGCAGCTTTGAAATAGGAATGCAGTGTATGCTTTAATGTACAGAGATGCTCTGCTTGTTGTTACAAATATATAATATATATATTATATATATATATATATACAGAGTGTTCCACAATTCGTGTCCCAAATGTAACTCGTATAATGGAATTGCAAAAGTGCTCGTAGAAACTTCAAATTTCGTACAGTGGTAGTAGAGTGTCCTTTGTTTTGTGTTCTGGCAGTGAAAATTTTTTCCCACCCTTATTTCACCCCTTCTGGGGGGTGCGTTCCCGTTCTTTATCAAAACCTTATGGGCTTACAATGTTAATGAAAATGAAAAATTTTCGAATTTCAGTCTGAAAATTTCCAACTAGGGGTTTTCGAGTATGAGAAAAACAGTGATGACCTTATTTTTTTTCTGCCATTGACCTTTCACCCCTCGCAGGGGTCAATGTTGACCCCTAGAATGACTTTTTTTTTAATTCTCCGAATTTGTTGAAATTAATATGATTTTATGGGTTATCGACGATGAAAAAACCCATGAAAACACTTGCGAGTTGATAAAATTGACCCTTGACCCTCGCAGGGGTCAGTAGTGACCCCTAGAATGACCTTTTTAAAATTCTCCGTTTTCAATGAAATTGATATGCCTCTATGGGTTGTCGAGGATGACAAAACCCATGAAAACATTTGCGAATTGATAAAATTGACCCTTGACCCTTGCAGGGGTCAGTAGTGACCCCTAGAATGACCTTTTTAAAATTCTCCGAATTTGTTGAAATTGATATGCCTCTATGGGTTGTCGAGGATGACAAAACCCATGAAAATACTTACGAATTGATAAAATTGACCCTTGACCCTCATAGGAGTCAGTGGTGACCCTTGATAGGATATTTTTAAAATTCTCCGAATTAGTTGAAATTGATATGCCTCTATATATGGGTTGTCGAGGTTGACAAAACCCATGAAAATATCTGTGAATTGATAAAATTGACCCTTAACCCTCGTAGGGGTCAGTGGTGACCCTTGGAAGGATATTTTTAAAATTCTCCGAATTTGTTGAAATTGATATGCCTCTATGGGCTGTCGAGGATGACAAAACCCATGGAAATACTTGCAAAGTAATAAAATTGAACCTTGACCCCTTGTAAGGGTCAGTGGTGTACCCTAGTTAAAATTTTCCGAATTAGTTGAAATTGATATACCTCTATGGGTTATCGAGGATGAGAAAGCTAATGAAAACACTTGCGAGTAAATTAAAATAATTATTGACCTCGCAGGGGTCACTGCATGGTGAGCCTTGAAATTAATTTTTCCACATTCTCTCAATTTCATTGAATTTGATATGCATCTATCGTTTATTGATAATGGAAAAACCCATGAAAACATTTGCAAATTCACCAAATTTTTTGTTGACCTCGCAGGGGTCACTGGTGTCCCTTGAAATTAATTTTTCCGAATTTTCTCAATTTTATCGAATTTTATATGCCTCTATGGGTTGTTGAGACACATAAAATTAATGAAGATATTTTCAAGTTGGTTTACTTAATTCATTAATGACCCCGCAAGGGTCACTGGTGGCCTCTAGATTTTGAATAAATTTTGAATTATTGTTTTATTAATATCATTATTAAAACAATTTAAGTGGACCAGTCAAAATTGGAGAATACTGAGTCAGCCACTGTCACATGGGGTTCGATTAATTTTTTGCTAAATTTTCAGTGGTATATGACTCCAGTAGGAAAGTTGAAATTTGGCACACAGAAAGCCAAGGGTTGTAAGTTTCAAGGATATTTTTGTTGATTATTATTATTATTATTATTTTTTTTTTTTAAATTTTCTCTCAACTGTTTGGCAGGTGGATTCACGATTTGCATTTATTCCTTGTGGGATTTCCATGTTAAATTAAGTTGATCTGATAGATTTTCTTGCCGATCTCCACCAAACCACCAAAATTCGTATTTAAAGGTTTCAGAGTATGCGAGGTCAACAATAAATTTGATGAATTTGCAAATGTTTTCATGGGTTTTTCCATTCTCAATAACCGATAGATGCATATCAAATTCAATGAAATTGAGAGAATGTGGAAAAATTAATTTCAAGGCTCACCATGCAGTGACCCCTGCTAGGTCAATAATTATTTTAATTAACTCGCAAGTGTTTTCATTAGCTTTCTCATCCTCGATAACCCATAGAGGTATATCAATTTAAACTAATTCGGAAAATTTTAACTAGGTTACACCACTGACCCTTACAAGGGGTCAAGGGTCAATTTTATTAATTCGCAAGTATTTTCATGGGTTTTGTCATCCTCGACAACCCATAGAGGCATATCAATTTCAACAAATTCAGAGAATTTTAAAAATATCCTATCAAGGGTCACCACTGACTCCTATGAGGGTCAAGGGTCAATTTTATCAATTCGTAAGTATTTTCATGGGTTTTGTCATCCTCGACAACCCATAGAGGCATATCAATTTCAACAAATTCGGAGAATTTTAAAAAGGTCATTCTAGGGGTCACTACTGACCCCTGCAAGGGTCAAGGGTCAATTTTATCAATTCGCAAATGTTTTCATGGGTTTTGTCATCCTCGACAACCCATAGAGGCATATCAATTTCATTGAAAACGGAGAATTTTAAAAAGGTCATTCTAGGGGTCACTACTGACCCCTGCGAGGGTCAAGGGTCAATTTCATCAACTCGCAAGTGTTTTCATGGGTTTTTACATCGTCGATAACCCACAAAATCATATCAATTTCAACAAATTCGGAGAATTAAAAAAAAGTCATTCTAGGGGTCAACATTGACCCCTGCGAGGGGTGAAAGGTCAATGGCAGAAAAAAATAAGGTCATCACTGTTTTTCTCATACTCGAAAACCCCTAGTTGGAAATTTTCAGACTGAAATTCGAAAATTTTTCTTTTTCATTTTCATTAACATTGTAAGCCCATAAGGTTTTGATAAAGAACGGGAACGCACCCCCCAGAAGGGGTGAAATAAGGGTGGGAAAAAATTTTCACTGCCAGAACACAAAACAAAGGACCCTCTACTATTACTGTACGAAATTTGAATGTCTACGAGCACTTTTGCAATTCCATTTTACGAGTTACATTTGGGACACGAATTGTGGAACACTCTGTATATATATATATATATATATATATATATATATATATATATATATATATATATTTATTATATATAACTTGTAAATGAAGGTGATATTACTCATTCAGGATCACTCCGGTTCTACCTACTTAATTTAAAAGGTTAAAAAAGGAAATAAGGGCGTGTATAAGGCAAGTATTAATAATATTTATAACAAGAAAAAGAAAGCGTCATTCATAGGAAAAACTGGTCTGAAAATACGGGATCACGAAATAGAGTTTCTGAAAACTACATGTTCATTCTGCGCACTACATTTTTTTTTAAAAAAAAGGTGAAATCAGAATATAAAAAATGGGTCATGAGTTACTTTTTTTCCAGACGCGTTCTAGCCAATCTTAATGACTTGGTGCAAGCTCATAACGTTACATATAAATTTTATATGTATTTATAGGCTAATAATATCATATAGATTTTTTCGGAATTTTTCCATGTGATAATACGGGCAAAAATTTAATTTCTTTGTGTCTTTCATTTATTTTTAGAGACATAAATAAATATTTAATAAATTATTTATATATATATGTGTTGGTGAGTGGGTATTCAATTTTAATTGCAAAAAGGTCTACACAGAAAAACGAATAAAAATGATAAAGTAATTTGTTAAGTATCACAAAAATTTTAAAAGAAAAAGAATAAACTTTCTTAATAATTCTCACTGTTTTATGATATAAATTATTCTGCCATATACATCCACCTTGTTTCTAAAAAACAATTTTTAAAAACAGTTAAACCACTTTGGATGATGTCGGGAGGAGTTCCAAAAAAAAAACATTTTGCTTTATAGATGGTTTTATCTCTCTGATTGCTATTTGTCAGTCTTGTGGCATGATTAATTATTTATTTTCCTTTTTGGTGGGGTTCTGCATGAAGGGCAATAAAAATCTTCAGATGCTGGGATAAGGTCGATTTGACTACGTTTCAAATGGAACTTTTGATTGCATTGTCGATCCTTTGCATCTATATTTTATTGCATCAGGATCATTGCATTTTGTTCCTAATGATCATAGCACCTTCCCATGTTATGAAGGAAAAACTCAGCTAACGCAACAAAATATGAAATCGTTCTCTTGTATGGAGCAGGTGCAGTTTCATGTATAAGATTTGTTATACGTTGCATATATTTTTGTTGATGCATTAATGACTGCATTCTGCATTCTCGCTACATGTGTTGCAAATTCTATACACACTTCCCTGCTAACTTGTGCCTGGAGAAGTTCATGCATAATCCAACGTCTTGCATGCTTCATGTCTGCCTGGTTAAATCTAAGATTCGAGCCAGAGCAAATAATATGACTCCAAATCACCACATGAATTCCACAATCAACGCTTGATCCTTTCTGAACGATGTCTTTGGGGAAATAAATTTTCCAATCTCTTTTCCAATTGATAAGACATGAAAATATAAGAAGATGAGCATGATATAGAATTTTTTTACATGTTTCAGGTATTGAATTCCATGTGCTTTGTAATTTTCTTTATCAAAGAGTGAATCAATGCATGTTATGTATTTATTTTGAATATCAACAACAAAAAGAATCCAGTGACCCCCATTTGCATTAACAGGAATTATACCCTACATTTCAATTTTGAACGAAATCCCTATATGGGATTGGCGGGAAAAAATTTTTAAACTTATGGTTTTAATAGGAAATTATGCACATTATTTTTTTTACGGTGTAATTACTCATTGATCTATCTTAATTTTATATATGTTGTGTAAAATACTAATAAAACCCTATATTTTAATTTTGAATGAAATTCCTATTTGGAATTGGCGGGAAAAAATTTAAACTTATGGTTTTAATAGGAAATTATGCACATTATTTTTTTTACGGTGTAATTACTGGTTGATCTTTCTAAATTTTATATATGTTGTGTTAAATCCTAATTATACCCTATGTTTTAATTTTGAACGAAATTCCTATTTGGAATTGGCGGGAAAAAAATTTAAACTTATGGTTTTAATAGGAAATTATGTACATTATTTTTTTTACGGTGTAATTACTGGTTGATCTATCTAAATTTTATATATGTTGTGTTTAATCCAAATTAAACCCTATATTTTAATTTTGAACGAAATTCCTATTTGGAATTGGCGGGAAAAAATTTTTAAACTTATGGTTTTAATAGGAAATTATGCACAATATTTTTTTACGGTGTAATTACTGGTTGATCTATCTAAATTTTATATATGTTGTGTTAAATCCAAATTAAACCTTATATTTTAATTTTGAACGAAATTCCTATTTGGAATTGGCGGGAAAAAAATTTAAACTAATGTTTTTAATAGGAAATTATGCACATTATTTTTTTTGCGGTGTAATTACTGGTTGATCTATCTTAATTTTATATATGTTGTGTTAAATCCTAATTAAACCCTATATTTTAATTTTGAACGAAATTCCTATTTGGAATTGGCGGGAAAAAAATTTTAAACTTATGGTTTTAATAGGAAATTATGCACAATATTTTTTTACGGTGTAATTACTGGTTGATCTATCTAAATTTTATATATGTTGTGTTAAATCCAAATTAAACCCTATATTTTAATTTTGAACGAAATTCCTATTTGGAATTGGCGGGAAAAAAATTTTAAACTTATGGTTTTAATAGGAAATTATGCACAATATTTTTTTACGGTGTAATTACTGGTTGATCTATCTAAATTTTATATATGTTGTGTTAAATCCAAATTAAACCCTATATTTTAATTTTGATCGAAATTCCTATTTGGAATTGGCGGGAAAAAAATTTAAACTAATGGTTTTAATAGGAAATTATGCACATTATTTTTTTTACGGTGTAATTACTGGTTAATCTATCTAAATTTTATATATGTTGTGTTAAATCCTAATTAAACCCTATATTTTAATTTTGAACGAAATTCCTATTTGGAATTGGCGGGAAAAAAATTTTAACTTATGGTTTTAATAGAAAATTATGTACATTATTTTTTTAACGGTGTAATTACTGGTTGATCTATCTAAATTTTATATATGTTGTGTAAAATACTAATAAAACCCTATATTTTAATTTTGAACGAAATTCCTATTTGGAATTGGCGTGAAAAAAATTTTAAACTTATGGTTTTAATAGGAAATTATGTACATTATTTTTTTTACGGTGTAATTACTGGTTGATCTATCTAAATTTTATATATGTTGTGTTTAATCCAAATTAAACCCTATATTTTAATTTTGAACGAAATTCCTATTTGGAATTGGCGGGAAAAAATTTTTAAACTTATGGTTTTAATAGGAAATTATGCACAATATTTTTTTACGGTGTAATTACTGGTTGATCTATCTAAATTTTATATATGTTGTGTTAAATCCAAATTAAACCTTATATTTTAATTTTGAACGAAATTCCTATTTGGAATTGGCGGGAAAAAAATTTAAACTAATGTTTTTAATAGGAAATTATGCACATTATTTTTTTTGCGGTGTAATTACTGGTTGATCTATCTTAATTTTATATATGTTGTGTTAAATCCTAATTAAACCCTATATTTTAATTTTGAACGAAATTCCTATTTGGAATTGGCGGGAAAAAAATTTAAACTTATGGTTTTAATAGAAAATTATGTACATTATTTTTTTTACGGTGTAATTACTGGTTGATCTATCTAAATTTTATATATGTTGTGTTAAATCCTAATTAAACCCTATGTTTTAATTTTGAACGAAATTCCTATTTGGAATTGGCGGGAAAAAAATTTAAACTTTTGGTGTTAATTGAAATGAGGCACATTATTTTTTTACGGTGTAATTACTGGTTGATCTATCTAAATTTTATATATGTTGTGTTAAATCCAAATTAAACCCTATATTTTAATTTTGAACGAAATTCCTATTTGGAATTGGCGGGAAAAAAATTTTAAACTTATGGTTTTAATAGGAAATTATGCACAATATTTTTTTACGGTGTAAATACTGGTTGATCTATCTAAATTTTATATATGTTGTGTTAAATCCTAATTAAACCCTATATTTTAATTTTGAACGAAATTCCTATTTGGAATTGGCGGGAAAAAAATTTTAACTTATGGTTTTAATAGAAAATTATGTACATTATTTTTTTAACGGTGTAATTACTGGTTGATCTATCTAAATTTTATATATGTTGTGTAAAATACTAATAAAACCCTATACTTTAATTTTGAACGAAATTCCTATTTGGAATTGGCGGGAAAAAAATTTTAAACTTATGGTTTTAATAGGAAATTATGTACATTATTTTTTTTACGGTGTAATTACTGGTTGATCTATCTAAATTTTATATATGTTGTGTTAAATCCAAATTAAACCCTATATTTTAATTTTGAACGAAATTCCTATTTGGAATTGGCGGGAAAATTTTTTTAAACTTATGGTTTTAATAGGAAATTATGCGCAATATTTTTTTACGGTGTAATTACTGGTTGATCTATCTAAATTTTATATATGTTGTGTTAAATCCAAATTAAACCCTATATTTTAATTTTGAACGAAATTCCTATTTGGAATTGGCGGGAAAAAAATTTAAACTAATGGTTTTAATAGGAAATTATGCACATTATTTTTTTTACGGTGTAATTACTGGTTGATCTATCTTAATTTTATATATGTTGTGTTAAATCCTAATTAAACCCTATATTTTAATTTTGAACGAAATTCCTATTTGGAATTGGCGGGAAAAAAATTTAAACTTATGGTTTTAATAGAAAATTATGTACATTATTTTTTTAACGGTGTAATTACTGGTTGATCTATCTAAATTTTATATATGTTGTGTAAAATACTAATAAAACCCTATATTTTAATTTTGAACGAAATTCCTATTTGGAATTGGCGGGAAAAAAATTTTAAACTTATGGTTTTAATAGGAAATTATGTACATTATTTTTTTTACGGTGTAATTACTGGTTGATCTATCTAAATTTTATATATGTTGTGTTAAATACTAATTCAAACTTATATTTTAATTTTGAACGAAATTCCTATTTGGAATTGGCGGGAAAAAAATTTAAACTTATGGTTTTAATAGGAAATTATGTACATTATTTTTTTTACGGTGTAATTACTGGTTGATCTATCTAAATTTTATATATGTTGTGTTAAATACTAATTAAACCCTATATTTTAATTTTGAACGAAATTCCTATTTGGAATTAGCGGGAAAAAAATTCAAACCTTTGATCTTTATAAAAATTGTTGCAAATTATATATTTTCCAGTGTAATTAATGGATGCCCCATATGAAATTATTGTATGTCGTTCAAAATAGGCCTGGGACCATTTCATTTTAATTTAAAAGAAAATCGAAGAAAAGTTTAATCAGGAATGGCGGGATAATTAAAATATTAACTTTGCATGGTGTTCCATTAGAAATTTTGCAAAGTGTTTTTTGCGAAGATTTATCATTGTACTAAGTTATTAGAGCGATGTCCTTCTAATATCTTCTTATTTAACACAAGAAAGCTTATTGTTCACCTCCTTAATGTTTATATAGGGATTTTTTGTTTTACATGTTGGTACTGCAGTGTGGATGAGGATGTGGATGTGGATAACTTCAGTCCGGTCCTCAAAGATAGAATTTTACCATATATATATGCATATAATAATATATAGAAAATACTTGTCCTCAACTTTCTAGGGATGGACTTCAAAAAACATGGTCTGTATCGAGCTTGCATTTTGTAAACATTGAAGTTCAGTTGTCACGGCTTTTCATAATGCCATCGTGCATTTTGTGCCGCGTATATATTGCTGCGCAAACAGAAAACCATTAAAATTTATAAAGTTTTGAATTTTATTTTCTTAAAAAATATATTTTAACAGTAATTTAATTTGACTGCATGATTTTTTTCGTAACAATTAATATAATTTTATTATTTTTTTTTAATTCGGTCTTCAAGTAAATTGTAATATTCTTTACTAGTATATATTGAATTACAGAGTATTTATTGTTTTATAACTATAAGGCTAAATTATGAATTGTTTTACTTACGTAAAAAAATATCTATTATATGGGTCAAACTTTATACATTCGATATCTTGTAAATATGACTTATATTAAACGATAAAAAAATACGTTCAATTGTTCTCAATATACATGGAAGAACTATATATATCTATAATAATACTATATATTCATCATTCGATTAGAAGTTAAATTTATATTATCTATGTAGAACTTTCAAGTTTTACAAGTAGAAATTTATAATAGAAATGTCTTTAAAGCTCAAATTGTTGCAGTTGTTTATTTAAAAGAAACGTTATTCTGCTATCCGTCTTTTTCTTTAGTCCTCCTTACAGCATTGTTACCTCCCGATTTTTTTTTTTTTTTGTAAAGTCCAGGCAAAAACTACCCTCGCCGCCTCGCCACGTGTGGCACCCCGCTCTTCCGCCTCCTCCGCCTTCTCTTGCGAGCAAGAGGGAGGTTGTAGTGGGGGAACCTTGGCGGCTTGTTGAATTATTACGTTTTATTGCAAACCTTATAACTTCATTCGAGGCACTCCGAAAATATTGACACTAGCCAGTATTTTAGTCCACATATTAATTAAAAATTCTGTGAAGTTTCCACTCCCTACGTTAAGATTGGGCACTTCCACAGCATACCAAACAGAGTCTCTTTCAATTTTCCTTTGTAATCCTTTGTAAATTTACAAGTTCCGACGTTTAGTTGGCCCCGATGAGACCCAAGACTTTAAATTTAAAAGTGCAATTATGCACGCAAATAATTTTTTAAATTTTTTTTTGTTCTTGTAGAACTTACTACAATGACGCTAGGAGTAGTAATATTATATTAGTTTATGATCGATTTTTTCTCCGGAATGTCGCTTTAATGATTCTATGCAACACATATCAGCAGGAAGTTTGTTCCACAATCGAGTACCTTTGACACTGAATGAATCACCACTAGCTTTAGGAGCTTGCAAGTAATACGCATGCGACCTTGTAGCTCTATTATGGACATTTCTCATTAATGTAAACAAATCACTAAGATATTCAGGTTGATCACCATGTAAGATCTTAAACACAAAACACAACAAATGGTAGTCACGCCTAATGCTGATTCTCGGCCACGACAAACGTTGATAATACTCAGATACATGATCATATTTGCGAAGGTCATAAATATATCTAATACAATTATTAATTAATTTTTCAATCTTATATTCAACTTCCTGAGTAATATCACAATAAACAACATCACAATAATCAATAATAGGTAAAATTAATGTACGTATTAACAAGTTTTATACATATGTATGTTCTGCAATGGTAATGGAGTATCGACCTCAATTTTTTATTATTGCAGAAATGGATAGAGGGTGCAAAGTTATGCTACCCTGATTTTTTTTTTTCAGATTTTTTACAGCACTAGAAGTATTTTTAAAAAATCTTTAAAAAATCAGGGTAGCATAACTTTGCACCCTCTATCCATTTCTGCAATAATAAAAAATTGAGGTCGATACTCCATTACCATTGCAGAACATTCATACTGTATTACAGTCATGGGGGAGAAACGGTGACGCTAAAAGCTGTATGTAGTAATGAATAACTGAGGTTTAAACATAATAAATGCATACAGTAGTACATACTATACAATAATGTATGATTACAGTATTATATTTATCTTTATTAGCAAAAATATGCACTGCTAGAAACATGGACTACAGTATGTAATATGTTTATAATATTTTATTTAGCACATACTCCATTAAGCTGTGATCTAGATGTCACCAACCTTTGTCTTAACATTTATACTATGAAGAAAAGATTGGGCGTATTTAAGATCAGATACAGAACAAGTTTTCTATCACGAATTACTTACACAAGTCCTATTTACGAATTTAAAATCACATACTGTATTGTTATCACAGTATTCTGATGTGCATTTTAACTTTTCATGTTATGTTTCAGTGAGATTACTGATGGAAGATCAGGCACAATCCTCCACGTCAGCTAGCGGTGGAAAACCAATGGCTCCTGGACGAGTTAAAACTTGCACAGTCACAGCGAAAAGGTACTAAAAGGGATGGTCAAACCTTTGGTCTGGTCTGGGAAAGTTTAGAGGAAGGTGGGATTCATCCTGGTTCTATTAAAAATGCAAGAAAATAGTTGTAGTGGGATGTGGAGTAAAGACCAGGTCCTTCTTGTAGTAGGAAGAGTACAATAATGTACATTATTATATATTGACAAAATTTAGTGTGAGTCCCTCAATGCACCTTCTCTGACTTTGAATCTAGCACGGTCAAAATTTTGGATTTAATTAGTATTTAATGCCAATACATTGGCATTTTTTTCATCACCATTGTTTTATTTTTTAGTTTTTAACATTCTAGCTCTGCCAATGATTTTATATTTTTTCATACAGTACTAAGTCTATTTAAATAAAATCCTAAGTAGAATCCGCACCTGACTTCTTTCATGGACTGCTCAGGATATTAATTTAAGCACCAATCGGCAGGCAAACGGAGTCTCGAGCTGGGACGTCCACTGCCGCTCACCAGATGGCCAAGACAAGCAACAAGAGGGGCTTGGAAGAGACTTTGGAGAGCAACGCCGCCACAACAAGCAAAGTCACACCCTCCTTCAAGAGACAACGGGTGAGTCGAGTGTTTATTAAACAGTATTATGAAAAAATCATTTTGCCTGTCATGGTTGACTTTTAAGAAAAAAACTGGGTTTCTATTTAGAAATTTACCTGTCTAGAACAGTATTTATTTATTTATTTATTTATTTATTTATTTATTTATTTATTCATTTATCTATCTATCTATCTATCTATCTATCTGTCTGTCTGTCTGTCTGTCTGTCTGTCTGTCTGTCTGTCTGTCTGTCTGTCTGTCTGTCTGTCTGTCTGTCTGTCTGTCTGTCTGTCTGTCTGTCTGTCTGTCTGTCTGTCTGTCTGTCTCTCTGTCTGTCTGTCTGTCTGTCTGTCTGTCTGTCTGTCTGTCTGTCTGTCTGTCTGTCTGTCTGTCTGTCTGTCTGTCTGTCTGTCTGTCTGTCTGTCTGTCTGTCTGTCTATCTATCAATTTATTTATTTATTTATTTTTTCTCCCTAATAAATTTTAAAATTAAAATTATCACCCTAGACAATGTACAGCTATGTACTGTAGTGATTCGTATAAAACTGTTTGAGGTCAGCCATATGTAGATACTGTATTGTACTGCAATTTTTATTGCTGTTTTCTTCTTTGCCATGTTTGAACAACCTCCTAGAAATGTAAATTTAATTCATTGCAGTGTACTAGTTCACTAGTTACAAAACATATTTTTGCTTTTTTTTTTTTTTCCTTTTTTAAACATGTTATACATTGTATTATTAAATTTACTGATAGTGAAGTCAATAATGACATTTCTTGAAAATTACAGAGCATTTTAGAACCAGTGCACTAAACAATATCCATCAAAGTCTTCTTACTAACAATGATTGTAACCAAACATTGTTTAAATTAATTTCTGTCCAATGAAGCCTTCTTCATTGTTAATCGTGGGCTAATGAAGTACCTTTTTTGCCCACCAAAGCACAACGTAGTGGCATTGTTGGTGTTAGTTACTCGCTTCATTTTCAGAATTAATGGTCATTTTCTACAAGTTAAAAGGACAGCATAGAATAATCTTCTTGTTATGTACACAGGAAGTTTACTAGTGACATAACAAATTTAAAAGTAAATCACATTCAAGTTTTGAACAGTACCAATAATTTAATTAAATTAAATAAATGTGAATAGCCTCAGGCACTGGCAGCATTGCACAGGGAGTAGCAGGTGGAGGAGTGAGAGTAGAGGGTGGAGCAATAAGGAGGGATGTGTTGTGTGATGTGGCCAGTACAAAGACGTTCCTCTATTACACTGATGCGTTTGGGACAGTGCAGCATTTATTAATTTTACTCTGTTAGAAAGTATCTTTTGATTTAAAAAATACTTGTTTTTAGGGTACCATGTCTTTTTAACATTTAAATCAACAATTGTTTATTCTATGTTAAGGTGCTTTCACAAATTCGAAAATCGCTACGGAGTTCCGTAGCAATGCCGTAAGCCTTTCACATATTCTCGTTCGTCTGCGGCAGAAAATCATGTAAATGCCGTAGCAAAATCAAACTCATCTTGATTTTGCTACGGCATGTCGTAAAACGCCGCAGCAGCAGATCGCGATCTCTACGGCATAATCAACAACATTTGCTACGGTGTAGATATGGCGTGTTTTCCCTAGCGATTTTCCAATATGTGAAAGCACCTTTATCCTCTTCACTGGACAGACATTATCAATATCAACAATGCAATACTTTGTTTACAAATAACAAGTAGAAAGATTTTGCAGTACGTACACACTTTGATGTATTATAAAATAAAATTACAAGAAAACTAGTGTGGCGTTTCTACCAAAAAAGGCATGTGTGCACTGTGTGCAGACACTTCTAATACTGTACACAAATATTTAATAGGTCATGGCTACCATGGTTTGGAAAGGACCCATAAAACTCTAAGCAATATGCTAAAAATATGTACAGTAGTTGAATGTTTACATGTTAAAACAAAATTTAAAAAGCTAGGATGAAAAACAGACAACAATTTATTACATCTGATTACAGACTGTAAAAATATTAAATGTTACTCCATAATTTATTTATTTATTTTGTTTGTGTATTTATTTATGTATTTATTTATTTATTTATTTATTTATTTATTTATTTATTTATTTATTTATTTATTTATTCATTTATTTATTTATTTACTTATTTATTTTTTTATTTTTTTCAATGCTAGATTGTCGTTATATTTCTAGAGGTAATTTTAAAACTGTAAAATACTGCATTGCCATTTGAAGCACTTTTTTTTTTACTTATATATTATGTAATTAATATATGTAACTGATTGTAGAGTTCTAATTTAAAGTTTTTTTAAACTTCAGTTTAACCTATAGTATATATCATCCAGAATTATGAGCTGTCTGCCTACCATGATCTTGTTGCAGTAATAAGCTATCTGCTATTTCAGGAGAGCGCAATTATGAGCTTTATTTTATATTGATTTACAGCTCATAATTACGCTCGCCTGAAATAGCAGATACTGGAGCTCATTCTTGCAACAAAATCATGGTAAACAGATAGCTTACCTATTTACAAACTATACATGGGTTAAACCACGTCTCTATTAACAAGTAATTGATATTATCTTATAATTAATTTGATAACACTTCTTGAACAAGTAAAAATTGACAGTACACTAATTTATATTTTGCTATAACAGGTTGATATACAGCAGGATCTGGACCGAATGCGAGCCTGCGATGAACACTTGGTAGATCTAGGAGAGACCGAGTTGAGACTTCTGAGTGCCGCGGCATATTTGGACCCAACCACCATGCCACTTCAAGTGCTCGAAAAGTTCTGCTTACAGGAGGAAGATGAGGTGAAGGAAGCCCTCCAGACTCTAGTGTCAAGAGGTATATTTACAGACGAAAATAATGATAATTCAATGTATACCATTCCAAAATTCCTTCAAGCAAAAATTAGAAAAGTGATTAGTAATGAGCCAGATATTTTATTTAATCTTATATCAATATTAGAATCTGAAATTAATTCTAAAAATCAAGTTGAATTTCCATATATTAATTATATAAGGCATATAAATCTATGTGCTATAGAATTATGGAATTATTTTTCAAATCACCTTATGTTAGTAGAAAAATGTTGGAAGAGTTTAGAAATTATTGTTTCTTCAGCATTTGAAGAGAAACAATCTACAGGAACTATCTTACTATTTTTATCAAAATCTGTAAGAATACTTAGTAAATTATTTGGTTGTAATGATATGAGAACTGTCAACTTAAGAATTCGTAGGTTGATAATAACTGCAGAAAATGGCAAGAGTAAAGAGGCACTTGTAGAGATTGATGAACACATTAAATTAATTACAAACACTAATGATAGTCAGTTGAAATCATTGTGGATCAAGGCAGTAGAAGTAAAAATAAAATTATTGAAAATGCAAGGCATGTTGGTGCCTGCATTGCATTTTTGTGATGAAATGATAAAGAAAATGATTACTTCTAAGGTTAATAATCATGAAATTATTCAGGTAAAACATCTGAGGTGTGAAATGTTATTTTTAATTGGACGTGTCGCTAAATCTATAGAAGCCTGTCAAACCATGTTATCAACTATTGAAAATATTGATGCAATGCAATCATATGCAAATTTAGTAAGATGTACCCTGGCTCAATGTTATACCCGTCAGAAGAACTTTCAGAGTGCTCTGACCCTGATGAAGGTTGTCGTTGAAAGTCGAACGAAAGAACTCGGAGCGACAGATTGTCTCACATTGCTGGCAAGATCTCAGGTCGTAGAAATATTGATGGACATGAAAAACTACCGTGGAGCACTCACAGAAGTTAGAAGTATCATCAAATTGAAAAGAGAGAAGTATTCAAATGACCCTCATCATGAAGAAATTGTACAAGATAAATTTATTATTGCCAGAATATACTCTCTTATGGGTAGGAAAAAAAAAGTTACAAAAATTACAGATAAAATTTCTGAAGATTTGCAATCATCAAAATCTAATAAATCAAATTCTGATTATCAATGTCAATTAAAAAATTTGATAGTTGATAGCTCAAATATAGAAACAGCTGATGAAAATTCTTCGTCTTCAGAAGAAGATAATTCAAAACAAGTAACTGAGGAAGAGGAGGAAAAAAGGGAGGCGGTGAGTCTTGAGAAACAGTACAGAGAAGAAATGCTCAAGTTCGGAGAATCCAGCACTCAAACACTCAATACATTAGAAAAATTAGCAGATATTCAATATAAATTAAACAATAATGCTGCAGCATTAGTTGCTTATGAAAATCTTTACAAAAATAATGTTATTCAACATGGTGTAGATAATAAAAAATCAATTGAATTTTTATACAAGATATCTGATTTACAGTTAAAATTAGTTCAATATCATAAGGCATTAGAAAACTTTCGAAGTGTTTCTGTGATGTTACATAACAGAAGTGATTGTAAAAAGTTATTAGTTGATTCAAGATACGGATTGGCTCTATGTAACATGAAGTTAGCTAATGTGGAAGAAGCTTGGAATATCAGTAGGCAATTACTTGAAGATACTCGAAATACATTGGGATTTAAAGTGTCAAAGTACGAAAAACTTGCAAAGTTTTGTCAGAATCTGTTTGAGACAAACAAGAAAGACACGTAAGTGATGTGATAATATGGTAAATGTTGCAGTGCTACATATAAAAAAACTTTTAGCAACATGCTACTATGAAATTCTAAGGCAAGTAATTAAACAATTTTCTCGGACTTGCTCATTCTTAAATTGTCCAGAGTCAAACAAAAAAACGGAGTCAGTAAAAAATATTTCACTGGCCTCAATGCTCATTATGTAATATTACAAAATATGTTTTAGAGTTATTTTATATGTATAAAATAAATATGTACAGCTTGGGAAGTAACGAATGTTACTTCTGCCTCATTTGCTGATGCTGCAGGTCCGAGAGAAAACGAGAGGTAAATTTACTACAATTTTTATGGTGGTAATAAGGCAATCCCTTCTTACTAAAAAATTTAAAGTTTATCCAGTCACCATAGACTGTGACAGTACCTGGAAACAGCAGGAGTAAAGTTTGTGCTCTCCCAAGATGTACATATTTATCTTTCATCTTGAATTACTGCTACTATATTGAAGATATGATCACTGGTAACATATTTATATTGAACATTTATTTCTTATTTTTGTTACAAAATAAATATTGTACATTTTATAAATATGGAGCAAAATAAATTATTATGTCATTATATATGTAGTTTATAATATACTGTAGTGTACAGTACACACATTTTTATACCTTTTTTTAGCATAATTTAAATTATTTGATATATTAATGTATATTGAAATACCTGGCCATACTCGAAAGGGTGAGAATGACGTCAAGGATATTTAATGTAAAAAAACAACTTTATAATATGTATGTTAAGCGTAAGGTAACACACCCAATGTTAAAAAATTCCTACACATGATGTAAATTATGAAATATATATTAAAATGTTCTCTATATCCCCTATCAGTAGCTAAAATATCAGGTAAATAAGTTCGAGCTAGTTTTTGAGTTATGAATTTTTAAATTTGACTACTCTACATTGAGATATGAAACTTCCATGTTAAATTCGTCAACTTTAAAAATAAATAATTAAAAAAAATAGCTTAAACTTATATAGTACCTGATATTTTAGCTACTGATAGGGGATGCAGAGGAGAACATTTTAATTTTTTTTTTTTTCATAATTTTCATGTGTGGGATTTTCTTTTAACATTGGACGCGTTGCCCTTATAGCCTTAATTAATTATTTTAAAAAATGTTAGCAAAATTTCCATTATCTTGATAATTGACAGCTATTTTAACTTATTTTGTTATCTTTTGGTCTAAAAGTATTTCCAAGGGTTTGGAAAATAGTGAGCCAAGGCATTGATGGTGGCAATATAATGTAATTAATTCTCAAATTAAAATTGCTTGCTATATGATCAGTACTGTAATACAAATTCTTTAATATTTGTAATGAATTGTAATTAAGGTGGTGGGAAAAAAATATATATGTGTGATGTACTCGATTTTACATTAACAGGAAAAATACAGTAATAAATTGTTTTCAAATATGAACTGATAAAATATGTTCTAAAGGTGGCTTCTTTGTTCTTATTGATCTGATGAATATATATTTTTTTTAAATTGTAAATACGTACTTTATTATATTTTCCAACTTTCATACGAAAGTAGAATGGGTTTTTTTTTTCTTTATTTTTATTTTTATTATTATTTTTAAATACTGGGATGGATTGCTAAGCCATACATAATGACAGCCCTCTGGTTTGGAAGGGACCCAGAAAATAAAAACAATGCTAGTTTGGGTCCATGCAGTCAGGAAATTTGATTGTATAATGCCACTTGTATATACTGTATATGCAAGTTCTATTTAAAAAAAAAAAAAAAAAAAAAAAACATTCTTTAACATTTATAAGTTTGTTTATGTAATGCAACCAGAATTTTTTAATAAAGAATTTGAATATTAAACTTTCATTATTATTTTGTATTAAAATATATAATATGTCATTTAAAGTAAAGTGCGCACGAGAAAAAAAAGTTAAGTTTGTACTATCTAAAAATAGTTCAAGTGGTCCTCCATATGGAACTTTAATCCAAAAAATTCCATCTCAAATAGGTTCTCCAGAAAAAAATTCCAAAATCTGAATGAGCGCGTCGCTTAACATTGGGCCTTACCTGACAAACACCCTCGATTATCTCGAAAAAATACTGCGTTCAGTGGTATAAAAAAAATATAGCGATGTTTTATGACTTGAGCTTTAACCATATGCAAATTTTGAGCATTTTTTTTCGAATCAGTTTTTCTGTAAAAAATCTTGGAAATTTCTTATGACAATTTAACATGGACGATTTTCAAGATTTTTTTACGGAAAATCTGATTCGAAAAAAAATGCTCAAAATTTGCTTGTGGTTAAAGTTCAAGTCATAGAACATCGCTATATTTTTTTTATACCACTGAACGCAGTATTTTTTTTAGATAATTGAGGGTGTTTGTCCGGTAAGGCCCAATGTTAAGTGACGCGCTCATTCAAACTTTGGAATTTTTTTCTGGAGAACCTATTTGAGATGGAATTTTTTTATTTCAGTTCCATATGGAGGACCACTTGAACTATTTTTAGATACCACTAACTCAACTTTTTTTTCTCGTGCGCACTTTACTTTAAGTCTGCATGTGTTAGTTGCAAAAACCCCTTCTTCCATTTCTGATAAGATTCATCTTCTACAGATAAGCAATGAGAAGCTTCAACATTGACGTCACAATTCTCTTAGCCAATGAAAATCCAGTGCGCGAACTGCGCGCGACGACATGTTCTATCAAGCTTCCTATCCTTTAACCCAGCTGTACTGGTTTTTAATTTTTTCTGCCGGTTCTTATGAAGGGCAAAATTAATCATCATATGAGCCACGGGAAAGATCACTTTACACGACATAAAAAATATTCGAGATTTTGTGCAGCATAGAATTTGAATGAAAAAATAAAAAAGATTTTACTTCTAACAAACCTCCCTGAGCGATGTCAGAATACGGCGCTGCGGCATTTTTAAGTTGAAGCTTGTCATTGAACAAGTCTGTTTTATATATTTTTTTACACAACTTCTTGTATAGGTAAAACTCGATTTTGAGTGAAAGAGTCGATCAGACGGTGTCATCAAATTAATTAGCATTGCATGGATAGGAAAAACTTTATAAGGTGTAAACCTAATAATATTCGTAGAGGGCTTTGTTTGACTTTACGCAATGATTAGTTTTTAGTGTTTTTAACCTGTTATATATACATGCATACTGTATATTTATTCATTCTACAAAAAAGTTAAATTTATAATAATTTGCACATTATTATTATACAGTATAAATATATATATATATATATATATATATATATATATATATATATATATATATATATATAATATATATACATATATCTGTCTAACTTTTTTTGAGTCATATTTGAAGAATATATAGAACACAATGGGGGACGTTCACAAAGCACTTTAACCCCCACTTTAGCCCCGATTTTTAACCCTGGTGCTAAACATGGTACTAAACCAGGGGCTAACCATGTTAAGCTCATAGCTTAGCACCATGTTTAGCACCATGAAGGGTTAAAAATCGGGGCTAAATTGGGGGTTAAAGTGCTTTGTGAATGTCCCCCAATATGTTTATGTAAGTGATATAAATGATAAAGGGGAACAAAAATCATTTAAATCAGAAAATTTGAACTGTAATTATGGAGTTCCTCAAGGTTCTGTACTTGATGGCCCCTACTTTTTGTTCTATTTATTAATGATTTGAAACATACACTCAAACATGTTTGCAAAATAATTTTGTACGCTGCCATGATGATATTCTTTTACTGATTTTAATTGGTAAAACTCTTATTAAGAATCAATTAAGCTATTGCTATGAAAATACTTCAAGAATATCTCAATCTGGTAATGAATAATTTGAAAACAAGTTATATGCTTTTTAACAGTTCTTCTCAAACAAAAAAACATTTTGAGTCATTAACTAGCTAACATTAAACTATATTATAGTATCAAAAGTTGTAAATATTTAGGCATTTTTATTGATGATAAATTGTCTTGGCAAAAGTGCATATAATTGAACTAAATAAGAAATTGGCGAAAATTAATTTTGCCATGAGATGCAGCTTAGTAAAATTTGTAATTTAGAATCTTTAAAATTATATAGTGTATTAATGGTTATGCATATTCTTTAAGGGAAAGGGAACGCCAGAGTTGCGCCGCGATCGCAGCGCCTCTACATCAATATTCAAATTGTCCCACTCTAAAGATACCACGCAAGTCACGGCAGTTTTATGTTCAATTTATTTATAAATAATGAGTTAAATAATAACTGTTATGGTTGTTTTATTTATAAAACTTTTTTTTTCATTACTATAAAACATTTTTGGAAAGTTTCTACTTTAGAGGTGAGTGGATGATAAGCGTTGTTTTGGTTCATTAGTCAGCCTGTTTCATTTGCCAGTTGTTTAATGGCCGACCAAAAAGGGGTGTGTGAGACGTGCGAGTGTCAAAAATCGTGCAGTTATTATCAATTTACGTCGCTCCCACTCTCATAATTGTCTTTTTTTTGCTGTGAAGGTTTGTCCTAGTGCATGCATTAAGTTTGTTTCTAGTTTTATATGTTTCCCTGACGTCTCCACCTGATAGTTCCCTGATGGTTTCCTGACTAACGCCTGATGGCAACCATTTTGGACTATATAATAGATAAAAACACATTATATTATTAGAATTAAATTAAATAAATAACACTATCATCATTTTAACACTAAATAAAGAATCAATGAAACAATTTGAAGAAAATTTAAATACAAATGCGTTGTTGTGCAGCTAGGAGCTAGGTGGCCTTAATTCTAGCTGGCTCGACTGTTGTCCCATGGTCCACAGCTATATATAGGCAGCAAGACGGTGGATTTTCTAATATTTCAGGCCTCAGAGTCCTAAAATACCTGCAGCAAAAGACACCCTACATAGTATATTACCCCCAAAACAACTTATAAGCTAAAGAATTATAGTTTAATTACCATTATTTGTTAATTTTCTCCTCTCCTGAAGTAGCTGCCATTTTTCTATCAACAAACCTTTCTCCTTTGATTCAGAGATGCAAAACTTCGCGCGAAACATGGTGCGCGAAACTTTCGCGAAACTTTCGCGCGAATATTCGCGAAACTTCGCGAAAATTTCGCGAAATTTAAAAAATGACTGTCGCAATGCGATTTTTCATATATTCATCAAAAAATTAAGAAAACAAGATAAAATGGCCCCTTTCATGACCTGTCTATCCTCGAATGTGTTAAATGATTTTAAAAATAATTAAAAGTAATTTTTAAAATAAAAAAAAAATAAATAAAATTTTTTATATCTTTTATATCTAATAAATTAAATTGAACTCTTTTTAAATTCATTAATGCAATTAAACCTGTCATTAAAGTAAAATTAGGAAGAAAATGGCGTATTCATTAAATACGATTCGAAAAAGTAGAGCGGGAAATTCAAAAACATCAATTTCGCGAAGTTTCGCGCGAAACTTTCGCGAAACTTGGCTTGCGAAACTTCGCGAATATTCGCGAAACTAGCGAAATTTCGCGCGAAGCTTCGCGAAGCGTTGCATCACTGCCTTTGATGCAACAATGGTGCCGCCTAGCGTTAAAACTTATAACTAATGGAGCCTGACACTCCCCTGAAATCAGGCTGATACAGCCCTGATAT
This sequence comes from Siphlonurus alternatus, assembly GCA_949825025.1. NCBI lineage: Eukaryota > Metazoa > Arthropoda > Insecta > Ephemeroptera > Siphlonuridae > Siphlonurus > Siphlonurus alternatus. Next base: position 9,629,000 of record OX463778.1, read on the forward strand.
CAGGCTGATGTGACCTTACATCAGCCTGATACCCCCTGATATCAGCCTGATGATACCCCCTGATATCAGTCTGATATCAGGCCAGATGTATTATTATCGTAGGGCGTCTCACACCCCTTTTTGGTCGGCCATTAAACAACTGGCGAATGAAACAGGCTGACTAATGAACCAAAACAACGCTTATAATCCACTCACCTAAAGTAAAAACTTTCCAAAAATGTTTTATAGTAATGAAAAAAAAGTTTTATAAATAAAACAACCATAACAGTTATTATTTAACTCATTATCAAGGATAATCTATTTCCTCCATGCTCATTATTTATAAATAAATTGAATATAAAACTGCCGTGACTTGCGTGGTATCTTCAGAGTGGGACAATTTGAATATTGATATAGAGGCGCTGCGATCGCGGCGCAACTCTGGCGTTCTCTTTCCCTTAATGCTGGCGGTGTATTTGTTAAGCCAAAAGAAAATAATTAGAAGCATGATTCAAAAGCCAAGTCAGGTCAAAGTTGTAAAAAAATATGGGAGAAACTTAATATATTGAATTTCCCATGTATTTTTATTTTTTTTATGATCATGTATGTTAAAAGAAATTATAATTTATTTCAAAGTTACAAAGAGGTGACTGGACGTAATACTAGACAGTCTAATCTATTGCATAAAAAGTTTGGAGGATATATGAGCAAACTAAAAAAAAGAGACTATTCAGTTATCTTAGCTCAGTGTTGTACAATAAACTTCCAGACTATATCTAAAGAAAATCGAAAGTATACCTGTTTTTAAGAAACAAGTGTTTGCCTAATATCTTATTAAAAAAATATATCATTCTATTAAGCAAATTAATGAAAATTTCTATATAGTTACGTTGTTTGTATATATCAGGGATCGGATGTGGATTCAGATGCAAGATGCACACGGATGCGCAAAAATGGGCTTGCATCCGCATCCGTGCAACCCAGATGCACAGGGAAAAATGAATGCATCCGGATGCGCATCTCAGATGCATGAAAAATAAATTTGCATCCGGATGCGCATCCACGGATGCACGAAAAATAAATTTGCATCCATTTGACACTTTTTTTTCTCTTTTGTTTATCAGGTTTTTTGCTAATGCGCGCATGGCCTCTATAAATAAATCTTTAACACGAGGCATTTTTTTAACATTTATTTGCCACTTGTCGTTTAAAATTGCAAGAAACAAAGTGTATTATAAAAACCAAAGATCGGATGTGGATGCAGATGCAAGATGCACACGGATGCGCAAAAATGGGCTTGCATCCGCATCCGTGCATCCCAAGATGCACGGGAAAAAATTAATGCATCCGGATGCGCATCCCAGATGCATGGAAAATAAATTTGCATCCGGATGCGCATCCCAGATGCATGAAAAATAAATGTGCATCCGGATGCGATTCCATATGGATGCACGAAAAATTAATTTGCATCCAGATGCGCATCTCGGATGCACGAAAAAAACGCGTGCATCCGGTCCCTATATATATATATATATATATATATATATATATATATACGTTCTGTAATTATTGAATATTGTTATTTTAATTGTGGTATTTTGATGTTTGTCTTTAATTGTATATAATTACTATTTTTTTTTGTTTTTACAGCTTTTTCAATTTTTTTTTTTTTTTTGATTGTCACAACAATTAATAATGTATCAACTGATATTTAATGTGAAAATAAAATAAACATATATATATATATATATATAATATATATATACTCATGCACACACACCCTTCAATATTAATTATTGCACCAACAATAAAATTGCATAGTTAAATTTTTAAGGTCTAACTATTTCAGATCTAAATTTATTGATTTTGATTGAATTTTTAAAACCTCTCAAAAATGACGTCATAGCATTGAATCTTAAATGGGAAAATAGATCAGTTAACATTGCCAAATCCCATACTTAATATTGAAATGTAACCAAAACTTCATTTGCAGGGTTTTCAGGTACTAGAATCACGATAATGAAGGTTTGAAATTCCTACCTCAATAACTTTTAATTTTAGCAATGTTAACTGATGCATTTCCCCATTTAAGATTCAATGGTATGACGTCACCAAAAAAAGTTTTAAAAATTCATATAAAATCAGCAAATAGAGTATTGTCCTCAATTTTTTTTTATTGCAGAAATAGATAGAGGGTGCAAAGTTATGCTACCCTGATTTTTTTCAGATTTTTTAGAGCCCGGGAACTATTTTTAAAAAATTATTGAAAGTCCTTTTCGTGACGTCACGAGACGCCGCTCCTTAAGAAAAAGATAGGACTTGCCGCCGCGTGACGTCACAAAAAGGACTTTCAATAATTTTTTAAAAATAGTTCCAGGTCTCAAAAAAATCTGAAAAAAATCAGGGTAGCATAACTTTGCACCCTCTATCCATTTCTGCAATAAAAAAAATTGAGGACAATACTCCATTGTCGTAGAATGCTCTAATAGGGCTCGTTCTTCATAGAATTCACAGTACTTTTTACTAGTATTGCTAAAACTCAAATACCGGTCAGTACCCCATTAAAGTTAAAGGTAGAGATAATACGGATCAGCTGGCCCAATGCTAAAAAAATCCCATTCATAAAAATTAATTGTGAAAAAAAATTAAAATGTTCTCCTTTACATCCCCTCTATAGCTATCAGTATAGCTAGGTAAAAAATATCAGACCGTATACAAAAACGAGCTAGTTTTCGAGTTATTAATTTTTAAAGTTGACTGATTTAACATAGAAGTTCCATTTCTCCATGTTAAGGGTGGGGGGTAGGCTCAAACAAGACGTTTTGATAGTGATATATCGTATACATTTCAATTTTTTTCTTGGGAAGTTTTCATCTGATGATCGTTTTGAAACCAACTGATGCATACCTGCACTATATTATTAGCTATCTATACTGTAAAAATCCAATTGAATTATAATTAAACTCAAGTTTCTGAGATTAACTGTCCAGAACAATTCTTTTTACATATATTGGTTAGCGGCTCTTTTTTACTCTAGAGGACCTCGGATAGTTTCATAATAATTATATACTGCAAAGCAAACGGAAATAATTATTTATTTCCTAGACAATTCCAATAGATGGCAGTTACGGCCTCCCGCCCACCGTTATATTATAGAGAACTTTAAAAATTAATTACTCAAAAACTATATATATATAGTTTTTGAGTAATTAATTTTTAAAGTTTAAAACTATAAAACTATAATTGCAATTATAGTTTTATATACCAAATTTTTACACCAAACGCTCAGGAATCCCGAGATTCTACTTAAATACCCAATTTTTTTACCAATTTAAGTAGCATGCAAGTAGTTTTTTTAACATTCAGTTTCAACTTATTCAAATTAAACCAAAAAGACAATTTAACTAAATCTTTGTTCAAATCATCACATAAAATTTTGAATTCTTTAATTACCAGATATTGAGATCAGATCGAGTATCATCCGCGAACAAATTAATTAATGATTTATCAACATGCAAATACATGTCATTAATATATATAATAAAGAGCAAATGATGCAAATCAGCCAATTGCATGATGGGGGAAGATACGTAACTAGGCAAACTCCAGTTTGTTTTAATTTTAACTGTTGCAATAATCAACAATCTGGATTTTGCTTAGTATCATATGAAATTTGCCATATTAAAGTAAAGAAAACTTCTTCTGATATGCATTTTTGGATTATAAATGGCCAAAACCTGCAGATTCTGGTAATATTTTTATATTTAATTAGAATCAAAGGTTTAATTGTAACACCATATTGAAATCAGAGCTATATTCTTATGATAACGTTACCTTCTGTATATATTTTTAATTGTATTATGTACAAGAGAAAACATCCAAATTTGTATGATGTATTTCATGATGTTCACCCATATAATACAAGAAACAGTTGTAAAGTTGTTATACCAAACCATAGTAGGTCAAGCACAGAAAAGAGCTCATATTATCAAACAGCTAAATTTTATGATCAACTTCCTAGTCTGCTTTTAATTAAGAAATATAAAAAATGAAACCCTTTTTAAGAATTTGTTAAAAAAAAGTGTTAGTATATGTAAAGAGCATTATGAAGGTAAATAATTTTTTTAAAAATGAATTTAAAATAACAAAAAAAGATATTTTGCGTCACGTACACCTCTAGAAAGAATATAAGTATGTACTCATAATGCATAAATTTACTTGTTACATAATTTATATTTAAATAAAGGGTCCATTATATGTGTTATAAATCTGTTACTTGTTTCAGTTTGCTTAAAAGATTGTAGTGTACTTGACGAGACTGATTTATCCATGTGACTTTGTTTTTATCCCTTGTAAAAAAAACTTATGATTTAGTATACTTTATCATACATTAATATAGTATAATTTAATAAAAATAGTATACTTCCAGCTATAATAAAGTATACTTCAGTATAATAAAAAAAGTATAATTATAATAATTATTTCGCCTAATTCAGTATACTTATTATACTAAATTTATTATAATAAATGTTTGATATATCATTAACTTATTATACTTAATTATATTAAATTTATTATACTAAGTATATACTAAAATTATTATACTTAGTATAGTCTCTTTAATTAAAATAGCATAAATTTAGTAAATCGTCCCACGTCCGCAATAATGAACAATATATATATGCTACCAAGATCTTGTGTGAAATAATAAAAGACATCTATCCCACGTATAAATTTTGACTACACTTTGGGCTTATCAGCTCAAATAAGACCAAAATTTTGCTAGCCCAATTAGACTCCGACAGGCACCTAATTGGCCGATTTTGGGCAAATCTGGGCTAGCAAAAAAAGTAACATTGAGCTGTAATAGCCCAATATAACCCTAACTGGACCAATACACCACTTAATCCATAGCTCTATGTAGCTCATTATGGATCAGTTTGAACCAACTATGCCATGCTTAAACAAGCTGGAAATTGACCAAATTTGCCCAAACTTGACCTTTTCTACCCTGGTTGTCCCCAGTACGCTTATATAGCTCAAAATAGACCAAAACAGCTTAAAATGGACCTCTTTTGCCCAAAGATGTGCCGATCCACCCTGAATATACTGCATTGGCTAAGGTAGCCCAAAGTGGACCAAAACAGCTTAAAATGGACCTCTTTTGCCCAAAGATGTGCCGATCCACCCTGAATATACTGCATTGGTTTAGGTAGCCCAAAGTGGACCAAAACTGCTTAAAATGGACCTCTTTTGCCCAAAGATGTGCCAATCCACCCTGAATATACTGCATTGGTAAAGGTAGCCCAAAGTGGACCAAACCAGCTTAAAATGGACCTCTTTTGCCCAAAGATGTGCCGATCCACCCTGAATGTACTGCATTGGTAAAGGTAGCCCAAAGTGGACCAAAACAGCTTAAAATGGACCTCTTTTGCCCAAAGATGTGCCGATCCACCCTGCATGTACTGCATTGGTATAGGTAGCCCAAATTGGACCAAACCAGCTTAAAATGGACCTCTTTTGCCCAAAGATGTGCCGATCCACCCTGAATGTACTGCATTGGTTTAGGTAGCTCAAAGTGAACCAAAACAGCTTAAAATGGACCTCTTTGGCCCAAAGATGTGTGCTTATTCAACTTGAATACACTGCATTACTAACAGTAGCTAAAAAGAGACTAAAATAGCTCATAATGGCCTTTTTTTCCTCTGAATGTATTACATTCTTTACCTTAATTATCGCTTCATAAAACAAACGAAAATAGATGAAGATAGAAATATTTTGCCTAAAAACATGTGCCTTTTATGACCATGAATGCATTCTATTAATTAGTTGATACTTGAAGCTCAAAGTTGATAAAAGTGCTATAAAATAATATAATTTATTCATGGTTATATAAGAGCTGGGGAAAATCAGTATTGTCATCATGCTGATGCATGCATACCAGACACTATAAATAATGCAAAGAAATACTTGGCTGACTGTGAGGGGAAGAGACTGGCCCAAGAATCACATGGTATGCATATTAAATGAGGTGTCTGTTTATTCTGTTCTTTTATCATATACGTACAAATAACGTACTGAATGCATATTATTTGCACACGGTAAATACAGTATGCATACAGTACGTATGTAAGAGCTAGGTCATTGTAACAATTCTATTAGTAATTAGAGAGCATAATATCGTCCTGAATGAAATACAGTTTCATTTATTATAGCTGTGAAATTGTTATTAAAATTGTAAAAAGTGCCACTTACCGCAATTTTAGAACAAAATTAACCTTTGTTCATTTATTTCCCTACATTTTGGCTGTGTAGAACTGCTTTTTTCTTCAAAATTGTGGAAGAATAGGCTGAGGAACTGCATTGTTAGCAGCTTAAACCTATTAGGAGAGATATGCCACCCGGTGGCATGAACAGAAAAACATTTCCCGATCAACTTTAACCCTGAGATATTGATGTATATAGACTATATACATGTATGCTTACCTTAGCAGATGATTAACGCATTACTACACTAAAGAAAACCTTAAAAATATAGATACATGACACACTACTTAGGACACTATTAGAAATATACACACTGCAACCACAACAACATTGTCGACTGTCACAAGTCAGATGGAAAACCGGTAGAGAAATGAATTCAAATGAACCAATCAGAGCGATCGGAAGTTCGGAACCGATCGGAAACCATCGGAAACGCGCTAAATTAATCTCCAAAAGTCTACAAATGGCGAAATCTTTGTAAACATGACAGACGACTTAAATAATTCTGATAAATATAATAGACCCAGCTTATAGATGAGGTCTATTTTAAGCTGTAATGGTTCACTTTAAGTTACCTAAACCAATGCAGTATGCATACATTCAGGGCGGATCGGCACATCTCTGGGCAAAAGAGGTCCATTTGAAGCTGTTTTGGTCCACTTTGGGCTCCCAAAGATGTGCTGATCCACCCTGAATGTACTGCATTGATAAAGGTAGCCCAAAGTGGACCAAAACAGCTTAAAATGGACCTCTTTTGCCCAAAGATGTGCCGATCCACCCTGAATGTACTGCATTGGTTAAGGTAGCCCAAAGTGGACCAAACCAGCTTAAAATGGACCTCTTTTGCCCAAAGATGTGCCGCCCTGACTCAAAGGCACAGTTGGGCACAGTTGGGCACAGTTATGATTCCCAGTTAGGGGAATTGTTGCACCCATTTGTTCCCCAATAGGGCACAGTTGCATAAATGGATATACCATTTATGCAACTGTGCCCCAAATGGGAACAAATGGGTATACCATTTTGTGCCATACTTCTGAATTGGGAACAATATGGAAATAGTTTGAATAGCTTATATGACATATTTGTTTAAGTATTACATAATATATATATATATATATATATATATATATATATATATATATATATATATATATATATATATATATATATATATATATATCAAAATGTAACTAAATTGACATTAATTGTAAATATTAATTAAAAATCTTCCCTGTTGAAAATTTCTTATTATTCTTATTGAAATTTCCAATTAGAACCCATTATTTCTAATTAGAAATGAGCATTTCTAATAAGAAATTTAATATTTCTAATAAGAATTGAAAAATCTTATAAGATCTAATTAGAATGAATCTAATTAGAATTTTTCTAGTTAGATTTTTTCTAATTAGAATTTTTCTAGTTAGATTTTTTCTAATTAGAAACAAAGCAAGTTTTAATAACATCTGAAAATACATATTTATTCATTTATTTATACTAATAAAAGCATAATAAATTCATTTTGATTTATATCATTAATAAATATTAATAGTCATTAGGCTTAGCTCATGTTCGCCCTAAAATATCAAAATTTTATCAAGGTTTCATAATTTATAGTTTATATAGTTAAAATCTACTAGATTCTAGTACTAAGAGGTGTGTCCTAGTGGTAAACACTCCTGACTTCTAATCCAATGGTCCTGGGTTCGAATCCCAATGATGCCCGTTTTTTAAACAATTTTTTTGCTATTCTCTAATTTTGGTGACTTCATTGTAATGGTTAAAAACGTTTTTTAATTGGCAATTAACATAATTGCTATGTAATCCCTAAAATCAAAAATATTTAATTCTAATAAGATCTAATTAGAAATTAATAAGACTTAATAAGATCTAATTAGAAATTTTAATAAGATTTAATAAGATCTAGTTGAATCTTATTGCCAAAACTGAACTAGTTCTTATCGAAAATTCTAACTAGATTTTTCAATAAGAAATTTGCAATAGGGTTAAAAAAATATAAAATAAATATAATTAAAAAGTATAGCCAAGGCAGATTGTGAGGTCGAATATTTTTTAAGTTGATGAATTTTCACCTTATCCTCAATAAATAAAATTTTCAATACAGTGTGTTTTGGCCTAGAATTGATCCCTCTTTTTGTACCAATATAGTCTGTTAATTGTGTGATCGACATCCACTTTAAAACTTCGCGTCTTCGCCGCTCACCCGCTCTTCAGTGTTCACGCGCATGCGCAGAATCACTGCGATCACGTGACTTGTTTCTCATTGCTTATTGGCTAAAAATTATATCGCCATCTTGCCCGCCTGCAGAGAAGTTTCCACACTTACCGTGCGATACACAAGTTTTATGTAGTTTTATTTATCCAAAAAAGCTTTAAATATAGTGAGATATTAAGATAATAGTTTAAAGAATATTTTTGTAAGAAAACTTGTGAAGAGACACCTCACGGACACCTCAAATCTGATAGGTAAGTTGTGACAAATTTTGAAATTTTATTTGGCTGTTGTGTCACAGTACTCACAGTTTGTGTTTTTATTTGGCTTATCCACCTGTTGTTGGTTGTTGGTGGTTGTTGATCAACAATTTAAAATTTTCTTTGATTATTCTCCTCGCGTGTTCCTGTTTTTCTTGTTATATATTTTGCAGGCTTGTACAGTAAGTTAATAATAATAACAATTGTTTATTGGGTTAAAAATACATGGTTTGGAGGTAAAAATAATAATAACTAAATACCCAAGTTGCTGGAAGTATGATATGCATCATATATACATACTCTGTTTATTATTTAAACAAAGTTCTATTGTTTTAATATGTAATAAAAGGATAAATCAATGAATATGCATATCATATCATATGCATACTGAATTTTGAAAATTAATTAGAAGTGTAATATGGTTTTATTTCATAATTTCAGTTTGCATCTTTTTTACTTTTTTTTTTATTATCATTAATTCTTGCTTACATGCTTATAGTATGCATATATATATATATTATATATATATATATTCCATTTCAGAGAACCACTCCATATGAACATTCTCTCTTTGTGTCATTTGTGTGTATACAATAAAGGAGATTAAATTTTCTTGCGAAAATTGTATGCACGTACTTCACTGTAACATACTGTACCGAGTAAAAATACAGGCATCATTTTTCAAGCCTTCTTATTTTTTTTATACCTAATTGATTGTTTGGATATTTTTATTTTGATGTTCTCTACTTCATCTTTAACTCCAAACGTTCTGCTGCCTTAACGATAGTTTTCTGTGATTTAATTATTCCCATCGTCACTAAAAGGGGAATACCGGGACAGAACCTAACACAAGGCTGCAGCCATCTCCTTTCCTATCCTATCGTCATCCATGCAGTCACCTTAATCCTCTGAACCTGAAGGGTTGTCGGGCACCCGAGGGAGTACAGTCCTCAGCCTTTCCTGTCCGCCCTCAGTCAAATCTCTGTCTGTCACCACCGCGGGATGGGGGGGGGGGGGGGAGAAATGATTATGACTCTGGTCCTGGCCAAAAACAATTTTAACTTATCTATGCAATTTTGTTAAGCAACATATGCATTATTAGAATCATGATATAATATATGCATATTTGTGAAATATATTTTTAGCACACAACGTGGTAATATCAGAAATTAACGCGCTTAGGACTCAGTTGACTGGTACTATGAGCCTTGGCCTTCCCCCCCCCCTCCCCTTCTCCCCCACTCCAGCAGTGTACAGGTTCTTCTCTGTTCTCTGAGTTGACAGGTAATATAGATAGGCAAAGTACTGTAATTAAAAACGAGTATGAAAACATGTTGTACGTTATTGACGTTGAAGAAATGTTAAAATGGTACATTACATTAATTTATATGCATACAGTATGCATGATTTTAAATGCTGTAGTGAATTTTTTTTGTTAGTGATATTTAATTAATTATTTAATAGAAAAAATATATAATATTAAAGCTTATAGATATAAGAAATTCAATTTTTTTTAGTTTATAGGCTGAATGGAGTGAAAGTTATACACAAACAAACTTCTTTACTCTTTTAATTAAACACAATTGCATTGAAAAATTCTACTTTTCTTCCTGGATATGGGTCAAAAAAAAAAAAACTGGCTTTTTCGCAGGTTTAAAGCTAAACTTCATCAATGCAATTGATCATACTGATCTTTCTATTCCTACTAATGCTTTCTTTTTTGGTCCAACAGCTTGGGGTAAAAAGTACAATGACCAAAGCAAAATCCGCTGGCCCCTATCGGTGGCGCCTGGCTACATTCCGACACAAATATGAATGGTAGGTAAATTTTAATATTTCTTTGTGATTTGAACATAAGTGTACACAGAGTGTACGTTATAATAAATGCTCAATCATCTTGATGGGCTTGACATCTCTGACGCAAATTTGCTCGTCGTTCTATACAAACAAAAACTTCTGGACTCTTAAAAGGCAACGAGTGGTAACATTTTTTTGGCATGACATTATTTATAGGACACTATAAGATTTTTGAGGTTGGGCCCCATGTTTAGCAGCGACACGCTGAATCTGACTTTTGATATTTTTTTTTTTTTTCTGTTGAACCTATGCGAGATAGAATTTTTTGGATTTCAGTTCCGGCGGAATTATTTTTAGAAAGCATTACCTCAACTTTTTTTTTTTTTGTGGCGTGCACTTTACTTTAATCATCCATTCAAACAAAAACCAAATTATTGTTGGCATTAAACCCACCGGCAAAGTAAAAATATAAATTTTCATTAAAAATATTATATACTGTATATAATATATATATATATATATATACATATATATGAATTTATTTGTATGGCATTCTATATTACAGTACAGTAATAAAAGTAAGCTGTTTTTCGGACTGTGATTTTTAATTGATAAAATAATCTTGTATGTAAATTTACTACAGCATCTAATAATTTCCTCAATTTCGCAGGTGCCATATTAAGCGGAAGCCATAAGACACAATCAACCCAGAGGAAACTGACGTCGATTATCCAGCGTTAACTCCGTAACTCATCCATCCATAACTGCAAGGTCATATTGACCGAAACGGAGGGCGTTGCAAACACTTCCTTCAAGTGTTTTTATGACTTAAGATTGTATTGTTTTTGTAAAATGCCTTGTCAACTATATTACAATTATTTTAAATATTTCCATGAATGTTTTCATATTTCTGTATTTTCTTATTGTATTTCATGATTTTAATGTGTTGACAGTGTACAGAGATAAAAACAAAATACAGAACATAATATAAATCATGCAGTATTATACACATTTTTTGAAGCATGTGATTCAGAGGCGCAGGTCAACAAAAAAAGTTGCAGTGAGGTGGGGGCGTCTCCATAAGGGCAATGTAAAAAAAAAAAAAAAAAAATCAAGTGGGGGAGTGGGGGAAATGCCTGTTGCCCATCAGAGTCCCTACAGAGACCTCCGTTTCTTATGGCCAGGGATTTGATCAGAGCTTCACTGTAACTGAGAATGGCGGTACTGCTAAATGTTCGGCACGGCCCGGTTCTTGCTGGCTAAAATTGCCCGCGCAGCCAGCAAGATCCGTGCTGCTGCGATTCAGTGGCGCCGCCACTCTCAGTTACAGTGAAGCTTGGCCAAGCTGGTCAAATTTCTGGCCATAAGACACGGAGGTGTCTCTAGGGCTCTGGTTACCCATGTTACATCAAATATTTCAGGGAAGGGGGGGGGGGGGGAGGTGATGCAGCCTGCCCCATGGATCTGTGCCTGCGTGATATTGTAAGAGTTTTTTTGTATTCATCTATTAATTAGCAATTCTGCGATATTATTAAATAAAAACCGGCAGACAAAAAAAAAAAGTAGATTTAAATGTTATTTACCATGAAAATTTATAAAATTATGTAAAAAAAAATAATAATAAAATTTTTTTAAAAAAATTATATTTCATGTTTATATTATATAATTATATAGCAATATAATATGTATACCTAGAAAAAAAAACATAGAGGTGACTTTTTTATTTAATTCATTTTTAATTATAAAAAGGATTCCCACGATATGCATATCTAATTAATAATTAATATAATTAGGGGAAACAAATTTCATTGGAGAAGGGGATTGGAGGGGGCACCAAGTTCCAACCATTTGTCCAAATGTGAATTTCCAAGTTCAGCCATTTTGTGAGGTACCGAGTTGGGGCACAGTTGATTTGACTGGGAGCAAATGGGATTTTCCCATTTGTGACCAGCCACAAGGGGATTAGTAAATGGTCTGCCATGTTGAAATTACAATGTTAATAGAACCCAAGCTTCAACTTGGTAACCAACTGTGCCCAACTGTGCCTTTGAGTCAGGGCGATCCACCCTGAATGTACTGCATTGGTTAAGGTAGCCCAAAGTGGACCAAAACAGCTTAAAATGGACCTCTTTTGCCCAAAGATGTGCCGATCCACCCTGAATGTACTGCATTGGTTAATTAAGGTAGCTACCTTAACCAATGCAGTACATTCAGGGTGGATCGGCACATCTTTGGGCAAAAGAGGTCCATTTTAAGCTGTTTTGGTCCACTTTGGGCTACCTTAACCAATGCAGTACATTCAGGGTGGATCGGCACATCTTTGGGCAAAAGAGGTCCATTTTAAGCTTTTTTGGTCCACTTTGGGCTACCTAACCAATGCAGTACATTCAGGGAGGGAAAAAACATCTTTGGGCAAAAAAAATCCATTTTAAGCTATTTTGGGCTATTTTGAACTGAGCCTACCTGAGGAATACATTCAGAGTAAAAAGGGGTATGTTTGGGCTAAAGAGTGCCATTTTAAGCTTTTTTGGTCCATTTTGGGCTTGGTCAAGCACATGAATACTTTCAGAGTAAAAAAGGGCATGTTCGGGCTGAAGAGTGCCATTTTAAGCATTTTTGGCTCACTTTGTGCTGGCCGAGGCAAGGAATTCATTCATGGCTATTTTGGGCAGAAATGGTCTACAGGGCGCTCAGATTTATTTTAGCTAGATTGGTCAATATACAGCTAAATGAAGCTAGGTTGAGCTTGGGCTTAATTGAGCTTTTTTGGCCAATAACAAGCTTACTGCAACCCTGGGGATATTAGGTGCCATTTTGGGCTAAAACGGTCAACAGCTAGCTTAAATTTGTTTCAAGCTTGTTTGGTCTTAATTAGGTTAAAATTGCTTGGTCACAAATCTGGTCTATTTTAAGCTATAAAATTCCAATCTGAGCTGGAGGCTTAAATGAGCATGTTTGGTCTAAATAAAGCCTGAAGCATTATTGGACAATCGTGGGCTACTTTGGTTATAAGCAAATTTGAGTTCAGATAGCTCAATAACACTTTAAAGCCAGTTTGAGGTACTCTGGGCTTCGCAGCCCAAACTGATACTTGAAGGAAAGTAATTTTGAGCTAGCAATGCTATTTTGGGCTAGCAAACCAAGCCCAAAGTAGTCAAAATTTATACGTGGGATGTCTTCTAAGCTATTTTATGTATATATGTTTGCAACAATGAGCTTTATTTTATATATTTTTCAAGCTTATTGCATTCACCTGCTATATCAGAGAGGTCAGTATTGCACACCAGATCATATAATATGGTTATTATCCCCGTTTGACTTTTAATTGTCACTTTGGCAGACAAAAATTTATTTGTCCGACAAAGAGTCATGAAAATTTTCAAAATTTCAGAATCTATTTTTTTTTTTTTATTATCAGCAAAGTAACTATTCATTCGTAATTTTTTTAATACAGCAGCTAAAAGTATTAGCAGCGTAATATAAAAAGACGGAAAAAAAATTATATAGAACATTAAATGAAAATTATGCCCGTTAACGGAAAATATATAAGACAGATATTATATAAATGATGCAGGCTTGTTCAAAATTTCTGGTATCTATATAGCTGGTAGTTCTTTTACTATTTATTATAATATATATATATATATATATATATATATATATATATATATATATATATATATATATATATATATTATAATAAATAGTAAAAGAACTACCAGCTAGATACCAGAAATTTTGAACAAGCCATCAATTAGAGCAGTTAGAAAAAAATAGCATCATGCAGTGTTAAATTCATAGAGCAAGCGAGCATGCAGGATCAAAGAGGTTTGGGGTGACTAAACTTGCATTGTAATCTCTCAACAATTAAAGCTCGATCTTATAAAAGAAAATCATCAAAAAGTATCCTTTTACCTTAATGAATGTAAATATTAACAAGAAGAAAAGCAATTATGGATACTTCCCTTCACTTTTCTCCATTTTCATCAAATGACGCCATTGTCGTGTTCACAGAAATTTACCATCAGCTGACTAAATTATTACAACGCTTTCTGATGCTCATTTGTTTTTAATAGTAGCCATCTTGTATAATAATAAAATTATACTTCATTATAATTTAGTATACTTATTTTATTATAATCCTGGAATATTATTATTATACAATATTATAATTTTTATGATTTAATTAGTATAATTTATTATACTTTTTTCTATGCTTAGCATGATACAACTATAATAGATAGGTCCATCAGCCCTACGAATTTGGACTGATCTGCGCATTTTGGCCAAAAAAACCCAAGGTGACGTCACGTAGTGAGCTCAAAACAGCTGTTTTGCTGCACGAGGGGCCCCTAACGGAGCAGAATTTTTGTTCAACATTAGCGAGAACGTTGCTTTTTATCTCATCTCAAATTTGATATTTATTTGCAATACTACAAGCCAAACCGGTTGCAGTAACGTATTAAAAGAATTTTTAAACACTGCAATTCGCAAGCAATCTGGGGTAGAAGTTCGTATCTTTGTTCATAAAGCATACAAAGTTGCTATTGGCTGCGCGCAGATTAGTCGCCTAGCGTTTGCGCAGCTTCATTTGGATTCAAGCTTTTTTGTCATACACACTTCGCAGAGCCATGCGCAGTAGACTACTAACATTTAAAACTCGTTTCTGCGCAGCTTTTCTAAGCCGTGGCTATTAATTTACGGAAAACTCTATAATAGAGCAGAAAAAATTAAACGTATGCACCGTGCGCATGGGACGGCCCTGTATGCTTAGTATACTTCTAAAGTATAATAATATATATAAAGTTATTATAATAAAATAATTTAAAATATCCCACGAGAAAATAAGCGTGAAAATTGGAGTCAAATTCACTCGCGCATATTGACTCCAATTGACCCAAATTTGGCCCCTCGTTTATGTCAATATGCGCGAGTGAATTCACGTGTATTGAATCATTTTGGTGCAGATTGGCTCGTATATATTGACGTATTTTCACGTATTTTGACAAATATTGGCGTAAATGCCGGCCCAAATCCTTCGTTCGGCCTCACGTACTTTCAGGTATATTCACATATTTTGACTCACCTATTTTCACCCATATTAACCCAAAATTGGCCACTTTTATGCGTGAAGATGCGCGAGTGAATTCACGTGTATTGAAGCATTTTGGTGCAGATTGGCTCGTATATATTGGCGTATTTTCACGTATTTTGACAAATATTGGCGTAAATGCCGGCCCAAATCCTTCGTTCGGCCTCACGTACTTTCAGGTATAATCACATATATTGACTCACCTATTTTCACCCATATTAACCCAAAATTGGCCCCTTTTATGCGTGAATCTGAATGAGTGGATATTTCACGAATATTCACCCACTTTCACCTCTGTTGACCTGCATTACCCCCCGTACTTGTTTCACTCATTCTCACGCTTTTTGACACACTTTCACCCATTTGTCAACCAATTTTTTCCATACAGTCCCCTCATGCATATTGACGCATTTTGACATATTTTCACCCATTTGTCAACCAATATTTTCCATACAGTCCTCTCATGCATATTGACGCATTTTGACATATTTTGACACACTTTCACCCATTTGTCAACCAATTTTTTCCATACTGTCTCCTCATGCATATTGACGCATTTTGACATATTTTGACGCACTTTCACCCATTAGTCAACCAATTTTTTCCACAAAGTCCCCTCATGCATATTGACGCATTTTAACATATTTTGACGCACTTTCACCCATTTGTCAACCAATTTTTTCTATAAAATCCCCTCATGCATATTGACGCATTTTGACATATTTTCACGAAGTTTCACGCTTTTACCAACCAAATTTTTACACCAAGTCCGTTCATGCATATTGACACTTTTTGACATATTTTGACGAACTTTGACCCTTTTAGTAACCAACTTTTTCCATAGAGTCCGTTCATGCATATTGACACTTTTTGACATATTTTGACGAACTTTGGCCCTTTTACTAACCAACTTTTTCCATAAAGTCCGTTCATGCATATTGACACTTTTTGACATATTTTCACGAATTTTCACGCTTTTATGGAACAAATTTTTTCCACAAAGTCCCCTCATGCATATTGACGCATTTTGACATATTTTGACGCACTTTGACCCTTTTAGTAACCAACTTTTTCCATAGAGTCCGTTCATGCATATTGACACTTTTTGACATGATATTTTGACGAACTTTGGCCCTTTTACTAACCAACTTTTTCCATAAAGTCCGTTCATGCATATTGACACTTTTTGACATATTTTCACGAATTTTCACGCTTTAAAATTTATGTAACAAATTTTTTACAACAAGTCCGTTCATGCATATTAACACTTTTTGACATATTTTCAAGAACTTTCACATAAGTATCGATCAAATTTTGTTATTAAGTTCACTCATGCATATTACACATCACGCATTTTTACACATTTTCACGCACAACAGCATACATTTCTCGTCATAGGCTAGCTCACCGAACCGTCGAAGTTAATGCAGTTCCATAGCCTCGTCAGTCCATCGATACCTGAAATGTGCAAAGAATCCACAAAGAAACACGCTCGCAAATTTTTTACACAATGGAAATTGTTCTCACTTGCCACACCACAATTAAAAATGAAGAGCAAAATAAAAATAACATGCAATTATAATTAAGTATTATTACAAACAGAAATATATAGGCATACAGTAAAATGAGGCCTCTAAGAAAACTTTTACTATAGGGTTGAATATTATAGCAATAAATTTTCACTGATTCCCTCTAGGCTTAAATAATTTAACTGAAAAATAATTTAATTATCATAATATAGGGCCAAACTTTAACTGTTTCAATTCAACCATCATAATGAGCGAATTCATATACCTCATAATAGTTATTTTTTAAATAAGGAACTAATTTTACTTATCTGATATACGACTTCTCGTGTTTTAATCTTCTTTTTCTCATCTTGAATACACGACTAAACATCCGATTCTGACATTTTGTAAACACGTGCCGTACGGCCGGAGGGAACTCAACATCGCATTATCTCTTTTTTCATCATTAAAAATGCGGAAAACTTGCAAATTTTAACATTGGACAAACGAATGATTACCTAACTTCACTTTAATTAACAATTTAATGTTCAGGAACAAGTAAAACTTCACTTAAACACCTCATAAACACCACGTACAATCATGAAACTTCCACGCACCTCTAGCTATGTCGCCATCTTGTATAGCTACCAACCGCCAAGTCGAATGACCGGAAGTTCCCCCACTTTCAATTCTTGAACAATTTTTTTACTAAGTCTATTCACGCACATTGGCACTTTTTGACATATTTTCGCGAACTTCCACGTATTTACTAACCAAATTTTTCTACAATGAACATTGACGTATTTTGACCCATTTTGACATATTTTCGCGAACTTCCACGTATTTACGAACCAATTATTTCTACAAAGTTCACTGACGTATATTAACCCATTTTGACATATTTTCACGAACTTCCACGTATTTACTAACCAAATTTTTCTACAAAGTCCACTGACGTATTTTGACATATTTTCGCGAACTTCCACGTATTTACTAACCAATTATTTCTACAAAGTTCACTGACGTATATTAACCCATTTTGACATATTTTCACGAACTTCCACGTATTTACTAACCAAATTTTTCTACAAAGTCCACTGACGTATTTTGACCCATTTTGACATATTTTCACGAACTTCCAGGTATTTACTAACCAAATTTTTCTACAATGTCCCTTGACGTATTTTGACATATTTTCGCGAACTTCCACGTATTTACTAACCAATTATTTCTACAAAGTTCACTGACGTATATTAACCCATTTTGACATATTTTCACGAACTTCCACGTATTTATTAACCAAATTTTTCTACAAAGTCCACCAACGTATTTTGACGCATTTTGACATATTTTCGCGAACATCCACGTATTTACTAACCAATTATTTCTACAAAGTTCACTGACGTATATTGACCTATTTTGACAATTAATCTATACAGGTGAATGGACTTTGTAAAAAAAGGTGTTATCTTCCATAAACGGACTTTGTGGGAAGATTTGGTCGATAAACGTGTGAAAATGCTTGAAAAAGTGTAAAAATAGGTGAACTTGCATGAACGGACTTTGTGGAAAAAGTTGGTTAGTAAAAGGGTCAAAATATGTCAAAAAGTGTCAATATGCATGAACGGACTTTGTATAAAAATTTGGTCGATAAAAGGGTGAAAGTTCGTGAAAATATGTCAAAAAGTGTCAACATGCATGAACGGACTTTATTTATGGAAAATGTTGGTTAGTAAAAGGGCCAAAGTTCGTCAAAATATGTCAAAAATAAGTGTCAATATGCATGAACGGACTTTATGAAAAAAGTTGGTTAATAAATGGGTCAAAGTTCGTCAAAATATGTCAAAAAGTGTCAATATGCATGAACGGACCATTGAGCTCTATACACGAGGCGTTCAGGGTAGAAGACGGTATTCCACCGCCGCCCGCTGCGCATGCGCAGTAAGTATTTTTGCTTCAAATTCGCGCTAGTTTTTATGAATATTTTTTGAAGCGGCTTGGAGTGCCTTGGAGTATTATATAATAATATTAATATATATAATTTATAATAATCAAGAGCTTTATATAGCTCGATAGCTGAGTCAATTCAATTCGTTTCTTCAAACAACTGGCTGTACATTGCAGGTACAACATAGATTACGTGGATTGCATCGATAGTCGACATATAATATATATCTTTTTCATTATGACAAAATTTATTCTAATTATCAAATATATCCTATATCTTCGATCTTTTACGAGTGAGTGAAAATAAGTCAACAGGCATCAATGTAGGTGAAGTTCACACCAAATTAGAAATACTTGGATATACGTGAAACTGCGTGAATCTGTACGAGTCAATTGTGTGAAAATATGTTAGTATATGTCAATATATATGGGTGAGTGAAACTGCTTGAAATTCACCTATTTTGATAAATAGCTGAAAATTTGTCAATATGCTTGAATGAAGCGTCAATCTACATGAGCCATACTTCAATATATTTCAATGTATGGGAATATGGGTGAGATTTTCACCCATATTGACGAATTATTCACGTTTTTTTTCTCGTGGGATATTATTACTTTAGTATAATAATTATACTTTGCAAGTATATTATACTTTTGAGTATAATAGTGTTTTACAAGGGATGTTATAGTATTAAATTTCTGTATTGACATGACTAATGTTGTACTGTGACAAAATTTTTGTCACTGTATGTACCACCTGTGGTCGAATAAATTATTCTATTCTATATAACAATAGGAGAATAAACCCTATAGCTGATTGAAATCTGTTGTGAAAATCGTAAATTTCCTGTAAGGTCCAATGTATAAGCAAAGTTTACACACACAATAAAAACAACAATGAACTGTGGATGGGAGAGTTTGTTTACTTTTTGCTAAAACAGCTAGGGTTTTGCAAGTGGTCTATTACTGTGACAATAGAGGCTTCAAGTGATGCGCTTTCGCTGCGCAACTGTTTGTCGCTAAGGTTCATCTTGTACTTGAAAATGAAGTAAAGTGTTTTTTTAACTTTTCTCGGTTATAAATCAAGTAAAAAATCTAAATCTTGAATTATCTACTGTATTTTTTAGTTTGGACCAAAGTTCCGTAAAGGAATTTCCCCTGAAAAATCTTATTCTTAGTGGAAAAACGAATTCACGTTTTTTTTACACAGGTTTGGTATAGCGGGTGGGATCACCGAAAAATCAGCTGACTTGAAGCCTCCATTAAGGGCATTGGGTGTAGCACCGGTAGTTGGCAACACTGACGTATCTTCACCATGCTAATTTTTGATCATTGCTCCTCGGAGTAATTTTTATGCTAGAGCTAAGCTGATTGCTGTAGTATCAAGATAATTAGTAGCCCAAGTGCACAATTTGGCTAAATAAAGCCTGATTTAAAGAAAAGTATTTTTTTTATATTTTAGAAAAATGCATGTAAATTTAAAAAATTACTAAAAAATACTTTTCTTTAAATCAGGCTTTATTTAGCCAAATTGTGCACTTGGGCTACTAATTATCTTGATACTACAGCAATCAGCTTAGCTCTAGCATAAAAATTACTCCGAGGAGCAATGACCAAAAATTAGCAAGGTGAAGATAGGTCAGTGTTGCCAACTACCGGTGCTACACCCAATGCCCTTAAGATAAAAAATAAATAAAAAGATTCAAAAATTCAAAATTACTGCACAATAGCCCGCCGTGCGCAATACAACGCTCAGTTTCAAAATATTATGCATCATTCGATCATTGCAAATGGCGTCGTATTTACGTTTTGGTTAGAGAAATCTGAAGCACTAATAAATTCTGTTTATTTCTTGTGATTTACAAAATATTTACCAATGGGTTGCGATGGAGGAACTATTCCAAGGCGAGATGAACTTGTTAGAGTTAAGAAGAAGCCTGAACAGGTTAGTTTTTTACCCGAAAAATTACATTTTAGCTCAGCCTTGAGCTTGTTGATCCACTTGATACATTAATAATAATAATAAAATTAACGCGGCAAATGTGGCTACGCCACGGTGGCTAGCGAAGGGTTTGCCTGTCTCAAAACCCTCGTAAACAATTCATAACTCTCCGCTTCAACAACTTCTGCCTTCAGCAAATTCCACTCTCTCATTGTGGGCCTAGAGATGTCCATACTGTAAAGTAAAGATTGGTTTATACTGCAGCAGTTGTGGTTACACCACTATGGTTCACAGTTTGGGGTTCTGCGTGCGGTTGCCAGCTCCCTGAACTTCTCAATTCTATCCATGCCCACCTCCGCAGGCCCCAACAAATTCTACTCTCTCGCTGTCCTCCTGATAAAAGAATACTTTCCCACATCATTGTTGCTTCCCTGATACTCGAACTTCCATTTGTGGTCCCTTCTCCCCAAATATCTCCCCCTCCATCATTCCACTCATCTCCTCCCAACCCTTGGCGTTCCTTGAGATTTTGTACATTGATGTAAAAAAAAATAAAAAAATAAATTTTTATTTTGGACATTTTAAACGTGACATTTAACGATTAATCTCAGCTAATCGAAATATTTTTAGTCATATTAGCGTCAAACATTTTAGGACAAAATTTCAGCAATAAGTAATCCCCACAAAATTCCCAAGCAATAAGTACTACAGTATACAAAAAAACGTACTACACTGCTCTTTTTATTTCGATTTATCTATAATCCGTAGATATCTAATTTAGAACACAATTAAAATTACGCTTTTTGACTTTGTTTTCGAACAGAGACCCCGCGGAGACCTTTGGCTTACGAACATTTCTTGAAAAATCTAAAATATAGAAATAGATGGCGTTACTAGTGCCGTTAGAGGCATGTCACGTCATTGCAACGTCGCATGTTATTTTTAAAAATTACACACATCTTTTAAGGCGATACGCTTCCGAGTTTCGATTTCGTATTTAATTAACCCGTAAAACTTAATTAGCCAATTAAAAAAAATCTGTAAAAAAGTTTGCTTCATAAAAAAAATAGGGAGAATCTGTATCATTAGAAGAATACACTGTGCAAGTTTTATTACATTCAGGCGCGTCAGTCCTGAGATCTGGGTAACTGAGATTAATCCTTAAAACATTTATTTTTTTTCCCCTGATAAAAACAAATAAAAAAAATGTTGTAGAAAATTTATTTGGTGATTTTTGAATCTAACTTTGTTGATAAGACTGTATCATGTGTTTTATTCCTATAATTTCTACATCCCGATTATATCTCTGTTCACAGAAAGACAAAGAGTCCGAGTTGTCATTTCGGTGGCGCCACTGTGCCATCACTCAACAGCCGCTGCAGCCACCCATCGTGGCGTGTGGACTTGGTCGTCTCTACTGTAAGGAGTCTGTCCTGGAAGGTCTCCTGGACCGCACCAAGCTCCCAGAGACGGCAACCCACATCACCTCTCTCAAGGTAGGGTGGATCAATTTGCGTGCACAGTAGTGCAAAATTTTGGCAGTTAGATTACAGATACACATTATTCCATGTTTTCATGCACACCTAAGAACATGATATCCCTTACGGTTATTAGGACACCATCATTATTACTGTACAGTATGCATACTTTGGTAATCTACAAATATGCCTCCACAGCACTATTATTACACACTCCACTTTCTTCAGAACCATATTATCAGTGCTGCATAGGCTTAATTGCACTTTAACCTTAGTATTCTGCTTAATATGCATATAACAATACTGTACTTTGTAGTTACAAACAAGTTTATAAGTTTTATTTTAACATTGAATTCCTATAAGATAATAATGAGTTTGGTGCTGAAACCCCTAAAAAGAGTTACTAGAGCATGCTAGAACTCTAAACAAGGTAAAGGGAACTCTAAACTGGAGATTCTGGGCACAATTAAAATGCTCAGATTTATCACTAAATGCAGTTTGTATCATTATTTAGGCTGATGCTAACCGTGGTCAGTCAGAAGGCTGGATATCTTTCTTTGTGAACCACCAACTCGCATCTCACAAAGTTTTAATCTGCACATCGTCTTCTTTTGTGGACCTGCAGCTCCAGCATATGGTCTCTCGTCCGGAATAATGAGCTATCTGCTTACTATGATTCAGTTGCAGTAATGAGCTATCTGCTATTTCAGGTGAGTGCAATTATGAGCTGTAAATCAGTATAAAATAAAGCTCATAATTGCCTCAACTGAAATAGCAGATAGCTCATTATTGCAACGAGATCATGGTAGGAAGTTAGCTCATTATTCCGGATGAGGGACGATATCAGACAGGGGTAACTGAGAGCTGTCCTGAGTGTACTTGGACATAAAGTAGAACAAGTACATCTCGGAACAGCATGAAGAAAACTGCCTTGCTTGCTAGAGATGTAACTCTATAAAACAGAGGGATGCAGAGATTTGAAATTTCAGGAGAGATAAGAAGAGCACTCAGTCTATTAATACAGTATCAAAAGAGTTTTGGTTCTCCACGCCTCCATAAGCTTTCTGGTTATGTCTCTAAATAAAACAGGAGTAAAATCTGTGGTGTACACACCATGTTGTGAAGACAAACCGTTGCCTCAGAATACAAATCACATAACTACAAAATATTTGATGCAATTCTAAACCTTTTCACACTAGAACATAAGGGTCAAAGTTCTGTCAATTTATTTATATTTAGTTACATGATTTGCATTCTGAGGTGACAAAACCTAATATGCATCTAATCAAACGTTTATTCCAGGATGTCCGTGAGCTGGTGCTGACTCCGAACCCGTCATATGCCCGTGAGAGAACTGGTGACAAGGGGGAGTCCGGACGGTACGTGGACCACCGCACCGCCCCCTACTCCTGCCCTGTGATTGGCCTGGAGCTAAGCGGAAAGTTCCGCTTTGCCTTCCCCTGGAGCTGCGGCTGTGTAGTCTCTGAGAAGGCACTCAAGGCGGTGCCTTCAAAGCTCTGCCACAAGGTGAGTAACAGAAGATGGCTGCATTTAATAGAGACTTCAGGTCAGCTGATTTGTAGTTGTTCCCAGTGTTCCCACCTACCTATTTTTCAGGAAGTTTAGTAGACTAACTATCTAATGCCCACCCTCTGAATATAGCATTTATCATCTTTCGATAAATTTAAATAGTTCCTATATAAAGCAATGTTTCTATGACATATATAAAGATGAACTTACATACTTTAGGTTCATTTTGACTGCAGTCGGTTACTAAATTTTTTTTGAGCGATCATTG
Source organism: Siphlonurus alternatus (assembly GCA_949825025.1). Classification (NCBI taxonomy): domain Eukaryota; kingdom Metazoa; phylum Arthropoda; class Insecta; order Ephemeroptera; family Siphlonuridae; genus Siphlonurus; species Siphlonurus alternatus. Next base: position 9,653,298 of record OX463778.1, read on the forward strand.
AAACTTAGATTTTCTCTTTCTCTTTTGTGAGTCAAATAGCAGCAATCACATTTCATCAGCAGGAGATGTGTTTTTTCAGCCTGCTAGGTAAATGACCCAATAGTTTGTCAAACATTAACTAATAACATGTACCTCAATGATATACCACACATACCAGTAGGCCAAAGTACTGTACCTGTTGGGCTAAAACATTACATCTCCCACTACACTAATGAATTGTGTCCACAGCTATCTTCCTTTAAAACGTGTTTGCAGAAACCGTTTGACTCATCGCTAAGAAGAATTTTATCAACTGATAGTCAAAGTTTTCATCCACTTAAATCTCAAACTAGGTGGCATTAGAAGACCCCATTTAGTAAAAATGATTCCTTATGTATTTTTTATGTATTCTATTAGTTTTAGTCATTTCCAACAATTACTTTTTGTGTTATCTAATTTACTAAATGTTTGTGTCAATTACCTGTATACTATGTTCTATGTCTAATTTAATATCAGAGTCTTCTGCGCGCAATGTTTCTAACAAAACATTGTTCAATGTCTGTCGCGTGGTGTAATTTTTTATTGTTGAACGCGAGAAAGGAAAAAAGTAAACAAACTCCGCTGTTTACAATTTTTTGCCACTGGCGGCACCACCAGCGAGCGGTAATTATCAAGGGAAGCATTATGAATAACATGAAAAACTAATTGAAATAATTAAAAAATTGAGGACATGTTTTCAAAAATCAAGAGAAATGGAAAGAAACATGCGCGGAAATTTTATGGAAAAAATTAAGAATTTTTAACGGTTGCTTATCATTGAAACGGTCGAAGAAATGTGGAGCGATAACCATGGTGTAGGTAATATATATCATTTCTGTATTTCCAAGGGCTTGTAAGCTCTAAAATCTTTTAGCTAGCAGTTCTGACAGGACTTGGCTGCTCTGACCAGCAGCACCAGTGTCCATTTGTTGATTTATTTAAAAATAAAAAGCAATATAATAGGGTTTTAAAATTTTACCTTTGAATTTCTATACATACTGAAGATATTCATAGTAATTCGATAATCTACAAGTTTCTATGCTGTTAGACCTTAACACTGGAGTGACTGGAGTCCCGTCCAACATCTATGATTGCACAGAATCACACAAAAGGCAATGAAACACCAACCTCAGTCTGCGTTGTCTCTTCTATGTGCTTAAAATAAGATACAGTACCGTAATATTTGCTAATAATTAATTTTTACATTACATGGATTAATGTAGCACAAAATTATTACATTTTTTTATACTTTGGTGTGGTATTTTAGAAGTTATTGTTACATTTAGGCATCAACTCGCGAATTTCCTATGTTAAACAATGGCGCATAATCAACAAAAACCGCTCGCTAGTGGCGCCTCTGGTCACTCTGGCGGGCGCAAAATGGAACTAAAGCGTCACGCAATAATCGGACCACGCGACAGACATGGAACAATGTTTTGTTAGAAACATTGCGCGCAGAAGACTCTGTTTAATATGTACACTTTTTGTGTTTAATAAACAAAAATTAATTAGTAATAAATTGTATTTGATATTTCAGTGTCAGAAGCCGTACTCTCCTGAAGAGTTGGTATTTCTGAACGCCGAGGGTGAAAGTCTGGAGCTGATGAAAACTCGTCTCAAGGCTCGCCGTGCCCTCGCCAAGGTCAGCAAGAAGAACAAGCGCCAGAAACAGCCAGCCACCGTAACCTCAGAGGAATCAGCCAATACGGTAACTCAGACCATCAGTGTCACCGAGAACAGCATGGAGGTTGAGGAAGGGGAAATAACAGAGCAGTTGGTAGCTATCAAGGTAGAACAGGTGGAGGAAACTGAAGAAATAGTAACACGAAAACGTAGTCACTCACCAGAAGTCAAATCTGAGGAGAGCGAGAGGAAATTTGAGGAAAAGGATGAGGAGAAAGACGAGATAAAGGGAGAGGAAATAGAAAAGAAGGAAGATAAAGTAAGGGGAGAGGAGAAAGGGAGGAAGGAAGAAAGAAGGGAGGAGAGATCAAGACGAAAGTCTAGAGAGCGTAGGTCAAGTAGGGAGAGACGTCATCGTGATCGTAAGTCTGGCAAGCTGGACTCCATCTCAGATCCAGCTTACAAGAAAGCAAAGTCCGAGTACAGTGTAGCAGACGACCCTAGCTCAACAAGCGTGTACAAGTCTCTGTTTACTTCTCACAAGGATGCAAAGAGCCAAACTAAGGCACATTGGGTTACCTATAACCCGTTCTACAACTAGAAAAATATAAGGATATCATAAAATACATTACTGTATGCAATGAATGACCTTCATAAAAAAATATATTATTGCATATTTGGATAGAGGACCTCATTTTTTTTTTTTTTTTTTACACCTCTAACACTCTTAAAATCATGCTGCAAAACACTGATGTCATAGTCATGCAAATATTTAACACACAAGTGTAGGGAAATACATGACTAAGGTATCACAGTTCCTTTCTCATTGATTTTTAGGGTGTTAGAGGGTTAAAAAATCTTAAAAAAAAATAGAATACATAATTCAAGGTCCTCTCTCCGAATATGCAATTTAAAATAAAATCATGCATGTTATCCATACTGTAAGACCTGTGTACCAAAATTTATGAATGGACTGTCTATTCTTTGTAATTGTAAAATCTATATTTATGTCAAAACATAATTGCTGGCTAAAATGAATTTATATGGCTAATAAAAAGAGTAGATTTTCAATGTAATTTGTTAATATTTTTTGAGGTCTGAAATTTTCCATGTTTTTTCATCTTTTGATTTCATTTTTTTTTTTTTTTTTTTTTCAATATTAGAAAAATAACAGAAAAATTGTGTGACTTGTCAAGATTTTCATTCACCAAAATATTTGTTGTTTAACTGATGCAAAAAGATTCAATAGGAAATTGGTTATACAATGCATATCTTAACTTTTTTGATTAAGAAGTAGAAATTATTATTATTTTGTTAATTTAATGTCTTCAATTCTGAAAGGATGATGTGTTTCAATTTTAATTTAAGTAACTATAAAATAATGAAATGTTTTCTCATGACTTAGGTTAAAAATAAGTCATTGTTACTAAGGAGCAACTTGCTGTTCTTTCTGGATATCTTTTTGTTTTGCTTCTAAACTAAATTTCTAAATGTTATTAATCTAAACATTCTAAACATAAATTATTTTGAAAAATAAATACACTTTACCATAAATTGAAATTATCATTTTATTTATTAAGAAATTTCCCATGCTTTTCATCAAGCTAGTATTGATATTATGCATTTTAGACACTGTAAAGCTTAGCATTCATAATAAACACTTGCGGCTTGCCGGAGCCTTGACTCCTCTCTGTTCGAAACTCTCGGGGGCGTTCGGGTCGGCTCGTGCGATGGCGTTGGCGCGCTTTTGCGGGATTTATTTAAAACGATTCAAACATAGCAAAATGTTTCAAATTTGTAGACGAAAATGAAGAAATAAGAAATAAAATTATAAATTAAAATAATTATATAAAATTATAATTAAATTAAAGTTTAAAATCTTAGCTTAACTTAACTAAATTTTACTGTCGAGCAATATATAATTATATAATATAAGGTCACATATTCAGTGATAAAATCATAATGCATAAATATTGATAAACACGACTTTACATATTATATGAACTAAATAAGTAAAATGAGTCATAGATTATTAGGTTAGGTTTACTGTAAGTATTTCCAGCATTTGTGTACAAGTTAACACGATGGAAGCATCTAGCGCTGGTGCCTATCCTTGTGATATATGTGACAAGAAGTTCTCAAAGTTAAAGAATGTTTATAAGCATAAAAGAAACGTTCACAAGCTGAAAGTGATTATAGCAGGGAATTTTAAGTGTAGCATGTGCCCTGAAACGTTTAGAAAACATATCGCATTGGTACTTCATCATGAAACAGAGCATGGAGAGAATATTGAACGCCATGAAAAAGAATTTCCCTCTAAAAATGGTAAGTAACAGCATATAGCTTATTATATTATATAGCATATGGCTTATTTCCCTCTGCACAATTAAGCTCTTGGTTGTATAGATTTTTTAAGTAAAAATAAATATATTCAGTTAATTAGGACATCGTATAATTATAATTTATAATATATGACAATATTAACTTCGTTTTTTTTTTTTTTTTTAGTAACAATGTGCTTTTTATTCACTATACTACCACTTTAATACAAATGTTTCTCATAAGCTCTCATAGAATGGCTATTTTAAATTATTTTATTTCTTGAAACTTTTAATTCAAATTTAATTCCTTCTGTATAGCGCGAAGATAATATTTCGGCTATTATAATATAATAATTTTGCTATGTTTGAATTGTTTTGAATAAATCCCGCAAAAGCGCGCCAACGCCATCGCACGAGCCGACCCGAACGCCCCCGAGAGTCCCCGAACAGAGAGGAGCCAAGGCTCCGGCAAGCCGCAAGTTAATAAACTATTAATTAACATTGCTTATAATTATATTAAATATGATTGTAATGTTTCCTTAATTCACGTTGTGTTACTGGTTCATTATTAATAAAATTATTTATTGATATGACTAAACTAAATACATGTTAAATGATTTTTTTTTCATATACTTTAATAAATAATGACTTTCAATATATTATGAAACAAAAATTTAGTTCAAAATACACAGACCACGGTATATAAATATTACATGGTGTAGATTCTATAGATACTTCTTTGCCAAATTCCTGTTTCTTGCCCACATTGCCAAAAGTATTGTTGGGTAATCAACACTTTTTTTTGTGTGTTTTTGCATTCTTCCAACACCAAGGCCTGCGCACTGCGAAGTGCGGGAAGAAAAATAGTAGTCCGTACCCCATTTGCTACATCATTGTAAAATTTAAATTAAATCCAATTGAAGTAGATTTTTGCACTCTATAGGCATAATTTCTAAACCTCTTATCTTGCCGTGTAAAAGTTTCAAAATTTTAGAACCAATTAATTCCTTCTTCCATGAAAAATTTGGGGTCAAAGTTGCATATAACTCAAAGGAATATTGGAATCTAGGACTACTACTATTTTAAAAACATTTGATATTATAGTGTGCAGGCCTTGCATGACAGCATTTTCAATTTGGTTTAGTATATATATAGTCACAATGTATCAACTGATATTTAATGTGAATAAATAAATAAATTGAGTGGTATAGAGGAAGTCCGGGAATAAGTAATAATATAAACACTATACATTCTTTTATAAGGAACAACTTTGAGTGAGTGCAATAACACTGTAAAAATGTCAACATGCAAATTTGTATCAGTGTTTAGTGCACAGGTTGCATCAACAATTTTTAATTGGTAAATACTGTATGCATACTTGTCATGGAATTTTATTAGGTAATCCCGTTAGGATTTTGCACAAGACGTATTATTAGAAATATTTTAGGATAAGATCTTAAGGGCATACAGGCCTCAATTAAAAATTTGACAGTCACAGAGAGTTTTGCTTGAGTTGACAATCAACATTTGGCTTGTTTTTTTCGTATGTACGCGATGCAGCTGCATGAGCAGGGGCTGCAAAGTAAGGATGCAGGTCCTTGATGACGTCAAAATGACGTCACAACACGCAACCATATAAACGCCGCCAGTCTCCTATACCATGGCCAGTCTCTGTATTTTGTTACAGTTTGAAAGTTTATACTTCTGTAGCTAGAGTCCTTCGAAGAGAAAGACTTTTAGAGATTGGACAATTTTTTACTCTAAGGGTCTGATGATCTCTGAAGTTCCTGCTATGCATACTCATTTGACTCCATGATAATTCATACCATGGTGTCTGCATATACTGTATACACTATATAATGTGTATGATGTTTTCAAATTGACAGCTTCAAGTGTTTTAGAGGAAAAAATTATTTTTCCAATTTCCAACATTATATATATATATATATATATATATATATATATATATATATATATATATATATATATATATATATATAGTACGTGGCTTATGGAGAGCTATGACTTATAAGATATGTAATTTTACTCACTTTTTACATTTGAAAAAAGAGAAAAGAGTTCTGAATTAACTTTTTGAAATAGAGCCGCATATATCATGGCAATGCAAAAGTTTGTACTTTTTAAATGAAGAGCTTTATTTTTTATATTATAGTTTAAAAAGAATTGCATTAGACTTTCATTCCTCCCCTATACAATAGCTCCTTGTGCTTGTACTGTCCTGTGTTACAATTAAGAGACTCAGCCTACAGTTTTGGACCTCGCCCCATGATGTACTTGATGTTTGGTGTCCCTCACATTGCACTGTCCTGTTTGTCATCAGGAGTTCCGGTGGCATATGATGGCGCTTAAGCCGTGGTAAATCTTATAATAACAAAAAACAACAAAAATAATTTTCAGTTTGTTTATTTTACAAAAAAAAAAAGAACATGTTTAAAACAACTGTTTTAATAACTATATCTAACTCTTGTTATGTAGCATGATTTCATCATTTTAGTCCCTCTTAACAAGCTGCTTGACCCTGTTACACGCTCTGAGAGTGCGGGATGGGATGCTTTCCTTCTCGGGCTGCTGGCTGGGCGGCTTCTTCTTACTCTGAATTTTCACCACCTCCTGTTGTTTTGTTGCTTGCTCCTGCTTTTTGCGATGGGTGGCCTTGAGCTCCAGCTTTAACTTTTCATTCTCAACTTGAATTCCTTCTTTTTCATGTTTTAAATTTTTTATTAGATTATTTTGATTTTCAGTTTCATTATGAAGTTCTTTGCATTTATCTTTCAGTTGCTTGTTCATTCTGATGTGCTTCATAACTTTTGTGATTAATCCTTGATTTTTAAGCCTCAAGCTAGTACATTCCTTTGCATTTTCTATAGCGTCAGACGTTTTTTGAGCCATGTCTTTATTATATGACAGTTGAAGGTCATTTATTTTTTTTATAAACTTTTTATTTACAACTTGCAACTTTTCTATCTTTAATTCTCTCTGAGCCAGTAGCATGCTGATCTCATGATTTTCCTTCGCCATCTTTTTGGCATTGGATGAGAGCAAAGCTTCAACGCACTTCAGTCTCTCTGCTTGAATGTAAAACTTTCGTCGTTGCGACGACTCCGAGACAAGGTCGCCTCGTAGTTTGTGGTAATCTGCTGTTAATGTGCAGAATCTGCTCCGCAGGTCAGCTTGAATTTTCATGACAATTTCATTTTGTTTTTCCAGTACTTGTTTTGTTTCTTGAGAAGTTATCAACTCTTTTCTCAACATTGTAAGCTCTTCATCCAGTTTATTGCAGTTATCTGTCAAGTGGCGTAGTTTTTCATTCTGGGAGCTTTTCTCCATCTCCAGTAATGCTAACTGATTTGTTGCTTCATGGAGTAATGAATTTTCATTAGTTAGCTCATTCATAGACTTTATCAAATTTTTTTTCTCCTCTTCCACAGATAATAATTTTTTTGTACTAGTTTTTATTTTTATTTCTAATTGTTCCAAGTCATTCTCCAATAGCTTACATTTTCCCATTAATTCATTGTTATGTTGGTTAAATTTTTCTGCAAGATTTTTTAATTTTGTGCATTCATTTACTGATACTCCCAATGATTGATGTACATTGTTTAGTGTATCGCAATGCTGCTCTGTTAAGGCAATTTTTTTTTCTTTTTGTGAAAGGTTATTATTTAATACCTTTATGTGATGTTCAAGATTTAATATATTTTGAGCTTGATCTTGATTTTCCTTGTGTAATTTTTCAGATGCTATGTTCAACCTTTTTATTACTTCTTCACATTTATTCAACTTTGCTGTTAACATGTCATGTTCCTGCTGTAAATTTGTGAACTGTACTCTTTTCATATTTAGCTCAATATTTTTTATTCCAAGTTCTTTTTCTGTTACCTTGATATGCTGTATTGCCATTTCCTTTTCATGCATTATCTTATTTTTTGCTGCAATAGCTTCTTTGTACTCACTCAGATGTTTAGAAAGCTGTTTTTGTAGCTCGGACTCAATTTTTTTCTGCGCGTTTACTTGCAATTTATGAGTTGTTATAGTTTCCTCGAGTTTTTCTTGCAAACTGTCACTCTGAGACTTCAGGTTGTCTCTTTCCTCCAGCTTGTGACGTGCCTCGTTGGCTTCTTTTTGCAGTACAATGTTTTCACCACTAAGTCTACTCATTTCTGCAGCACTTGCATCAGCTAAAATTTTCAGGTCATCAAATAATTTTACAAACGTTGATATTTCTTGTATTTTCTCATCTCTGTCTTGAGTAACCTTTTCTAATTTTCTTTTTAAATCATCACACTTCTTTCTATTGACACTTTCGTCATGTTCCATTAAATTCAATATTTTTAATTTCTCTGTTTCAAGAATGATTATTTTTTGTTCAAATAATGAAATCTCTTTTTTTAGAGTTTCAGTATGTTCAGCCTTCTGTGAGAACTGTTGTGACATTATATTTTGTAGTTCTTCTTTTGCTTCGGAAAGTTTTTCCTGCAGGCTTTCTTTGCATTGCTTCAATTCGTTCTCCTTGATTTCCATGTCAGTTTTGTTTTTAGCATCTAGTTCATGATAATTTGAAGCAAGCTTTGACAACATTTGTTTCAGTACATGGTTTTTGTAATTAACTTTTTCTGTCATATTTTTTTCTTCATTTATTTCTGCTTCTTTTTTTTGTAACTGCCTAGTTAGGTTTTCCATTGCACCAATATATTTTGATTCATTTGCATCTAACTTGCACGTTGGTAGAATTATTTTCTTTGATATTTCTTTGTTTAAAAAATTAATACTGTTTCCTTCTATTGCTTTTAAATCTTTGAATAATTTGTTTTTAATTTTTATTAATTTGTTGACATGGTTTAGATTTTTTTTGCATTTCTTCAGATTTTTTGTTGCTTTAATTAAATACACTAGTTTCTCAATTTCTAGTCTAATTTTTATGCAAATCATAATTTTTCGTTCTTCCTCTTGCTCTTGCATTTTTTGTTGATCATCCTCGTTGATGCACCTTAATGTTGAACAAAGTTCTGCACCTTCGTAGTTATCCGCGGGACACTGAAACATATTTATACTTTCCATGGATAGCTAGTCGATGTAAAAATCTCCTCAGCCAGTCAAGGCAAAGGAGATTTTCTTTACAGCAAATTGTGAAATATTAAGAAAAGGAAAAAGTTTGTCGGCCAACAAAGGCGAACAACACTTTCAAAAATCTCCTCAGCCAGTCAAGGCAAAGGAGATTTTTTTTACAACGAATTGGGAAATATCAAGAAAAGTAAAAAGCTTGTTGCGCATGGCCAGCAAAGGCGAACAACACTTTTCACTTATAAAATTTAAACTTTAAAAGTCAAATTTTTAGGTAGTTAATCAATTTGTAGTTGAACGATTTTTGTTGCGACTGATCCACTCGACTACAACAGGAGAATTAAAAGCTCTGAGATCTATAATAGGCGCAACAATTAAAAGTTTGTTTGATTTTTCAAAACTAAAACCTATAAATGCGCAACAATTAAAGTTTGTTGATTTTTTAAAATTGAAATTAAGAATGAACAATAAATAAACCAATTGTTATCGCGCGTATAATTAGTATTATATAAAAGCAAGCACAAATGTCAATATATATCTTGTATGTATCTCCTTCTATTTAAATAATTTTATAAATGAAAATATAATTAATGATTAGAAAATAAACGTGCGTGCCATATTAATATATATTACATGGAAACGCGCGCGGCATCAGCGATATATTAATTCTCACGGCGAGTGGTGATAATTTTTTGTTTCATGTTTAATATATATGTAGACGTCTCAGTAAAAATTACGTTGATAATATGAGTGCTGTATTTGAATAGCTAGCTTGACCTATATATAGGCCGGGTGAGTAAAATACGTAGTGTACGTTGTTCAAATTAATTCACATTTTTTTGCGGAGAGTCGGTGGTCGGTGAACATTATATATACTGTTTGAATTTCCCATGCAATCACAAGGTTGGCTTTATTTTTCATATGTATAAGTTATAGACGTACTGTATGTTTAAATTTGGAGCGGGTGGGGGGGACAGCTAGGGGGCAATTAAGATTACTCTACACTCTACACGCTCTACATAAGGTTTGACGCTCTGCCATCTTGGCGCAGCTTTTGTTAGGGCCTGTGTGTGACGTCACGACCAATCACTGACTGCATGCCACGAAATAGGCTCGAGAGTGACTTTTCTCTCTGATTGGTCCTGCGCAAACTGGACGAAAATATGAACCTATTAAGCGTCCAACCTTAGGAAAGTAGATAGTAGAGTTAAGGATTTTAAACCTAAACTACGAGCTTTTTCTAGAAGTCGCGAAACCAGTAACGCCCTCTCTGATTGGCCGTGACGTCACTGAGCCAAACCCCCTCCACTTACTTAGCCTGGCTCTGCCAGGGTTAAAAGTTGCGACTTCTGTTTTGCGCCTAAACAGAAGTCGCAACTCCAAAGTCGCAACTTTTAACCCTGGCAGAGCCAGGCTAAGGGGTTTGGCTCAGTGACGTCACGGCCAATCAGAAAGGGCGTGACGTCACTGAGCCAAACCAACGTTCCTTTATACGTTCCTTTTTTTGTTCCTTTCGCGGTACAATGGGGCCTGAGAATTTAACGAAATTGACGCACGAAATGCGTGCGTGTCTTAACCTGTATAAAGAAACCTTGAGCCAAACCCCCTATCCACTTACTTAGCCTGGCTCTGCCAGGGTTAAAAGTTGCGACTTTGGAGTTGCATGCGACTTCTGTTTAGGCGCAAAACAGAAAGCTCGTAGTTTCAGCCTTATATGTACTTACAAAACCCTTATGTAATAACATATTATATAATATAGTGCTAGACTGCAATGTGACTCAAGTTGTTTGTAAAAATTAGCTTTCTTTGTGGGGATAGAGTTGTTTGAATTTTTAGGTGTTAGAGGGGGTTTGAGAATTAGTCAACTTAAATTCTTTCTTGTTGGTTATTGCATATGCAGCTGTGGTGAGTGATGTACGTTCGCTCGCTCGGGGGTGGAGAGGGCCTGTGACCGCATCTCGATCGCTGCTCCTCCAGGAGATGAGGGAGAAGAGCAACCCCTCCCACTTCCTCTCTGTGCCGGTGAACACTCCGCGGCCTCCGCGCGGAGATCATCTCTGCCTTCTCAAGTTTCAAGGTGACCTCAAATGGACACTATTCTAATTAGACAGGAATGAGGCATTGTCATACTGGGGGGTTTTGAGTCCCTCACCGCAAATTTGGTCATGCAAGGTAAATAGTAAAATATGTAGAAAACAGTGCATGCATATATGCAATGAAATGAAATAATCTTTATTTAGCTTTCGCTATTCAGTACAAATATAGTTTATATATTGTTTTAATTAAACAATATAAAACAAGTGGTTCATAAAATTTATGATAGTTCATAGAATTTTATGCCTATATACAGTACAATATTTATTAGGATACAAAAACCATCTTAATAATTATACATTTTATAGTTACCAATTATAAATGCATATGCATATTAATGCATGCATGGTACCATGTAATGACCTAGCTTTCTAATTGTATTTCCCTCTCCATCCAATAACAAAAATGCACTAAAATTATCCTCGTCTGATTTGTTTGTTTTTTTCCTTGCTGTATATAAATGTGGACTCTTTTCAACAAATTAGTAATCAATAAATATGGAACTGAACCTCAATTATAGCTATTATTTTGGATCAAAAATATATGCAACCAATATAATTATATTAAGTTTTAATATTGTTATTTGGCGTCCATTCATATTCTTTTTTACAGCGCCAACTGCTTGCCCTGGGGGTGGACTTGAAGCTGTTCCAGAATCCTGCATGCCTCCATCTCACGCTGGCCACCTTCACCGTTCTTGACCAATCAGAGCTGGTCAAGGTCAGCAATGCCGTGCAAGAATTTGTCGACCAGGAGGTCAAGTGAGTTCATTATAGTAAAAATTCATTAACCTCGATATCATGATTAAATGTGTGTATAAAAATATCTGCAGGTAGCCAACTTCCAATTTTGTGTCTATATATAAAATATTAAAATTTAATGTTGTATGTATCTTATATCTGAACACACTGTACTGAAAGTTTAATTTATTGTGACACACTTATCTCATCTGTATAGCTAGTGGCCATAAATTCAGTTTTAAATTTAAAATTTTGTGACAAACTTATAAAATCATCTGCATTATTAATACTGTATTAAAAAAAAAAAAAAAAAAAAAAACTATTATTGCATGGTTGTAAAGGTAAAATGTAAGCCTATAAATTAAGTAAATAAACTAGATTTAATTCACTGCATATATGGGAGCCAAAATTCAACTGTTTTTAAGAAGTTTCTCAATGAGAGGAGGAGACGGGGGGTGGGGGAGATTGGACCTGATCCAGAGTGCTGGAAATCGTACTTTGAAAACCTTAAAATCTGGGCCTTATAAAAATAGCTACTATAATAAATACTGTATATTCTGGTACACATGTCCTGTGGCTTGCTCGAATCCAGGACGCTGACCAAAGGCAAGCCCCTCATATGTTCCGTGTGCGAGGGTTGAAGATCATGTGTGACGACCCCTCGTGTGTGGACATTCTTTACGGCTGCGTGGAGGAGGATAAATGCGGAACTCTGCTGCAGCGCATCGCAGACAAGGCCAACAAAGTGCTCGAGAAGACAGGTGTGTATGTTGATGTGGACGTTGATTATTAATTGCTATTAGTTATTTTGTAATCAGAAACAAAAATTGTGTGTATTTTAATGTATTCATAATTATGATAATTCTAGATATCCTTTAGAATGATTTTTCTTTACACTCCAAAAGTTGCAACTTTATAAATTAATTGCTAGATATATGAGCTCTTAATTAATACTAAATATTATGCTTATGAATATTACATAAATTTAAATTCATTATCTGCAATTTTAAAGTTATTATGGTGTCAGTTAACACTTGTTAGTATATACTTAAAGTCTATTCATCCAGGAAATTAATTAGGTTTACCTTTTATTAAATATTGATCGAGTTTTTCCTATCCACGTACACGCAACGCTAATTATTTAATTTTTACTTTACCGCAATCTCCTTTACTCAGAATTAATTGAGTATTAAAATACTAAAATAAAATTAAAAATTTAAATAGTTTTAACTGACAACTTGTATATAAATTAAGATATTTTACTGTACATAGTGTAAATATTATGGCTGCATGTAAATTCACAATTTTCTATAAGTAATGGTAATAAAATTTGAACAGAAAATCACATTTGTATAAACTAGCAAGTTATAATAATTATTTTAACACATTGTGGGGGAAAAGAGAATTTTTAAGAAATATTATTTGTATCTAGAATGCTCTTCCATTTTTTTTTTTTTTTTTTTTTTTTTACTTGATAATATTGTAATAGAATCTTATTATTATTATTATTATTATTATTATAACAAATATGGGTAATATTATTAAATACATATACATAAGACTGCCAGCTTCTAAACTGTCTCTTTGATTTTCTGACAGTCTACCTTTCAGGTGTATTCTGACAATTAGTATAATTATATTTAATTAGTTAATTAATTGATTATTGATATAGTAATTAAATAATTTAATAGAGACTATTAAAATTGAATAAATTGTTGTAAAATGATTTAAAATTTATTAACAAGTTTATATTTGTGTAAAGTGTACATAATTTTATCTTTACAAATAAGAAATTATTGAAAAAGTAAAAAAAAAAAAAAATGTCAGCCAGTAATGCCATGGGAGTTATCATCAACCTCAAAATTTACTATTGCAGAAAGGTATAGATTGTGCAAACCTATGCTACTCTGATTTTTTTCAGGTTTTTTAGAACCTGAGAACTTTTTTTAGTATTTTTAAAAAAATATTAAAAGTTACACAGAGAAATTGACGCCTAGCTAGACGCTTCTCTTAATAAGAGGATAGGACCTAAAAGGGGCTTGGGTTCAAACCAGATCTCATCAAAACTTTTTAGCAATACTTCCCGGGCACTAAAAAGTCTGAAAAAATAATAAAATTGCCCCGTCTATCTATTTTTGCAATAATAATTTTGAGGTCGATGTCAATTCTCTATTGTCACATCTGCAGGTGTTGACGGTTGTTGATGTTTCACAGAGGATTCCTAAGCTGGAGTGTGCACAGCGAGAGTCAGTCAGGGGTGAAGCTGCACGCCACCTTGCTGAGCTCACGGTTCAAGCGTGCCCGCCTGCAACGTGAGAGGGAGCGTGAAGGTCTAGGGAAAGATTGAAAAGAGGACTGCACCTTCGACGCCACCAGAATTCTTGAGGTAAATAAGTGACAGCTTGTGAGGATTTTTCAAATGTTGATATATTTATATATCGTAGCTAACTATGCAAACAAATATTCAAAATTTTCACTAGAAAATGAGATAGTCAGCTTCAAACCCAACTATTTGACTATTTAAATAATTCCTTATCATAATACACCTGAAAGGTAGAGAAAGTCAAAGAGACAGTTTAGAAGCTGATGGCAGTCTCATGTATATTTCTCATCTAATATTATATATTACCCATATTTGTTATAATTATAATAATAATAACAATTTTTTTAAATATTTTTATGCATAATATATATTTTAATATACACTGGATATGGAATGTAAAAAACAATAATTTATCTTACTTATATGTTAATTTAAAAAGCTTTTATTGTCATTTTCCTAAAATTCTAATTTTTTTTTTTTTTTTTTTTTTAATTATAGCTATGTGTATTTATTATTTCTGCCAAGCTTGGGAAAATTTTGATCATTTTCAATACTTTTAATTAAGCGATAATATATAGTTTTCTTATAATTATGGTAATAACGTTATTTTTTTGTTCAACTACAATAAATCTATAATTAAACCACAACAGGGCAGTAAATTGCAGTATATTTATAGTGTATATTATATTTTCTTTTCAGTTCTTCAAAGACTTTGACTTTGGTTGTGCGAGTGTCGATCGTCTGTTGATATCGGTGTGTGGTTCCGAGGACAAGAATGGTTCCCACATTTCTGCCAGTTATCACCGCTTTGCATCAAGCCAACTGAGAAGCAAAAGGAACTGCCAAAGCACAACATCCTGCCACTCCCACCAGGCTTCAAAGAAGTCCAGTTCAAAACAGAACCAAGCTAGCTCGCCAAATTTCAGATGAAATAATGGGTTGCGATGGAGGAACTATTCCAAGGCGAGATGAACTTGTTAGAGTTAAGAAGAAGCCTGAACAGGTTAGTTTTTTACCTGAAAAATTACATTTTAGCTCAGTCTTGAGCTTGTTGAATCCACTTGATCCATTAATAATAATAATAATAATAATAATAATAAAACTAACGCGGCAAATGTGGCTACGCCACAGTGGCTCACGAAGGGTTTGCCTGTCTCAAAACCCTCTTAAACAACTCATAATTCTCCGCTTCAACAACTTCTGCCTTCAGCAAATTCCACTCTCTCATTGTGGGCCTAGAGATCTAAAGTAAAGATTGGTTTATACTGCGGCAATTGTGGTTACACCACTATGGCTCACAGTTTGGGGTCCTGTGTGTGATCAAAATTTTGGCAGTTAGATTACAGATACACGTTATTTCATGTTTTCATGCACACCTAAGAACATGATATCCCTTACGGTTATTAAGACACCATTATTATTACTGTACAGTATGCATACTTTGGTAATCTACAAATATACCTCCACAGCACTATTATTACACACTCCACTTTCTTCAGAACCATATTATCAGTGCTTCATAGGCACTTTAGTATTCTGCTTAATATGCATATAACAATACTGTACTTTTTAGTTACAAACAAGTTTATAAG
Source organism: Siphlonurus alternatus (assembly GCA_949825025.1). NCBI lineage: Eukaryota > Metazoa > Arthropoda > Insecta > Ephemeroptera > Siphlonuridae > Siphlonurus > Siphlonurus alternatus. Next base: position 9,669,091 of record OX463778.1, read on the forward strand.
TTTTATTTTAACATTGAATTCCTATAAGATAAAATGAGTTTGGTGCTGAAACCCCTAAAAAGAGTTACTAGAGCATGCTAGAACTCTAAACAAGGTAAAGGGAACTCTAAACTGGAGATTCTGGGCACAATTAAAATGCTCAGATTTATCACTAAACGCAGTTTGTATCATTATTTAGGCTGATGCTAACCGTGGTCAGTCAGAAGGCTGGATATCTTTCTTTGTGAACCACCAACTCGCATCTCACAAAGTTTTAATCTGCACATCGTCTTCTTTTGTGGACCTGCAGCTCCAGCATATGGTCTCTCGTCCGGAATAATGAGCTATCTGCTTACTATGATTCAGTTGCAGTAATGAGCTATCTGCTATTTCAGGTGAGTGCAATTATGAGCTGTAAATCAGTATAAAATAAAGCTCATAATTGCCTCAACTGAAATAGCAGATAGCTCATTATTGCAACGAGATCATGGTAGGAAGTTAGCTCATTATTCCGGATGAGGGACGATATCAGACAGGGGTAACTGAGAGCTGTCCTGAGTGTACTTGGACATAAAGTAGAACAAGTACATCTCGGAACAGCATGAAGAAAACTGCCTTGCTTGCTAGAGATGTAACTCTATAAAACAGAGGGATGCAGAGATTTGAAATTTCAGGAGAGATAAGAAGAGCACTCAGTCTATTAATACAGTATCAAAAGAGTTTTGGTTCTCCACGCCTCCATAAGCTTTCTGGTTATGTCTCTAAATAAAACAGGAGTAAAATCTGTGGTGTACACACCATGTTGTGAAGACAAACCGTTGCCTCAGAATACAAATCACATAACTACAAAATATTTGATGCAATTCTAAACCTTTTCACACTAGAACATAAGGGTCAAAGTTCTGTCAATTTATTTATTTTTAGTTACATGATTTGCATTCTGAGGTGACAAAACCTAATATGCATCTAATCAAACGTTTATTCCAGGATGTCCGTGAGCTGGTGCTGACTCCGAACCCGTCATATGCCCGTGAGAGAACTGGTGACATGGGGGAGTCCGGACGGTACGTGGACCACCGCACCGCCCCCTACTCCTGCCCTGTGATTGGCCTGGAGCTAAGCGGAAAGTTCCGCTTTGCCTTCCCCTGGAGCCGCGGCTGTGTAGTCTCTGAGAAGGCACTCAAGGCGGTGCCTTCAAAGCTCTGCCACAAGGTGAATAACAGAAGATGGCTGCATTTAATAGAGACTTCAGGTCAGCTGATTTTTAGTTGTTCCCAGTGTTCCCACCTACCTATTTTTCAATAAGGAGCAACTTGCTGTTCTTTCTGGATATATTTTTGCTTTGCTTCTAAACTAAATTTCTAAATGTTATTAATCTAAACATTCTAAACATAAATTATTTTGAAAAATAAATACACTTTACCATAAATTGAAATTATTATTTTATTTATTAAGGGTAAGGTAACGCCGCCAATGTTAAAAAAAATCCCTCACACAAAAATTCTGAAAAAAAAAAAAAATTAAAATGTTCTCCTCTACACCCCCTATCAGTAGCTAAAATATCAGGTACACAAATTCAATCTATTTTTTGAGTTATGAATTTTTAAAGTTGACTACTTTAACATGGAGAAATGGAACTCCCATGTTAAATTAGTCAACTTTAAAAATCATAACTCAAAAACTAGATCGAATATGTATACCTGATATTTTAGCTACTGATAGGGGGTGTAGAGGAGAACATTTTAAAATTTTTTCAGAATTTTTGTGTGAGGGACTTTTTTAAACATTGGTGGCGTTACCTTACCCTTAAGAAATTTCCCATGCTTTTCATCAAGCTATAGAGTAATGATATTATGCATTTTAGACACTGTAAAGCTTAGCATGCATAATAAACTATTAATTAACGTTGCTTATAGTTATATTAAATATGATTGTAATGTTTCCTTAATTCACGTTGTGTTACTGGTTCATTATTAATAAAATTATTTATTGATATGACTAAACTAAATACATGTTAAATGATTTTTTTTTCATATACTTTAATAAATAATGACTTTCAATATATTATGAAACAAAAATTTAGTTCAAAATACACAGACCACGGTATATAAATATTACATGGTGTAGATTCTATAGATACTTCTTTGCCAAATTCCTGTTTCTTGCCCACATTGCCAAAAGTATTGTTGGGTAATCAACACTTTTTTTTGTGTGTGTTTGCATTCTTCCAACACCAAGGCCTGCGCACTGCGAAGTGCGGGAAGAAAAATAGTAGTCCGTACCCCATTTGCTACATCATTGTAAAATTTAAATTAAATCCAATTGAAGTAGATTTTTGCACTCTATAGGCATAATTTCTAAACCTCTTATCTTGCCGTGTAAAAGTTTCAAAATTTTAGAACCAATTAATTCCTTCTTCCATGAAAAATTTGGGGTCAAAGTTGCATATAACTCAAAGGAATATTGGAATCTAGGACTACTACTATTTTAAAAACATTTGATATTATAGTGTGCAGGCCTTGCATGACAGCATTTTCAATTTGGTTTAGTATATATATAGTCACAATGTATCAACTGATATTTAATGTGAATAAATAAATAAATTGAGTGGTATAGAGGAAGTCCGGGAATAAGTAATAATATAAACACTATACATTCTTTTATAAGGAACAACTTTGAGTGAGTGCAATAACACTGTAAAAATGTCAACATGCAAATTTGTATCAGTGTTTAGTGCACAGGTTGCATCAACAATTTTTAATTGGTAAATACTGTATGCATACTTGCCATGGAATTTTATTAGGTAATCCCGTTAGGATTTTGCACAAGACGTATTATTAGAAATATTTTAGGATAAGATCTTAAGGGCATACAGGCCTCAATTAAAAATTTGACAGTCACAGAGAGTTTTGCTTGAGTTGACAATCAACATTTGGCTTGTTTTTTTCGTATGTACGCGATGCAGCTGCATGAGCAGGGGCTGCAAAGTAAGGATGCAGGTCCTTGATGACGTCAAAATGACGTCACAACACGCAACCATATAAACGCCGCCAGTCTCCTATACCATGGCCAGTCTCTGTATTTTGTTACAGTTTGAAAGTTTATACTTCTGTAGCTAGAGTCCTTCGAAGAGAAAGACTTTTAGAGATTGGACAATTTTTTACTCTAAGGGTCTGATGATCTCTGAAGTTCCTGCTATGCATACTCATTTGACTCCATGATAATTCATACCATGGTGTCTGCATATACTGTATACACTATATAATGTGTATGATGTTTTCAAATTGACAGCTTCAAGTGTTTTAGAGGAAAAAATTATTTTTCCAATTTCCAACATTATATATATATATATATATATATATATATATATATATATATATATATATATATATATATATATATATATAGTACGTGGCTTATGGAGAGCTATGACTTATAAGATATGTAATTTTACTCACTTTTTACATTTGAAAAAAGAGAAAAGAGTTCTGAATTAACTTTTTGAAATAGAGCCGCATATATCATGGCAATGCAAAAGTTTGTACTTTTTAAATGAAGAGCTTTATTTTTTATATTATAGTTTAAAAAGAATTGCATTAGACTTTCATTCCTCCCCTATACAATAGCTCCTTGTGCTTGTACTGTCCTGTGTTACAATTAAGAGACTCAGCCTACAGTTTTGGACCTCGCCCCATGATGTACTTGATGTTTGGTGTCCCTCACATTGCACTGTCCTGTTTGTCATCAGGAGTTCCGGTGGCATATGATGGCGCTTAAGCCGTGGTAAATCTTATAATAACAAAAAACAACAAAAATAATTTTCAGTTTGTTTATTTTACAAAAAAAAAAAAGAACATGTTTAAAACAACTGTTTTAATAACTATATCTAACTCTTGTAATGTAGCATGATTTCATCATTTTAGTCCCTCTTAACAAGCTGCTTGACCCTGTTACACGCTCTGAGAGTGCGGGATGGGATGCTTTCCTTCTCGGGCTGCTGGCTGGGCGGCTTCTTCTTACTCTGAATTTTCACCACCTCCTGTTGTTTTGTTGCTTGCTCCTGCTTTTTGCGATGGGTGGCCTTGAGCTCCAGCTTTAACTTTTCATTCTCAACTTGAATTCCTTCTTTTTCATGTTTTAAATTTTTTATTAGATTATTTTGATTTTCAGTTTCATTATGAAGTTCTTTGCATTTATCTTTCAGTTGCTTGTTCATTCTGATGTGCTTCATAACTTTTGTGATTAATCCTTGATTTTTAAGCCTCAAGCTAGTACATTCCTTTGCATTTTCTATAGCGTCAGACGTTTTTTGAGCCATGTCTTTATTATATGACAGTTGAAGGTCATTTATTTTTTTTATAAACTTTTTATTTACAACTTGCAACTTTTCTATCTTTAATTCTCTCTGAGCCAGTAGCATGCTGATCTCATGATTTTCCTTCGCCATCTTTTTGGCATTGGATGAGAGCAAAGCTTCAACGCACTTCAGTCTCTCTGCTTGAATGTAAAACTTTCGTCGTTGCGACGACTCCGAGACAAGGTCGCCTCGTAGTTTGTGGTAATCTGCTGTTAATGTGCAGAATCTGCTCCGCAGGTCAGCTTGAATTTTCATGACAATTTCATTTTGTTTTTCCAGTACTTGTTTTGTTTCTTGAGAAGTTATCAACTCTTTTCTCAACATTGTAAGCTCTTCATCCAGTTTATTTTGCAGTTATCTGTCAAGTGGCGTAGTTTTTCATTCTGGGAGCTTTTCTCCATCTCCAGTAATGCTAACTGATTTGTTGCTTCATGGAGTAATGAATTTTCATTAGTTAGCTCATTCATAGACTTTATCAAATTTGTTTTCTCCTCTTCCACAGATAATAATTTTTTTGTACTAGTTTTTATTTTTATTTCTAATTGTTCCAAGTCATTCTCCAATAGCTTACATTTTCCCATTAATTCATTGTTATGTTGGTTAAATTTTTCTGCAAGATTTTTTAATTTTGTGCATTCATTTACTGATACTCCCAATGATTGATGTACATTGTTTAGTGTATCGCAATGCTGCTCTGTTAAGGCAATTTTTTTTTCTTTTTGTGAAAGGTTATTATTTAATACCTTTATGTGATGTTCAAGATTTAATATATTTTGAGCTTGATCTTGATTTTCCTTGTGTAATTTTTCAGATGCTATGTTCAACCTTTTTATTACTTCTTCACATTTATTCAACTTTGCTGTTAACATGTCATGTTCCTGCTGTAAATTTGTGAACTGTACTCTTTTCATATTTAGCTCAATATTTTTTATTCCAAGTTCTTTTTCTGTTACCTTGATATGCTGTATTGCTATTTCCTTTTCATGCATTATCTTATTTTTTGCTGCAATAGCTTCTTTGTACTCACTCAGATGTTTAGAAAGCTGTTTTTGTAGCTCGGACTCAATTTTTTTCTGCGCGTTTACTTGCAATTTATGAGTTGTTATAGTTTCCTCGAGTTTTTCTTGCAAACTGTCACTCTGAGACTTCAGGTTGTCTCTTTCCTCCAGCTTGTGACGTGCCTCGTTGGCTTCTTTTTGCAGTACAATGTTTTCACCACTAAGTCTACTCTTTTCTGCAGCACTTGCATCAGCTAAAATTTTCAGGTCATCAAATAATTTTACAAACGTTGATATTTCTTGTATTTTCTCATCTCTGTCTTGAGTAACCTTTTCTAATTTTCTTTTTAAATCATCACACTTCTTTCTATTGACACTTTCGTCATGTTCCATTAAATTCAATATTTTTAATTTCTCTGTTTCAAGAATGATTATTTTTTGTTCAAATAATGAAATCTCTTTTTTTAGAGTTTCAGTATGTTCAGCCTTCTGTGAGAACTGTTGTGACATTATATTTTGTAGTTCTTCTTTTGCTTCGGAAAGTTTTTCCTGCAGGCTTTCTTTGCATTGCTTCAATTCGTTCTCCTTGATTTCCATGTCAGTTTTGTTTTTAGCATCTAGTTCATGATAATTTGAAGCAAGCTTTGACAACATTTGTTTCAGTACATGGTTTTTGTAATTAACTTTTTCTGTCATATTTTTTTCTTCATTTATTTCTGCTTCTTTTTTTTGTAACTGCCTAGTTAGGTTTTCCATTGCACCAATATATTTTGATTCATTTGCATCTAACTTGCACGTTGGTAGAATTATTTTCTTTGATATTTCTTTGTTTAAAAAATTAATACTGTTTCCTTCTATTGCTTTTAAATCTTTGAATAATTTGTTTTTAATTTTTATTAATTTGTTGACATGGTTTAGATTTTTTTTGCATTTCTTCAGATTTTTTGTTGCTTTAATTAAATACACTAGTTTCTCAATTTCTAGTCTAATTTTTATGCAAATCATAATTTTTCGTTCTTCCTCTTGCTCTTGCATTTTTTGTTGATCATCCTCGTTGATGCACCTTAATGTTGAACAAAGTTCTGCACCTTCGTAGTTATCCGCGGGACACTGAAACATATTTATACTTTCCATGGATAGCTAGTCGATGTAAAAATCTCCTCAGCCAGTCAAGGCAAAGGAGATTTTCTTTACAGCAAATTGTGAAATATTAAGAAAAGGAAAAAGTTTGTCGGCCAACAAAGGCGAACAACACTTTCAAAAATCTCCTCAGCCAGTCAAGGCAAAGGAGATTTTTTTTACAACGAATTGGGAAATATCAAGAAAAGTAAAAAGCTTGTTGGCCAGCAAAGGCGAACAACACTTTTCACTTATAAAATTTAAACTTTAAAAGTCAAATTTTTAGGTAGTTAATCAATTTGTAGTTGAACGATTTTAGTTGCGACTGATCCACTCGACTACAACAGGAGAATTAAAAGCTCTGAGATCTATAATAGGCGCAACAATTAAAAGTTTGTTTGATTTTTCAAAACTAAAACCTATAAATGCGCAACAATTAAAGTTTGTTGATTTTTTAAAATTGAAATTAAGAATGAACAATAAATAAACCAATTGTTATCGCGCGTATAATTAGTATTATATAAAAGCAAGCACAAATGTCAATATATATCTTGTATGTATCTCCTTCTATTTAAATAATTTTATAAATGAAAATATAATTAATGATTAGAAAATAAACGTGCGTGCCATATTAATATATATTACATGGAAACGCGCGCGGCATCAGCGATATATTAATTCTCACGGCGAGTGGTGATAATTTTTTGTTTCATGTTTAATATATATGTAGACGTCTCAGTAAAAATTACGTTGATAATATGAGTGCTGTATTTGAATAGCTAGCTTGACCTATATATAGGCCGGGTGAGTAAAATACGTAGTGTACGTTGTTCAAATTAATTCACATTTTTTTGCGGAGAGTCGGTGGTCGGTGAACATTATATATACTGTTTGAATTTCCCATGCAATCACAAGGTTGGCTTTATTTTTCATATGTATAAGTTATAGACGTACTGTATAAAATTTGGAGCGGGTGGGGGGGACAGCTAGGGGGCAATTAAGATTACTCTACACTCTACACGCTCTACATAAGGTTTGACGCTCTGCCATCTTGGCGCAGCTTTTGTTAGGGCCTGTGTGTGACGTCACGACCAATCACTGACTGCATGCCACGAAATAGGCTCGAGAGTGACTTTTCTCTCTGATTGGTCCTGCGCAAACTGGACGAAAATATGAACCTATTAAGCGTCCAACCTTAGGAAAGTAGATAGTAGAGTTAAGGATTTTAAACCTAAACTACGAGCTTTTTCTAGAAGTCGCGAAACCAGTAACGCCCTCTCTGATTGGCCGTGACGTCACTGAGCCAAACCCCCTCCACTTACTTAGCCTGGCTCTGCCAGGGTTAAAAGTTGCGACTTCTGTTTTGCGCCTAAACAGAAGTCGCAACTCCAAAGTCGCAACTTTTAACCCTGGCAGAGCCAGGCTAAGGGGTTTGGCTCAGTGACGTCACGGCCAATCAGAAAGGGCGTGACGTCACTGAGCCAAACCAACGTTCCTTTATACGTTCCTTTTTTTTTGTTCCTTTCGCGGTACAATGGGGGGATCGTCCAAAATGGCTGAGTGCTTGCAACACTGTCGTCCGACGCTCCGCTCAAATTGTCTGTCCTCATCCTGGTAACTATCCCCATCCTATCTATTTATTAATCATCTTGATCTCTATCCTTTTCCTCAGCCAATTTGATTCATAATTATCACTTTTCGCCTCACCGCACCCCCATAATCACTACTCTTGATCCTGCTCACGGTTGGGCTACAGGTCCCAACACGTTGAGAATTTCAAACTACCTGTGACATCCTTCATGTTGGCGCCACATCATCAACCAACATTATCCCACCCCACACCACATAGTCAACGGCCAACAAATTCATCCAATTCCCAGCGTGGTCTTGGTTGTTCCACGGTAAAACGTGGTCGGCGGCAAGAAGTGGCACGCTGTCCCGCTTCCCATTATCACCTTGCGTCCCTCGTCCCATAATCACCCTATCCATTGTTCATCCATTTTCAACCCTTTTACCTTTTTTAAATTCTTAACCACATGAACAATTTACATAAGTATTACCACAACATAGTCCAAACTTACTTAGTACCTGGGTGTATAGCTGTTTAACAACGGCTTATTCTCAAAAAAGAAACAAGAAGAAGAAGAAGCGGTACAATGGGGCCTGAGAATTTAACGAAATTGACGCACGAAATGCGTGCGTGTCTTAACCTGTATAAAGAAACCTTGAGCCAAACCCCCTATCCACTTACTTAGCCTGGCTCTGCCAGGGTTAAAAGTTGCGACTTTGGAGTTGCATGCGACTTCTGTTTAGGCGCAAAACAGAAAGCTCGTAGTTTCAGCCTTATATGTACTTACAAAACCCTTATGTAATAACATATTATATAATATAGTGCTAGACTGCAATGTGACTCAAGTTGTTTGTAAAAATTAGCTTTCTTTGTGGGGATAGAGTTGTTTGAATTTTTAGGTGTTAGAGGGGGTTTGAGAATTAGTCAACTTAAATTCTTTCTTGTTGGTTATTGCATATGCAGCTGTGGTGAGTGATGTACGTTCGCTCGCTCGGGGGTGGAGAGGGCCTGTGACCGCATCTCGATCGCTGCTCCTCCAGGAGATGAGGGAGAAGAGCAACCCCTCCCACTTCCTCTCTGTGCCGGTGAACACTCCGCGGCCTCCGCGCGGAGATCATCTCTGCCTTCTCAAGTTTCAAGGTGACCTCAAATGGACACTATTCTAATTAGACAGGAATGAGGCATTGTCATACTGGGGGGTTTTGAGTCCCTCACCGCAAATTTGGTCATGCAAGGTAAATAGTAAAATATGTAGAAAACAGTGCATGCATATATGCAATGAAATGAAATAATCTTTATTTAGCTTTCGCTATTCAGTACAAATATAGTTTATATATTGTTTTAATTAAACAATATAAAACAAGTGGTTCATAAAATTTATGATAGTTCATAGAATTTTATGCCTATATACAGTACAATATTTATTAGGATACAAAAACCATCTTAATAATTATACATTTTATAGTTACCAATTATAAATGCATATGCATATTAATGCATGCATGGTACCATGTAATGACCTAGCTTTCTAATTGTATTTCCCTCTCCATCCAATAACAAAAATGCACTAAAATTATCCTCGTCTGATTTGTTTGTTTTTTTCCTTGCTGTATATAAATGTGGACTCTTTTCAACAAATTAGTAATCAATAAATATGGAACTGAACCTCAATTATAGCTATTATTTTGGATCAAAAATATATGCAACCAATATAATTATATTAAGTTTTAATATTGTTATTTGGCGTCCATTCATATTCTTTTTTACAGCGCCAACTGCTTGCCCTGGGGGTGGACTTGAAGCTGTTCCAGAATCCTGCATGCCTCCATCTCACGCTGGCCACCTTCACCGTTCTTGACCAATCAGAGCTGGTCAAGGTCAGCAATGCCGTGCAAGAATTTGTCGACCAGGAGGTCAAGTGAGTTCATTATAGTAAAAATTCATTAACCTCGATATCATGATTAAATGTGTGTATAAAAATATCTGCAGGTAGCCAACTTCCAATTTTGTGTCTATATATAAAATATTAAAATTTAATGTTGTATGTATCTTATATCTGAACACACTGTACTGAAAGTTTAATTTATTGTGACACACTTATCTCATCTGTATAGCTAGTGGCCATAAATTCAGTTTTAAATTTAAAATTTTGTGACAAACTTATAAAATCATCTGCATTATTAATACTGTATTAAAAAAAAAAAAAAAAAAAAAAACTATTATTGCATGGTTGTAAAGGTAAAATGTAAGCCTATAAATTAAGTAAATAAACTAGATTTAATTCACTGCATATATGGGAGCCAAAATTCAACTGTTTTTAAGAAGTTTCTCAATGAGAGGAGGAGACGGGGGGTGGGGGAGATTGGACCTGATCCAGAGTGCTGGAAATCGTACTTTGAAAACCTTAAAATCTGGGCCTTATAAAAATAGCTACTATAATAAATACTGTATATTCTGGTACACATGTCCTGTGGCTTGCTCGAATCCAGGACGCTGACCAAAGGCAAGCCCCTCATATGTTCCGTGTGCGAGGGTTGAAGATCATGTGTGACGACCCCTCGTGTGTGGACATTCTTTACGGCTGCGTGGAGGAGGATAAATGCGGAACTCTGCTGCAGCGCATCGCAGACAAGGCCAACAAAGTGCTCGAGAAGACAGGTGTGTATGTTGATGTGGACGTTGATTATTAATTGCTATTAGTTATTTTGTAATCAGAAACAAAAATTGTGTGTATTTTAATGTATTCATAATTATGATAATTCTAGATATCCTTTAGAATGATTTTTCTTTACACTCCAAAAGTTGCAACTTTATAAATTAATTGCTAGATATATGAGCTCTTAATTAATACTAAATATTATGCTTATGAATATTACATAAATTTAAATTCATTATCTGCAATTTTAAAGTTATTATGGTGTCAGTTAACACTTGTTAGTATATACTTAAAGTCTATTCATCCAGGAAATTAATTAGGTTTACCTTTTATTAAATATTGATCGAGTTTTTCCTATCCACGTACACGCAACGCTAATTATTTAATTTTTACTTTACCGCAATCTCCTTTACTCAGAATTAATTGAGTATTAAAATACTAAAATAAAATTAAAAATTTAAATAGTTTTAACTGACAACTTGTATATAAATTAAGATATTTTACTGTACATAGTGTAAATATTATGGCTGCATGTAAATTCACAATTTTCTATAAGTAATGGTAATAAAATTTGAACAGAAAATCACATTTGTATAAACTAGCAAGTTATAATAATTATTTTAACACATTGTGGGGGAAAAGAGAATTTTTAAGAAATATTATTTGTATCTAGAATGCTCTTCCATTTTTTTTTTTTTTTTTTTTTTTTTACTTGATAATATTGTAATAGAATCTTATTATTATTATTATTATTATTATTATAACAAATATGGGTAATATTATTAAATACATATACATAAGACTGCCAGCTTCTAAACTGTCTCTTTGATTTTCTGACAGTCTACCTTTCAGGTGTATTCTGACAATTAGTATAATTATATTTAATTAGTTAATTAATTGATTATTGATATAGTAATTAAATAATTTAATAGAGACTATTAAAATTGAATAAATTGTTGTAAAATGATTTAAAATTTATTAACAAGTTTATATTTGTGTAAAGTGTACATAATTTTATCTTTACAAATAAGAAATTATTGAAAAAGTAAAAAAAAAAAAAATGTCAGCCAGTAATGCCATGGGAGTTATCATCAACCTCAAAATTTACTATTGCAGAAAGGTATAGATTGTGCAAACCTATGCTACTCTGATTTTTTTCAGGTTTTTTAGAACCTGAGAACTTTTTTTAGTATTTTTAAAAAAATATTAAAAGTTACACAGAGAAATTGACGCCTAGCTAGACGCTTCTCTTAATAAGAGGATAGGACCTAAAAGGGGCTTGGGTTCAAACCAGATCTCATCAAAACTTTTTAGCAATACTTCCCGGGCACTAAAAAGTCTGAAAAAATAATAAAATTGCCCCGTCTATCTATTTTTGCAATAATAATTTTGAGGTCGATGTCAATTCTCTATTGTCACATCTGCAGGTGTTGACGGTTGTTGATGTTTCACAGAGGATTCCTAAGCTGGAGTGTGCACAGCGAGAGTCAGTCAGGGGTGAAGCTGCACGCCACCTTGCTGAGCTCACGGTTCAAGCGTGCCCGCCTGCAACGTGAGAGGGAGCGTGAAGGTCTAGGGAAAGATTGAAAAGAGGACTGCACCTTCGACGCCACCAGAATTCTTGAGGTAAATAAGTGACAGCTTGTGAGGATTTTTCAAATGTTGATATATTTATATATCGTAGCTAACTATGCAAACAAATATTCAAAATTTTCACTAGAAAATGAGATAGTCAGCTTCAAACCCAACTATTTGACTATTTAAATAATTCCTTATCATAATACACCTGAAAGGTAGAGAAAGTCAAAGAGACAGTTTAGAAGCTGATGGCAGTCTCATGTATATTTCTCATCTAATATTATATATTACCCATATTTGTTATAATTATAATAATAATAACAATTTTTTTAAATATTTTTATGCATAATATATATTTTAATATACACTGGATATGGAATGTAAAAAACAATAATTTATCTTACTTATATGTTAATTTAAAAAGCTTTTATTGTCATTTTCCTAAAATTCTAATTTTTTTTTTTTTTTTTTTTTAATTATAGCTATGTGTATTTATTATTTCTGCCAAGCTTGGGAAAATTTTGATCATTTTCAATACTTTTAATTAAGCGATAATATATAGTTTTCTTATAATTATGGTAATAACGTTATTTTTTTGTTCAACTACAATAAATCTATAATTAAACCACAACAGGGCAGTAAATTGCAGTATATTTATAGTGTATATTATATTTTCTTTTCAGTTCTTCAAAGACTTTGACTTTGGTTGTGCGAGTGTCGATCGTCTGTTGGTATCGGTGTGTGGTTCCGAGGACAAGAATGGTTCCCACATTTCTGCCAGTTATCACCGCTTTGCATCAAGCCAACTGAGAAGCAAAAGGAACTGCCAAAGCACAACATCCTGCCACTCCCACCAGGCTTCAAAGAAGTCCAGTTCAAAACAGAACCAAGCTAGCTCGCCAAATTTCAGATGAAATAATGGGTTGCGATGGAGGAACTATTCCAAGGCGAGATGAACTTGTTAGAGTTAAGAAGAAGCCTGAACAGGTTAGTTTTTTACCTGAACAATTACATTTTAGCTCAGTCTTGAGCTTGTTGAATCCACTTGATCCATTAATAATAATAATAATAATAATAATAATAATAATAATAATAATAATAATAACTAACGCGGCAAATGTGGCTACGCCACAGTGGCTCACGAAGGGTTTGCCTGTCTCAAAACCCTCTTAAACAACTCATAATTCTCCGCTTCAACAACTTCTGCCTTCAGCAAATTCCACTCTCTCATTGTGGGCCTAGAGATCTAAAGTAAAGATTGGTTTATACTGCGGCAATTGTGGTTACACCACTATGGCTCACAGTTTGGGGTCCTGTGTGTGATCAAAATTTTGGCAGTTAGATTACAGATACACGTTATTTCATGTTTTCATGCACACCTAAGAACATGATATCCCTTACGGTTATTAAGACACCATTATTATTACTGTACAGTATGCATACTTTGGTAATCTACAAATATACCTCCACAGTAGTGCTGTTGATATCCGGATATTTCAAAATCCGAAATCCGGATTCGAAAATATCCGAAAATCCGAAATCCGAATTTTCGGATTTGCGGATAATCGGATATCCGAAACTATATTCAGATTTTCGGATATCCGGATATCCGAAACTGATTTCGGATTTTCGGATATCCGGATATCCGAAACTGATTTCGGATATCCGGATATCCGAAACTGATTTCGAATTTTCGGATATCCGAAACTGATTTCGAATTCTCGGATATCCGGATATCCGAAACTGATTTCGAATTTTCGGATATCCGAAACTGATTTCGAATTCTCGGATATCCGGATATCCGAAACTGATTTTGAATTATATTTATAATATAATTATAATTGTAAAATATGTTATATAATATACGATATTATATAATATATTACAAATTATAAACTATAAAAGTATGAAAATTTTCCAGTTTTTCTACGACGGTAAAAGAAATATAAGTTATTAAGTTATTAAAAGTTAATATAACTGATATTTTTTTACATGAAGATTGAAGACGCACACGTGTTTTCACACTGTCTTCAATATTTCTTGCGTTAATGTTAGTTGAAGTCCTGCAGTGGAGCACCTTAAGCCGGTATTACACGATACAATTTTTCTAACTATTGCATTCAATTTTTCCTTTCAAGAAAACTTGAACTTCATTTGTTTGTATGGAGATGAAATTTTCTTGAAAGGAAATATTGTATTCAATAGTTAAAAAAATTGTATCGTGCAATACCGGCTTTATATAACATTCTGAATAATATCAGTCAACCAATCAGAATAATATTCAGAATATTTTCAGCGGTCAGAATGACTCAGAATGTATTTTTAGCCTTGCAAACAGTAGCATCGGCAGGATGTGAAATGTGGAGAGAATATTTGCGACTTTGTGGAGTGTGGACGAAATTCCAGAAACCAATGCTGCGCGCCCGTGCACGTCCGGCCGGCGCCTGGCTGTTAAATTATCTCTCATTCTTGTTCAAAGGCCTGTTCGTAAACCCTGCTCGGTGTACACTTTCTACACCCAATCGACCTTATATCGCATGTACATAAGGTCGATTGGGTGCAGAAAGTGTACACCGAGCAGGGTTTACGAACAGGCCTCAAGAGTTCACAAGTAGATCACGCGATTTCAAGGACGTTAGAGTTGGAGCGTTCAGCTCTCTGGCATTTAAATTTCGTTTCTCACCTCACGCAGTTTAATTCTTTCACCTCGTACTCGTATAGATAAATAGATATTATGACATTATGTACGTATTATTTATATAGAATATAGATAGTACCGTGATTAGATTAAATTGATTAATTATTATACTCTTTAACTTTAAACTCGATATAATCTTTATGTGGCAATTTATAATTTAGGGTACAAAATGTACGTAGTTAGGTAGTTAGTATATAATATAGTAACGTACTTATACTTACTAGTTATACCTACGTAGCCCAGTTTTTTTTTTTTTTTTTTTTTTAAATTTTAAATTACTAGATTATCTAGTATATAACTATATAATTATATATAGTATTCTTTATAAGGTGGTATTTTCTATTTTGTGATTTGTACATTTGTATTTTGTATTATACTATTTGTAGTATTTGTACTATTTATAATTTAAAGTATTTATAATTATTTATATTGCTTAATTATTAGAGTTATTAACTTATTACCTCTACATTTTAAATACAATATACATTATTCAATATATATTAAAAATATTCAAATTAATTTAACAAAAATTTATTGGTTTAAAATTTGTAAATGTAATTCAATTTGCAATTGCGAATACACATAACAATTTAAAACTAAATATTTGAATTACAGTATTATACTAATTACAGTCATGCTTAATTTCACATCCAAATTATCCGAAAGCAAAAGCTGAAATTCAGAAATTCGATCGAAATTCGACTGTTGGTTTCGGATTGTAGAATATTTAAAATTACTGGATTTTCGGATATCCGGATATCCGATCAAAATTTCGGATATTTGAAATCCGATCGAAGTTCGAATATCCGATCGGAGTTCGGATATCCGATTATCCGATCGGAGTTCGGATATCCGATTATCCGATCGGATATCGGATATCCGAACTCCGATCGGATATCGGATATCCGAAATTTCAAACGGATAATCGGATATCCGGATATCCGAAAATCCGACTATCCGGATATCCATTTCTCCAAAATCCGGATATCCGGATAATAAAATATCCGAAAATCCGAAATCCGAAAATTTTCAACAGCACTACTCCACAGCACTATTATTACACACTCCACTTTCTTCAGAACCATATTATCAGTGCTTCATAGGCACTTTAGTATTCTGCTTAATATGCATATAACAATACTGTACTTTTTAGTTACAAACAAGTTTATAAGTTTTATTTTAACATTGAATTCCTATAAGATAAAATGAGTTTGGTGCTGAAACCCCTAAAAAGAGTTACTAGAGCATGCTAGAACTCTAAACAAGGTAAAGGGAACTCTAAACTGGAGATTCTGGGCACAATTAAAATGCTCAGATTTATCACTAAACGCAGTTTGTATCATTATTTAGGCTGATGCTAACCGTGGTCAGTCAGAAGGCTGGATATCTTTCTTTGTGAACCACCAACTCGCATCTCACAAAGTTTTAATCTGCACATCGTCTTCTTTTGTGGACCTGCAGCTCCAGCATATGGTCTCTCGTCCGGAATAATGAGCTATCTGCTTACTATGATTCAGTTGCAGTAATGAGCTATCTGCTATTTCAGGTGAGTGCAATTATGAGCTGTAAATCAGTATAAAATAAAGCTCATAATTGCCTCAACTGAAATAGCAGATAGCTCATTATTGCAACGAGATCATGGTAGGAAGTTAGCTCATTATTCCGGATGAGGGACGATATCAGACAGGGGTAACTGAGAGCTGTCCTGAGTGTACTTGGACATAAAGTAGAACAAGTACATCTCGGAACAGCATGAAGAAAACTGCCTTGCTTGCTAGAGATGTAACTCTATAAAACAGAGGGATGCAGAGATTTGAAATTTCAGGAGAGATAAGAAGAGCACTCAGTCTATTAATACAGTATCAAAAGAGTTTTGGTTCTCCACGCCTCCATAAGCTTTCTGGTTATGTCTCTAAATAAAACAGGAGTAAAATCTGTGGTGTACACACCATGTTGTGAAGACAAACCGTTGCCTCAGAATACAAATCACATAACTACAAAATATTTGATGCAATTCTAAACCTTTTCACACTAGAACATAAGGGTCAAAGTTCTGTCAATTTATTTATTTTTAGTTACATGATTTGCATTCTGAGGTGACAAAACCTAATATGCATCTAATCAAACGTTTATTCCAGGATGTCCGTGAGCTGGTGCTGACTCCGAACCCGTCATATGCCCGTGAGAGAACTGGTGACATGGGGGAGTCCGGACGGTACGTGGACCACCGCACCGCCCCCTACTCCTGCCCTGTGATTGGCCTGGAGCTAAGCGGAAAGTTCCGCTTTGCCTTCCCCTGGAGCCGCGGCTGTGTAGTCTCTGAGAAGGCACTCAAGGCGGTGCCTTCAAAGCTCTGCCACAAGGTGAATAACAGAAGATGGCTGCATTTAATAGAGACTTCAGGTCAGCTGATTTTTAGTTGTTCCCAGTGTTCCCACCTACCTATTTTTCAATAAGGAGCAACTTGCTGTTCTTTCTGGATATATTTTTGCTTTGCTTCTAAACTAAATTTCTAAATGTTATTAATCTAAACATTCTAAACATAAATTATTTTGAAAAATAAATACACTTTACCATAAATTGAAATTATTATTTTATTTATTAAGGGTAAGGTAACGCCGCCAATGTTAAAAAAAATCCCTCACACAAAAATTCTGAAAAAAAAAAAAAAATTAAAATGTTCTCCTCTACACCCCCTATCAGTAGCTAAAATATCAGGTACACAAATTCAATCTATTTTTTGAGTTATGAATTTTTAAAGTTGACTACTTTAACATGGAGAAATGGAACTCCCATGTTAAATTAGTCAACTTTAAAAATCATAACTCAAAAACTAGATCGAATATGTATACCTGATATTTTAGCTACTGATAGGGGGTGTAGAGGAGAACATTTTAAAATTTTTTCAGAATTTTTGTGTGAGGGACTTTTTTAAACATTGGTGGCGTTACCTTACCCTTAAGAAATTTCCCATGCTTTTCATCAAGCTATAGAGTAATGATATTATGCATTTTAGACACTGTAAAGCTTAGCATGCATAATAAACTATTAATTAACGTTGCTTATAGTTATATTAAATATGATTGTAATGTTTCCTTAATTCACGTTGTGTTACTGGTTCATTATTAATAAAATTATTTATTGATATGACTAAACTAAATACATGTTAAATGATTTTTTTTTCATATACTTTAATAAATAATGACTTTCAATATATTATGAAACAAAAATTTAGTTCAAAATACACAGACCACGGTATATAAATATTACATGGTGTAGATTCTATAGATACTTCTTTGCCAAATTCCTGTTTCTTGCCCACATTGCCAAAAGTATTGTTGGGTAATCAACACTTTTTTTTGTGTGTTTTTGCATTCTTCCAACACCAAGGCCTGCGCACTGCGAAGTGCGGGAAGAAAAATAGTAGTCCGTACCCCATTTGCTACATCATTGTAAAATTTAAATTAAATCCAATTGAAGTAGATTTTTGCACTCTATAGGCATAATTTCTAAACCTCTTATCTTGCCGTGTAAAAGTTTCAAAATTTTAGAACCAATTAATTCCTTCTTCCATGAAAAATTTGGGGTCAAAGTTGCATATAACTCAAAGGAATATTGGAATCTAGGACTACTACTATTTTAAAAACATTTGATATTATAGTGTGCAGGCCTTGCATGACAGCATTTTCAATTTGGTTTAGTATATATATAGTCACAATGTATCAACTGATATTTAATGTGAATAAATAAATAAATTGAGTGGTATAGAGGAAGTCCGGGAATAAGTAATAATATAAACACTATACATTCTTTTATAAGGAACAACTTTGAGTGAGTGCAATAACACTGTAAAAATGTCAACATGCAAATTTGTATCAGTGTTTAGTGCACAGGTTGCATCAACAATTTTTAATTGGTAAATACTGTATGCATACTTGTCATGGAATTTTATTAGGTAATCCCGTTAGGATTTTGCACAAGACTTATTATTAGAAATATTTTAGGATAAGATCTTAAGGGCATACAGGCCTCAATTAAAAATTTGACAGTCACAGAGAGTTTTGCTTGAGTTGACAATCAACATTTGGCTTGTTTTTTTCGTATGTACGCGATGCAGCTGCATGAGCAGGGGCTGCAAAGTAAGGATGCAGGTCCTTGATGACGTCAAAATGACGTCACAACACGCAACCATATAAACGCCGCCAGTCTCCTATACCATGGCCAGTCTCTGTATTTTGTTACAGTTTGAAAGTTTATACTTCTGTAGCTAGAGTCCTTCGAAGAGAAAGACTTTTAGAGATTGGACAATTTTTTACTCTAAGGGTCTGATGATCTCTGAAGTTCCTGCTATGCATACTCATTTGACTCCATGATAATTCATACCATGGTGTCTGCATATACTGTATACACTATATAATGTGTATGATGTTTTCAAATTGACAGCTTCAAGTGTTTTAGAGGAAAAAATTATTTTTCCAATTTCCAA
Organism: Siphlonurus alternatus; assembly: GCA_949825025.1. Lineage (NCBI taxonomy): Eukaryota > Metazoa > Arthropoda > Insecta > Ephemeroptera > Siphlonuridae > Siphlonurus > Siphlonurus alternatus. Next base: position 9,688,532 of record OX463778.1, read on the forward strand.
CATTATATATATATATATATATATATATATATATATATATATATATATATATATATATATATATATATATATAGTACGTGGCTTATGGAGAGCTATGACTTATAAGATATGTAATTTTACTCACTTTTTACATTTGAAAAAAGAGAAAAGAGTTCTGAATTAACTTTTTGAAATAGAGCCGCATATATCATGGCAATGCAAAAGTTTGTACTTTTTAAATGAAGAGCTTTATTTTTTATATTATAGTTTAAAAAGAATTGCATTAGACTTTCATTCCTCCCCTATACAATAGCTCCTTGTGCTTGTACTGTCCTGTGTTACAATTAAGAGACTCAGCCTACAGTTTTGGACCTCGCCCCATGATGTACTTGATGTTTGGTGTCCCTCACATTGCACTGTCCTGTTTGTCATCAGGAGTTCCGGTGGCATATGATGGCGCTTAAGCCGTGGTAAATCTTATAATAACAAAAAACAACAAAAATAATTTTCAGTTTGTTTATTTTACAAAAAAAAAAAAGAACATGTTTAAAACAACTGTTTTAATAACTATATCTAACTCTTGTAATGTAGCATGATTTCATCATTTTAGTCCCTCTTAACAAGCTGCTTGACCCTGTTACACGCTCTGAGAGTGCGGGATGGGATGCTTTCCTTCTCGGGCTGCTGGCTGGGCGGCTTCTTCTTACTCTGAATTTTCACCACCTCCTGTTGTTTTGTTGCTTGCTCCTGCTTTTTGCGATGGGTGGCCTTGAGCTCCAGCTTTAACTTTTCATTCTCAACTTGAATTCCTTCTTTTTCATGTTTTAAATTTTTTATTAGATTATTTTGATTTTCAGTTTCATTATGAAGTTCTTTGCATTTATCTTTCAGTTGCTTGTTCATTCTGATGTGCTTCATAACTTTTGTGATTAATCCTTGATTTTTAAGCCTCAAGCTAGTACATTCCTTTGCATTTTCTATAGCGTCAGACGTTTTTTGAGCCATGTCTTTATTATATGACAGTTGAAGGTCATTTATTTTTTTTATAAACTTTTTATTTACAACTTGCAACTTTTCTATCTTTAATTCTCTCTGAGCCAGTAGCATGCTGATCTCATGATTTTCCTTCGCCATCTTTTTGGCATTGGATGAGAGCAAAGCTTCAACGCACTTCAGTCTCTCTGCTTGAATGTAAAACTTTCGTCGTTGCGACGACTCCGAGACAAGGTCGCCTCGTAGTTTGTGGTAATCTGCTGTTAATGTGCAGAATCTGCTCCGCAGGTCAGCTTGAATTTTCATGACAATTTCATTTTGTTTTTCCAGTACTTGTTTTGTTTCTTGAGAAGTTATCAACTCTTTTCTCAACATTGTAAGCTCTTCATCCAGTTTATTTTGCAGTTATCTGTCAAGTGGCGTAGTTTTTCATTCTGGGAGCTTTTCTCCATCTCCAGTAATGCTAACTGATTTGTTGCTTCATGGAGTAATGAATTTTCATTAGTTAGCTCATTCATAGACTTTATCAAATTTGTTTTCTCCTCTTCCACAGATAATAATTTTTTTGTACTAGTTTTTATTTTTATTTCTAATTGTTCCAAGTCATTCTCCAATAGCTTACATTTTCCCATTAATTCATTGTTATGTTGGTTAAATTTTTCTGCAAGATTTTTTAATTTTGTGCATTCATTTACTGATACTCCCAATGATTGATGTACATTGTTTAGTGTATCGCAATGCTGCTCTGTTAAGGCAATTTTTTTTTCTTTTTGTGAAAGGTTATTATTTAATACCTTTATGTGATGTTCAAGATTTAATATATTTTGAGCTTGATCTTGATTTTCCTTGTGTAATTTTTCAGATGCTATGTTCAACCTTTTTATTACTTCTTCACATTTATTCAACTTTGCTGTTAACATGTCATGTTCCTGCTGTAAATTTGTGAACTGTACTCTTTTCATATTTAGCTCAATATTTTTTATTCCAAGTTCTTTTTCTGTTACCTTGATATGCTGTATTGCTATTTCCTTTTCATGCATTATCTTATTTTTTGCTGCAATAGCTTCTTTGTACTCACTCAGATGTTTAGAAAGCTGTTTTTGTAGCTCGGACTCAATTTTTTTCTGCGCGTTTACTTGCAATTTATGAGTTGTTATAGTTTCCTCGAGTTTTTCTTGCAAACTGTCACTCTGAGACTTCAGGTTGTCTCTTTCCTCCAGCTTGTGACGTGCCTCGTTGGCTTCTTTTTGCAGTACAATGTTTTCACCACTAAGTCTACTCTTTTCTGCAGCACTTGCATCAGCTAAAATTTTCAGGTCATCAAATAATTTTACAAACGTTGATATTTCTTGTATTTTCTCATCTCTGTCTTGAGTAACCTTTTCTAATTTTCTTTTTAAATCATCACACTTCTTTCTATTGACACTTTCGTCATGTTCCATTAAATTCAATATTTTTAATTTCTCTGTTTCAAGAATGATTATTTTTTGTTCAAATAATGAAATCTCTTTTTTTAGAGTTTCAGTATGTTCAGCCTTCTGTGAGAACTGTTGTGACATTATATTTTGTAGTTCTTCTTTTGCTTCGGAAAGTTTTTCCTGCAGGCTTTCTTTGCATTGCTTCAATTCGTTCTCCTTGATTTCCATGTCAGTTTTGTTTTTAGCATCTAGTTCATGATAATTTGAAGCAAGCTTTGACAACATTTGTTTCAGTACATGGTTTTTGTAATTAACTTTTTCTGTCATATTTTTTTCTTCATTTATTTCTGCTTCTTTTTTTTGTAACTGCCTAGTTAGGTTTTCCATTGCACCAATATATTTTGATTCATTTGCATCTAACTTGCACGTTGGTAGAATTATTTTCTTTGATATTTCTTTGTTTAAAAAATTAATACTGTTTCCTTCTATTGCTTTTAAATCTTTGAATAATTTGTTTTTAATTTTTATTAATTTGTTGACATGGTTTAGATTTTTTTTGCATTTCTTCAGATTTTTTGTTGCTTTAATTAAATACACTAGTTTCTCAATTTCTAGTCTAATTTTTATGCAAATCATAATTTTTCGTTCTTCCTCTTGCTCTTGCATTTTTTGTTGATCATCCTCGTTGATGCACCTTAATGTTGAACAAAGTTCTGCACCTTCGTAGTTATCCGCGGGACACTGAAACATATTTATACTTTCCATGGATAGCTAGTCGATGTAAAAATCTCCTCAGCCAGTCAAGGCAAAGGAGATTTTCTTTACAGCAAATTGTGAAATATTAAGAAAAGGAAAAAGTTTGTCGGCCAACAAAGGCGAACAACACTTTCAAAAATCTCCTCAGCCAGTCAAGGCAAAGGAGATTTTTTTTACAACGAATTGGGAAATATCAAGAAAAGTAAAAAGCTTGTTGGCCAGCAAAGGCGAACAACACTTTTCACTTATAAAATTTAAACTTTAAAAGTCAAATTTTTAGGTAGTTAATCAATTTGTAGTTGAACGATTTTAGTTGCGACTGATCCACTCGACTACAACAGGAGAATTAAAAGCTCTGAGATCTATAATAGGCGCAACAATTAAAAGTTTGTTTGATTTTTCAAAACTAAAACCTATAAATGCGCAACAATTAAAGTTTGTTGATTTTTTAAAATTGAAATTAAGAATGAACAATAAATAAACCAATTGTTATCGCGCGTATAATTAGTATTATATAAAAGCAAGCACAAATGTCAATATATATCTTGTATGTATCTCCTTCTATTTAAATAATTTTATAAATGAAAATATAATTAATGATTAGAAAATAAACGTGCGTGCCATATTAATATATATTACATGGAAACGCGCGCGGCATCAGCGATATATTAATTCTCACGGCGAGTGGTGATAATTTTTTGTTTCATGTTTAATATATATGTAGACGTCTCAGTAAAAATTACGTTGATAATATGAGTGCTGTATTTGAATAGCTAGCTTGACCTATATATAGGCCGGGTGAGTAAAATACGTAGTGTACGTTGTTCAAATTAATTCACATTTTTTTGCGGAGAGTCGGTGGTCGGTGAACATTATATATACTGTTTGAATTTCCCATGCAATCACAAGGTTGGCTTTATTTTTCATATGTATAAGTTATAGACGTACTGTATAAAATTTGGAGCGGGTGGGGGGGACAGCTAGGGGGCAATTAAGATTACTCTACACTCTACACGCTCTACATAAGGTTTGACGCTCTGCCATCTTGGCGCAGCTTTTGTTAGGGCCTGTGTGTGACGTCACGACCAATCACTGACTGCATGCCACGAAATAGGCTCGAGAGTGACTTTTCTCTCTGATTGGTCCTGCGCAAACTGGACGAAAATATGAACCTATTAAGCGTCCAACCTTAGGAAAGTAGATAGTAGAGTTAAGGATTTTAAACCTAAACTACGAGCTTTTTCTAGAAGTCGCGAAACCAGTAACGCCCTCTCTGATTGGCCGTGACGTCACTGAGCCAAACCCCCTCCACTTACTTAGCCTGGCTCTGCCAGGGTTAAAAGTTGCGACTTCTGTTTTGCGCCTAAACAGAAGTCGCAACTCCAAAGTCGCAACTTTTAACCCTGGCAGAGCCAGGCTAAGGGGTTTGGCTCAGTGACGTCACGGCCAATCAGAAAGGGCGTGACGTCACTGAGCCAAACCAACGTTCCTTTATACGTTCCTTTTTTTTTGTTCCTTTCGCGGTACAATGGGGGGATCGTCCAAAATGGCTGAGTGCTTGCAACACTGTCGTCCGACGCTCCGCTCAAATTGTCTGTCCTCATCCTGGTAACTATCCCCATCCTATCTATTTATTAATCATCTTGATCTCTATCCTTTTCCTCAGCCAATTTGATTCATAATTATCACTTTTCGCCTCACCGCACCCCCATAATCACTACTCTTGATCCTGCTCACGGTTGGGCTACAGGTCCCAACACGTTGAGAATTTCAAACTACCTGTGACATCCTTCATGTTGGCGCCACATCATCAACCAACATTATCCCACCCCACACCACATAGTCAACGGCCAACAAATTCATCCAATTCCCAGCGTGGTCTTGGTTGTTCCACGGTAAAACGTGGTCGGCGGCAAGAAGTGGCACGCTGTCCCGCTTCCCATTATCACCTTGCGTCCCTCGTCCCATAATCACCCTATCCATTGTTCATCCATTTTCAACCCTTTTACCTTTTTTAAATTCTTAACCACATGAACAATTTACATAAGTATTACCACAACATAGTCCAAACTTACTTAGTACCTGGGTGTATAGCTGTTTAACAACGGCTTATTCTCAAAAAAGAAACAAGAAGAAGAAGAAGCGGTACAATGGGGCCTGAGAATTTAACGAAATTGACGCACGAAATGCGTGCGTGTCTTAACCTGTATAAAGAAACCTTGAGCCAAACCCCCTATCCACTTACTTAGCCTGGCTCTGCCAGGGTTAAAAGTTGCGACTTTGGAGTTGCATGCGACTTCTGTTTAGGCGCAAAACAGAAAGCTCGTAGTTTCAGCCTTATATGTACTTACAAAACCCTTATGTAATAACATATTATATAATATAGTGCTAGACTGCAATGTGACTCAAGTTGTTTGTAAAAATTAGCTTTCTTTGTGGGGATAGAGTTGTTTGAATTTTTAGGTGTTAGAGGGGGTTTGAGAATTAGTCAACTTAAATTCTTTCTTGTTGGTTATTGCATATGCAGCTGTGGTGAGTGATGTACGTTCGCTCGCTCGGGGGTGGAGAGGGCCTGTGACCGCATCTCGATCGCTGCTCCTCCAGGAGATGAGGGAGAAGAGCAACCCCTCCCACTTCCTCTCTGTGCCGGTGAACACTCCGCGGCCTCCGCGCGGAGATCATCTCTGCCTTCTCAAGTTTCAAGGTGACCTCAAATGGACACTATTCTAATTAGACAGGAATGAGGCATTGTCATACTGGGGGGTTTTGAGTCCCTCACCGCAAATTTGGTCATGCAAGGTAAATAGTAAAATATGTAGAAAACAGTGCATGCATATATGCAATGAAATGAAATAATCTTTATTTAGCTTTCGCTATTCAGTACAAATATAGTTTATATATTGTTTTAATTAAACAATATAAAACAAGTGGTTCATAAAATTTATGATAGTTCATAGAATTTTATGCCTATATACAGTACAATATTTATTAGGATACAAAAACCATCTTAATAATTATACATTTTATAGTTACCAATTATAAATGCATATGCATATTAATGCATGCATGGTACCATGTAATGACCTAGCTTTCTAATTGTATTTCCCTCTCCATCCAATAACAAAAATGCACTAAAATTATCCTCGTCTGATTTGTTTGTTTTTTTCCTTGCTGTATATAAATGTGGACTCTTTTCAACAAATTAGTAATCAATAAATATGGAACTGAACCTCAATTATAGCTATTATTTTGGATCAAAAATATATGCAACCAATATAATTATATTAAGTTTTAATATTGTTATTTGGCGTCCATTCATATTCTTTTTTACAGCGCCAACTGCTTGCCCTGGGGGTGGACTTGAAGCTGTTCCAGAATCCTGCATGCCTCCATCTCACGCTGGCCACCTTCACCGTTCTTGACCAATCAGAGCTGGTCAAGGTCAGCAATGCCGTGCAAGAATTTGTCGACCAGGAGGTCAAGTGAGTTCATTATAGTAAAAATTCATTAACCTCGATATCATGATTAAATGTGTGTATAAAAATATCTGCAGGTAGCCAACTTCCAATTTTGTGTCTATATATAAAATATTAAAATTTAATGTTGTATGTATCTTATATCTGAACACACTGTACTGAAAGTTTAATTTATTGTGACACACTTATCTCATCTGTATAGCTAGTGGCCATAAATTCAGTTTTAAATTTAAAATTTTGTGACAAACTTATAAAATCATCTGCATTATTAATACTGTATTAAAAAAAAAAAAAAAAAAAAAAACTATTATTGCATGGTTGTAAAGGTAAAATGTAAGCCTATAAATTAAGTAAATAAACTAGATTTAATTCACTGCATATATGGGAGCCAAAATTCAACTGTTTTTAAGAAGTTTCTCAATGAGAGGAGGAGACGGGGGGTGGGGGAGATTGGACCTGATCCAGAGTGCTGGAAATCGTACTTTGAAAACCTTAAAATCTGGGCCTTATAAAAATAGCTACTATAATAAATACTGTATATTCTGGTACACATGTCCTGTGGCTTGCTCGAATCCAGGACGCTGACCAAAGGCAAGCCCCTCATATGTTCCGTGTGCGAGGGTTGAAGATCATGTGTGACGACCCCTCGTGTGTGGACATTCTTTACGGCTGCGTGGAGGAGGATAAATGCGGAACTCTGCTGCAGCGCATCGCAGACAAGGCCAACAAAGTGCTCGAGAAGACAGGTGTGTATGTTGATGTGGACGTTGATTATTAATTGCTATTAGTTATTTTGTAATCAGAAACAAAAATTGTGTGTATTTTAATGTATTCATAATTATGATAATTCTAGATATCCTTTAGAATGATTTTTCTTTACACTCCAAAAGTTGCAACTTTATAAATTAATTGCTAGATATATGAGCTCTTAATTAATACTAAATATTATGCTTATGAATATTACATAAATTTAAATTCATTATCTGCAATTTTAAAGTTATTATGGTGTCAGTTAACACTTGTTAGTATATACTTAAAGTCTATTCATCCAGGAAATTAATTAGGTTTACCTTTTATTAAATATTGATCGAGTTTTTCCTATCCACGTACACGCAACGCTAATTATTTAATTTTTACTTTACCGCAATCTCCTTTACTCAGAATTAATTGAGTATTAAAATACTAAAATAAAATTAAAAATTTAAATAGTTTTAACTGACAACTTGTATATAAATTAAGATATTTTACTGTACATAGTGTAAATATTATGGCTGCATGTAAATTCACAATTTTCTATAAGTAATGGTAATAAAATTTGAACAGAAAATCACATTTGTATAAACTAGCAAGTTATAATAATTATTTTAACACATTGTGGGGGAAAAGAGAATTTTTAAGAAATATTATTTGTATCTAGAATGCTCTTCCATTTTTTTTTTTTTTTTTTTTTTTTTACTTGATAATATTGTAATAGAATCTTATTATTATTATTATTATTATTATTATAACAAATATGGGTAATATTATTAAATACATATACATAAGACTGCCAGCTTCTAAACTGTCTCTTTGATTTTCTGACAGTCTACCTTTCAGGTGTATTCTGACAATTAGTATAATTATATTTAATTAGTTAATTAATTGATTATTGATATAGTAATTAAATAATTTAATAGAGACTATTAAAATTGAATAAATTGTTGTAAAATGATTTAAAATTTATTAACAAGTTTATATTTGTGTAAAGTGTACATAATTTTATCTTTACAAATAAGAAATTATTGAAAAAGTAAAAAAAAAAAAAATGTCAGCCAGTAATGCCATGGGAGTTATCATCAACCTCAAAATTTACTATTGCAGAAAGGTATAGATTGTGCAAACCTATGCTACTCTGATTTTTTTCAGGTTTTTTAGAACCTGAGAACTTTTTTTAGTATTTTTAAAAAAATATTAAAAGTTACACAGAGAAATTGACGCCTAGCTAGACGCTTCTCTTAATAAGAGGATAGGACCTAAAAGGGGCTTGGGTTCAAACCAGATCTCATCAAAACTTTTTAGCAATACTTCCCGGGCACTAAAAAGTCTGAAAAAATAATAAAATTGCCCCGTCTATCTATTTTTGCAATAATAATTTTGAGGTCGATGTCAATTCTCTATTGTCACATCTGCAGGTGTTGACGGTTGTTGATGTTTCACAGAGGATTCCTAAGCTGGAGTGTGCACAGCGAGAGTCAGTCAGGGGTGAAGCTGCACGCCACCTTGCTGAGCTCACGGTTCAAGCGTGCCCGCCTGCAACGTGAGAGGGAGCGTGAAGGTCTAGGGAAAGATTGAAAAGAGGACTGCACCTTCGACGCCACCAGAATTCTTGAGGTAAATAAGTGACAGCTTGTGAGGATTTTTCAAATGTTGATATATTTATATATCGTAGCTAACTATGCAAACAAATATTCAAAATTTTCACTAGAAAATGAGATAGTCAGCTTCAAACCCAACTATTTGACTATTTAAATAATTCCTTATCATAATACACCTGAAAGGTAGAGAAAGTCAAAGAGACAGTTTAGAAGCTGATGGCAGTCTCATGTATATTTCTCATCTAATATTATATATTACCCATATTTGTTATAATTATAATAATAATAACAATTTTTTTAAATATTTTTATGCATAATATATATTTTAATATACACTGGATATGGAATGTAAAAAACAATAATTTATCTTACTTATATGTTAATTTAAAAAGCTTTTATTGTCATTTTCCTAAAATTCTAATTTTTTTTTTTTTTTTTTTTTAATTATAGCTATGTGTATTTATTATTTCTGCCAAGCTTGGGAAAATTTTGATCATTTTCAATACTTTTAATTAAGCGATAATATATAGTTTTCTTATAATTATGGTAATAACGTTATTTTTTTGTTCAACTACAATAAATCTATAATTAAACCACAACAGGGCAGTAAATTGCAGTATATTTATAGTGTATATTATATTTTCTTTTCAGTTCTTCAAAGACTTTGACTTTGGTTGTGCGAGTGTCGATCGTCTGTTGGTATCGGTGTGTGGTTCCGAGGACAAGAATGGTTCCCACATTTCTGCCAGTTATCACCGCTTTGCATCAAGCCAACTGAGAAGCAAAAGGAACTGCCAAAGCACAACATCCTGCCACTCCCACCAGGCTTCAAAGAAGTCCAGTTCAAAACAGAACCAAGCTAGCTCGCCAAATTTCAGATGAAATAATGGGTTGCGATGGAGGAACTATTCCAAGGCGAGATGAACTTGTTAGAGTTAAGAAGAAGCCTGAACAGGTTAGTTTTTTACCTGAACAATTACATTTTAGCTCAGTCTTGAGCTTGTTGAATCCACTTGATCCATTAATAATAATAATAATAATAATAATAATAATAATAATAATAATAATAAAACTAACGCGGCAAATGTGGCTACGCCACAGTGGCTCACGAAGGGTTTGCCTGTCTCAAAACCCTCTTAAACAACTCATAATTCTCCGCTTCAACAACTTCTGCCTTCAGCAAATTCCACTCTCTCATTGTGGGCCTAGAGATCTAAAGTAAAGATTGGTTTATACTGCGGCAATTGTGGTTACACCACTATGGCTCACAGTTTGGGGTCCTGTGTGTGATCAAAATTTTGGCAGTTAGATTACAGATACACGTTATTTCATGTTTTCATGCACACCTAAGAACATGATATCCCTTACGGTTATTAAGACACCATTATTATTACTGTACAGTATGCATACTTTGGTAATCTACAAATATACCTCCACAGTAGTGCTGTTGATATCCGGATATTTCAAAATCCGAAATCCGGATTCGAAAATATCCGAAAATCCGAAATCCGAATTTTCGGATTTGCGGATAATCGGATATCCGAAACTATATTCAGATTTTCGGATATCCGGATATCCGAAACTGATTTCGGATTTTCGGATATCCGGATATCCGAAACTGATTTCGGATATCCGGATATCCGAAACTGATTTCGAATTTTCGGATATCCGAAACTGATTTCGAATTCTCGGATATCCGGATATCCGAAACTGATTTCGAATTTTCGGATATCCGAAACTGATTTCGAATTCTCGGATATCCGGATATCCGAAACTGATTTTGAATTATATTTATAATATAATTATAATTGTAAAATATGTTATATAATATACGATATTATATAATATATTACAAATTATAAACTATAAAAGTATGAAAATTTTCCAGTTTTTCTACGACGGTAAAAGAAATATAAGTTATTAAGTTATTAAAAGTTAATATAACTGATATTTTTTTACATGAAGATTGAAGACGCACACGTGTTTTCACACTGTCTTCAATATTTCTTGCGTTAATGTTAGTTGAAGTCCTGCAGTGGAGCACCTTAAGCCGGTATTACACGATACAATTTTTCTAACTATTGCATTCAATTTTTCCTTTCAAGAAAACTTGAACTTCATTTGTTTGTATGGAGATGAAATTTTCTTGAAAGGAAATATTGTATTCAATAGTTAAAAAAATTGTATCGTGCAATACCGGCTTTATATAACATTCTGAATAATATCAGTCAACCAATCAGAATAATATTCAGAATATTTTCAGCGGTCAGAATGACTCAGAATGTATTTTTAGCCTTGCAAACAGTAGCATCGGCAGGATGTGAAATGTGGAGAGAATATTTGCGACTTTGTGGAGTGTGGACGAAATTCCAGAAACCAATGCTGCGCGCCCGTGCACGTCCGGCCGGCGCCTGGCTGTTAAATTATCTCTCATTCTTGTTCAAAGGCCTGTTCGTAAACCCTGCTCGGTGTACACTTTCTACACCCAATCGACCTTATATCGCATGTACATAAGGTCGATTGGGTGCAGAAAGTGTACACCGAGCAGGGTTTACGAACAGGCCTCAAGAGTTCACAAGTAGATCACGCGATTTCAAGGACGTTAGAGTTGGAGCGTTCAGCTCTCTGGCATTTAAATTTCGTTTCTCACCTCACGCAGTTTAATTCTTTCACCTCGTACTCGTATAGATAAATAGATATTATGACATTATGTACGTATTATTTATATAGAATATAGATAGTACCGTGATTAGATTAAATTGATTAATTATTATACTCTTTAACTTTAAACTCGATATAATCTTTATGTGGCAATTTATAATTTAGGGTACAAAATGTACGTAGTTAGGTAGTTAGTATATAATATAGTAACGTACTTATACTTACTAGTTATACCTACGTAGCCCAGTTTTTTTTTTTTTTTTTTTTTTAAATTTTAAATTACTAGATTATCTAGTATATAACTATATAATTATATATAGTATTCTTTATAAGGTGGTATTTTCTATTTTGTGATTTGTACATTTGTATTTTGTATTATACTATTTGTAGTATTTGTACTATTTATAATTTAAAGTATTTATAATTATTTATATTGCTTAATTATTAGAGTTATTAACTTATTACCTCTACATTTTAAATACAATATACATTATTCAATATATATTAAAAATATTCAAATTAATTTAACAAAAATTTATTGGTTTAAAATTTGTAAATGTAATTCAATTTGCAATTGCGAATACACATAACAATTTAAAACTAAATATTTGAATTACAGTATTATACTAATTACAGTCATGCTTAATTTCACATCCAAATTATCCGAAAGCAAAAGCTGAAATTCAGAAATTCGATCGAAATTCGACTGTTGGTTTCGGATTGTAGAATATTTAAAATTACTGGATTTTCGGATATCCGGATATCCGATCAAAATTTCGGATATTTGAAATCCGATCGAAGTTCGAATATCCGATCGGAGTTCGGATATCCGATTATCCGATCGGAGTTCGGATATCCGATTATCCGATCGGATATCGGATATCCGAACTCCGATCGGATATCGGATATCCGAAATTTCAAACGGATAATCGGATATCCGGATATCCGAAAATCCGACTATCCGGATATCCATTTCTCCAAAATCCGGATATCCGGATAATAAAATATCCGAAAATCCGAAATCCGAAAATTTTCAACAGCACTACTCCACAGCACTATTATTACACACTCCACTTTCTTCAGAACCATATTATCAGTGCTTCATAGGCACTTTAGTATTCTGCTTAATATGCATATAACAATACTGTACTTTTTAGTTACAAACAAGTTTATAAGTTTTATTTTAACATTGAATTCCTATAAGATAAAATGAGTTTGGTGCTGAAACCCCTAAAAAGAGTTACTAGAGCATGCTAGAACTCTAAACAAGGTAAAGGGAACTCTAAACTGGAGATTCTGGGCACAATTAAAATGCTCAGATTTATCACTAAACGCAGTTTGTATCATTATTTAGGCTGATGCTAACCGTGGTCAGTCAGAAGGCTGGATATCTTTCTTTGTGAACCACCAACTCGCATCTCACAAAGTTTTAATCTGCACATCGTCTTCTTTTGTGGACCTGCAGCTCCAGCATATGGTCTCTCGTCCGGAATAATGAGCTATCTGCTTACTATGATTCAGTTGCAGTAATGAGCTATCTGCTATTTCAGGTGAGTGCAATTATGAGCTGTAAATCAGTATAAAATAAAGCTCATAATTGCCTCAACTGAAATAGCAGATAGCTCATTATTGCAACGAGATCATGGTAGGAAGTTAGCTCATTATTCCGGATGAGGGACGATATCAGACAGGGGTAACTGAGAGCTGTCCTGAGTGTACTTGGACATAAAGTAGAACAAGTACATCTCGGAACAGCATGAAGAAAACTGCCTTGCTTGCTAGAGATGTAACTCTATAAAACAGAGGGATGCAGAGATTTGAAATTTCAGGAGAGATAAGAAGAGCACTCAGTCTATTAATACAGTATCAAAAGAGTTTTGGTTCTCCACGCCTCCATAAGCTTTCTGGTTATGTCTCTAAATAAAACAGGAGTAAAATCTGTGGTGTACACACCATGTTGTGAAGACAAACCGTTGCCTCAGAATACAAATCACATAACTACAAAATATTTGATGCAATTCTAAACCTTTTCACACTAGAACATAAGGGTCAAAGTTCTGTCAATTTATTTATTTTTAGTTACATGATTTGCATTCTGAGGTGACAAAACCTAATATGCATCTAATCAAACGTTTATTCCAGGATGTCCGTGAGCTGGTGCTGACTCCGAACCCGTCATATGCCCGTGAGAGAACTGGTGACATGGGGGAGTCCGGACGGTACGTGGACCACCGCACCGCCCCCTACTCCTGCCCTGTGATTGGCCTGGAGCTAAGCGGAAAGTTCCGCTTTGCCTTCCCCTGGAGCCGCGGCTGTGTAGTCTCTGAGAAGGCACTCAAGGCGGTGCCTTCAAAGCTCTGCCACAAGGTGAATAACAGAAGATGGCTGCATTTAATAGAGACTTCAGGTCAGCTGATTTTTAGTTGTTCCCAGTGTTCCCACCTACCTATTTTTCAATAAGGAGCAACTTGCTGTTCTTTCTGGATATATTTTTGCTTTGCTTCTAAACTAAATTTCTAAATGTTATTAATCTAAACATTCTAAACATAAATTATTTTGAAAAATAAATACACTTTACCATAAATTGAAATTATTATTTTATTTATTAAGGGTAAGGTAACGCCGCCAATGTTAAAAAAAATCCCTCACACAAAAATTCTGAAAAAAAAAAAAAAATTAAAATGTTCTCCTCTACACCCCCTATCAGTAGCTAAAATATCAGGTACACAAATTCAATCTATTTTTTGAGTTATGAATTTTTAAAGTTGACTACTTTAACATGGAGAAATGGAACTCCCATGTTAAATTAGTCAACTTTAAAAATCATAACTCAAAAACTAGATCGAATATGTATACCTGATATTTTAGCTACTGATAGGGGGTGTAGAGGAGAACATTTTAAAATTTTTTCAGAATTTTTGTGTGAGGGACTTTTTTAAACATTGGTGGCGTTACCTTACCCTTAAGAAATTTCCCATGCTTTTCATCAAGCTATAGAGTAATGATATTATGCATTTTAGACACTGTAAAGCTTAGCATGCATAATAAACTATTAATTAACGTTGCTTATAGTTATATTAAATATGATTGTAATGTTTCCTTAATTCACGTTGTGTTACTGGTTCATTATTAATAAAATTATTTATTGATATGACTAAACTAAATACATGTTAAATGATTTTTTTTTCATATACTTTAATAAATAATGACTTTCAATATATTATGAAACAAAAATTTAGTTCAAAATACACAGACCACGGTATATAAATATTACATGGTGTAGATTCTATAGATACTTCTTTGCCAAATTCCTGTTTCTTGCCCACATTGCCAAAAGTATTGTTGGGTAATCAACACTTTTTTTTGTGTGTTTTTGCATTCTTCCAACACCAAGGCCTGCGCACTGCGAAGTGCGGGAAGAAAAATAGTAGTCCGTACCCCATTTGCTACATCATTGTAAAATTTAAATTAAATCCAATTGAAGTAGATTTTTGCACTCTATAGGCATAATTTCTAAACCTCTTATCTTGCCGTGTAAAAGTTTCAAAATTTTAGAACCAATTAATTCCTTCTTCCATGAAAAATTTGGGGTCAAAGTTGCATATAACTCAAAGGAATATTGGAATCTAGGACTACTACTATTTTAAAAACATTTGATATTATAGTGTGCAGGCCTTGCATGACAGCATTTTCAATTTGGTTTAGTATATATATAGTCACAATGTATCAACTGATATTTAATGTGAATAAATAAATAAATTGAGTGGTATAGAGGAAGTCCGGGAATAAGTAATAATATAAACACTATACATTCTTTTATAAGGAACAACTTTGAGTGAGTGCAATAACACTGTAAAAATGTCAACATGCAAATTTGTATCAGTGTTTAGTGCACAGGTTGCATCAACAATTTTTAATTGGTAAATACTGTATGCATACTTGTCATGGAATTTTATTAGGTAATCCCGTTAGGATTTTGCACAAGACTTATTATTAGAAATATTTTAGGATAAGATCTTAAGGGCATACAGGCCTCAATTAAAAATTTGACAGTCACAGAGAGTTTTGCTTGAGTTGACAATCAACATTTGGCTTGTTTTTTTCGTATGTACGCGATGCAGCTGCATGAGCAGGGGCTGCAAAGTAAGGATGCAGGTCCTTGATGACGTCAAAATGACGTCACAACACGCAACCATATAAACGCCGCCAGTCTCCTATACCATGGCCAGTCTCTGTATTTTGTTACAGTTTGAAAGTTTATACTTCTGTAGCTAGAGTCCTTCGAAGAGAAAGACTTTTAGAGATTGGACAATTTTTTACTCTAAGGGTCTGATGATCTCTGAAGTTCCTGCTATGCATACTCATTTGACTCCATGATAATTCATACCATGGTGTCTGCATATACTGTATACACTATATAATGTGTATGATGTTTTCAAATTGACAGCTTCAAGTGTTTTAGAGGAAAAAATTATTTTTCCAATTTCCAACATTATATATATATATATATATATATATATATATATATATATATATATATATATATATATATATATATATATATATATATATATATATATATAGTACGTGGCTTATGGAGAGCTATGACTTATAAGATATGTAATTTTACTCACTTTTTACATTTGAAAAAAGAGAAAAGAGTTCTGAATTAACTTTTTGAAATAGAGCCGCATATATCATGGCAATGCAAAAGTTTGTACTTTTTAAATGAAGAGCTTTATTTTTTATATTATAGTTTAAAAAGAATTGCATTAGACTTTCATTCCTCCCCTATACAATAGCTCCTTGTGCTTGTACTGTCCTGTGTTACAATTAAGAGACTCAGCCTACAGTTTTGGACCTCGCCCCATGATGTACTTGATGTTTGGTGTCCCTCACATTGCACTGTCCTGTTTGTCATCAGGAGTTCCGGTGGCATATGATGGCGCTTAAGCCGTGGTAAATCTTATAATAACAAAAAACAACAAAAATAATTTTCAGTTTGTTTATTTTACAAAAAAAAAAAAGAACATGTTTAAAACAACTGTTTTAATAACTATATCTAACTCTTGTAATGTAGCATGATTTCATCATTTTAGTCCCTCTTAACAAGCTGCTTGACCCTGTTACACGCTCTGAGAGTGCGGGATGGGATGCTTTCCTTCTCGGGCTGCTGGCTGGGCGGCTTCTTCTTACTCTGAATTTTCACCACCTCCTGTTGTTTTGTTGCTTGCTCCTGCTTTTTGCGATGGGTGGCCTTGAGCTCCAGCTTTAACTTTTCATTCTCAACTTGAATTCCTTCTTTTTCATGTTTTAAATTTTTTATTAGATTATTTTGATTTTCAGTTTCATTATGAAGTTCTTTGCATTTATCTTTCAGTTGCTTGTTCATTCTGATGTGCTTCATAACTTTTGTGATTAATCCTTGATTTTTAAGCCTCAAGCTAGTACATTCCTTTGCATTTTCTATAGCGTCAGACGTTTTTTGAGCCATGTCTTTATTATATGACAGTTGAAGGTCATTTATTTTTTTTATAAACTTTTTATTTACAACTTGCAACTTTTCTATCTTTAATTCTCTCTGAGCCAGTAGCATGCTGATCTCATGATTTTCCTTCGCCATCTTTTTGGCATTGGATGAGAGCAAAGCTTCAACGCACTTCAGTCTCTCTGCTTGAATGTAAAACTTTCGTCGTTGCGACGACTCCGAGACAAGGTCGCCTCGTAGTTTGTGGTAATCTGCTGTTAATGTGCAGAATCTGCTCCGCAGGTCAGCTTGAATTTTCATGACAATTTCATTTTGTTTTTCCAGTACTTGTTTTGTTTCTTGAGAAGTTATCAACTCTTTTCTCAACATTGTAAGCTCTTCATCCAGTTTATTGCAGTTATCTGTCAAGTGGCGTAGTTTTTCATTCTGGGAGCTTTTCTCCATCTCCAGTAATGCTAACTGATTTGTTGCTTCATGGAGTAATGAATTTTCATTAGTTAGCTCATTCATAGACTTTATCAAATTTTTTTTCTCCTCTTCCACAGATAATAATTTTTTTGTACTAGTTTTTATTTTTATTTCTAATTGTTCCAAGTCATTCTCCAATAGCTTACATTTTCCCATTAATTCATTGTTATGTTGGTTAAATTTTTCTGCAAGATTTTTTAATTTTGTGCATTCATTTACTGATACTCCCAATGATTGATGTACATTGTTTAGTGTATCGCAATGCTGCTCTGTTAAGGCAATTTTTTTTTCTTTTTGTGAAAGGTTATTATTTAATACCTTTATGTGATGTTCAAGATTTAATATATTTTGAGCTTGATCTTGATTTTCCTTGTGTAATTTTTCAGATGCTATGTTCAACCTTTTTATTACTTCTTCACATTTATTCAACTTTGCTGTTAACATGTCATGTTCCTGCTGTAAATTTGTGAACTGTACTCTTTTCATATTTAGCTCAATATTTTTTATTCCAAGTTCTTTTTCTGTTACCTTGATATGCTGTATTGCTATTTCCTTTTCATGCATTATCTTATTTTTTGCTGCAATAGCTTCTTTGTACTCACTCAGATGTTTAGAAAGCTGTTTTTGTAGCTCGGACTCAATTTTTTTCTGCGCGTTTACTTGCAATTTATGAGTTGTTATAGTTTCCTCGAGTTTTTCTTGCAAACTGTCACTCTGAGACTTCAGGTTGTCTCTTTCCTCCAGCTTGTGACGTGCCTCGTTGGCTTCTTTTTGCAGTACAATGTTTTCACCACTAAGTCTACTCTTTTCTGCAGCACTTGCATCAGCTAAAATTTTCAGGTCATCAAATAATTTTACAAACGTTGATATTTCTTGTATTTTCTCATCTCTGTCTTGAGTAACCTTTTCTAATTTTCTTTTTAAATCATCACACTTCTTTCTATTGACACTTTCGTCATGTTCCATTAAATTCAATATTTTTAATTTCTCTGTTTCAAGAATGATTATTTTTTGTTCAAATAATGAAATCTCTTTTTTTAGAGTTTCAGTATGTTCAGCCTTCTGTGAGAACTGTTGTGACATTATATTTTGTAGTTCTTCTTTTGCTTCGGAAAGTTTTTCCTGCAGGCTTTCTTTGCATTGCTTCAATTCGTTCTCCTTGATTTCCATGTCAGTTTTGTTTTTAGCATCTAGTTCATGATAATTTGAAGCAAGCTTTGACAACATTTGTTTCAGTACATGGTTTTTGTAATTAACTTTTTCTGTCATATTTTTTTCTTCATTTATTTCTGCTTCTTTTTTTTGTAACTGCCTAGTTAGGTTTTCCATTGCACCAATATATTTTGATTCATTTGCATCTAACTTGCACGTTGGTAGAATTATTTTCTTTGATATTTCTTTGTTTAAAAAATTAATACTGTTTCCTTCTATTGCTTTTAAATCTTTGAATAATTTGTTTTTAATTTTTATTAATTTGTTGACATGGTTTAGATTTTTTTTGCATTTCTTCAGATTTTTTGTTGCTTTAATTAAATACACTAGTTTCTCAATTTCTAGTCTAATTTTTATGCAAATCATAATTTTTCGTTCTTCCTCTTGCTCTTGCATTTTTTGTTGATCATCCTCGTTGATGCACCTTAATGTTGAACAAAGTTCTGCACCTTCGTAGTTATCCGCGGGACACTGAAACATATTTATACTTTCCATGGATAGCTAGTCGATGTAAAAATCTCCTCAGCCAGTCAAGGCAAAGGAGATTTTCTTTACAGCAAATTGTGAAATATTAAGAAAAGGAAAAAGTTTGTCGGCCAACAAAGGCGAACAACACTTTCAAAAATCTCCTCAGCCAGTCAAGGCAAAGGAGATTTTTTTTACAACGAATTGGGAAATATCAAGAAAAGTAAAAAGCTTGTTGGCCAGCAAAGGCGAACAACACTTTTCACTTATAAAATTTAAACTTTAAAAGTCAAATTTTTAGGTAGTTAATCAATTTGTAGTTGAACGATTTTTGTTGCGACTGATCCACTCGACTACAACAGGAGAATTAAAAGCTCTGAGATCTATAATAGGCGCAACAATTAAAAGTTTGTTTGATTTTTCAAAACTAAAACCTATAAATGCGCAACAATTAAAGTTTGTTGATTTTTTAAAATTGAAATTAAGAATGAACAATAAATAAACCAATTGTTATCGCGCGTATAATTAGTATTATATAAAAGCAAGCACAAATGTCAATATATATCTTGTATGTATCTCCTTCTATTTAAATAATTTTATAAATGAAAATATAATTAATGATTAGAAAATAAACGTGCGTGCCATATTAATATATATTACATGGAAACGCGCGCGGCATCAGCGATATATTAATTCTCACGGCGAGTGGTGATAATTTTTTGTTTCATGTTTAATATATATGTAGACGTCTCAGTAAAAATTACGTTGATAATATGAGTGCTGTATTTGAATAGCTAGCTTGACCTATATATAGGCCGGGTGAGTAAAATACGTAGTGTACGTTGTTCAAATTAATTCACATTTTTTTGCGGAGAGTCGGTGGTCGGTGAACATTATATATACTGTTTGAATTTCCCATGCAATCACAAGGTTGGCTTTATTTTTCATATGTATAAGTTATAGACGTACTGTATGTTTAAATTTGGAGCGGGTGGGGGGGACAGCTAGGGGGCAATTAAGATTACTCTACACTCTACACGCTCTACATAAGGTTTGACGCTCTGCCATCTTGGCGCAGCTTTTGTTAGGGCCTGTGTGTGACGTCACGACCAATCACTGACTGCATGCCACGAAATAGGCTCGAGAGTGACTTTTCTCTCTGATTGGTCCTGCGCAAACTGGACGAAAATATGAACCTATTAAGCGTCCAACTTTAGGAAAGTAGATAGTATAGAGTTAAGGATTTTAAACCTAAACTACGAGCTTTTTCTAGAAGTCGCGAAACCAGTAACGCCCTCTCTGATTGGCCGTGACGTCACTGAGCCAAACCCCCTCCACTTACTTAGCCTGGCTCTGCCAGGGTTAAAAGTTGCGACTTTGGAGTTGCGACTTCTGTTTTGCGCCTAAACAGAAGTCGCAACTCCAAAGTCGCAACTTTTAACCCTGGCAGAGCCAGGCTAAGTAAGGGGTTTGGCTCAGTGACGTCACGGCCAATCAGAGAGGGCGTGACGTCACTGAGCCAAACCAACGTTCCTTTATACGTTCCTTTTTTTGTTCCTTTCGCGGTACAATGGGGCCTGAGAATTTAACGAAATTGACGCACGAAATGCGTGCGTGTCTTAACCTGTATAAAGAAACCTTGAGCCAAACCCCCTATCCACTTACTTAGCCTGGCTCTGCCGCTCTGCCAGGGTTAAAAGTTGCGACTTTGGAGTTGCATGCGACTTCTGTTTAGGCGCAAAACAGAAAGCTCGTAGTTTCAGCCTTATATGTACTTACAAAACCCTTATGTAATAACATATTATATAATATTATTATTAGTCTTTTATTTAACACAGAAAGTGTACATATTAACAGCACTAGAAACATACATTATAGAAAAACATTACAATAGAACACATAAAACATACATACAAAACATATATAATAGTTACAGAATAACAGAACAATAGAAAATGATAATAAAACAATATAAAATAAAATAACAGATGATACTAACAGCCTGTTACATCATAATAATAATATATCATATATATAATCACATATATAAAACAAAATATGACATAGAAAATAGATAGAATAAAAAAACTTATTGCTTCATTGCTATTCAAAATCTATAGACTATATGAAATCTCCCCTGGCATAATCGCTAATAGGCTTAATTCTAGATTTACAGATATTTAAATGATATTGGCTACAATATTCATTACATAATTTACATACACAAGATTGTTCAGCTTTATGATAACCAGAAGATTTACAAATTAGATGGTGGAAGCCGTGAACAGCCTGGCGAGTTAAAACATTTCTAACATTGGATCTATCCAATTGGGGCAGACACCAATGTTTACATGTCATAGCATCAGTGCTGTAAAACTCAGGATTAATATCCTGAGCTTTTTGATTCCTGACAGCTATAAAATTGGAATATTGATCTGTCGTTGGAAGTTTAAACATTTCTTTGATTTCTGTAATAAAATAATTGGAATCTATCAGTTTATAGGCCAGTCTAGTTTCGGTAAATTTTGACAGACACAGTAATCTTTTAACAAACATGGCTTTTACTGATTCTAATTTATCAAAATCGGATACAGATAAATGAGGCCATACAATTTCAATACCATAAGTAGCCACAGGGGCGACTTTTAAATTGAATAGTTTGAGCCCTGTTTTGACGGATAGACCAGACAGCCCTGAGATAGTGTACATAACAGTGATAGCGTTCTTACATCTTTCTGTTATATGTTTAGAAAAAGAATGCCCTGTCATTTGAAGTATTATGCCAAGATATTTAAATGAATTTAGAAATTCAATCTTTTGACCGTCACAATAAATTTCATCGTTTTTGCATAACGGTCCGCCTCTTCTAAACTTAACAACCTTGGTTTTCTCTGTGTTAATTTCTAGACCATTTGTTTTGGCCCAGATGGATAGATTATTTAGCACTTTTTGTAGCTTGACTTTGCTCTTTGAAATAATAGCAAGATCATCTGCATATAAATTTAGTACGACTTGATCATTTTCATTTTCACAGTTTATATCTTTTGTAATCTCGGTTATATCTGCAGTAAAAAGATTGAAAAGAAGAGAGCTGCTCGGGTCTCCTTGCAAAACTCCGTTAGATTGAATAATATTACTAGAACATGATAAACGATCTTGAACACATACATAATTGATATTTAGAATAACAGCTAAGATATTCAAAATTTCAGAAGGAATTACTTTAAGTGACTTCAGCTTTTCAATGAGCAAATTCCTATTGACCGAATCAAAAGCTTTTCTGAAGTCTACAAAAGCAATATATAAATGACCCTTTGGCTTCTCCAATGCTAGTTTAATTTGATTATATACTGTGGATACAGCTTGTATTGTGGAACGTCCTGGCATAAAGCCGTATTGCTCTTTTGGAATAAGATAGTGGGTGGAATCAAAAAGCCTGTTTGCAATTAATCTCGAGAAGAGTTTGTACATGGTATCACCATGGATAATACCTCTGTATGAGTCGGGTGACATAATATTACCCTTCCCTTTGTATAATACCATTAGGTAGGCGATCCGCCACAATTCCGGAATTTATTATATAATATAGTGCTAGACTGCAATGTGACTCAAGTTGTTTGTAAAAATTAGCTTTCTTTGTGGGGATAGAGTTGTTTGAATTTTTAGGTGTTAGAGGGGGTTTGAGAATTAGTCAACTTAAATTCTTTCTTGTTGGTTATTGCATATGCAGCTGTGGTGAGTGATGTACGTTCGCTCGCTCGGGGGTGGAGAGGGCCTGTGACCGCATCTCGATCGCTGCTCCTCCAGGAGATGAGGGAGAAGAGCAACCCCTCCCACTTCCTCTCTGTGCCGGTGAACACTCCGCGGCCTCCGCGCGGAGATCATCTCTGCCTTCTCAAGTTTCAAGGTGACCTCAAATGGACACTATTCTAATTAGACAGGAATGAGGCATTGTCATACTGGGGGGTTTTGAGTCCCTCACCGCAAATTTGGTCATGCAAGGTAAATAGTAAAATATGTAGAAAACAGTGCAATGCATGCATATATGCAATGAAATGAAATAATCTTTATTTAGCTTTCGCTATTCAGTACAAATATAGTTTATATATTGTTTTAATTAAACAATATAAAACAAGTGGTTCATAAAATTTATGATAGTTCATAGAATTTTATGCCTATATACAGTACAATATTTATTAGGATACAAAAACCATCTTAATAATTATACATTTTATAGTTTCCAATTATAAATGCATATTAATGCATTCATGGTACCATGTAATGACCTAGCTTTCTAATTGTATTTCCCTCTCCATCCAATAACAAAAATGCACTAAAATTATATCCTCGTCTGATTTGTTTGTTTTTTTCCTTGCTGTATATAAATGTGGACTCTTTTCAACAAATTAGTAATCAATAAATATGGAACTGAACCTCAATTATAGCTATTATTTTGGATCAAAAATATATGCAACCAATACAATTATATTAAGTTTTAATATTGTTATTTGGCGTCCATTCATATTCTTTTTTACAGCGCCAACTGCTTGCCCTGGGGGTGGACTTGAAGCTGTTCCAGAATCCTGCACGCCTCCATCTCACGCTGGCCACCTTCACCGTTCTTGACCAATCAGAGCTGGTCAAGGTCAGCAATGCCGTGCAAGAATTTGTCGACCAGGAGGTCAAGTGAGTTCATTATAGTAAAAATTCATTAACCTCGATATCATGATTAAATGTGTGTATAAAAATATCTGCAGGTAGCCAACTTCCAATTTTGTGTCTATATATAAAATATTAAAATTTAATGTTGTATGTATCTTATATCTGAACACACTGTACTGAAAGTTTAATTTATTGTGACACACTTATCTCATCTGTATAGCTAGTGGCCATAAATTCAGTTTTAAATTTAAAATTTTGTGACAAACTTATAAAATCATCTGCATTATTAATACTGTATTAAAAAAAAAAAAAAAAAACTATTATTGCATGGTTGTAAAGGTAAAATGTAAGCCTATAAATTAAGTAAATAAACTAGATTTAATTCACTGCATATATGGGAGCCAAAATTCAACTGTTTTTAAGAAGTTTCTCAATGAGAGGAGGAGACGGGGGGTGGGGGAGATTGGACCTGATCCAGAGTGCTGGAAATCGTACTTTGAAAACCTTAAAATCTGGGCCTTATAAAAATAGCTACTATAATAAATACTGTATATTCTGGTACACATGTCCTGTGGCTTGCTCGAATCCAGGACGCTGACCAAAGGCAAGCCCCTCATATGTTCCGTGTGCGAGGGTTGAAGATCATGTGTGACGACCCCTCGTGTGTGGACATTCTTTACGGCTGCGTGGAGGAGGATAAATGCGGAACTCTGCTGCAGCGCATCGCAGACAAGGCCAACAAAGTGCTCGAGAAGACAGGTGTGTATGTTGATGTGGACGTTGATTATTAATTGCTATTAGTTATTTTGTAATCAGAAACAAAAATTGTGTGTATTTTAATGTATTCATAATTATGATAATTCTAGATATCCTTTAGAATGATTTTTCTTTACACTCCAAAAGTTGCAACTTTATAAATAATTTGCTAGATATATGAGCTCTTAATTAATACTAAATATTATGCTTATGAATATTACATAAATTTAAATTCATTATCTGCAATTTTAAAGTTATTATGGTGTCAGTTAACACTTGTTAGTATATACTTAAAGTCTATTATTCATCCAGGAAATTAATTAGGTTTACCTTTTATTAAATATTGATCGAGTTTTTCCTATCCACGTACACGCAACGCTAATTATTTAATTTTTACTTTACCGCAATCTCCTTTACTCAGAATTAATTGAGTATTAAAATACTAAAATAAAATTAAAAATTTAAATAGTTTTAACTGACAACTTGTATATAAATTAAGATATTTTACTGTACATAGTGTAAATATTATGGCTGCATGTAAATTCACAATTTTCTATAAGTCATGGTAATAAAATTTGAACAGAAAATCACATTTGTATAAACTAGCAAGTTATAATAATTATTTTAACACATTGTGGGGGAAAAGAGAATTTTTAAGAAATATTATTTGTATCTAGAATGCTCTTCCATTTTTTTTTTTTTTTTTTTTTTTTTTTACTTGATAATATTGTAATAGAATCTTATTATTATTATTATTATTATAACAAATATGGGTAATATTATTAAATACATATACATAAGACTGCCAGCTTCTAAACTGTCTCTTTGATTTTCTGACAGTCTACCTTTCAGGTGT
Organism: Siphlonurus alternatus; assembly: GCA_949825025.1. NCBI lineage: Eukaryota > Metazoa > Arthropoda > Insecta > Ephemeroptera > Siphlonuridae > Siphlonurus > Siphlonurus alternatus. The sequence goes on from OX463778.1 coordinate 9,714,076, forward strand.
ATTCTGACAATTAGTATAATTATATTTAATTAGTTAATTAATTGATTATTGATATAGTAATTAAATAATTTAATAGAGACTATTAAAATTGAATAAATTGTTGTAAAATGATTTAAAATTTATTAACAAGTTTATATTTGTGTAAAGTGTACATAATTTTATCTTTACAAATAAGAAATTATTGAAAAAGTAAAAAAAAAAAAAAATGTCAGCCAGTAATGCCATGGGAGTTATCATCAACCTCAAAATTTACTATTGCAGAAAGGTATAGATTGTGCAAACCTATGCTACTCTGATTTTTTTCAGGTTTTTTAGAACCTGAGAACTTTTTTTAGTATTTTTAAAAAAATATTAAAAGTTACACAGAGAAATTGACGCCTAGCTAGACGCTTCTCTTAATAAGAGGATAGGACCTAAAAGGGGCTTGGGTTCAAACCAGATCTCATCAAAACTTTTTAGCAATACTTCCCGGGCACTAAAAAGTCTGAAAAAATAATAAAATTGCCCCGTCTATCTATTTTTGCAATAATAATTTTGAGGTCGATGTCAATTCTCTATTGTCACATCTGCAGGTGTTGACGGTTGTTGATGTTTCACAGAGGATTCCTAAGCTGGAGTGTGCACAGCGAGAGTCAGTCAGGGGTGAAGCTGCACGCCACCTTGCTGAGCTCACGGTTCAAGCGTGCCCGCCTGCAACGTGAGAGGGAGCGTGAAGGTCTAGGGAAAGATTGAAAAGAGGACTGCACCTTCGACGCCACCAGAATTCTTGAGGTAAATAAGTGACAGCTTGTGAGGATTTTTCAAATGTTGATATATTTATATATCGTAGCTAACTATGCAAACAAATATTCAAAATTTTCACTAGAAAATGAGATAGTCAGCTTCAAACCCAACTATTTGACTATTTAAATAATTCCTTATCATAATACACCTGAAAGGTAGAGAAAGTCAAAGAGACAGTTTAGAAGCTGATGGCAGTCTCATGTATATTTCTCATCTAATATTATATATTACCCATATTTGTTATAATTATAATAATAATAACAATTTTTTTAAATATTTTTATGCATAATATATATTTTAATATACACTGGATATGGAATGTAAAAAACAATAATTTATCTTACTTATATGTTAATTTAAAAAGCTTTTATTGTCATTTTCCTAAAATTCTAATTTTTTTTTTTTTTTTTTTTTTAATTATAGCTATGTGTATTTATTATTTCTGCCAAGCTTGGGAAAATTTTGATCATTTTCAATACTTTTAATTAAGCGATAATATATAGTTTTCTTATAATTATGGTAATAACGTTATTTTTTTGTTCAACTACAATAAATCTATAATTAAACCACAACAGGGCAGTAAATTGCAGTATATTTATAGTGTATATTATATTTTCTTTTCAGTTCTTCAAAGACTTTGACTTTGGTTGTGCGAGTGTCGATCGTCTGTTGATATCGGTGTGTGGTTCCGAGGACAAGAATGGTTCCCACATTTCTGCCAGTTATCACCGCTTTGCATCAAGCCAACTGAGAAGCAAAAGGAACTGCCAAAGCACAACATCCTGCCACTCCCACCAGGCTTCAAAGAAGTCCAGTTCAAAACAGAACCAAGCTAGCTCGCCAAATTTCAGATGAAATAATGGGTTGCGATGGAGGAACTATTCCAAGGCGAGATGAACTTGTTAGAGTTAAGAAGAAGCCTGAACAGGTTAGTTTTTTACCTGAAAAATTACATTTTAGCTCAGTCTTGAGCTTGTTGAATCCACTTGATCCATTAATAATAATAATAATAATAATAATAAAACTAACGCGGCAAATGTGGCTACGCCACAGTGGCTCACGAAGGGTTTGCCTGTCTCAAAACCCTCTTAAACAACTCATAATTCTCCGCTTCAACAACTTCTGCCTTCAGCAAATTCCACTCTCTCATTGTGGGCCTAGAGATCTAAAGTAAAGATTGGTTTATACTGCGGCAATTGTGGTTACACCACTATGGCTCACAGTTTGGGGTCCTGTGTGTGATCAAAATTTTGGCAGTTAGATTACAGATACACGTTATTTCATGTTTTCATGCACACCTAAGAACATGATATCCCTTACGGTTATTAAGACACCATTATTATTACTGTACAGTATGCATACTTTGGTAATCTACAAATATACCTCCACAGCACTATTATTACACACTCCACTTTCTTCAGAACCATATTATCAGTGCTTCATAGGCACTTTAGTATTCTGCTTAATATGCATATAACAATACTGTACTTTTTAGTTACAAACAAGTTTATAAGTTTTATTTTAACATTGAATTCCTATAAGATAAAATGAGTTTGGTGCTGAAACCCCTAAAAAGAGTTACTAGAGCATGCTAGAACTCTAAACAAGGTAAAGGGAACTCTAAACTGGAGATTCTGGGCACAATTAAAATGCTCAGATTTATCACTAAACGCAGTTTGTATCATTATTTAGGCTGATGCTAACCGTGGTCAGTCAGAAGGCTGGATATCCTTCTTTGTGAACCACCAACTCGCATCTCACAAAGTTTTAATCTGCACATCGTCTTCTTTTGTGGACCTGCAGCTCCAGCATATGGTCTCTCGTCCGGAATAATGAGCTATCTGCTTACTATGATTCAGTTGCAGTAATGAGCTATCTGCTATTTCAGGTGAGTGCAATTATGAGCTGTAAATCAGTATAAAATAAAGCTCATAATTGCCTCAACTGAAATAGCAGATAGCTCATTATTGCAACGAGATCATGGTAGGAAGTTAGCTCATTATTCCGGATGAGGGACGATATCAGACAGGGGTAACTGAGAGCTGTCCTGAGTGTACTTGGACATAAAGTAGAACAAGTACATCTCGGAACAGCATGAAGAAAACTGCCTTGCTTGCTAGAGATGTAACTCTATAAAACAGAGGGATGCAGAGATTTGAAATTTCAGGAGAGATAAGAAGAGCACTCAGTCTATTAATACAGTATCAAAAGAGTTTTGGTTCTCCACGCCTCCATAAGCTTTCTGGTTATGTCTCTAAATAAAACAGGAGTAAAATCTGTGGTGTACACACCATGTTGTGAAGACAAACCGTTGCCTCAGAATACAAATCACATAACTACAAAATATTTGATGCAATTCTAAACCTTTTCACACTAGAACATAAGGGTCAAAGTTCTGTCAATTTATTTATTTTTAGTTACATGATTTGCATTCTGAGGTGACAAAACCTAATATGCATCTAATCAAACGTTTATTCCAGGATGTCCGTGAGCTGGTGCTGACTCCGAACCCGTCATATGCCCGTGAGAGAACTGGTGACATGGGGGAGTCCGGACGGTACGTGGACCACCGCACCGCCCCCTACTCCTGCCCTGTGATTGGCCTGGAGCTAAGCGGAAAGTTCCGCTTTGCCTTCCCCTGGAGCCGCGGCTGTGTAGTCTCTGAGAAGGCACTCAAGGCGGTGCCTTCAAAGCTCTGCCACAAGGTGAATAACAGAAGATGGCTGCATTTAATAGAGACTTCAGGTCAGCTGATTTTTAGTTGTTCCCAGTGTTCCCACCTACCTATTTTTCAATAAGGAGCAACTTGCTGTTCTTTCTGGATATATTTTTGCTTTGCTTCTAAACTAAATTTCTAAATGTTATTAATCTAAACATTCTAAACATAAATTATTTTGAAAAATAAATACACTTTACCATAAATTGAAATTATTATTTTATTTATTAAGGGTAAGGTAACGCCGCCAATGTTAAAAAAAATCCCTCACACAAAAATTCTGAAAAAAAAAAAAATTAAAATGTTCTCCTCTACACCCCCTATCAGTAGCTAAAATATCAGGTACACAAATTCAATCTATTTTTTGAGTTATGAATTTTTAAAGTTGACTACTTTAACATGGAGAAATGGAACTCCCATGTTAAATTAGTCAACTTTAAAAATCATAACTCAAAAACTAGATCGAATATGTATACCTGATATTTTAGCTACTGATAGGGGGTGTAGAGGAGAACATTTTAAAATTTTTTCAGAATTTTTGTGTGAGGGACTTTTTTAAACATTGGTGGCGTTACCTTACCCTTAAGAAATTTCCCATGCTTTTCATCAAGCTATAGAGTAATGATATTATGCATTTTAGACACTGTAAAGCTTAGCATGCATAATAAACTATTAATTAACGTTGCTTATAGTTATATTAAATATGATTGTAATGTTTCCTTAATTCACGTTGTGTTACTGGTTCATTATTAATAAAATTATTTATTGATATGACTAAACTAAATACATGTTAAATGATTTTTTTTTCATATACTTTAATAAATAATGACTTTCAATATATTATGAAACAAAAATTTAGTTCAAAATACACAGACCACGGTATATAAATATTACATGGTGTAGATTCTATAGATACTTCTTTGCCAAATTCCTGTTTCTTGCCCACATTGCCAAAAGTATTGTTGGGTAATCAACACTTTTTTTTGTGTGTTTTTGCATTCTTCCAACACCAAGGCCTGCGCACTGCGAAGTGCGGGAAGAAAAATAGTAGTCCGTACCCCATTTGCTACATCATTGTAAAATTTAAATTAAATCCAATTGAAGTAGATTTTTGCACTCTATAGGCATAATTTCTAAACCTCTTATCTTGCCGTGTAAAAGTTTCAAAATTTTAGAACCAATTAATTCCTTCTTCCATGAAAAATTTGGGGTCAAAGTTGCATATAACTCAAAGGAATATTGGAATCTAGGACTACTACTATTTTAAAAACATTTGATATTATAGTGTGCAGGCCTTGCATGACAGCATTTTCAATTTGGTTTAGTATATATATAGTCACAATGTATCAACTGATATTTAATGTGAATAAATAAATAAATTGAGTGGTATAGAGGAAGTCCGGGAATAAGTAATAATATAAACACTATACATTCTTTTATAAGGAACAACTTTGAGTGAGTGCAATAACACTGTAAAAATGTCAACATGCAAATTTGTATCAGTGTTTAGTGCACAGGTTGCATCAACAATTTTTAATTGGTAAATACTGTATGCATACTTGTCATGGAATTTTATTAGGTAATCCCGTTAGGATTTTGCACAAGACGTATTATTAGAAATATTTTAGGATAAGATCTTAAGGGCATACAGGCCTCAATTAAAAATTTGACAGTCACAGAGAGTTTTGCTTGAGTTGACAATCAACATTTGGCTTGTTTTTTTCGTATGTACGCGATGCAGCTGCATGAGCAGGGGCTGCAAAGTAAGGATGCAGGTCCTTGATGACGTCAAAATGACGTCACAACACGCAACCATATAAACGCCGCCAGTCTCCTATACCATGGCCAGTCTCTGTATTTTGTTACAGTTTGAAAGTTTATACTTCTGTAGCTAGAGTCCTTCGAAGAGAAAGACTTTTAGAGATTGGACAATTTTTTACTCTAAGGGTCTGATGATCTCTGAAGTTCCTGCTATGCATACTCATTTGACTCCATGATAATTCATACCATGGTGTCTGCATATACTGTATACACTATATAATGTGTATGATGTTTTCAAATTGACAGCTTCAAGTGTTTTAGAGGAAAAAATTATTTTTCCAATTTCCAACATTATATATATATATATATATATATATATATATATATATATATATATATATATATATATATATATATATATAGTACGTGGCTTATGGAGAGCTATGACTTATAAGATATGTAATTTTACTCACTTTTTACATTTGAAAAAAGAGAAAAGAGTTCTGAATTAACTTTTTGAAATAGAGCCGCATATATCATGGCAATGCAAAAGTTTGTACTTTTTAAATGAAGAGCTTTATTTTTTATATTATAGTTTAAAAAGAATTGCATTAGACTTTCATTCCTCCCCTATACAATAGCTCCTTGTGCTTGTACTGTCCTGTGTTACAATTAAGAGACTCAGCCTACAGTTTTGGACCTCGCCCCATGATGTACTTGATGTTTGGTGTCCCTCACATTGCACTGTCCTGTTTGTCATCAGGAGTTCCGGTGGCATATGATGGCGCTTAAGCCGTGGTAAATCTTATAATAACAAAAAACAACAAAAATAATTTTCAGTTTGTTTATTTTACAAAAAAAAAAAAAGAACATGTTTAAAACAACTGTTTTAATAACTATATCTAACTCTTGTTATGTAGCATGATTTCATCATTTTAGTCCCTCTTAACAAGCTGCTTGACCCTGTTACACGCTCTGAGAGTGCGGGATGGGATGCTTTCCTTCTCGGGCTGCTGGCTGGGCGGCTTCTTCTTACTCTGAATTTTCACCACCTCCTGTTGTTTTGTTGCTTGCTCCTGCTTTTTGCGATGGGTGGCCTTGAGCTCCAGCTTTAACTTTTCATTCTCAACTTGAATTCCTTCTTTTTCATGTTTTAAATTTTTTATTAGATTATTTTGATTTTCAGTTTCATTATGAAGTTCTTTGCATTTATCTTTCAGTTGCTTGTTCATTCTGATGTGCTTCATAACTTTTGTGATTAATCCTTGATTTTTAAGCCTCAAGCTAGTACATTCCTTTGCATTTTCTATAGCGTCAGACGTTTTTTGAGCCATGTCTTTATTATATGACAGTTGAAGGTCATTTATTTTTTTTATAAACTTTTTATTTACAACTTGCAACTTTTCTATCTTTAATTCTCTCTGAGCCAGTAGCATGCTGATCTCATGATTTTCCTTCGCCATCTTTTTGGCATTGGATGAGAGCAAAGCTTCAACGCACTTCAGTCTCTCTGCTTGAATGTAAAACTTTCGTCGTTGCGACGACTCCGAGACAAGGTCGCCTCGTAGTTTGTGGTAATCTGCTGTTAATGTGCAGAATCTGCTCCGCAGGTCAGCTTGAATTTTCATGACAATTTCATTTTGTTTTTCCAGTACTTGTTTTGTTTCTTGAGAAGTTATCAACTCTTTTCTCAACATTGTAAGCTCTTCATCCAGTTTATTGCAGTTATCTGTCAAGTGGCGTAGTTTTTCATTCTGGGAGCTTTTCTCCATCTCCAGTAATGCTAACTGATTTGTTGCTTCATGGAGTAATGAATTTTCATTAGTTAGCTCATTCATAGACTTTATCAAATTTTTTTTCTCCTCTTCCACAGATAATAATTTTTTTGTACTAGTTTTTATTTTTATTTCTAATTGTTCCAAGTCATTCTCCAATAGCTTACATTTTCCCATTAATTCATTGTTATGTTGGTTAAATTTTTCTGCAAGATTTTTTAATTTTGTGCATTCATTTACTGATACTCCCAATGATTGATGTACATTGTTTAGTGTATCGCAATGCTGCTCTGTTAAGGCAATTTTTTTTTCTTTTTGTGAAAGGTTATTATTTAATACCTTTATGTGATGTTCAAGATTTAATATATTTTGAGCTTGATCTTGATTTTCCTTGTGTAATTTTTCAGATGCTATGTTCAACCTTTTTATTACTTCTTCACATTTATTCAACTTTGCTGTTAACATGTCATGTTCCTGCTGTAAATTTGTGAACTGTACTCTTTTCATATTTAGCTCAATATTTTTTATTCCAAGTTCTTTTTCTGTTACCTTGATATGCTGTATTGCTATTTCCTTTTCATGCATTATCTTATTTTTTGCTGCAATAGCTTCTTTGTACTCACTCAGATGTTTAGAAAGCTGTTTTTGTAGCTCGGACTCAATTTTTTTCTGCGCGTTTACTTGCAATTTATGAGTTGTTATAGTTTCCTCGAGTTTTTCTTGCAAACTGTCACTCTGAGACTTCAGGTTGTCTCTTTCCTCCAGCTTGTGACGTGCCTCGTTGGCTTCTTTTTGCAGTACAATGTTTTCACCACTAAGTCTACTCTTTTCTGCAGCACTTGCATCAGCTAAAATTTTCAGGTCATCAAATAATTTTACAAACGTTGATATTTCTTGTATTTTCTCATCTCTGTCTTGAGTAACCTTTTCTAATTTTCTTTTTAAATCATCACACTTCTTTCTATTGACACTTTCGTCATGTTCCATTAAATTCAATATTTTTAATTTCTCTGTTTCAAGAATGATTATTTTTTGTTCAAATAATGAAATCTCTTTTTTTAGAGTTTCAGTATGTTCAGCCTTCTGTGAGAACTGTTGTGACATTATATTTTGTAGTTCTTCTTTTGCTTCGGAAAGTTTTTCCTGCAGGCTTTCTTTGCATTGCTTCAATTCGTTCTCCTTGATTTCCATGTCAGTTTTGTTTTTAGCATCTAGTTCATGATAATTTGAAGCAAGCTTTGACAACATTTGTTTCAGTACATGGTTTTTGTAATTAACTTTTTCTGTCATATTTTTTTCTTCATTTATTTCTGCTTCTTTTTTTTGTAACTGCCTAGTTAGGTTTTCCATTGCACCAATATATTTTGATTCATTTGCATCTAACTTGCACGTTGGTAGAATTATTTTCTTTGATATTTCTTTGTTTAAAAAATTAATACTGTTTCCTTCTATTGCTTTTAAATCTTTGAATAATTTGTTTTTAATTTTTATTAATTTGTTGACATGGTTTAGATTTTTTTTGCATTTCTTCAGATTTTTTGTTGCTTTAATTAAATACACTAGTTTCTCAATTTCTAGTCTAATTTTTATGCAAATCATAATTTTTCGTTCTTCCTCTTGCTCTTGCATTTTTTGTTGATCATCCTCGTTGATGCACCTTAATGTTGAACAAAGTTCTGCACCTTCGTAGTTATCCGCGGGACACTGAAACATATTTATACTTTCCATGGATAGCTAGTCGATGTAAAAATCTCCTCAGCCAGTCAAGGCAAAGGAGATTTTCTTTACAGCAAATTGTGAAATATTAAGAAAAGGAAAAAGTTTGTCGGCCAACAAAGGCGAACAACACTTTCAAAAATCTCCTCAGCCAGTCAAGGCAAAGGAGATTTTTTTTACAACGAATTGGGAAATATCAAGAAAAGTAAAAAGCTTGTTGGCCAGCAAAGGCGAACAACACTTTTCACTTATAAAATTTAAACTTTAAAAGTCAAATTTTTAGGTAGTTAATCAATTTGTAGTTGAACGATTTTTGTTGCGACTGATCCACTCGACTACAACAGGAGAATTAAAAGCTCTGAGATCTATAATAGGCGCAACAATTAAAAGTTTGTTTGATTTTTCAAAACTAAAACCTATAAATGCGCAACAATTAAAGTTTGTTGATTTTTTAAAATTGAAATTAAGAATGAACAATAAATAAACCAATTGTTATCGCGCGTATAATTAGTATTATATAAAAGCAAGCACAAATGTCAATATATATCTTGTATGTATCTCCTTCTATTTAAATAATTTTATAAATGAAAATGTAATTAATGATTAGAAAATAAACGTGCGTGCCATATTAATATATATTACATGGAAACGCGCGCGGCATCAGCGATATATTAATTCTCACGGCGATCGAGTGGTGATAATTTTTTGTTTCATGTTTAATATATATGTAGACGTCTCAGTAAAAATTACGTTGATAATATGAGTGCTGTATTTGAATAGCTAGCTTGACCTATATATAGGCCGGGTGAGTAAAATACGTAGTGTACGTTGTTCAAATTAATTCACATTTTTTTGCGGAGAGTCGGTGGTCGGTGAACATTATATATACTGTTTGAATTTCCCATGCAATCACAAGGTTGGCTTTATTTTTCATATGTATAAGTTATAGACGTACTGTATGTTTAAATTTGGAGCGGGTGGGGGGGACAGCTAGGGGGCAATTAAGATTACTCTACACTCTACACGCTCTACATAAGGTTTGACGCTCTGCCATCTTGGCGCAGCTTTTGTTAGGGCCTGTGTGTGACGTCACGACCAATCACTGACTGCATGCCACGAAATAGGCTCGAGAGTGACTTTTCTCTCTGATTGGTCCTGCGCAAACTGGACGAAAATATGAACCTATTAAGCGTCCAACCTTAGGAAAGTAGATAGTAGAGTTAAGGATTTTAAACCTAAACTACGAGCTTTTTCTAGAAGTCGCGAAACCAGTAACGCCCTCTCTGATTGGCCGTGACGTCACTGAGCCAAACCCCCTCCACTTACTTAGCCTGGCTCTGCCAGGGTTAAAAGTTGCGACTTTAGAGTTGCGACTTCTGTTTTGCGCCTAAACAGAAGTCGCAACTCCAAAGTCGCAACTTTTAACCCTGGCAGAGCCAGGCTAAGTAAGGGGTTTGGCTCAGTGACGTCACGGCCAATCAGAGAGGGCGTGACGTCACTGAGCCAAACCAACGTTCCTTTATACGTTCCTTTTTTTGTTCCTTTCGCGGTACAATGGGGCCTGAGAATTTAACGAAATTGACGCACGAAATGCGTGCGTGTCTTAACCTGTATAAAGAAACCTTGAGCCAAACCCCCTATCCACTTACTTAGCCTGGCTCTGGGCCTACCAAACAAATGCCATTTTCATCGTGTGCCACAAAAACAAATGAAGCTCTACTTTTAATGACGTGACATAACAGCGGGGGCGCTGGTAGTAAATGGTACTAATTACTTCAACTTTTACTCGTCAGAGTGCGCTACTGTACAGAAGCTTAACCGCCTCTTCAGGACAAAATTGAAACTAAATCGAAGTTAGGCAACCCGCTAGACAATTTAGACGCGCAATTTTTAAGGGTTCTATTTATTTTATGAGTCAGTAATTATATACAAAATAAAGCCTTTTACAATCAATCAGCTACTTAAATCAGCAACCACATAACGTGTTAAGTTATAAAGAGCTTTACTAACACTGAATATCATTTGAAAACTGCTGAATTAAAAAAGAATTGAAAAAAATAATATTGAGATATTGCGGTATAGCCTCACTGCAAAAATACATTATTTTAAATTGCTGATTTTTTATTCTTGTGAAGACTATCATTAAAATTTAGTACTTACATTTAAAGAAATAATTAAAAAGAACACATTTTAACACATTTCAGAGCTCTGGTCCATGAATTACTAAAATGAGATGATTATGCGTTTTTGGTTTTAGTTTAGAAGAATTGTCTTCAATGTGCAGTCAAGCTTAAAATGCCGTTTTCTATTTTTCAATGATTTCTTTATTACTAAAGCAATAAAAATGAATTTTACACCAAACGATTTATTATTAAATTCTGTGTAACTATTGGTTGAAACATTTTTCTTGCCATTTTGTCCGAAAAAAGTTATTATCGAAATTGTTCGAAAAATTTCGGTTAAGGGGCGTAACAGTTAACTTGGCGCCAAAATTACCGCACAGCTGTTCGGAGAGAAGCCAAGTCTGCCGAGTCTCGTTTTATTAAATATGTAGTGTTTTTCTCGCTGCTGCCTTTAAAAGAGATACAAATATCAAGAAAATAAAACATATTAAATGTGAGTATTATGTTTTTTATAAGAAGTGTAATGTTTTTCGTCTATAACCAAGCTAGCAAAGTTCACGGTGTGCAAATGGCTTATCACTCTTTCATCAATATGCATACTTGTGGATTATTTATTTGCACTACTCAAAAATTTACACTTAACTAGAGAATATCCTCTATTATACTGAAACTTAAATACTAGTTATACTTGTACATCATTTACATCGAAATTTACTGCCTGAGCTTTTTCGATCTAGAGCGTTTTAAAAGGTAAAGGTTTTTGGCAACTTCTGGCTCATTTTTCCAAATTGCCTTTTTTAAGAAAGTTAATGCTTATAAAATTATTGACTTATTTTACAGTAAATTGGGTAATGTGTATCCAAAATAGAAGGACAGTCTGTAACTACATAGTAGGCTAGAATATATATGTCACTAAAAGACTGTGCAATTTGTGGGATGTTTTTATTAGTATGCATACACATGGCATACAGTGTGCATATATTATGCATACATATGTATCTGCAGAGCTGTAGCTGCCATAGTAATTGTGGTGATTTATTAAAAGAATTCAGTACTGTGTTCTTATTTTAGCTAGAAATAAAATTAATAAAATTGGTGTGAGATCTGCAGCTATGCAACCACATCCCACAGCTGAAGGAAAAACAGAGAAAAAGATACTAAAAGATTGGTGTTTACTGTTTTCTGATGACTTCATATTTTCTAGCAAGGCATTTCTATACACAACGAACCTGTTGTAGTTTACTGTTGAAACACATCATTAAATTTCTATAATTCCAGGTGCATTTATATGCAGTGCTGAATTCTCACTACAGGTAGTGTGGCTTCTCGAAGCCTATTCTTCCCATGCTCATCTTACCAGCAAAACGAAAAGTGATGGTAAGACCTTCCTCAACTCTAGCGTCTTAGACAGGTCACTGACCCCATGTTCTTGTGACAGGTACCAAGCTGAAGACGCTGATCTTGTCGGACAAGCTGCGTCCCAAAGAGTTGATGCCTCGCTATCTTGAGAACAGACCACGGCCGCTGACGTTGCAGCCTTCGCCAAGCTAGAAGGCTCATCAGAGGTCATGGCATAGTCAGATGCTAGTGTCGTCCTGCTGGTACCAGCAAAGTCTTTAGGTATGTACCGTGACTTATTGTTGCTAATGTGACATCCTTTTTGCAACCTTTTTTTTATCCAGGAATAAGTGGCATTTTTTTTTGTATAACGTTACATTTACTGTCTAATATTGTGCTAATGGACAACATACATGCATATAAAAATGTTTTATTACAGAAATTAATAGAGGGTACCAAATTATGCTACTCAGAATTTTTTCAGATTTTTTGGAGACTCAGAACTATTTTTAAATAATTATTGAATGTGCGATCACGCCCCCTGGACACCAATAGGCGTCCAGGCACTATCCTTTTTATTATGGATTCAGGGGTGCCAACTTAAATTACAGAACTTTCAATAATTATTTTAAAATAGTTCCGGGTCTCAAAAAAATCTGAAAAGATTCAGAGTAGTTAAATTTGGTACGCTTTATTCATTTCTGTAATAAAATTTTTCCATGTATGTTGTCCATTCTACTTTCTAATGTAATTTGAGGGGATATATGCAAAGGACTTAGTAGTTAGTACCAATTTTTTGCAGTGCTGCTTCATTTAGTATTGGAATTTTATTTCAGATTTTGGTACAGGTTATAATTGTCCTTATCAATTGTTGACGTGTTCAGGAGGAGCAGGATGGGGCAGCCAAGAAGGCGGTGGTCCTCCACCTACTACATAGGCCCCTCAACAGGTGGCTCCTCAACAGACAGCCAGCGTGACGGCTCCCCCAGCACAGGCTGCCGTGCCAACGTTGAATTTGAACCAACCCTCGGCCTCTGTCTCCGTGGGATCAGCGGCACCGAGTTGCGTGCCCTCCTCTCTACCCCTAGCACAACAACAGCAGCAAACATAACAACAACAGCCTCAGCAACAAGTGCAGACACAACAAAATCAGCAACAGGTACGTTGAAGAAAATTCATTCTAAAGATTGTTGGTTTTTGGTTGTGAATGTAATTCAATAGTTTGAAGAACAGGTATTACTTGTGATAATAATTCTAGATGCTGTACTTGCTTGTAATAGCAGAAACTACTGTCATTTTAATATATCTAGGGCGACTCTAGCTTTACAGGCTAAGAGAAATTAATGGGTTATTTGCATAAGAATTATTAATGAAAACTTAAACATACAACATGTAATTGATTCTATGATTTTAGGATGAATGGAATTATGTATTTAAAAAAATTGAATTTTGAATGAAGTGTTAAAAAAGTGCATACAAGCTTATTGTTAATGATTTTTATCTTCTAGCTACTTTTATTCAGCAATGCCTTTGATCTTGAATTCTGTTTCTTATGCTTTTAAAAAAATTATTGACTTGAATTACAGTCACATACTAAACTGACTTTAATAGTCTTCACTCTAGAACTGCACAATAATAGTCTTCACTCTAGAACTGCACAATAACGTTGGTTGTTGGTCAGGTTTCTCGAGAAGAGAGGGGGGGAGGCCAGCAGGAGAAGTTATGGAGCAGTCTCATGAGTGGTGGCAACAATGATGGTGGTCAGGAGGGTCCCAGTTTCCTGGCTCACCAGTCCCCCATGTTTCAACACAAGTTCCCCTCATTATCGGCGGAACAGGGGGGAGGCAAGACCACCACCACCTCCCAGGACACACAGTATGGTCCGGGACCGAGCCTCAGACCTCAGAGTGAGTACCCTGCCTCGAATGTTGTCATCTTCTGTTTAGTGGGTATCATTTTCTATCCTGTAATGTTTCCTTTAAAAGCAAGTAAATCATCAAAAAGAAGAGAAATGATTATTAAAATTCAGTTTCATGATACGTGCTCTTCAGTGTAGTGGTTAGTACACTTGGCTCTCATCCGAGAGGTCCCCGGTTCAAATCCCGAATATGGCAGACTTTTCGCGACTTGAAATGAGTGTGATTGGCTGCTAGATGAAAGAGTTGGTAGGAGGAAGGCAGCTTACGGCTGTCTATACTCCGCTGGGGTGATTAAGACCGCGGAATGTTGTGCAAACAACATACGTGCCCCACTTAGAAACGGTACTTAACTGTCTGGAGTGTAGACTGAGTATTAGGAGCCCCAGAGAGCACTGTGGACAATGTTGAAAAACAAGTTCCGCCATTGGTAACCAACCACCCAACCAGTTTCATTTTACAGTATACATATAAATTTTTGTTTGTTAAGTTTTATCAAGAAATATAATTCAATGGTGACAGTTTGTAATATTTTGAAGTCCATATAAAAAACAACAACAATGAAATACAGTGAAATAAATAAATTACCTCTTAATTTTGAATAACATGGCTTTAATGCTATTTTTTTTATATTTTTGCCATGTTTCTTTGATTTGCTATTAAAACAGAGCTTACAGGAACTAGGAACACTTTCACAGCCGATATGTGCACCTCATTTCTTTATCACCGAATTTTCATGACCCCTTGCAGCCACCTCTTTATAAACAGAAAGATATTATTTCTAACGAGCAGCAAATGTTACAGCGGAGGGCAGCTGGATGCAGGGGGGAATGAGCCGCACAGGACCCGGTTCTGGCCAGGAGCTTGGCCGCTCCGGCTCTGGTCAGCTAGATGGCGCTGGAGGCAGGAGCAACTCGAGCCCCCAGGCACCCTAACAGCAGCCCTCGGGCCAGGCAGACCCCCAGGCAACACCCCTTCCAGCACATTTAAGGGGGATCATACCTCCCTTCGTAAGTACTTTGTCACTCCCTACTTTTAGAGTGCAACGCTTACAATAGTATAATTTCTATAAGTACAGTATTAAATACAGTATTAGTAACTGAGAATGTAAATATTCAAAGCACAAAGAATTTTATGCAATTACAGGTGTTATTACACTCAAATCCATTTTTCCGTAAAAAAAAAAATCAAGAAAATTTCCCATGTTAATTCCCATAAGAGTTTTTCTTGATTTTATGACGGGAAAACAGATTCGAGAATGTATGTTTTTTAAACAACTTTTGGTTAAAGCTCGAGCCATAGAACATGGCTATATTTTTTTCATACCACTTAACGGTGTATTTTTTCGAGATATTTGAGGTTGTTTTTTCAGGTAACGCCCCATGTTAAATGACGTGTTCTCTCTGGCTTTGGAATTTTTTTCTGGGGAACCTATGTGAGATGGAATCTTTTGGATTTTGGTTCCATATGGAGGAGCACTGGAACTATTTTTAGAAAATACTACTGTAACTCGTTTCTTTGTCATCTTTTTTGTAGTAGGCACTCTACTTTAAATCAAAGGGCTAGATGATGTTGTGATGAGCCAACTGGTGTGATTGCAGATGTTCCGTGGGAGCAACTTTGGCCCTGGTGGTTCCAGCTTCCCCCCCCCCCCCCCCCCCAACTACCAAGGGCCTGCAATGACTCAGCAGCAAGAGCAGCAGGCAGAAGTACCTGGCAGACAGCCAAGGTACAGTCAACACACTTTAATATCGTGCCTAAAATATGAATCAAATAAAATCTGAACTAAACTTTCAATGAAATTTTACAACTGTGTACCTTTATTTATCACTGATGTATATACATATTTAGTTTAATTAGAATCTTTTGTTCATGGGTCTGTCAAATGACCATTGTTCCACATATTTGTTTCAGACAAAGGTACCCGGTTCAGCCACAGCCTGGTCAAGTTCAAGGTCGGCCAGTGGAAGAGGACGCTTTGTTCTCGCGACCAATCATCAAAGAGGAGAACCTCAAATAGCTGGATGAGATAACCAGGGATAACGGCTGGGCCACCTCAGACGATATTGACTATAAGTAAGCACAAAATTGTGTTAATTGAGACGTGTGGTGCAGAATATAATAATGACCTTCAAAGTCCAAGCTCCAAGTTTGTCAATTTACAACCAAAATTATCAGTATTGAATAAAGGCGAAAAAAATAATACAAATACAAATATTAGGAAAAATAGGTCCTTATCAAAAAAAACATTTCTGTTTCGTTCAATTACTTGTCATGCAAATGTTTATGCAAATGTTCACCCAAGCTTAGAGTCTCCGGCTCTCTGTATGAGACTCTCTGTATGCTAGAAGTCTTTGGAAATAAACGCTGTCACAGGCATACAACAGTGTCTGTACACTGCCATATCCTCTGTCAGCAACATAGACTATAAGTTAAATAACTAACTAGCAAATGAGATGTAATAAAATTAAAGTGCAGTATGTATGGTCAACATTACATTGGGTTTGTTTGTAAATGTACAATCAATTCATAAATTAATAATCAGATGAACCATACAGTTCCTCCGATCTTTGATTCTTATTTTATTGTGCTATTGATGAACAGACCTCTTGTCTTTTCTTTAACTGTTCTGTAATCAAATCATCAAAATAATAAATAAATAAATCTACAATAAATGTAAACAAGTATTCCATAAATAATTAAATAAATTTAAAGTACAGATAAATTTTCTTCGCTGGCTCACAAAGTCACAAACTCATGGTGTTGTCTCCAGGTACGCCCCTCGGTTCAACAGAGGTCATCACGGAGGTCGCCAGTACTTCGATGACTTCAGAGGAGGAAGATCTGACCAGGACTACGAGAGACAAGGATGAGCTTTGATGGAGCTTTAGGGTTGATAAACATTTAGCAGTAAGTGAGGTGTCCTTTGATGAACTAATACCATAAAGAGTTATGTAATGCCTCTCACATTTAATTTGTTTTTTTGTCATGTTTGTAAAGTTTTCGGTCATTGGTTGACATTTTGTAACAAAAAATCTCACTGGTCAAATATGAGACACTGTACTCCGAAATGTATGTTACAATATTATTTAATTTCTAATTATGCTGACATATAAAAGCAATAAATTAAAGTTAAATTGAAAATTTTATTACAATTTAGTTTGAACCCTGCAGCTCTTCAACCAATTAAATGTTAAATTCTTATCATAGTAGCACCCGAGCTTAGAGTCTCCGGCTCTCTGTATGAGACGACTGGTGCTCGGAAATAAACGCTGTCACAGGTACACAACAGTGTATATACACTGCCATATCCTCTGTCAGCTACATGAATTAATTAAGAAGCAAATGAGATTTAATATGTTGAAAGTTCAATAAAAAATTGCAGTGTCAAAGGTTTTGAAAGTTTGTGTCTCTTTTGAAATTGAGCTAATTTCTTGTTTTAGTCCTAAAAAGGGGCATTCATAAAGCCTTTAGGCCACAATTAAGGCTCAATAATTTAAGACCAGAAATTTTGGGTCTAAAAAACACATCTAAAAAATCAAGCTTTAAATTATCGAGCCTTAAATGTGGCCTTAAGACTTTGTGAATGCCCCTTAAAATGTTATTGAACATTGTCCAATTTTTGAGCAATGCAGTTTTTCTTCAGTATAGTTACACGAAACAGCAGTAAATATCTACTGACTCTTTCGAGTTCTTATTAAAAAATCCATTTGAATAGCTTTGACTTTGCAAATCTTGTTACTTCTCAAACCAATTTTTTTTGTGATCTCCAGGCGTGAAGGTGATGACCAAGGATGTCATGTAGAGGAGTGGGGTCGAGACTTCCGTAACCAACCCCACGAGCCTCTCAAGGACATTGGCAAAATGGCACCCCACGACACAGGCAGGGACTCTGCAGAAAGACACCTGGTGAGTGAAGTTAGAACTACTCCAGCTTAAAAACAAGGAGTCGTTTTGCTAGATATAAAGTATATACCCATGATTAGACACCATACACTTATTTAGCAATACTTCCCGACCTCTAAAAATCCGAAAAAAATCAGAGGCATGACTTTGCACCTTTTATTGAACTCTATAAGGGGCATTCACAAAGCCTTAAGGCCACATTTAAGGCTCAATAATTTGAGACCAGAAATTTTGTGTCGAAAAAACACGTCTAAAATCAAGCTTTAAATTATCGAGCCTTAAATGTGGCCTTAATATGACTTTGTGAATGCCCCTTTATTCGTTTTGAAAAAAAAAAAAAAAAAAAAAATTGAGGTCAATCCTCTATATTGCTCTTTTCTATAATTATATAGAGCTTTTATTTTTTTATTTTTTTATTTTATTTCACGTACAACTTAATTTAAAACGGTGCTGAGTAAAATTATCACAAAAGTCTTTATTAGTGAAGCAAAATATCAGAAACCAGAGCCGTTACTTGCAAAAGTTAGCTATCTATCTATTTACTATTATACATAATTATATATTTTTTAAATTGTGTAGATATAAATGTATTTATTAATTTAGTTGAAGCAGTGTAGTGTAGTGGTTAGAGCACTTGACTTTGGTCCGAGAGGTCCCCGGTTCAATTCCCGAACCCGGCAGACTTTTCGTGACTTGAGTTGGGTGTGACTGATTCCTAGATTATGGAGTTGATAGGAGGAAGGCAGCTAGCTTATGGCTGTCTATACTCCGCTGCCCCGCAGTATTGCACTGCCACTGCAGGCTGCACAAATCTGGTAGTAGGAGCCCAGAACAGTGCAGGAAAGGGTTCTGGGAGCCTGGTAAGCCCCAGCATGGTCGCAAGATAACTCTTACTGACAAGGCTAAATATCGGCCTGGCCACACCCGGAAGGGTAAAATAATGTCAAGGGTATTAACTTTTTAAAATAAATACAAAATAACAAAAATAATAATTCATTAGTTTTAAGGAAAATAAACCATTTCGGTTGTGATATATATTTTAAAGGAAAGGATAGGAATAGCCAGCAAGGCAATTCCTTGACTCTGTAAATATTAAAAAAATTCCCTCCTTGTATATAAATTTTCCTTCTTGTATATACGTTTCCCCCACCTTGTAAATATTTAAAAAATTTCCCAATTTGCAAAACATTTTCCCTTCCTTGCCCACCCCCCCACACCTCTCTCCCTACCTTCCCCTCTCCCTGCCTTCCCCTTTCCCTTCCATGCTAACCAGCTAGCCAGAAACTTTATTAAAATCAGTTTACTTCTCTCTGGACTGATGAAGCACCTAGACGGTGCGAAACGTCTTCAAAATGTAGATATTTAACTATTTTTCGAGTGACACTGTGACCGCAAGATTTTCTCCTTCCGTGACTTCTCGATCGGTAAGGCCTTGCTGGTTATTCCTATCCTTTCCTTTAAAATATATAATTCATTAGTTTGTGGTGTAAAAAAAAAAATTAAAAAAAAATGTGTAGGTTTTCAGTATTATTATTTTTTTTTCTTGTGAAGATTCTGATTTGACTAAAAGCCACAACAGTCCATATATAAAACAATGTTAATACAAAATGCTAAATATATCAAAATTGTCTCCGATTTTAGTTAATTTCTCATGAAAAATAATTTCCATGAATTATGAATGTTTTCTACAATTTTCAGAGAGTTGTCTAAGCCTATTTCTTATACCACTGACATCAATCCTTAACTCTGCTGTACCCAACTAATGCTTGGTTTGTCTTCAGCGTTTCTCTCTTGCCTCTGAGCATCTTCTCGAGCTGCTTGCCAGACAGGAGGGGGGGAGAGGGGCTGCAGTCTCTCGTCAAGGAAGCGTCACTCGCTCTGCTGCAGGCCGACAAGCTGGCCGAGGCTGCCGTCATGTGTGACCGTTTCGCCAACAGCAAACTGCCGCTAATGGTACGTCACCTAACAAGCGCATTGTTATCTATCAAATCAGTGTGCCTCGCGATGCTCATTTGTCTAAGGTCCATCTTGCACTTGAAAGTGAAGTTTTTTTTTTATTTTTTTTTTTATTTTTCTTAGTTATACAACATGATGTAAAAATATAAATCTTGCATCATTCACTGTTTTTTTCAGTTTGGACTAAAGTTCCATACAGGAAATTTCCCTAACAAATCTTTTTATTGTTAGTGAAAAAAAAAAAAAGTTTTTTTTTTTTTTACATACAGTATTATAGGTTTAGCCACCATAATACCATAATATATTGTAGCATTTGACTAATTCAACCAGGGAAATGTGGAAACTTCAATCAGCATGATGACCATTAATATATAACTGTATATGAGAATGCATCGTCGATCATTATATATAGTGTTCTTCAGTATTATGTAATGTACTAGAAAATCAACATATTCCTTGTAATTTTGTGCATTGGATTATTCAGTTTATTTCTTTTACATAAAAAAAAAAAAAAAAAAAATGAGAATTTGCTTTCATGCCTTAATATAATGTGTTAAAATGACTTTTTATTTAACTTTTACTGTTATACATAACATTATATAGATGAAAAAAAAATGCATTTATTATTATACGTAACATTATTATTATTTTTTTTATCAGTTATATTTCAGTTATTTATCACTCGCTGATGACCCAGCTGCATGAGTGTGAGCTGAAGTATTAGCACACCATGACGAAGAGGTGCTATATGGTTCCTGTGCTCCTCCATTACTACATACCGGCCACCAGCTGATGGCCTGGCTGATAAGGATGAACACTGTTGTGGAGGGACTGTGCGCTACATGTGGCTCCTTGCAAGTTCCTCCAGTACTCCCACAGCTACAGCATTGTGGGTTTCTGTTAAACATTGTTTGGTTTTTAATGTATGTAATAAAATTGTTTTTCAATCTCCAGCAAAACTTTAATTTGGTGTAAGTAAAATTTCATTATCATTATATAATTAATTCTAATTAATAAATATAATATACAAACAAAATATAAAACTATAATAATATAATGATAATGAAATTTGGCTATACCAACAAAATGCATGTACATCCAGCTATATCTGAAGCAAAAATGTGTGCAGTTTAAGGTTTTGCCGTGTGTTAAAATTAGCTAAATTTTCTCATGCAATTATCCCATATATTATATTACTTGAATTGTGTCTGTGCATGGGTAAAGAATGCTTAAATATCATATACTGTAATTATGACATATATATATTATATATATATATATATATATATATATATATATATATATATATATATATATATATATATATGTTAAGGGGAAATATGGTAACAGGCTCAATGTTAAAAAAAAAAAAAATCCCACACATTATGACAAATTATGACAAAAATTTAAAATGTTTTCCTCTACATCCCCTCTATCATGCAGTATTATAGCTAAAATTAAAATATCAGGTGTACAAATTCAAGCTTTTTTTTAGTTATGGATTTTTATACCTGATATTTTGGCTACTGATAGGGGATGAAAGGGAGAACATTTTTTTTTTTCAGAATTTTCATGTGTGGGATTTTTTTTTTAAATAATAAATATAATATTATATGTATGTATGTATGTATGTATGTATGTATATATATATATATATATATATATATATATATATACAAAATTCTTTATAAATTCTATTAGTTCCTACAATCTATGTTTTCATGGCATATATATATATATATATAGATGTATGATATATGTTGAGGTTTAAATTATATAGGACAAATCGGGGGAATACATGGCATATGCATGACCAAAACATGTGTCAATTGCCTCAAAATACCAACCATGCAATCAATCAATATATATTATATGTATATTAAAATTCTAATACAGGGAAAAATACAGTATTACAAATCATGAAATTGTAAAATCTCCATTATATAAGGGAAAAATTGAAAGGTAATTTTAAATGTATCAAGTGATATTTAATGTAAAATCATGGATAAAATACTTCATTAATATGTGTGAAATAATTAAGTAAAGTATACACTACTCTGGCTATATATGTGTGTATATAATATATTAAATATATATATATAGTTCAGAGATATCGCTGATAATCGAGCAATCATCAGGATTGTTAATTTAATTAATAATTACTGTATAAAGTGTAGGTAAAATAAAAACAGTAATATATATATATATATATTAAATATTCTAGCTGAAACTCATATATCACTAATTCTCAGAGTAAATTAAATTTTCTGTCTTAATTAATTTTTACATGTGGAATTTAATTAGTGCATCATGTAAAAATATATATTAAGGGTAAGGTAACGCCACCAATGTTAAAAAAAATCCCTCTCACAAAAATTCTGAAAAAAATTTAAAATGTTCTCTCCTCTACACCCCCTAACAGTAGCTAAAATATCAGGTATACAAATACGATCTAGTTTTTGAGTTATGAATTTTTAAAGTTGACTAATTTAACATGGGAGTTTCATATTTCTCCATGTTAAAGTAGTCAACTTTAAAAATTTATAACTCAAAAACTAGATCGTATTTTTGTATACCTGATATTTTAGGTAATGATAGGGGGTATAGAGGAGAACATTTTAAATTTTTTTCAGAATTTTTGTGAGAGGGATTTTTTTTAACATTGGTGGCGTTACCTTACCCTTCCCAGGTAGAAAATTCCCATTGCCGCTGATTGAAACCCATTCAAAATTCAATGTGTGTCTATGGGTTTTGATCATTTTTGACGGGTTTTTAAGGTATCCAATAGATAAACATTGAAACCCATTGAAATTCCTAACGGTTTCAATGGCTTGTGATCATCTACCAATTGTTTCCCATTGGATACTATAGAGACCCTTTAAGTTCACCATTGAATCTTATCAGCCAAAATAAGTGGCCCATTGGAATGTATCGGTTTCAATATAATTATACCCTTGGAAGTCATCGGGCGAGACCGATCGACCAAGAAATATATATATATATATATATATATATATATATATATATATATATATATATATATATATATATATATATATATATATATATATATATATATATATATACATATATATATATATATATATATATATATATATAATATAATATATATATATATATATATGTTTATATATATAGCATATATTTACATCAAGGCGGATCCATGCAGCATGCGGCACTCTGGGTTAGGGGGGGGGGTTACTTGTACTCCCTTTTCTTAGGGACATTTTGGTTAATAATAGTAGCACGCATTTCAATTATTTATGATGCCTAATTCATGGTATAAATTTAAATAAAAATCAATATTAAGCAGCTAGGTCAAGAAAGATTTTAACGCGCAATGAAACCAATGCAAATCGCAAATTTGCAACGTTGCCTTGCTTGCATTATTCCCCTTCCGCCCCTTCGGTGCTTGCCGGGATTTGGCCGGGATGACGCATCGCTCGATGGAAGTTTTCAACACTGGGCTCACTCGCATTCCTTTCTTCCCCCCCAGCCCCCTCTATGCTGTTGTTACTTTGAAACGAGTGTAGCGCCACTATGCGTATGATACAATGCAGTGTCATAAAATAAAACTAAGATTAAGAATAATAGTTGATAAATTTGCCACAATTTTTAACGTGAAATGATGTGATGTCGCTACTATTGCAGACTCTGGTTATCAACGGACGATGAGAAAAATATATGATAATGTAGGCGGCGTTGGTTTTCAGCCAGCGGAAATCAGGAAACGGGGGAAACATAGAGACGCGCAGAGCCTAGGACAACATGACATCAACAAAAGAAGCAAAAGTATGATATGATATTGTGATTTTTTTTTATTAATATTAATATTATGGCCTTGATTTTTAACTAATTTACATTACGGTTTCATAAAATACTGAACAATTTGTTTCTTAAAATTGACTTATATATAGCTTAATTATTGTAAAAAAATACCAGCGTATCACGTATGCATACATACTATATATATGCATACTGTATATTATACATACCATTAAAAATGAGCCAACGACAATATTTTGTGATTGTGAAATTTCAAGTCGATGGCAAAGTCAAAATTGTTAAATCAGACAAGATTAAAAGATTTAACCCACTTAAATATAACAAATATAAGCAGTATTATGCAGTGTACTACAAGGAAGATGCGGAGGTTGAAACTACAGATACCGAGGAGGGCTACGACAAAGCTACGGTGTTATATGTTGCTGGTGAGTATGTTTATATTTTGTATGCATACACACAATGTATTGTTACAAGTACAATGAAAGAAAATAAATGTAATTTTATGATCCGTTTTACACGGCTGTTTTATGCCTAGTAATCATATAGGATGCATACCAGTATGTATCATATATGATCCAGAGTCCCGTACGTCGTTATTCAAGATTTTTATTGGCATTTAGATGTAGATTTTAGATTTTAACGCTCTGCGGCAAATGTGGCTAAACCACGGTGGCTCGCAATATAGTGCTCAACGCACTCTTAAATCCCCCGTAACTCTCCGCCCCCACCACCTCGGACGGCAGGGAGTTCCACTCATCCCTCACTGTTCGGTTTTTGAAGGAATACTTTCCCACATCGCTTCCACTACCCCTGAACTCCAGCTTCCACTGATGATCCCCCCTCCCAATGTATCTACCTTTCCTAGTTCTATCGCTAAACTCGCTCCAACCTGCCATCTCCCTGTTAACTTTAAACAAATTTCCTAATCGGTTGTACTAGTGAGGGAGCATAGTGTAAAAAAAAGGCATTATTGTGCACTTTGTGACAGAAGCATCAAACTTGGTATACAGGTAGAACTGAACCAGGAGGTCAACTTTTTCGGTGGCTCCACTTGCGCATCTTACCCTGGTGACCTCTGGTGACCTTTCAAAATGGCGGCTATGGAGACTCTTGTTTATTTTTTAATTTGAAAAACAATTGCTTAAATACAAAACTTTAAACGGAATATGGTTTGGTATTAAGTCCAAAGCGTCCCTGATTTTTTTCAAAATGCTGTATTGCCAAATTTCCTTTAAATTTTGAAAATAGTGGGAAAATTGTACATTTTTCTAGTTATTGCATAAAAAAATTAATTTTGGGGTTAAATATTGTATCAAACGTTGGAAAATATTTAAACGAGTACAAGTAGAACATACAATTAACATTTTGAATGAATGCAAGCATAGACTCTGACCTGTGGACCAATGGCAACGTTGCAAAATGGCGCCTACACTATGGAGAATAGCCAATGTGTTATATCTCCGCTTCTTATAGCCCTATCACGTAATTTTGAAAGGTTTTTGGTATTAATCGCTTTCAAATTTGTCCCTAATTTTTTCAGAAATGCCATGTTGCCTAAATATAGAATGCAGTGTTGCAACATTTAAATATAATTTCAATTATTGTCTATTATAATTAAAAAAAGTATAATAGTGCATCATGTAATAATTTAAACTACTATATTTTATAGTAATATGCGATATTTTATCTGTATAGTGTCACATTTTAAAGTTATAATTGACAAAAAAATTAATATCTTGTCATAAATGATGATATAATATGACCATGTGACCATAGAAAAAAGTTTTTAAGTCTTAATTGGAAGGCAATCGTGCTAATTTTGAATTGATTTAGCAAAACATCTTATAAATATATAATACATTTCCTGTAAGTAACTGTTGTAAACAATGTAAACTTTAAAGGCCCTATGACCATTTCACAGTATTAATTCCACAGTTAGTATTGTCTCAGTATGATATACGGCTGCATAAAAAAATTGTTCCAGCAGCAATAATATCAGAGATAATAGCCGATGAAAAGGCACCTGTGACGTCATTTGTACCCATTCTGCGGCGACGTATAGGGAAATCCGTGCAAAAGATAGCTTCACTCTATAGGTGCAACCACGGACATAATTTTAATTCTGAAATGTTGAAATTTTACCACGGCAGTCTTGATAAAATTTGTCAAATATCCTGAAAGAATTTTTCTGCTGACATTCACACAGACTGACTTATTGCAGTGGCAAGAATAGAAAAATGTTGCATAGGAAAACTGTGTTTTAAATTTTTGGCTTATCTTGCTACTGCAATAAATCAGTCTGTGTGAATGTCTACCGCAAAATTCTTTCAGAATATTTGACAAATACTATCAAGATTGCCCTGGTAAAATTTCAATATTCCAGAATTAAAATTATGTCCGTGGTTGCAGCTTGAGTGAAGCTATCTTTTGCACGGATTTTCCTATATACCGTCGCCGCAGAATGGGTACAAATGACGTCACAGGTGCCTTTTCATCGGCTATTATCTCTGATATTATTGCTGCTGGAACAATTTTTATTATGCAGCCGTATCATACTGAGGCTATACTAAAACTGTGGACTTAATACTCTGAAATGGTCATAGGGCCTTTAACTTTTAATTTAATTCATTTATATATAATATTACATATATTTATTTATACGATGGAACATAACAATTACGCACACCTTGGAACAATATGAGCGTGCGGTATTCTTGCTAAATTTGCTGGCACCGCAATTGCGTCCCAAAAGAGACAAAGAGCTGTAGATTTGCAGTCTAGCCTTAATTACCAAAAATTTAATGTTCATTCAGGTTCACCAAACGTAAGCTGCCTCGGGGAACGCCCCCAAACAGTAAGGGGTAAAGTTCATGCTGTCCCGAGGTGTACACTAATACGTGCGGTAACAAACTGCATCATATATAGCAACGTTTTGTTACAGCTGGATTTTAAAAATAATATGAGAGGTACAAGTTAATTTATTATTAATTGATATTGCAGGAATTGTACTCTATTAAGAGTCACAGGAATTCAATTAACTCATATTAATTCATATTGTCCCTCATATTATTTTTAAAATCCAGCTGTAACAAAACGTTGCTATATATGATGCAGTTTGTTACCGCACGTATTAGTGTACACCTCGGGACAGCATGAACTTTACCCCTTACTGTTTGGGGGCGTTCCCCGAGGCAACTTACGTCTGGTGAACCTGAATGAACATTAAATTTTTGGTAAGGCTAGACTGCAAATTTACAGCTCTTTGTCTCTTTTGGGACGCAATTGCGGTGCCAGCAAATTTAGCAAGAATACCGCGCGCTCATATTGTTTCAAGCTGTGCGTAATTGTAATGTTCCATCGTATAAATAAATATATATAATATTATATATAAATGAATTAAATTAAAAGTTAAAGTTTACATTGTTTACAACAGTTACTTATAGGAAATGTATTATATTTTATAACATGTTTTGCTAAATCAATTCAAAATTAGCACGATTGCCTTCCAATTAAGACTTAAAAACTTTTTTCTATGGTCACATAGTCATATTATATCATCATTAATTTATGACAAGATATTAATTTTTTTGTCAATTATAACTTTAAAATGTGACACTATAGAGATGAAATACCGTATATTACTATAAAATATAGTAATTTAAATTATTACATGATGCACTATTATACTTTTTTAATTATAATAGACAATAATTGCAATTATATTTAAATGTTGCAACACTGCATTCTATATTTAGGCAACATGGCATTTCTGAAAAAATTAGGGACAAATTTGAAAGCGATTAATACCAAAAACCTTTCAAAATTACGTGATAGGGATATAAGAAGCGGAGATATAACACATTGGCTGTTCTCCATATAAGTGTAGGCGCCATTTTGCAACGTTGCCATTGGTCCACAGGTCAGAGTCTATGCTTGCATTCATTCAAAATGTTAATTGTATGTTCTATTTGTACTCGTTTAAATATTTTCCAACGTTTGATACAATATTTAACCCCAAAATTAATTTTTTATGCAATAACTAGAAAAATGTACAATTTTCCCACTATTTTCAAAATTTAAAGGAAATTTGGCAACACAGCATTTTGAAAAAAATCAGGGACACTTTGTACTTAATACCAAACCATACTCCGTTTAAAGTTTTGTATTGAAGCAATTACTTTTCAAATTAAAAAATAAACAAGAGTCTCCATAGCCGCCATTTTGAAAGGTCACCAGAGGTCACCAGGGTAAGATGCGCGAGTGGAGCCACCAAAAAAGTTGACCTCCTGGGTCAGTTCTACCTGTGTACCAAGTTTGGTGCTTCTGTCACAAAGTGCACGATCATGTTGCTATGCTCCCTCACTATACCTTCTCCTTTCCTCGAGTGGCTCCCACTCCAAAGTCTGAATCATTTTCGACACGCTTTCATAATCTTTCCACACCTTTTTGTCATCTGCAACTAATCTCCATTTTCTCATTCTACCCATAACTCTTCTAGCAGCCCTCCGCTGAACCTTTTCCAACTCCTTCTTTCCAATCTGCCTATATGGGTCCCATATAGTATGGGCATTGTATAGTTATATAAATATTTTTAATGTGTTTCTTTTTAGAAACATTGCAAGGGGCCAAAGAAAGAGAGAGTCAAGGCCGCCTGAAAATCCCCAAAATCAAGGAGTCTGCCAGTGAGGGTGATTCATCTGATGATGAGAGTAGCGGCAGCGAGTCATCCTCATGCGAATATACTACGTCGGCTATGCATCAAAAGTATTCTCAGCAAGTTGATGGAGAAAAAGAGACATCACCACCCCCAAACAAGAAACCCAAAAAAGCCAAGGTGCGTATGTTTGTGGGTTGTGCATGATGGCGCTGTGGTAGCGCTCCTGACTTGTAATCAGGAGGTCATGAGTTTGAATCCCGGTGCAGTGACTTCGGCTTATAGTCATCGTGCTGAGAACTGGGTGCACTCGGGATTCAGGCACGGACTGGGCCCAAACGGCCCACCGAGCGAGAAAGAATGACGGCCCACATAGGCGGGGGCTAACACTCTAAAGGGGGGTCTGGGGGGCGGAGCCCCCCAGTAGCCTGCCGCAGGCGCGATTTTTTTTGGATTTTCACTAATTTTTTTACTAAATTTCGCTAAATTTTTCAAAAATTACACTAAATAGCTTCAATTAAATTTTAATTTTAGCTGCAATTAATATTTACTATATTATAATACCAAGTATTAAATCTTAATTAATCAACTCTAGTGATACTTATACTTATATTACTTATATAAATTTAATTATATAATTTATTATTATTGTCAGTGATTGTGTTTGATAGTGTTAAATAACTTATGTAAATATGTTTAAGTTTGATGTTTTTATGTTGTATTTTGTCCAATTTTGACTTGAACATATGTTTGTCTTGTACAACCAAAAAGAAGTTCCAAAATAAAAATAAATAAATAAATAAATAAATTCTTATATTTTTTGAAAAAGGAAAGAAGTATAGAACTCATCCTCTCGATCCTTAATTTCGATTCCTTAAACATTTTTTTTTCTAAATTTACTGCATTTAGCATTTGCTTAAATTTAAAATTTTGTGTTAAATTGTTGTATAAATTATAATTATTCGTGATTTTTAAAATAGCCAACAAATAGTTTGGCCGCACTTAATTACACTGAATTAATATAAAAATCCTTCCTGGACTCGGAAGAATACCATAATACCAGCATGGGGAGGGAAATAATAATAAAAAATAGCAGAATTATACCTTCGAGAGCTCGAGATATTCGAGAATCGTGTATATATTAGGTTAATTGTTCACTGGAGAAATATATAAAGATTTTGGATTCCAAATAAATAAAATGTTAATTAATTTATTGTAGGAGTTTGAGAAAGCAGGACTTTTCAAGCAAACTGATAATTAAGAGAATGTTTAATTAATTTTCTTTCTCCAGTACTTTATTTAAGTTCAAGTTTTTTATACTTACAAATTGCTTATTTAGTATACTAACTTTTTGCAAGATAAATGCAAAGTATTTTACTGCGAATTTTTTATTTACTGATATGAAGTATTTGATTGTAAGCAACAGTTAATTCTAATGCTAATTTTTAATCTTTGTTTCAAGCAAGACAATTTCCTTGCTGCTATAAATGTTTTTATTCTTCTTTCAATTGAAACTTGCTTAGTGATAATGATTAGAAATACGCCAAATTAATAAATACGCCAGCAGCTATGTAGTTAAAAAATAAACCTATTAGCAGGAAAAAGAAAATGTTGCTTTATTCAGAATCAAATTTTGTATAAATTGTGATGCATGCAGAGCCTGCATCAGGATCACTTTTTTTGTTTTAGTTTTGGTAAGTCTGAGGTCGAGTACTCGCAGTTAGCTATCGGGTACGTATGGTATTGTTAATTTGTTATAAAAAGTTCCTCTTTTTTGCGGTAAATTAAGTAAATTTAAATCAGTATTTTAAAAAACGAAAAAAAAAAATATAATTAATACGAATCACATGTGCAGGGTCGGACTGGGGTGAAAAGGCCTACTGAGCAATGAAAGGCGGGGGCCTCTACACCATCGGGGGGTTTGGGGGGCGGAGCCCCCCAAGCAGTTTGCCGCAGGCGCGATTTTTTTTCAAAAAAGGGGCGTGGCTTGCTTATATTTTTAATACAAAAATATCTAAACATCGCGAGATTTTATATTATTTTTTGTAAAATTTTGGATTCTAAAGAAAAATAAAAATTTAAACCTTTTTTGGTGAATGATAACGCGAGTCATATTTTCTGTACATTTTTTTCTTTCATCTATTTTTTTTTTTTTTTTTTAATCGAGGAGTTTTGCAAGAATAAAGTCCCAATGTAACAACTAAAACCTTAATTGGAACATTTTTCTGTGTGACTTTGGGTCAAAAAATGCACATTTAGGAAAATAATCTTACCAAATTATTGTGGAACATATCTACCAAAATAATTGTAGTAATTAATGTACCCGAATATGTAAAAAAAAAAAAGTGATAATTTTGGTTCACCTTTAAATTTGATTTTCAATAAGGATTATAACTACTCTCGGATTCACAAATTGAGTCACCTGAACTTTGGAGAGTTGTAGCTCTGCAGGTTTCAATAAGCCCGGCCAGAATATTGTAAAAAACATAATGACACATAGTAAATTTATTTCTTAATATTTATTAGTAATTTCATAGTTTTGAAGCAGAAATTTAATTTATGTGAATTTTTTTGACAGAAAAACCTTGGGTTCTTTCAATGCATTTTCATGACTTTTCCGATTTGCGCACATGGCACTTAAAAATTCATATAAAATTAACAGAACATGTTATGAGGTTATGACCCTGAAATAATTAAACAAATGAAAATATGTAAATTGCGATAAAAATAGTGTAATTTTGTCCTAATTTGAATAATTAATTTTAATTAAATAGAAAGTGAGAAGTGTATCTCCTCCATAGAGAAACTTTTTTTCTGAAAAAAAAAAAAAACAATAAAAAATCATTGCATATCCAACGTAAAATAATATTTGCCAACAAAAATTTTTGTTGGGAATAATATTTTTTTTATACGAAACTTTATCAATTTTAAAATAATTTTGTATAACTTTAGCCGGCGTTGAACAGTTAAACGATAAAAAATTAATTAATAAAGCTTTGAATAAAAAATATAGTCACAGAAAATATTTTGTTACTTAAATTTGGATGGATTGTTTATTTTCCCGAAAAATGTTTTTCCAGAGAGCAGATACATTTCTTACTTCTTATTTAATTAAAAATAGATTAAATTAGGGCAATCAAACCTTTTTTTATCGCAATGCACGTATTTTCACCCGTTCATTTTTTTTTTTTTTTTATATTTCAGTGTCATGTATTATGTGTAGTTGCTTAACCGTGCTCGAAAAATTACCGAATTCATTACAAAATATATTACGGTACGTTAAATATTTTAATTTTCAGGCCAAAATTATGTTCTTTTTTTTTTCCCCCATTTCCTAAAAAAAGTAGCTGTACTGCATTCTGGGCCGGCCATGCAGTTCCTCATTTAAGCATTATTTTGAGCATTAAATCATGCATGAATAGAAAAAAATACTATATAATAACAAACAAAAATATGTAATGAAAAATACAAGTACGTGCTATACATCTTTTTGTCTTATATATGAAGAAGACTACGAATTACGAAAAAGCAAAGCCAGCGGAAGATTTTGTAAAAAAACAAAAAAAAAAAATTTAAATTTAATCTGTGATTAAGGTATTTTTAAAAATAATTTTTTTTTTTTTTTTTAATTCAATATAATACATGCACCTTTCCGGATTGGCGTTTCCGACCGTTCTGGCTTATTTTTATCACTATAATATATTATAATATAAAAATATGATGTCTATATATATTAAAAAAAATTAAATACTGCAACAGAATATGATAATATTAAATTTGATTTAGCTAGACCAAAGGGCCTTGCCTTGCAGGACCTTCTAGCCTTCAAAAATAAATCAACTCTCTCTCTCTCTCTCTCTCTTTTGCTGTTGCCTGAATTACTTGTATTTTAATGTTATTAATTGTTGCAGCTGATCCTGCCAGCCTCGCCACATGAAGATTAAAAAGGTTGTTTTTTTAATCATAACATTAACATTTTATGGCAAATAATTTATTAATTATTAACTTTTTTTATTAACTTTAATTTTATTATTATTATTATTATTATTATTATTATTATTTTTTTATGTAATTTTATTATAATGTGTAGTGTTTGCAATTTAAATTAATCTTTGATCAAGACTTTTGTGCAGTACAATGTTTAGTGTACTGAACCTGTAAACAACCCAACCTAAACAATTGGTGAGTGATTAATGATAACAACCTCCTACCCTTTCTTCTTATTTATAGGGAAATTTTTGTTGATTGTATTGATGAAGGTTTTCACGGTGCGATAAATGGTTATTACGAGGCAGAACTCTTTCGGGATATCCGCAGCGGGCGTTGTTCTTCTAACTCCTCGTTGGTCTTGCAACGTTTCAAGACCAACGAGGAGTTGAACAACACCCGATACGGATATCCCGAAAGCTTTCTGCCTAGTAATAACTATTTTGTTGATTCTTTTTTCTTTGCTATAAATTTGTGTTGTGCATTATAGTATTCTGCTTTAACACTATATTTGGTCATGGCACATTAAGTTAAATATGACTGTTATTATAGTGAAATGTTTTAATTTTTGTTCCTTTGTATTACTGGTAAATTTTTGTTGTGCGTTAACTATTGCTATTGGAATGTCTGCATTAAGATAATCTTTAGTCATGATATAACTGCAATACTAGTGAAATGTTTTAATTTTTGTTCCTTTGTATTACTGGTAAATTTTTGTTGTGCGTTAACTATTACTATTGGAATGTCTGCATTAAGATAATCTTTAGTCATGATATAACTGCAATACTAGTGAAATGTTTTAATTTTTGTTCCTTTGTATTACTGGTAAATAATATTGTTCTGCCTTACATTATTTTTATTATTAGCATGTCTGCTTTAAAATCTTAAGTTATGACATAAGTGCAATACTAGTGAAAAAATGTGTCAGTACAATTAAATATATTCATATTAAAAATGCATTGACATTATCTGCATTTTAATATAATTATTCTTAAGTCACGGTGTAAGTGCTATTATCTACATTGAGGTTCGAACACCCAACGAACCAACACCTGAACAATGTAAGTGTTATAATTATGATACTACCCCCGTCCTCTCGTATCTTCACTGTCTGCTGTTTACAAAATACCATATTTTTTATAAAAAATATTTTTATTTATATTTTATGCATTTGCATGTTGCATTACAATTTACATTTTTTCTTACAACTTGTCATTTAATGTTCAACTTTTCTTTTTATTCAATAAATTGTGTCTTAATAATTACAGCATTAATTAACTAACTCTACCAACTTTCCTATAATATCTTTTGCAGCTTAAATTCACAATGTAATCAGTTATACTATCATTTACATTGAAAGTAGACCAATAGAAATCTTCTAAATTTAAGGCTAAAAAACTCGAAAAAAAGTTAATACAAAATACCTAACTTTGTAGATAATTCAATAATTCAGTGGATTTTCATATCATTTATTATATTTACAATGTTAGCTTACTACAGCATATTCTGCAATATATTGGTAAGCATGTATTCAAACTTAACGACAGAAAATGTTTTGAGTGTTTCAATGTTGGCAATTTATATTGGTATTAATTATCAATAGAACTCCTTAATTTCCTGCTTATTCTGTTGCCTATCGATTCAACGGAATAGTTAGAAGCCGAGCGTCTGAAACTAGCACTATATCGTCCCTCATCCGGAATAACGAATAATCTGCCTACCATGATTTTGTTACAATGTATGATGATCTCTTATCTTCTTTTCAGGTGAGCGCGAAGCGCAACAATGAGCTTTATAGTCTATAGGTTATAATAAAATACCAATATAGCTCATAGTTGTATTCTCCTGAAAAAGCAGATACCTCATTATTGCAACGGATTCATGGTAGGCAGATTATTTTTTAATATTCCGGACAAGGGACGATATGTATAGGTAGTTGCTGTACCTCTAGGTTGTTGCAGGACGTTCAGTCTCTATAATATGGTCTCGTATCTAGTATTAATTATATTTTTTTTCTTTTAAAAAAGTGAAAGTGAATTTTGTCGTGGATCAGAATTGAGATTCAAAAACAGACCCCGCCAGTCCCTCCTCGTCCTCATTGCAGACCGAATACAAAAGAAATCAATGTAGCAATGTCCGTCGACAGCTATTGCTGCGTAGATTGAGGACGCTTGATTTTTATGCCTTCATTGATAGCGCCCAATTTCGATCAAATGTCAGAACGAGGATTTCAGCAATTTCAGGGCGGACCTGCGGCACTACGCAGATCTAGCGGATCGAGGCCATGCATATTATACAGTATGAAAACTGAAAAAAGCCCATTGGAACCCATTGGAACCCATTGGTTACATTTCTATAGAGGCTCATTGAGGCCCATGGGAACCAATGGCCTTTCGCCCATTGAAGCCCATCGGCACACATGGCCTTTCGCCCATTGAAGCCCATCGGAACCCATGGCCTTTCGCCCATTGAAGCCCATCGGAACCCATGGCCTTTCGCCCATTGAAGCCCATCGGAACCCATGGCCTTTCGCCCATTGAAACCCATCGGCACCCATGGCCCTTCGCCCATTGAAGCCCATCGGCACCAATCGGCACCCATTGGTGCCAATTGGCCTTTTTGAGCGCCAATTTTCTATAGTTTTCAATTGGTGCCCATGGGCTTCAATGGATATTTTCTACCTGGGTTAATTAACTTTCTAAAATTATTAAAAGCGAGTCTCTTGAATACATTTTATTATACAAAATTATATAAGCATTATAAATAATTATAATACATACATTTATAGTTTTTTGTTAATTGGAATTAACATATTATATAATATATATAAATATAATTATATTTTACCTACAGTATCACAAACCTTAGTTTACGTATGGAAGACATTTTGAATAGAAAATAGTACCGTTTTGCATTACGATCTTCATTTTTTAACGATAGGCGCTCGATTAGAAAAAAACATCACATCCCTAGTTTAGTTTGCCGGTTTATGAGAACGCCACCAGGTCCGATCATCTTCTGTATGTAGCGAAATACTTGTAACTAGCTCATCCGAATTCATCCGCGTTATCATGAAAACTTTCGGCAGCCTCCGTCAGATGGCGCGTTGATCAAGTTTGGTCGATTTGCGCTTTTCGTTTCTCAATTGCTACACTAGAATAAAATGGCTACCGCTTCCGGTTTTATTATTTTTTTTATTTTGCTTACTAATTTGTTTATTTATGAAAGAACACAGAGAAAATGGGATTATAAATTGTATTTAAGAAATTTTACAATAAAATAAAATATACAGAATTGTCACAAAAATGTCCCGAGATCGTCTCCTTGGCACGCCAATCCAATGGGTGGGGTGGGTACAGCGTCCAGCTTTGCCAGCTGCAGCTTGGGCTTGTTTTCTGCTGTAACACGAAAATTATAGCTATAAACATGCATATTTAGGAAATTATAATATCATTAGGATACACAGAATGAACGTATAGTATAACAAAAAATTGTATCTTGAACAAAAGCGATGAAAACGGGGTAAAAACAATGCTCAATGTTCCCGATCTTTTGGTCACGTACTAACCTTCAGATCAGTCGTTCATATCAGGATGGCTGCATCTCTTTTCTCGGTTATATATTGTGGTGATACAGTTCTTGTATTCGCAATAGAGGCTTGTAGATATTACACACACATTTATAACTCTTCAAATCATGAAATATAAGACATAATCGAGCCGATGGTGAACGCCGAGCCGCAGCTGCCGCCATGTTGTCATACTCGCAAATGGCGAGAGATTCTTTGAAAAATAAGTTAATTGAGTTTATTAATTAAAACACATTTTTATGATTGATTATACTAAATTAAAATATTTAAAACATTAAGAAACAAAGATAATTATTATATAATAAAAAAGTGGGAGATCTAATTTCTGAAGCGCAGGGATAGGGTCCGAAGCGTCCGCTAGAGGGCCAAAATACAAAACTTTGAGCCGCTCGGAAAGATGCATCGACCTGACGCCACGGCCGTGGGCGCGGCAATCCACTTGCCTAGCGGCCATCCCAAGTATCTAATACACTTTTAACCTATTATTAGTACTGACATCATGGTTTAATGTTCATTAATTTAGCGAACTTTAAAACCAGAACAGAAAAGGCACGCTGCCATGATTTTTGTTAATGTGACGTCACAGGAGCTCGAAATCGATTAATTAAATCGAACCGAATCGAACTAAACCGATCAGCTGAGCTGAAAAAAGGCGTTCGTTTTAAAATAAAAGACAGATCGGAATATACGTCTATATACGCCTCCAGAAGCTATAATAAATCCAGAATGTTACTTTTAAATGCGTAAGGGTGCCTATTTTTTTTAATTTCACCACTTTTTTTCAAGTTTTTAGCATTTTTGGTGTCGACGTGTTGTCACAACAGCGGCTCCATGCGGCCCCACTGGCCCCAGGCTTTCGTCTGGAAGAGGTGCAAAGTGGTCGAAGTGGTGGCGACGCGATTTTGAAATCAAATTAAACTTACTTTTTTATACTTTTTTCCAATAGTTATACATATTATAGAAGCATGTAATATTTTTAAAAAATTCCATAGTTTAAAATAACCTTGTTGTGGGACATTTTTAAAAAATTAAGATTACTACGCCTTGGCGACGTCTAGTCTGTGATCTCAGGCGTAATCTAAGGCTTGTTTAACTGTAATGTTATTTGAATTGGTTTCAATTTATCCCCCCTAAAAACATGCTTTCGGCGTTAAAGGGGGGGAGCAACTCCATTGAGCCTCGAAAGTTTAAGTGCGGTGTTGCCAAACTGTACCAATGAATCGGGAGAATGAGGTCACGTGATCATAACAGGAAGTAGCCATCTTGGATTCTCCGTCAGCTCCAGCGTGGACGCCAGCGTGGAAGTTTTTAATTAATTAAACGTTTAATCATCAATTCTTTTCATATATTCTTATTCCTTAACACAAATTCGACCAGGGAGTATATTCTTGTTGTATTCGTTGTTATATTGTTTGTCAATTTTCCTTGGATTCTCCGTCAGCTTCAGCGTGGACGCCAGCGTGGAAGTTTTTAATTAATTAAACGTTTAATCATCAATTCTTTTCATATATTCTTATTCCTTAACACAAAGTCGACCAGGGAGTATATTCTTGTTGTATTCGTTGTTGTATTGTGTGTCAATTTTCCGATATTTTTTATGATGAATATTAGATAATTATGCATACCATTTTCATCTATAGCCCCATGTGCTACGGGGCCTACGGGGCCCTTCCTTTGTTCATACAGTATATTATTATAATTTTGATTTTTAACGATCTGCGGCAAATGTGGTTACAGTCAACCGGGGTAACATTGAAGGGTTTTTACTACCTTTCTGATCATAACTTTAAAAAATAAAATATCTGGCAAATAAAAAAATTACCAGTTGTGTAACTTAGCTAGAGATGTCTAAAGATGTTTGCAAAATTTTTTTGCCCCAATTATTAACTGTAAAAAAAAATTAAAACAAGCCCTTCAAAGTTACCCCGGCAATGGGGTAACATTGAAGGGCCTTGCGGACACTTATATTCAAGCAACTTAAAAGTGTAATTTTTTTATTAATGTGTCCTACCATGTAATTTACTGTTCTGGACATATTTTTCAGTAACTTAGTATCATATTAAACCATTATTTGCAGTTAATTAAAGGTTAATTAGATAATTAATTACAGTAATTAATTAAAATCCTCAAAATATTTTAAACATTCATTTTATTTATTTAATTTTCTCTCTCTGAACATAATATTGTGTCATATATGTTTACAAACATTAATAATTTTATAAAAATGCAGAAGAATTTAAAAAGTTAAGTTGAAACTTTTTAGAAATTTCTTCTCTTCATGTTCAGGCTTGAACTGGCATCATTTCCGGAATAGTATTCGGATGGTTAACAGAGAACTTGAAGTCCTTGGTCAGTTGGCTGTTCAATTATGAACATATAGTTGAACCATTTTGAATATCACAATACATCTTCTTTAACTTGACAAGCAGATAAGTTCCAGAGGTAAAGCCTCAGTTCCGTCGCTAAGTCGCTAATCCCAGTGACGAGCTCACTTGTCAGTTGTAGACAGGGTCATGTTTTTTTTTTTTTTATGTCACTATAATCTGTGTTATTCCCATTTGTAATTTTTTGTCATCATTGTTTGAGCTCTTTTTGTCATTCACACTCTGATCACTTACTCTTGACTTTGCAACAGACGAGGAATGTCGACACTCTTCACTCTTACCTAGTGCCATCTTTAGGCAAGGGAGGGGAGGGGTCATGCATGGTTGGGATCATTCGTGTTAACTAAATATACCACCCATTGCCCCTCCATCTTCCATAACCCCACCAGACTCAGCTGACTCACTCTGACTTCAGACCTGGAGAAATGTGCTGGAGACACACTTTTACCTGATGCCACCTGTAGACAGGGGGGAAGGGGAGGGAGGGGGAGTCCATAGTTTAGGTCACCTCTAGAATAGTTCTTAAGTTCAAAAAAACTCCCACCCACTGCTCCTTCTAGTCCCTGTACCCCTCCATCCCAAAACTTTTAGCGGACTCACTCTGACTTTCATACTCCGACGAGGAGCAATATAACTTGAGGCAGTGGCTTGGTTGCCTGGTTCTACTTGAAGGCAAAAGGGGTTCCATATGGGGGGGGGGGATGGCTAGGTGACCTACTGGTAGGTCTAAATATTCATCAGTGCAGTCTTGATTGTATACACTCTTTGTATTTGTTGATCTCTTCTGTACTCGAATCAGGCCTACCGGTAGTCCGTAAGAGATTTCTTAATGAATCTGAAATTAAAATTTAATTAGTATGATTGTAGTTCTGTTCTAACCTTTATCATAAAATTAATAAATTAATTTAACAGTAACTGAGTCTTAAAAATGTTCAGGCATGAAATGAGACAAATATAGTTTTAATGTCAAACAATAGTACAGTACCGGTAATATATTACAGGTAATGGCATAGACAATCCCCCCCCCCCCCCCCCCAATTGATGTTGTGGTACATAGAGAAATACATGGGCAATGGGTGGGTTCACTTTCCCCTACTCACTTCTCATGGGAGAAACATTCTGAAAGATGGAAGACTTTTTTTGGAACTTTTTTCTGGCTCCGCCACGGAGTACCGGACCAGAATAAAGTGCTAAAAATCATTGTGGTGGACTTAAAAGAGAAAAAAGTAGTTCAAAATTAATTAAAATGTATGATGCAATGATATATAGTATGATTTGTGCACTAAATTTTGTATCAGATTCTTTTTAAAGCTTCATTCAAGTAAATAGTGATGTTCTCTAAAGCCCTTCAAAGTTACCCCGCCGAGCCCTTCAATGTTACCCCATTGAAAGTAAAAATTCATAAAAAAAAAAGTTACAGGAAAAATTTCAAATCCTTTGGTACATGTGTTAAGAAGGGTTGAAATATAACACTGAATAGCATTACAAGCTCTAACTTGTATTTACTTACCTTGTGGATGGCTTATTTCCAGACTTCTTATTTTGGTCACATTTTTCATTCTTCAGTAAAAAAAAATAATTATCTCCAATTTATCAACTGCAACCCTTAAATCTATTTTTCTCTATTAGCTAATAACATGTTCCTACCATATAGTGAGAAAAAACTTCAGTGTACACATTAGATTGGTCTATAAAAAATCACAAATCTTTAATTTCCTCATTTTCAAAGTTACCCCGGGCTTTCAAAGTTACCCCGGTTGACTGTATACCATAATACAGTTCATAGATTTTCCTTCCGATATTACAGTAAACTAAAACGAGTTCTGCTATACTGTTGGCACTGTTGGGCAATGAATTACTATAAATATGTGGTATGGAGGTTTTCAAGAACTTTTTCAGCACAGATTATTTTAATGTGGGATTTGTTTCAGTAAAACTAAAATCAATAGGTGACTTGTCCTTACACTGATCCTCGCCATCTGTGCGAGTGGCGCTGCAACTTCGTGTACGGTGAAAGCATGTAGAAACAAAATAATACATTGCGAAGATGCGGGGAAAATTTTGTGATCGGAAAGAAAATAAAAAGTTAACATTTTTCACTGCCAAAACGTGGTATAACTATTCTAGTTTGCTTCAGTGCAATTGTTTTCACCCTAGCACTGCTCAATTCCAAATACTAGCGAGATAAAGACAACTACTTCGGGCCACCGCGGCTCGCCATGCTGCCAAGCGATTCTGCGATTGGTTGACCACAGAGCAGCCATTGATGGGTTAGAACGACATGACGTCATGCTGTCAAGTGATTGGTCGATTTTGAACTGCAAGTTGCAAAAAGTTGCAGCGCCACTCACAGATGGCGAGGATCAGTGTAAGGACAAGTCACCTATTTTTGAGGAGATTGAAGATATTGTATGCATATGATGCATACCATTTTTCAGTTCAATCTGTCTAGCATACATTTAGGGTCTTTTGACCTTGCATCTGAAAGTCCCAAAGATGTTTACATGAATTGTAAATCTTTGGTGCATTATGCATACATAAAAGATTTAATTCCAACATGCAATTTATAAATATCCAATTTGACAGATGCTGACATTCCTGATGTGGGTCTTCAGCAAATTCAGTTTGTCCGGATGCAGCTTCTGTGGATCTGAAAAGGAGTAGATTCCTCGCCCTGAACGCTGATCTTCAACATCTGGCTCAAAGGTTAGTCAAGAATATTAAATACTGATAGAGGGTCAGTTCATAAATTTTAATATGTACTGTAGTATGATAGATGTATACATACTATAGTTAATGTTTAACTTGGTTTTTGCCGTGTTAACGTCTTCAGTTAATGGTGTGACTCGCCTTGTGAGCTTATGTAAAAAGATACTTGGCTGGCTGAGCACATCAGAAAGCCACACAAGCGTTTACGACTCATGCAG
Organism: Siphlonurus alternatus; assembly: GCA_949825025.1. Classification (NCBI taxonomy): domain Eukaryota; kingdom Metazoa; phylum Arthropoda; class Insecta; order Ephemeroptera; family Siphlonuridae; genus Siphlonurus; species Siphlonurus alternatus. Next base: position 9,755,414 of record OX463778.1, read on the forward strand.
GCCTTAAAGCGCAGCCCATAGCCCGTCTTTGGTTCAACCTCGGCACATTGATGTGTGCATTATTATATTTGTGATTTATGTCATTAATGAGCAGTTCAAAATAACTGTTTAAGTGCATGTAATAAAATAATTCTGTAGAGAGAATTCATAAATAAAGTCAGCTTTACTTTGTTAACTTTATTTACATAATCTGCGACCAGAGACCCTACAGAGACCTCCGTGTCTAATGACCAGGAATTTGATAAGAGTTTTGCTGTTTTCTGAGAGTGGCGGCGCTGTTGAATGTTTGATACGGACTGGTTCTTTCTGGATGAAATTGCGTGCGCAGCCAGCGAGAATCGGGCACCGCCAGTCTCAGTTACAGTAAAGCTCGGCCAAGCTGGTCAAATTTCTGGCCATAAGACACGGAGGTCTCTGTAGGGTCTCTGATCTGCGACTAGAAATTTTGTGTTATAATTAACTTTACCTGCTTGACAGTTCTATTTCTTATTTCTGTAAAATACTAATCTTTTGTACGTATTCACTTAATGCATGTTGTATTCAACAGTTTGTTACCACTTTTTGGGTTACTTATTTTTATTTGTCTTTATAATAGGTCTGTTCGTAAACCCTGCTCGGTGTACATTTCCTACACCCAGTCGACCTTATATCGCATGTACATAAGGTCGTTTGGGTGCAGAAAGTGTACACCGAGCAGGGTTTACGAACAGGCCTAATACTTTATATCTTTCATTTTTATTATTATTATTATGTTTCTCCCCCCCCCCCTCATTTAATTGTATTATTTAACGTAATAGTTAATTATTATTAATTATGATGAAGGTTAATCTAGCAGACAAGGTTTTGATGTAACATTGGAAATTAAAGGCCCTATGATCATTTCACAGTATTAAGTCCACAATAGATGACTTGCAAAACCCCATTTTTAGCAAAAAGTAAACAAACAAAAGTGACCCCAGTTCATTGTTGTTTTGATTATGTGTATAAATTTTGCTTATACATTGGACCTTATGGGAAATTGACGATTTACACACTGATTTCAATATGTTACAAACCTATGATTCTAAATATAAAAATATCACCAGAATCTGCAGTTCTTGGCCATTTATAATGCTGAAATGTGTATCAGAAGAAGTTTTCTTTACTTTAATATGGTAAATTTTATATGATACCAAATCAGTCAATTGCATGGGGAAAGATACGTAACTAGGCAAACTCCTTCTTCTTCTTACAATTATTGGAAGGAGCAAAAACGGCTATAATTCCACGTACTGAGTAACTTGGATCAATTTTATAGTTGAACTGTTTTTTGCAGGGTCTTGTAAAGGATAATGGACGAACAATGGATAGGATGATTATAGAATGTGGGATGCAAGGTGATGATGGAAGTGGTACCTATATGCCCACCACGTGTTACCGTGGGTGAACCAAAACCACACAAGGAATTGGTTGGATTTTAGGACATTGGGTTGACGGTGTGGTGTGGGGTGCAATAATGTAGGTTGATGATGCAGGCGACAACATGCAAGGAATGGCAGGAATTTGAAAGATTCTCAACGTGTTGACTCCTGTGGGCCGACCGAAGAGCAGGGTCAAAGTAGGATTATGTGGATGCGGTGAGGCGAGATGATGATTTATGAATCAAATTGACTGGGGATAGGAATATAGAAATCAAGACGATTAATATATAGAATAGGATAGGAATATTTACCAGGATAGGACAAACAATTTGAGCGGAGAGTCATGTCGGCGTTGCTCACTCTGGCGCGCCATCTTGATCTCCCTAGGCAAACTCCAGTTTGTTGATTTTAACTGTTGCAATAATCAACAATCTGGAGCTTCCTTGGTTACGTATCTTACCCCATGCAATTGGCTGATATGGTATCATATTAAAATTACTATATTAGAGTAAAGAAAACTTCTTCTGATACGAATTTCAGCATTATAAATGGCCAAAAACTGCAGATTCTGTTGATATTTTTATATTTAGAATCGTAGGTTTGTAACATTTTGAAATCTGTGTGTGAAAATCGTCAATTTCCCATAAGGTCCAATGTATAAGCAAAATTTATACACATTATCAAAACAACAATGAACTGTGGGCTCTGTGGGGTCACTTTTGTTTGTTTACTTTTTGCTAATAATGGGGTTTTGCAAGACGTTAATTAGTATTGCCTAATATATTAGTATACGGCTGCATAGAAAAATTGTTCCACCAGCAATAATAACAGAAATAATAGCCGATGAAAAGGCGCCTGTGACGTCATTTGTACCCATACTGCGGCGACGGTATAGGGAAATCCCTGCAAATGTTGAAATGTTGAAATTTTACAAGGGCAGTTTTGATACTATTTGTCAAATATCCTGAAAGAATTTTGCTGTTGACGTTCACACAGACTGACTTATTGTAGTAGCAATATAAGCCAAGTATTTAACATTGTTTTCCTTTGCAACATTTTTCTCTTCTTGCTACTGCAATAAGTCAGTGTGTGTGAATGTCAACAACAAAATACTTTCAAGATATTTGACAAATACTATTAAGACTGCGCTGGTAAAACTTCAACATTCCAGAATTAAATATATGTCCGTGGCTGTAGCTAGAAGGAACCTATCTTTTGCAGGGATTTCCCTATACCGTCGCCGCAGAATGGGTACAAATGACGTCACAGGTGCCTTTTTATCGGCTATTATCTCTGATATTATTGCTGTCGGAACAAATTTTTTATGCAGCCGTATCATACTGAGGCAATACTAACTGTGGACTTGATACTTTGAAATGGTCATAGGGCCTTTAAGTGACGTAAACAAAAATTTTAGGTGCAAGGGCGTATATGAGGCTAACATAAAGTTCGTCTATTTTTTCTCATTTCACCCATAAAATTTATTACTTGCACCTGAATAATCATTTGAACTGTACATGCCAGACAATTACAAATAACCTATAGCAGGTGCCATAATCGTTTGAATGTCTGCCTATTTCCCGGAAGATCCATGATTCCTTGCCCTGACCACACCTTCATCTTATCCTTCCACACCTGTACTCATGGATGGTCATAGAATTAGCCCGCTTGTGAGCCCAGTGAGCACAGTGTGCAAGCATCTTGGAAGACAACCTCATTGTCTTAGAGAGCTGGCAGGTGTCCCTCAAAGCAGGGTTGCTTCCATACCTAGAAAAACTCTGAGGAATTTAGGGCACGTTTGAATTTATCTTACCAACTCTGAGGGCAACAGATGAAGTGCGCTACACTTGAGGGTTTCGAACTAAACCATCCTGAGGAAATTGACAAAGTCTATGCTTGACAGCTCAAAAGACTAGCTTAAAAAATATATATAATAATATATATATAAATATAAAAAATAAAAAAATATATATAATAATTAATTTTTAATTTCTATCAATCAATGTAAGTGTACTTATGTTGCAGGTAAAGCCAATGCCCCTGAAAACTTCCTTCGCTTTGGCAAACAATTACCATCTTTTAGCGAGGATTTTTTTTTTTAAGACTTTTCATTACATAGTTCAGAAAATGAAATGGTAAACTATTGAAAAGTGTCCTGTAATTAATAATTGATGTGGCAGGTGGAGTAAGAATCTGAGTGTGAATAGCATTATGGAGTAGAAATGTTGTTCATTGCACTCTTAACTTGAAAAAAGAAAGCCTTATGATTTACAGCTTTGGTGAAGCAGCTATACACATACATACATTTTTGCTTCCTAAAGTCCAACCCTAGCGTCCTCGTCGCAGGAGGTGGGCAGAGAAAATATTATTGCAGGTTATTAGATTTTATGTTCTTGTGGAGCTACTTTAAATATGATAGATTAAATACAGAATTTATCATAAAAATAGACTATGTCATCTGCAGTAATATTTTCTCTGGCAGATAGGGCTCTGGCTTATACATATATTTTTTGTTAAATACTTTTACAGCCTATTTGACAGGATCAACACCAGAGCAGGGAAGGGACCTGCCTAAGCGTGAGATGTGCTGCACCCAAGAACGCCTGGAACTTAACTCCCCCGTAATGCTCTCCTTTAACATGCTGTTCTTACTGCTGCTCTGTGTGCCACAACTTCAAGCGAGTTCTACACTCATGTGGTAAAGCCCATCAACACATGTTTTGCTTCATCTCAACATCAGGGAGCTGTTGGTCTGGCCAAGATGGCTAAATAGGTACTTCTTTTAATCCCAGGTTAAGGGGAAGGTAACACGCCCAATGTTAAAAAAAAATCCCTTACAGGAAATTATATATTGGAATGTATTATTATGTATTATGCAGGGAGTGGAACCGGTCGCCTTTTTAAGCGGATCCGGGTCCGCTTGTTTAAAAAGCGGTTCCGAAAAACCGGTTCCCGATCCCCTTGTTTAAAAAGCAGATCTGAAGATCCGGATCCGGATCCCCTTTTTAAAAAAGCGGTTCCAAAGATCCGGATCCCCTTTTAAAAAAAGCGGTTCCGTTTGGATCCGGATCCGGATTTCCTCGATTTTTAGCGGTTCTCAACCGGGATCCAGATCCGGTTCCACTCCCTGATATTATGTGTTGATTATTATTAGAATTTTTTTTTTAAATGTTCTCTACATCCCCTATCAGTAGTTAGAATATCAGGTGTAAAAATTCGAGCTAGTTGTATAGTTATAAAATTTTAAAGTTGGCTAATATAACATGGAAGTTCCATTTGCCCATGTTAAAGTAGTCAACTTTAAAACTTCTCATAACACAAACTATCTTGAATTTGTATACCTGATATTGTAGCTACTGATAGCGGATGTAGATGAGAACATTTTGATTTTTTTTTCATAATATTCATGTGTGGATTTTTTTTTTTACATTGGGTGTGTTATCCTCTCCTTAAATAGCCACCATTATTATTTTTTTTTCCCCCGTGCAGTCATTGATTAATTTTCAAAAGGGGATGGGTTAAACTGTGGCTGCTGAATGTAGTAAATAATTAAAGCTACAGTACTTCAATATTTATAATACTTGTATACTTAAATATAATTAATGTAAATTTTAACTACAACTCTCTTACCAGTGATGTGTGCATTCTGGAGTGGAGCGTCTCTTGCTTACATGCAAATGGTAACTTAAAATGCTTTGATGTTTATACAGCATTTACTGTACTGTATAATAAGTGACTTCCTTTATTGTACTATACTGTAGACTCGGACTGTATGATGCCAAGTGTGAATATACTTAAACTATACACTGACTAGTTGAAAGCGTCATGGTGTGACTTAATTATAATAATGAACCGCGAGAGTGCTTGGGGATAAACATAGTACACTGGCTTACTTTTTATGTTGTTATATGAGAATGATTCTCAGTTGATTTTAATCTTAATTAACATTATACTGCTTTCAGTATTTTTCTTCCGTTTAAATTGTTTCAATTAATTTATTGTAAAATGTTCTTGACTGTATATAATAACAAATAAAATGCAATTAAATGGTAAAATATTAGTTTCTTTTTAATTGCACAATACTTATGGCAGCAATAATAATTATATTTTAAGGAAATCAAGGTGTTTTATAATTAGAAACTTAGTTAAATTAAATGGAAAGTTAAATGTCGCACTTTCATAAAAAGAATTATCAGAAAAAATATGCAATTGTGCAAATTAAAGTCCTGAATTATAAAAAATCAATTTCTTCATGCACATTTTTGTATTGATGTAGCAGGAACATTAAGTACCCTCTTCTAAAATAAAATTTGCCTAGCACTCTGCAAATCCTTCTTTTTTTTGCAGCAGGTGTCTTTCATAATTCATTGACACTATACTTATACTATTTCAAAATTAACTAATACTTAAATTAACATGAAGGGGGAGGGTGGTGATATTTTTTTTTTACTATATATCATTAAGGGTAAGGTAACACGCCCAATGTTAAAATACCATCCCACATTTTTCCATGTTAAAGTAGTCAACTTTAAAAATAATTCATAATAATTCATCAGAGAGCAGTGTAACTTAATTGGCACCTTTATATTTTCATTTGTGCAGTAGAAAAAAAAAATCATGCAGTTTTTCCAATGCATTATCACTAAGATATTGTCAAAACAGCACTAATTACAGAATGAATCTAATTGTATTTATTTTGCATTTTTGAAAGAGAACTTACAAACTCAAAAGCACCAATAAATATTTATTACTACCACAATTTTAATCCTGATAGAATTTTTAAAATAGAGGAATGTCTTAAAAAAAAATAAAAAAAAATCTTATATCAAATGTATGTAAAATAATTGTTAGTGATTCCTAACAATATTTTTTTTTTTTTTTTTTTTTTTTTCATTGTTTATTACATGATATAAAAACATGGGCAATCATCTATTTAAAAAAATTAAATAAAAAACTAGCTCAAATTTGTATACCTGCATATTTTATAAGGGGTGTGGAGGAAAACATTTTAATTTTTTTTTTCCATAATTTTCATGTGTGGGATTTCCTTTAACATATATATTGCATGGGTGTGTTACACCTTACACTTATGAAAGGAATTCCAGTTCATTCATTGAAAATAAAGACATAAAATCATCTTAAAATCATTACAGTAAAAACTGGAGTACTTTTTTTAATATAACTGATCGAAGTGGAAAAAGAAACTAATGTTGGTGATGCATATAGCCATGCATGCAGGTTATATATTATAATAATCATTAAAAAAAAAAAAAATACTAAATAAAAAATTATACTTTATTTCTACACTAAGCATATGCTAAACTTGCCCTAAATTAAGACATTTATAGTTTTTTCTACTATACATTTATTTTTATAATAGTTGGAGGGTGTATACGTATAATATATTCATTGCAATGTTTTTATATTATGACTTAATTAATTGCTATAAAAGCTTGTAAAATAATGACAACATAATATATATATCTTAAAGGTTAAAACAATATAGAAATGCCAATGCAAAAATTAAAATAATATATAGCATTTTCTTTTCCCTGCTCTATATAAACATATATATATATATATATATATATATATATATATATATATATATAAATATAATATATACGTGTGTGTGTGCCATGTACTTTAAATTGATCATTTGTAATTATAACCAAATTTTGTTAAGGACTGCAATGACAGTTATAGCTATAATGTACTATAGTACATTCATTTTAACTATTTTAAGGCATTTATATTTATACAATTCAAAAAAGGCTTATTAGAAATAAAATCAAATTACATCATATATAAAGTTTGGGCATAAGTTTTATGGTAATTCCCTTATATATCTCTATAGGCAACTTAATTTAGAGTCATATATGATGAATATATAATCAAGTTGAATAGATTTCAGGAGAATAAAATTAAAGAAAATGTCAAAATTAATTCCAGGACATTTAATGCAACTATATTATATAAATAATAATAAATTATATTATTAATCTAATAAATTTCGTGGTTATATAATTATAATTTATGGATTTAATTATGCGTAAACGTTATATATTCAATTATTAATTTATTGTATATATGCCATAAAATTGGCATCACAGAGTCTGAGAGTTCAGACAATTTTAAAGCCCAAAATTAACAATTATTTCGATCAGGCTTAATTTGCTCATTAAATTTTGATCATTTCTAGAAAGTGCACCCGGAAAACAAAAATTATAACGCCTGATGAGACTCATATTTTAATTAATATTTTAGGCCGCGCGTGCATCAGTAAATATATATTATATTTATATATTGATTCGAGCAATTTTATAGGTTATTATTATTATAAATTTCGGACTTCACGAAATGAAGGCAAAAACCGAAATATATATATATATATATATATATATATATATATATATATATATATATATATATATATATATATATATATATATATATATATATATATATATATGAGCTATTATAGCTTTATTTAATTAATATTACTATTATTATTATCACGTACGTATATATATATATATCAGTGTAAATTATAATATATTAATATAATTATTATATTATATATAATATATATATAATTATTATATTAAAGTTAACTCTTATATAATATTAATTTATTGGTATATACACATTTTATTAATATGCATATATATAATACGTACGTATAACATCATATATATATATATATTAAATTATATAGCATTTTATTATATTAAAATTATTTTCTATATAATATTATATTCTCGATCCATGCATATTATATAATATATAATTATATATATATATAGCAGCAGCATCACATTCTCAGAAACAAATTGTTATATATATTATAAGGTTAATTAATTGTTTCATGCTTAATTTTGTACCACTAATATATATGACACTAAACTTTTATATTATACATTTTGTTTTTTTAGCAGAAATTAATAAGAAACATATGCCTTATTATTATATGCCTTATTACTTTTATTATTAATTATTTAATTACAAATTAAGATGAATTGTATATTATAATCCTCTATAATAGCTATAATATATAGAGGTACGCGCGTGTACTATATATAATAATGCAAAGTTTATACGCTGTAGGCTTAATAATATTTGCATGAAATCATGATAGCTATTATAATATATAGCTAGCAAAATTAATCGATCGTTGCAAATTTTTTATTAGGAGATATGCCCTTGTCAAAAAATGAGTCTAGTAGTCAAGTGGTTGACGACTTACAACAAGTAGTTGACTACTTAAAACAAGTAGTCAGACTACTGGGTCAAGTAGTCGGACTACTGAGTCAAGTGCTCAGGTGCTCAGTGTTCAAAATCTTGACCACTTGTTAAGTAGTCGGACCACTGAATCAAGTAGTCAGCGCTCAGTGTTCATAAAATCTCGATCACTTGGTAAGTAGTCAGAATTTTGTGACCACTTATGCAAGTAGTCAGCGCTCAGTGTTCATAAAATCTCGATCACTTGGTAAGTAGTCAGAATTTTGTGACCACTTATGCAAGTAGTCGGCGCTCAGTGTTCATAAAATCTCGATCACTTTTGGTAAGTAGTCAGAATTTTGTGACCACTTATGCAAGTAGTCGGCGCTCAGTGTTCATAAAATCTCGACCACTTGGTAAGTAGTCAGAATTTTGTGACTACTTATGCAAGTAGTCGGCGCTCAGTGTTCATAAAATTTCGACCACTTGGTAAGTAGTCAGAATTTTGTGACTACTTATGCATCAAGTAGTCGGCGCTCAGTGTTCATAAAAACTTGATCACTTGGTAAGTAGTCATTATCAGAATTTTGTGACTACTTATGCAAGTAGTCGAAACATCATGACCACTTAGCATTTGACTACTTAATTAGTTGTCACAAAATTCTGACTACTTAAGAAAGTGATCACTTACCAAGTAGTCAATTGTACGGGGTTCTCGTGCATGATGAAGAAAATTATCTAAAATGGTGGCACTAAACACATGTGAGACGGGGTTGTGTGTGCAGAGCTCCCGGAACAATTTGTTTTTCAAGCAGTTTTACATCAGATAAGTACCTTTTCAGTACCTAAAACGTATTATGAAATGTTATTTATTAAAATTCTCGTTACTTTGTGTCAATTAAATTATTTGTTCTAGGTAGCCTTAAACAGTCAATGTTTATCGGCTCTTGGAACTTGATAAAAAAGACGCCGAGATGAAAGCCGTTGGTAATTATTCTTCAAAGATGTTCATATTTTATTATGTATTTTATTTATTATATAATAATTATAAATCTTTAATAATCAACGTGTTTTTTTTTCATATATATTATATATATATATTTTTTTTATTATTTATAAAGTATGAATTAAAAAATATTATTCCTTCATTTTGCTGTAAAAAATTAAAAAAATACTAAAGAAATTAAATTAAAATTAATAAGTTAATAGGAATAATTTAATAAAGTAAATGTTTTAAAAAGTGCTTTATATTGCATATATGGAATATGGAGCGTAAAATTGGTATGTATATTATATAGATGTTTCTCGTCCTATTTGTTTGTCACGTTTTTATCTTGAATTATTACAAAGTATTATAATTACATTTTAATAATTCAAGTTAAAAATGTGAAAGAATAATTTCTTTACTTGTTCCAGTTATAATTTATCTATCTGTTGGCTTAAACGGGAAAAAACTGCATCGTGATGATAGACGGATATATCGCGAGAAAATACTAAAAAACCGTTTAATTTGACCACTTGAAATCGACTACTAGTGACTACTTGAAAGTGACTACTTGAAAGTGACTACTGCCCACGAGAAAATAAGAGTGAAAGCTCACAACAAATTCACTCGCACATATTGACTCCAATTAACCTAAATTTCGCCCCTTTTTGGAGTCAATATGCGCGAGCGAATTAACGTGTATTGATGCACTTTGGCGATGTTTGGTACTTTATATTGACGCATTTTCACGTATATTGATGAATATTGACGAGTATTGACGTGAATGCCTGCCGAAATACTTCGCTCGACTTCACGCACTTTCAGGTATATTGGCTCGCGCATATTGACTCCAATTCACCTAAATTTCGCCCCTTTTTAGAGTCAATATGCGCAAGTGAATTAACGTGTATTGATGCACTTTGGCGATGTTTGGTACTTTATATATATTGACGCATTTTCACGTATTTTGATTAATATTGACGAGTATTGACGTAAATGCCTGCCGAAATACTTCGCTCGACTTCATGCACTTTCAGGTATATTGGCTCGCGCATATTGACTCCAATTCACCTAAATTTCGCCCCTTTTCTGAGTCAATATGCGCGAGTGAATTTGATATCATATATTGGCACATTTTCATGTAATTTGATTAATATTAACAAATATTGACGTAAATGCCTGCCACCAAAATACTTCGCTCGAATTCACACACTTTCAGGTATACTGGCTCGCACATTTTGACGCCTTTTCGTGAACTTTCACACTTTCATTGATTAATTTTTTTCCATAAGTCCATTCATTCAAATTCACTCATTTTGACGCTTTTTCAGGAACTTTCACGCTTTTATCAACCATAATTTTTTTACAAAGTCCAGTCATTCAAATTCACTCATTTTGACGCTTTTTCACGAACTTTCACGCTTTTATCAACCATAATTTTTTACAATGTCCAGTCATTCAAATTCACTCATTTTGACGCTTTTTCAAGAACTTTCACACTTTTATCAACCATTATTTTTTACAAAGTTCAGTCCTTCAAATTCACTCATTTTGACGCTTTTTCATGAACTTTCACGCTTTTATCAACCATATTATTTTACAAATTCCAGTCATTCAAATTTAATATTTTTCAAACCTTTTCACGAAATTTCATACATTTAACAAGTAATTTTTTCACAAAGTCTATACATGCAAAATTCATTCATTCCCACGAATTTTCACACCATCATTTACCAAATTTGTACACATGGTCTCATGCATTTTTCGTCGCAGGCTAGCTCACCAAACCATTGGAAGTGAATGCAGTCCCATGGCCTCAGTCCCCATGGATACCTGAAAAGTACGAAAAATCCACAAAGAAACGCGCGCAAATTTTTACGTACAGTAATAAAGATTGTTCTCATTTGTCAAACATCGAAAGCAAAATAAAAACAATAATTTTTACAAACAGAAATATAGGCCGGTATATACAGATATACAGCTAGTATAAAATGAGAGGCTTTTATAAAAAAAAAACTTACTAGGCTGACTATATATAGCAGTATAAGGTTTTCACTACTTTTTATAATTAATGATTCCTTTGAATAATTTAACTATTAAAGGAATTATTTTTATACTTCGTCATAATTAAATAAATTAAGAACTGTTTTTACTTATCTGATAGAACTTCTCGTCGTGGCTTAATCTTCGATATTTTATGCGACTCCAATTAAATCTGACATTTTGAAAACTCGACCGGCAAAAATGCAACATTGAATTTTCTCTTTTTACATCATAAAAAGTGCGAAAAAATGGCAAATATTAACACTGGACAAACGAATGGTAACCTAACTTCATTGTAATTAACTATTTAATGTTCAGGAATAAGTAAAACTTCACTTAAACACCTCATAAATCACCATACACACACGAGGAGCTTTCTATAACCTCTCTGCGTCAGCCATCTTGTGTTACTACCAACCGCCAAGTCACATGACTTCCGGTCATGTGACCAGATTTGTAGAACATTTTTTACATGAAGTCCCCTCATGCATATTCACGCATTTTCACACTTTTCCACGCACTTTCACCCATTTGTCGACTAACATTTTTCATGAAGTCCCTTCATGCATATCCACGCATTTTCACACTTTTTCACGCACTTTCACCCATTTGTTGACCCTTTTTTTTTAATAAAGACCACTAATGTATTTTCACACATTTTTACGCACTTCGACCATTTGTCGACTAATTTTTTTCCTAAGTCCCCCCACATGAATAAAAAAATTTCACGCCTTGTTCCATGACGTCACTTGCTGGTCATGGGACGTCAAATTTCCTACCGAGAGATGCTGAAAATATGTTAAAATACATTAATATGCACTAAAGGATGTTGTTAAAAAAAATTGTCGAACAAATAGTTCAAAGTGCGTGAAAATGTGTGAAAATGCGTGAAAAAACATTTGGGGTCTTTACTAAAAAAAAAAATGGTCAACAAATGGATGAAAGTGCGTCAAAATATGTCAAAATGTGTCAATTTGCATGAGGGGACTTTATAAAAAAAAAAGGTCAACAAATTGGTGAAAATGCGTCAAAATATGTCAAAATGTGTCAATTTGCATAAGGGGACTTTATGAAAAAAAATGGTCAACAAATTGGTGAAAATGCGTCAAAATATGTCAAAATTTGCCAATTTGCATGAGGGGACTTTATGAAAAAAAATGGTCAGCAAATTGGTGAAAATGCGTCAAAATATGTCAAAATGTGTCAATTTGTATGAGGGGACTTTATGAAAAAAAATGGTCAACAAATTGGTGAAAATGCGTCAAAATATGTCAAAATGTGTCAATTTGCATGAGGGGACTTTCTGAAAAAAAATGGTCAGCAAATTGGTGAAAATGCGTCAAAATATGTCAAAATGTGTCAATTTGCATGAGGGGACTTTATGAAAAAAATTGGTTGACAAATAGGTGAATGTGCATGAAAAAGTTTCAAAGTGAGTGAACGTACTTTGCATCAAACTGGCTGAAAGTGCGTCAATATACATGAACTGACTTTATAAAAAATGTTGGATCATAATTGGATGAAACTGCGTGAAAATTCATGAAAATGGGCGAGTGGAATCAACTCAATTTGCATCAATAGAGGTGAAGTTAATACTAAATTAAAAATACGTCAATTTATGTGAAAATGCGTGGAGTTGTTCTAGTCAACTATTTGAATATTAATCAGTATATGTCAATATGGATGGGCGAAATTGCTTGAAATACACTTATTTTGTTAAATTATTAAAAATTTGTTAAAATGCGTGAATGACGCATCAATCTGCATGAGAGAGTCGTCAATCAGCTTCAACATGTGGGAAAATGTGTGAATTTTTCACTCGTATTCACAATTTATTCGCATTTATTTTCTCGTGGGTGGTGACTACTTGAAAGTGACTACTGGTGACTACTTGAAAGTGACTACTGATGACTACTTGAAAGTGACTACTGGTGACTACTTGAAAGTGACTACTGGTGACTACTTGAAAGTGACTACTTGACCACTGCTCAAATTATATATCACTTAGCAGTAGTCACCACTTGACTACTGCCTTTATTTTTCGACTAGGCCGGGTGGTGACGATCCATGAACTTATTAATTAAAATTAAATTATAACATATAAAAGTGCTTGTGTGACGATCGAAACTCACGTTAATAAGTATTATATACAAAATATTTTATTGCATCGTCCCCCAGCATGCATGCATTATTGCTTATATATTTTCATTATTGATTTTATTATTATTATAGGGTTAAGGGTTATATATTTATTTTTTTCCACTGACGCGACATTAAAATTTTCTATCCATTATCAAAATTATTACGCATAGGTATTAAAAATAAAAATTATATAATATACATATCGGCCGGATCTTTAAAAAGTCAAGCGCTGTGATGTCGTAATTATATTAATTATAATCTTAATTTTTTATCTTTGTTAGCATTAAGTGAGGTAATTAATTAAGACTCATCTATTAATCAATCAAGAATATCAAGATCGAATTATATACATGAAATTAATTAAGGAGACAAATTTCCTAGCTGTTATATATAAAATATATATTATAGTAGGTCGAACTTTGGAGAGGATAAAAAAAATAATGTGTTTGAATCTCGTGCAACTCGCCCATCATGCCTTGCACTATATCACTCCCATGACGCATTGCGTTCCATATTTCGCATGATGATAGACCCGACAACGCCGCCACTTTTTCGGCTCAGTTACACCCACTTATCCTGCTCCCCTCCGACAGATTCCATGCTTTCTGCAAGTAGTTCATAAACTTTTTTACCAAGGGCAGCACTGTTGACCGGAAATCTTCGCGCGAAACCTGGTGCGCGAAACTTTCGCGCGAATATTCGCGAAACTTCTCGCGAAATTTTAAAAATGACTGTCGCAATGCGATTTTTCATATATTCATCAAAAAATTAAGAAAACAAGATAAAATGGCCTCTTTCATGACCTGTCTATCCTCGAATGTGTTAAATAATTTTAAAAATAATTAAAAGTAATTTTTAAAATTAATAAAAAAGAAATAATTTTTTTTATATGTAATAAATTAAATTGAACCATGATACAACTATAATAGATAGGTCCATCAGCCCTACGAATTTGGACTGATCTGCGCATTTTGGCCAAAAAAACCCAAGGTGACGTCACGTAGTGAGCTCAAAACAGCTGTTTTGCTGCACGAGGGGCCCCTACCGGAGCAGAATTTTTGTTCAACATTAGCGAGAACGTTGCTTTTTATCTCATCTCAAATTTGATATTTATTTGCAATACTACAAGCCAAACCGGTTGCAGTAACGTATTAAAAGAATTTTTAAACACTGCAATTCGCAAGCAATCTGGGGTAGAAGTTCGTATCTTTGTTCATAAAGCATACAAAGTTGCTATTGGCTGCGCGCAGATTAGTCGCCTAGCGTTTGCGCAGCTTCATTTGGATTCAAGCTTTTTTGTCATACACACTTCGCAGAGCCATGCGCAGTAGACTACTAACATTTAAAACTCGTTTCTGCGCAGCTTTTCTAAGCCGTGGCTATTAATTTACGGAAAACTCTATAATAGAGCAGAAAAAATTAAACGTATGCACCGTGCGCATGGGACGGCCCTGAAATTGAACTCTTTTTTAATTCATTTATGCAATTAAACCTGTCATTAAAGCAAAATTAGGAAGAAAACTGCGTATTCATTAAATACGATTCGAAAAAGTAGAGCGGGAAATTCAAATATGTCAATTTCGCGAAGTTTCGCGCGAAACTTTCGCGAAACTTGGCTTGCGAAACTTCGCGAATATTCGCGAAACTAGCGAAATTTCGCGCGAAGCTTCGCGAAGCGTTGCATCACTGGTTAAAAGTTGCGACTTTGGAGTTGCATGCGACTTCTGTTTAGGCGCAAAACAGAAAGCTCGTAGTTTCAGCCTTATATGTATTACTTACAAAACCCTTATGTAATAACATATTATATAATATAGTGCTAGACTGCAATAAGACTCAAGTTGTTTGTAAAAATTAGCTTTCTTTGTGGGGATAGAGTTGTTTGAATTTTTAGGTGTTAGAGGGGGTTTGAGAATTAGTCAACTTAAATTCTTTCTTGTTGGTTATTGCATATGCAGCTGTGGTGAGTGATGTACGTTCGCTCGCTCGGGGGTGGAGAGGGCCTGTGACCGCATCTCGATCGCTGCTCCTCCAGGAGATGAGGGAGAAGAGCAACCCCTAGCTCCCACTTCCTCTCTGTGCCGGTGAACACTCCGCGGCCTCCGCGCGGAGATCATCTCTGCCTTCTCAAGTTTCAAGGTGACCTCAAATGGACACTATTCTAATTAGACAGGAATGAGGCATTGTCATACTGGGGGGTTCTGAGTCCCTCACCGCAAATTTGGTCATGCAAGGTAAATAGTAAAATATGTAGAAAACAGTGCATGCATATATGCAATGAAATGAAATAATCTTTATTTAGCTTTCGCTATTCAGTACAAATATAGTTTATATATTGTTTTAATTAAACAATATAAAACAAGTGGTTCATAAAATTTATGATAGTTCATAGAATTTTATGCCTATAAGCCTACCTCCTTTTCTAAATTTAACAATTTTTGTTTTGGAAGCATTAATAGTTAGACCGTTCTCTTTGGACCAGTCAACCACTTTGTTCAATACTTGTTGAAGTTTAACTAGATCTCTGCACATAATAGCCATATCATCGGCATAGACATCTAAAAAATATACATCTTCTTCGTTTTCAAAAAACTTTTTTAAATATTCGATAATATCATGGGTAAGAAAGTTATACAATGTAGGACTAGACGGCCCTCCTTGTAGGACACCGTTACTCTGACAGATCGGTTTTGAAAGAAGAAGCCTGTCATTAATACGAATAAAATTTATTTCGAGCATTTTAGCAACAATAATTAGAAGCTCTCGGGGGATAACATTTACGCTTATAAGTTTTTCTCATCAGAATTTCCCTGTCGACAGAATCAAACGCCTTAAGGTAATCGATAAAGACCACATACATTTTTCCTTTCGGCTGAGAAACTGCCTCAATGATTTTGGTATGTAAGAATTTAATTGCATGTATAGTAGATCTACCTGGCATAAAACCGAATTGGACGTCGGGGATAAGATGATGAATACAAGTCATAAGTCTATCATTAACTAGTTTATCAAAAAGTTTATAGTCAGAAAGACTGAGTGCAATACCTCTATATGAATTGGGTGATAAAATGTCTCCTTTCATTTTATAGAGAATTTTTAAAAAGGATTCCTTCCATTGGTCTGGAAGTTTTCCTGTACGAAAACATAAATTAAAAAACTCGGTGTAAAATGGGAGGAGGACACTACTGAGAGCTTTGATGTGCTCGTTAGTGACCATATCTGGGCCTGGGGTTTTGCCATTTTTTAGTTTGGAGATACATCTACTGACTTCTCTATTTGCAAGGGGTTCAAATATTAGTCCGGGTATATTGTCTGGCACAAAAGTAGAGACAGATTTAAAAAATCTGACGGGGCCTTACCATTTAAATTATAAATATTTGAAAAATGTTTTTCCCATTCATAAATAGGAATAGGGCATTGGACTTTTCTCAGTTTGTCCTTTTTCAAATATGTGTATGGTTGTTGCTCTGCTTCTTGAACTAAAATATTTTCTTCTTTGGCAGAAAAATCTAGTTTTTTACTCTTAATTAGCTCTCTATATTCTCTCTTAACATTTGCATACATATTATGCATAAATTCATTTTGATTTTCTTTGTTTTTAATTGCATGAAAGACATTTAAGACCTTTCTCTTTAGCATATAGCATTGTTCATCGAAAAATGGTTTCGCTTGTCTTCTAGAAGGTTTCTTACATGTTGTGGAATGGTAAATAATAAATTGAAACATTGTAGCAATATTGTTAACATTATTTTCTCTAATTCTCACGGCGATGAGTGGTGATAATTTTGTTTCATGTTTAATATGTAGACGTCTCCGTAAAAATTACATTGATAATATGAGTGCTGTATTTGAATAGCTTGACCTATATATAGGGTGAGTAAAATAGTGTTGTTCAAATTAATTCACATTTTTTTTCGGAGAGTCGGTGGTCGGTGAACATTATACTGTTTGAATTTCCCATGCAATCACACAAGGTTGGCTTTGTCCTCCCGGGGGTCCTCGCGGCGAGGGATCGCGAACCAAGCGGGGCCCGAAAAAATCTCGGAAAAAGAATGAACGAGACCCCCGGGGGTCTGTTTCGGTCAAAAAACGGTGTTTTGAATTTTTCAAGGCGCCACCCCCGGCGCCAAAATTAGGCCGCCGATGCCGCACCTGCTCGGGGCCGGCAAGGGGTGGGGGAAAAATACTGGGGGCCGGGGTCCCATACATTGCATCCTCGACCCGAGCAGCCCCCCCGTCCCCTATGCCGTAACCAGGCGATCCGCGGGGAGGGGGGGAGGCGTTTTACCTATACGGTGGCTAAGCCCCGCCTCCGCTCCGCCGCGGTCTCCCCTTTCGAGAGAGCCATGCTGCACCGCCGTGCGGCTAATCCGACGAGCGCGCGGTCCGCTCGCGGTCGGTCGTTTTGATAGCGGCCGCCGTCTGTCCTGTTCTTAATTAGTAGATAATATAGTTTTAGGTTTTGATCATGACTATATATAGCTTTCTCTCATGATAGCATGTTGATATTTTATAATATATGTTTTATACTGGATTTCTTAATAATAGCTAGACGTCTTGTTAAATTTTTATTAATGTTACTGTATTGATTTTTTTTATTTTTTTTTTATTATTATTTTTTGTTAATGTTATTGATTAAACACTCTATATTTTTGTTGATATATATGATGATATATGATTTGATGTGCTTTTATCAAAAAGGAATAAAATATTATGAATTATGAAGTTCTAACATTACTCGCTAGATCTAGGGAACTTTTCAAAGGCAAGTATTATAATATATACATTAAAATGAGAGACTAACAAAAAATGTTTGTGTTACAGGAGCTGAACATCCCTGCTTGCGTGCTAGGCTCGACGCAGAGGTACACTGAACAAGTTTTGCGAGGGATAGAGGATGGTCACTACCGCCTGGTGTACGTAACTCCGGAGTACCTCATCTCCAACTCCGGCCTGGAGTTATGTCTCAGAATCAGGGAACGTGTGTCGCTGATTGCTGTGGACAAAGCACATTGTGTGCACCAATGGAAGAATTTCAGACCACAGTACAATCAAGTAAGATAATTTTATTTCAGATGTCCTAGCTCTCAGATCTGTAAGTTGTCTGCAAAGATAGCTCTGTAGAGGCCAAAGAAATAGGAATTATCCATTAATTTAAAAAGGAAATGTTCATATTGTATTTAAACAAAAATTTAAAAAAAAAAAAAGAAAAGACTCAAAACGTTTAAAAATTCTCCTGAAGACATGAAGTGTTTATATTATGAGTCTGTTAGTTGCAAAAAGCCCTTCTTCAATTTCTCAATCATTATAATAGATTCATAATATGTTACTGATATAATATTATAAGGGAGTAAAAAATCTTCTTGAAATATATGCCATGGTTATAAAAGAAGTTTTTGCAAATGACAAACTCGTATATCCTTTGAATTATTCAGATAAAATTCTTTAACATTGTAATTACTATATAATTTTAATTACAAATGCATATTCTAAAATAGAATTTCATGATTTCTTTTTTCAAAAGGCTGCTGGGTCAACTACGAGATGAATACTTCCCCTCGGTCCCGATTCTTGCCATCACCGCTACTGCCACGCCAAGAATGGCTGGAGACATCATGCAGCTTCTCAACCTACGGTGAGATAAAACATAAAAAAAAAACATATATATATGCTATATAGAGATAAAAGGGGCCTAGGTCAGTAAAAAGCTTACTGGTTTGATTGACCTTTTTAATTAATAAAGTTGTACTCATCTTAAATCCCACTCACTCTCTTGCAAGAGGGGCAAAAGAAACTAGAGGTCAATATATTGGTCATGCATTAATTGTCACATGAAGTACGTTACATGAAAAATCCATGCAGTATTTCAAATATTATATCACGTACTTTATAAAAATGTATCGGCATATAGGGGTTGAAAAAGCTAAATTGTATCTTGCATTTTAGTGCCAACAAATTTATTAAATTTATTGGTGTACAGTATATTACAAAATATACCAACCTAGCTATATCCATCTTTTTGCCTAATTTAGCTACAAGTTAATGAAAATGTATATAACCTCTTTTGATTTGTTCATATATTTGTGTGCAGATACCCTTATTTCTGGCAATCGAGTCTTGACCGACCCAACCTGCACATGAGTGTGTACCGAAAGAGTTACAGAGGTCTGGTGGCAGATAGTGTGGAAAGGCTTGGTGTGCCGGCTCTGCTGGGCCCCACCATCGTGTTTTGTGCCACCAAGAACGAGGCTGACAATGCTTATCGGAGGCTGCGTGGTGAGTGTACCCTTATTACTTTTTATCAGAGTGTACTTGTATGTATTTGTATTACATATATATCGTCGTTGTAGCGCTCTTTTGACCAATCTAGCTTTATAAGTTTTGACTTTTTGACCAATCTAAAATTATAAGTTTTGACATTCTGACCAATCTCTTTTTATAAGTTATGACTTTTTGTCCAATCAATTATTTTCTTAATTTCTTGTACGAGTGGTGCCATCTTGTGGCAAATTTTACGCTCTTTTGAATGGCGCAATAAAAAAAAAGTTGTAACTTTTGAGATTTTGGACATTTGTCCCTGCCAAAATTTTTAAAGATTGGTCAAAAGGTCAAAACTTATAATTTTAGATTGGTCAAAAAGTCATAACTTATAAAGCTAGATTGGTCAAAAGAGCGCTACAACGACGATATATGAAATGATTTGAATAAAAAAAGACCCAAACAAGAAGCGGATTAGAATAGACATGAAACCAATATAATAAATATATTATTTCCACAGAGGTTGGTGTGTCAACTGCTGCCTACCACTCATCAATGTGCACCACGGTGCGAGCCAGGATTCAGAGAGACTTCATGACCAACAGTCTGCAAGTCGTTGCAGCCACCTCATCCTTCGGCAAGGGTGTCAACAAGAAAGGTGTGTCTTCTTAATTGTGTGCTTTTTTGTATTCTGTCTGCAGTGTAAAATTTGCAGTTTTTGTTTCTAAAAAGAAAGTAAGAAGAAAAAAAATGCAATAGAAGAGAGATTATGTATAGAGGTTTCACCAAGGTGTCCAAGGTGTTTTGCTGGTTCAACATTAATTTGGAATTAAATTACTTGAAGTAATCATTAACTGGATGTGGCTGTAATTATACTCTAGCTCAACTATAATTATAATATAATAATAATAAAATACAAATGTTTATTGAGCAACAGAAAAAAAATAATACATACAGTACTCTTATACAAAAATTTTACATATGCTCAAAATGGGTGATTAAAAAAGGGGATCCCAGCATTTACTACCAAAGTGTTTAGTCACTATAATATTATATACTGTTTTTAAACACTCATCACTTGTAATTTTATTTTCATAAGCATATATAATTATGAAACTGTAATGGTGTATGATGAATGTTAATTAATTGTAATACTACTGAAGCTTTTTTTTTTTCGATCCTCATTTTTATGAATTGTCCATCTTAAGTATTCTGCTAAGCTGTCCATAATGCTTGACATGTTAAAAAATATGGAGCATTCAATGAACATTAATTAAAACACGTACATACAATTATAATAATTTTACATATTTAAGATTGTTGATTCTTTTTTTCTTAACCTTCAAGTTTCCTTGACTGTTGCAGACATACGCTACGTGGTTCACTACGGACCAGCCTGGAACATTGAGTCGTACTTCCAGCAGATCAGCAGAGCTGGCAGGGACGGTGAACCTTCCATATCTGTGCCTCCTTCTACCGAGAGGACGACTTCTGGGAGCCATGGTGAGTCCAGTTTGTTTGACGTTATTGCATGCTCTGGTGGCAAAATTAGGCACTACGTCGTCCCATGTTTAACAATGAAAAAGTCTTCATGTGACAGACATTATAAACAATGGTTTGTTATAACCATTGCAAGTAGAAGATTTTGATCAAATATGTATGTAAAAGTCCCAAGAGTAAAGAGAGCAGGCTGAATTTAAGCTGTATTTTCATTAATTATAAGTATAATTTGGGAAATTATTTTAATTTCTCCCCCGTAAATATAATAGAATTAAAAGTGTCATATTTTTAGATCTGATTCACAATATCATAGTAATTTTTAGCAACAATCAGTTTATGTATTTTTTAGTAGGAGTTAATTTATTAATGTGAAGAATAAATGCTACAGAAATCTTTGCAATTAAATAAGGACCCCCAATTAACTCATCTTTCAAAGGAAATTTATGTGAATAATATAGTATCTGATTTTGAAAATCTCATTCTTAAAGACAGGAAGCAAATCATTCCCATACACTTAAAATTTTTTCAAACTGTATTTTTTACTTTTTTTTTTTTTTTTTTTGCTGATAATTGACTGATAAGCATAATAATGTGATATTTTTTTTTTTTTTTTTTTTTTTTCAAAGTGTACTTCTCACCTAATTTCATAAACTCCAACTTTAAGGCGGTCTTAAGTTTGTTTTATTTTGATTATTAATTACAACAATAAAAATTAACAAATGTAAGCCTATCTGGTGCTGAGCTGGCTTAAAAAGCTAGGCTTAATCTAATATGCAATTGATATTAATAATATGTTGTGGACTATAATATGTGATATTTCATTGAAGTGTGTATAGATAGAAATAGAAAGAGTTAATTATATGTAATAAAAATTGGTAGTAATTCACTTGACAAAAAGAATCCAGCATCGATCACATATAATTTACATTGTATATTTTACCCATCATCAACATTATTTGCTTTTGCCATAAAAGTTCTGTATGTAATGAATGGGTGCACTATAATTGCATATCTCACCTAAAGAATGCCAGTCAGATATACATAATTTTTTGTAAGAATATGGAATTTTAGTACATCATCAGTATTAATTTCTGTTTGTTGTAGTTTTGTCTTGCATTGTGTCCCCTTGTTTTCTGACTATAATTTTTCTACCCTTGTTATTCCACAGGACCAGATGTGCCGAGTTCGAGTGTATCCATCAGATGAAGAACTACTTTAACGAGCGTCTTCACTGCAGGCGGAGGTGGCTCTTGAAATACTTCAACGAGGAGTATGTAGGGTCCAACGACAAGTGCTGTGACAATTGTGAGCAAACAAGAGACTTGCGCTAGTAGTTGGTTCAATCCCTTCTGAGATATTCCATATTCTACAGGGATATATTTTTTTTAATTTTTGTGATAATTCCCAAAAATAAATGTCTTTATGGA
Source organism: Siphlonurus alternatus (assembly GCA_949825025.1). NCBI lineage: Eukaryota > Metazoa > Arthropoda > Insecta > Ephemeroptera > Siphlonuridae > Siphlonurus > Siphlonurus alternatus. Next base: position 9,778,387 of record OX463778.1, read on the forward strand.
CAATTATTACAGTAGTTTTTTTTTCTGTTAATTTTCACTTTCATTTTCTATTACATAATTATGTAAATTTTTTATTAATAAAAAAAAAAAAAAAAAAAAAGAGGATGATTACATTGATGTTGAAGCTAGTAAAAAAAGTTGTGTGCACTCCACAAATTGAAAAAACCTCGGTCAAAATAAATGTAATAATGAGATTTTTTTATCATTCTCTTTTAGTTCTTGCCCAGCACTCTTTGTAAAATTTACATGGAATATAAGCAGCATGATCGGTATCATATTTTTCAAAATTTATGTTTGTCTCGATTTTTCATGTATAGGATGGTTTTTTAATATATTAATTTAATAATGATGAAAATTAAGTAAAAATGGTACAGGTATATTCATAATATGTTTTTGTTTTGTGTTTTAAAGGTTAGACTTATAATGAAAATATGCTTAATAAAATATAAAATGATTTTAACAGACATAAAAACTGTCTACCTTATAATTACAGTATAAGCTTCATTTGAATATACCTTATTTTTTATTAGTTGATATTTTGGGGCAACAGACACATTTTGGTCATGTATGCTCTCAGATATCTTATTTTCAATCATGTTCCAGTATGTGAAAATTTGTGAGCAAGTATACAGAGCGGTCCAAGACCGCTCTGAAGTATATCTCTAATTAATGGCTCCAAACTCCAAACATTTAAATTTAAAGACATATTAAGTATATCTAAATTAATTGACCTGCATGAATTAAAAAAGAAGGTAATTTTGACACAGTATTGTTGGTTTTATCTATATATACAGTGAAATTATTATTGTGTCATATTCTGTAATATTAATATGATTGTAAGTAGATGTATTAATTATATTTATACCATCAAATATAAATATTTTTGTGGGCCCAAAAAAGAATAGTTGAGGGCTTCCCAATCAAAAGTGTTTGAGCCATTTAAGGGTAAGGTAACACATCCAATATGTTAAAATATTCCTACACATGGTCATTATGAAACATATCTTAAAATGTTCTCCTCTACATCCCCTATCAGTAGCTAAAATATCAAGGTACACAAATTTAAGCTAGTTTTTGAGTTATTAAAATCGTCATAAAATTTTTTCCTATGGTTTTAGGTACTAAAATCTGTCTCTCAAATTTTTTTCAGAATTTTTGTGAATTTGCCAAGGTTTTTACATGTTATTCAAATGGGGCTAAAAAATCAGCTGATTCACGTTACCTTACCCTTAACCGGCAATGGTTCACATTTCATATAATGTACACCGTTTGATCACCAAGATTTGGATGGCTGTAGTAGACTGCTTTTTTGTGAATGTCATGGGATATCCTTTTTCCTATCACCCATTGAATTAATATTATTAGTATTAAGTGTTGCACTGTATTTTATTTTGTACTGATACTCAATAAATAACTTTTATTATTAATAAATCAAACTTGAATTTAAATATCACACCTGTTATTGACAATCTCAATTGAAAGAGTGAATTTTTCTATAAATATCTTGGATTAATTAATAATTGATTTCCATCTTAAATGGGATAAGCATATACAGTATAATATATATTATATGTTGATATAATTTAGAAACAAAATGCTGTACCCACTTTTATTGGAGTGCTAGCTCTGTACTCGTAGATGTAAAAAAATATTTACCTACTACACCTCTATGTTTATTTTAGAGTGACTTCTTGAACGATTAACAATATTATATTAGTTAAAAATGAAAAACAAACAATGAAATTAAGCTTCTGTGAAGAGTAAAAAAAAAAAAAAAAAAAAATCGCACATCTTTTCAAACAAGCTTTTTATTTTTTCTTTTTTACATTATCAATTAAATGAAATGAATCAGATACAGACAAACAACTAGAAATCATCATTGAATCAAAAAATTAAAATGTTGTTTATCAAAATAGAAAGGAGAATTCTGAAATTTTGTGCAATTACTGCATGTGTTTGTCAAAAAGCTGCAATTAATGCATTTAAAACTAATGTCTCATTTTATGCATGTAAATTTTAAGTAAACAATAGAAACAAATTTAATTAAAAAAAATTTTTTTTTAAGTAATTCTTCTCAAGATTGGATGAAAAATGTCATAAAACCAAAACAACAATACTGTTTTGTTACAATCTTGGTGTCATATATAAAAGACGAGGTACCCAATGAGCATACAGGAAATGAAGCTCGATCAGGCTTTCAGCTGGCTCAGGGTGTGCTCCAAATGGTCAACCACCAGCTCAGACTTGCAGGACTCTGCAACAACATGTCAAGATTGTACACAATGCAGTTTCAAATTCAGCATAATGAACTCGTACAACATTTTCAGGGTGGCTTATGAGCTGTAAAAGCAATACTAATGGGGTACTGACCAAAAAAAAAGTTGCAAGTTTTTGTCAAAATTTCAAAAAGCACGAGAATTTCATGAAGAACAAGCCCTATTACAGCATTCTACGACAATTTTCTGATTTTATATGAATTTTTAAAACCTCTAAAAAATGACGTCATAGCATTGAATCTTAAATGGGAAAATATATCAGTTAACATTACCAAATCCCATACTTAATATTGAAATGTAACCAAAACTTCATTTGCAAGGTTTTTAGGTGCTAGAATCACGATAATGAAGGTTTTAAATTCCTACCTCAATAACTTTTCATTTTAGCAATGTTAACTGATGCATTTTCCCATTTAAGATTCAATGCTATGACGTCATCAAAAAAAGTTTTAAAAATTCATATAAAATCAGCAAATTGTCGTAGAATGCTCTAATAGGGCTCGTTCTTCATAGAATTCACAGTACTTTTTACTAGTATTGCTAACTCAAATACCGGTCAGTACCCCATTACCCAGCTAGTAACTAATTATCAAGAGTATTCAATGCACCAATTAAAGTACTGTTTTTTCTTAAAATATTTTGGCTCTCTGTAACTAGCAAATCTCACAAAAGCCAGGGATAATATGTAGTTAAAAGACCTTCAACTGTTTCAACTAATCAAAAAAGGGAAATTATCACATATTTGAAAGTTCTTTGCTCCCCAGAAATAAAAATACAGTAGTTAACATGGCAATGTTGTGCCGTATAAGAATATATTGGTGGTGAGCTGCATGGGGACTGTTTACTTGATGTCTTGAGACTTAATTACAATTAATTATTACTGTTGAAGACTACATAAAATTGAAAAATACTTGTTATAAGTATACAAAATTGCTCAAATCAATGCAATTGCATGTTTTTATTGTTGGAGTTTTTAACAAGTACCTTTGCAAGTTTCTGAGCAGAAAAAGTGAGGATCATTTGGGTTGCTGCACACTTCACACGTCAAGAAGGGGTCCTCTTCCTTGCTGTCATGGTCCTCCTTAATACCCTTGGGTCCCTTGCTCTTCTTTGACCCCTTCAGGTCCTTCTTGGTCTCCAGCTTGAAGCAGTTGCGGCACCATTTCACTCCTGCACAAACATTGAAAGTTATAGCCTAACTGCAACAATACAGTTGAATTTATTTTATATTTCTGTCGGAAGTAAGAGGCCTTCCTATTCGAAATTTAAATTTTTGCAACAAGTTTGTAAGAAGAGTACTAAAATGTTTGCAAAGTTTCAATACTCAAGAAATGAATAAGACGACCAGATACCTCTCACTTCCAGCAGGAATGGTGCATAAATTTGAGTGCAGTATGATTTTCATGAGTGTTCATACATATATTGCTTCACACAAAATAACACATGTGATTGTTAATAATAGATCTTAAATTGATTGACTTGAGACTTTTTTCCATACTCTGCCTAATCTTCTAAAAATTGTCTCTAAGACCAACAGTCAAGAATTAAGAGACACTGCGAGAGATGAAAACATGCACAAAAATGGTGCAAGGACGGAAATCTGGATTTTAGATATTCATAATTTAGTAACAATAAAATACAGCACATATTATAAAAATTAATTCAAGAAAAAAAAGCACTTTAGCATCATTCCTTTTTATGTTTCATGGTAATCTATCTTTTAATATTTTTTTAAAGATATAACCCCATAGTAAAAATAGGCCTCTTATTACAATATATTCCCTTGTTTGAGACAATAATAAAACATATATTTAGACAATAAAACTAATGATAAAATGCTGTGACTGCCAAACTATTAATCTGCTAAAGGAAATAGCCGAACTAATTTATAGAAGATATGCACTTTCAGTAATGGTTGTTAAAGTTTAATTTAAAGCAAAGTTCTTCTTTATTGTAAAATATTTAACAAAATATGAAAACTTGCAGCAATCTTCAAAATTATGTGTCACCTATTTTTTCTTTTTTTACTAGCACTTTTTCTATATTAATACCAAATAAAATAATTTCTATAATAATCCATCTTTGAAGCAATGTTGAGCTACACAGTTTTGTTTGCTAAAAAGAAGTAAAAATATTCTATTTCTAGACACTTATCTGAAATGCAGCACACTTAGCAGCTAGTCCATAAATATTGTTATTTTAAGTAAATGTATACATACTACAAATAATACAGGGTTTGTAAACATTTTCATCAAGACATTATAATACAGTAAGAACTTGTTATTACGTCAAGTCAAGGGACCCAGGAAATTAGATTTACCTTATATCGAGTATACCGTATATAAAGTTTTTCCTATATCTGCAATACTAATTATTTTTTACGGGACCTTTACTCCATTACTCAATATCGAGTTTTTACCTTATAACAAGTTACGTAATAACAATTAAGTTTTTACTGTAGTATACTAGAACCATCATATGGTCAGCGCTGTCACTTTGCATACCAGCTGCCGGCTTGCCTCGTCAAAGTGACAGCGCTGACCATATGATGTTTCTACTATATCTATGGTGAGGTCTAATACTTGATTAAATTTACCTCGATTTACAATACAACTAGAAGGAAAATTTCAGCAGATAAGACAATATTTTATTTGGCATTAAAAAATATTATTCTTCCTTTTTATAAAATTAAAACTGCAAGACTTTCACCTGGCCTGACTATTTGTCATCAATCTAAAGTCACATTTTTATTTAACATGACAATTATGACAACAGTAACTGTAGAAATTACCTTTAGCTTTAGCACTTTTTTCAGCTTGAAGCATCTTGGACTCAGTACCTTGAAAATATAAATTTTAGTTATAAATGAAGTTTGAATGTTCATTATTTTTACTACATTTACAGACTATTGATAAGTTTGAAGTCTCTTCAATTTTTTCTTTCACAAATTCTAACAAAATCATAACTAATACTGTACTTGTATTAATCAACTAATTCAGAGCAGGGATAGCTAATTAAGTACTGTACTGTATAAAAAATCACAATCACATTATGCTCCAGATAGATAACTATAGAAATCAGAAGAAAATTAAAAATGTCAACAAAGAAAAATCTGAACAAGTAGAGAAAAATATATTAACTAACTCTTGATTCAAAAAACACCTTATGTAGGACAAAATTTCAATTCTGAAGCTTTCATATTTACATTTACTCAGAAAAAAAAAAATCAAATTTTCTAACATGGTGACTTGGTGAAAATTTTCCCCCCGGGGAACACAACAAATAATACAACAAAAAGACACTGATGTTAAAACTCACCATGAGTCTCCAGTTTGAAGACTGCAGACAACTGTGTGATGTTTCCCTTCATGAAGTTGGTCACGGACGCTTTCATGCTCGAGTTCTCGCAGCCCAGCAGCTCGTGAGCCTGAACGTCAAACTTGCCAATGTACTTGCACATGGAGCGCACCGCACGCCACACCACCGTCAAGTAGGGACGGCACAACATAGCGAAATTGAGCACTGACTCTGAAAGTGGAGGTTCCAAACGTCCCTCAGCTAGCACTACTGCACACAGCAACTCAGACCGCAAAATATTCTGTAACAAGGGAGAACATTTTTTTAGTAAGTTTCTGTAAAATATAAATTTAAGAATTAGTGTATTGTTTTTAATTTTGTCTCTTCTTGCTGGGTCAATGATGGCTAAAAACTCGAAATTATAAACAATGGTTTTTAACAACCATTTTGAATGGAATATTTTGGCCTTTACACAATGGAGGCTTCAAGTGTTCAAGATGTTAGAAAATTTTCTCCAGAAGCCTCCATATTAGAAAATTTGATTTTTTTTTTTTTCTCAGTAAAGCAATCAATTTGGAAACATCTCCTACCCCCCCCTTCCCCCAATTTGGGGTTCTTTTGATAATGAATCAAGAACTCATTTTTCTTTGAAAAATTTCTTTTATACCAAAAAAAAGCAATTTAGAGTTAGTTTTTTTTTTTTTTTTTTTTTTTTTTTTTTTTTTTACATAGCTTTAGATAGGACGGTGGGAACACTGCAAAAATCAGCCAACTTGAAGCCTCCATTAAATAACAGCAACAATTCTCACCAAGAACTTGCGGTAGGTTGTCATGTCGACAGGAAGTTTGTCGCTGTTTGGAAGGAGGCGGTGCAGCAGCTGTGTGGAGAGGATCAGCTCAAAGTGACTCAAGGCGTTGCCCACAAAGTACATGTCTGATAGTTCAGGGCAGCTCAGAGTTGTGCCAGGTACAGAAACTTGGAACACTGGAACATTAGACACAGTTTGTCATGAAAAGTCGGATCAATGCAGAGTGAATGTGTGCTAATTTTATCAACTTCTGTAAGCAATACAGTAAAAACTTGTTATTACGTAAAGTCAAGGGACCCAGGAAATTGGGTTTATCTTATATTGAGTATACCTTATATCAAGTTTTTCCTATACCTACAATACTATTTATTTTTTATGGGACCTTTACTCCGTTACTCAATATCGAGTTATTACCTTATAACAAGGTAATAACAAGTTTTTCTGTATTATTTTTTCTACAATAACTCTACAACTGTACCTAGAGCATGAATGTTAGCTCTGACTTATTTGCTAAAGATGCAACTCCAAGATACAAAGTAGTAAAGACTAATAATTTTAAAGGAGGTAAAAAGAGCAACTAGTAGTCCATCTACTGTGTTTAAAAAAAAAGTTTAAGTTCCCCACACCTCCATAGAAAGTATCACAACGGTCACAAAAAAGAGCAAGAGTAGTTTGTGCCTAAGACACACTTGCTCCACATTCACAACAGAATGTTGATCTCAAAAATTTTATTGCAAAAATGGATAGAGGGTGCAAAGTTGTGCCACTCTGATTTTCTTCAGATTTTGTAGAGCCCGGAAAGTATTGCTAAAAAGTTTTGCCGAGATTGGGTTTGAACCCACGTCCCTTTTAGGTCCTATCTTTTTATTAAGAGAGGTGTCCAGAGGCGTCACTTTCTCTGTACTTTCAATATTTTTTTCCTGGACTCTAAAAAAAAAATCAGAGCATCATAACTTTGCACCCTTTCTCTATCCATTTCTGCAGTTGATATTATATTCTTATCTTGTATTGTAATATGTATATTTTGTGCCCATGAAAGAGATAATAAAATAAATTCACCTAGCCACACAACTCACCTGTCATTGCGGTGACATAGAGTTTCTTAGCGAAGGGTAGGATGATGTCAGGGCCCAGACGACTCAACAGGATACGCATCTCAGGGCAAGGTACCAGGTTCATCTCACACTCTTCTTTCTCATCAAGGTAGCTCATGATGTTACAGTGGAAGCCCTGAGGTCAATCACACCACAGATTGTAAGGTCAAGAGTTTTACTTAATATTAACATTATTATTTTTTTATTTAATTAAGGGTAAGGTAACATGCCCAATGTTAACAACAACTAAAAAATCTCACACATGGAAATTATGAAATATATTTAAAATATTCTTCTCTACATAATCCCCTATCAGTAGCTAAAATATCAGTCTGTATACAAATTGGAGCTAGTATTTGAGTTTTAATTTTTAAAGTTGACTTCTTTAACATGGAGAAAGTAGTCAAGTAGTTCCATGTTAAATTAGCCAACTTTAAAAATTCATAACTTAAAAACTAGATTAAATTTTGTAATACTTGATATTTTAGCTACTGATAGGGGATGTAGAACATTTTAAGATATGCTTCATAATTTTCATGTGTGGGAATTTTTTTAAACATTTGACCTTAACTTTAATTGTTAAACAAAACTAAAATTAACCAGTTTTAGACCACAAGTTTCAAAAGACACTTTTGACCCATTTATACAGGATTTCTTATCAAAGGGAGAAATTTTAAGATTAATTGTAACAAGGAGGGTTTTGAAGGTGTCTTGTTGTTTACATCGTATCGGCAACCATTCCCATGTATAGAATTTTGTGGAGTGAAGATCAGTCGATACTGCTTTTCTATCAGTCACTACCTTAATTGATGCCAATTAAACGTCTTTTACATTTTTAAAGGCCTGTGTATTGACACTTTAAAAAAAAAAAACTCTCTTCTGTACAAAGATGCAAAGTTTGTGTCCAGACCACCCTAGAGGTTAAAAGTCTCAAGTATATTATTATATGACTATTCAATAACTTAGTAATACTGTATCTCTTAAACTTGCCTGTATAAGGAGGTATTATAAATAAAGGAATGTGCAGATTTCAGGTTTAAAATAAGACAATAGAAGTAGGTTTATAGATAACAGTTAATTGTAAAGCACAACCAGAGATAAACATTTTTACTAATATGACAGAATCCACATACTTAACCAAATATATTTAAAGTGAAAATGCATTTATTTTAAAAGGAGATATTGAGTACATAAAGGACCAAGAGATGGCACTGAGCGCTAAAATTTTGGCGAGGATACAGCAATACCTATAGCATTGGGAGAATCACAAAAACAACAAATTTGATATGAAATACATCTTTTACGAAGTTGAAATATTTTTTTATGTTTGTCCGAACGTATTTGACAACTAATTATAGTGTTGTCACTTCTGTAAAATTATGCTGTGGCTGCTGAGAGAGCATTTACATGATTTTACAATGTTAAACATATACAATGGGCCTCGCTAGACGCACGTAGTTCAGCTGTTTCCCGTCAGTTTCCGCGAGGGGCGCTACTAACTTTATGACGTCAATACTACATGATTTTTACAAAAATTGAATTTAAATCACTGTTAAAAAGTATCCATGTATATCAGTCATTTTAAAGGGACAGGGGACCATAAAAATGAGTATTTTTTATTTAAAAGTTACCCACTAACTGAGTATGAATATATGCCTCGCACGGTGATGAGTGCCTCAGGGTAAGCGCTCAGCGAGTAACTAAAGTGTGGATTGCTGACGTCAGCAATCACGACAGGCAACATAGCTGCCTCTTCTCCATGGAACTCACTCCCCCCTCCTCCCGTCCAGCCATGCTCAGTGTGATGTTGCATGTACAATTGCCCTGCGGCTATCTATATTTATTTATATTTTATAAATTCGGGGGTTGGTCTGAAAACGGAAATTTACTCGTTTCACGCATTAACATATCTTGCAGAAACTTCTTATGCATTCATTATTTTACTGTCCCATGTCCCTTTAAGAGATCAATCTCACTTGCTATTCCAGCAGGGTTAAATTTCCCATTAAAAACCTCTATGTCTGACATTATATAGTCAAATTCAAAATTTTTATTCATTTTTTTTCCAAGCATACAAACACAAACATTATATAAAGTAGCACTTTGAATAATGGGTTAGACACGTACATCAAAAAAATAGCATATTAATATATTAATTAATAAAAAAAATACTATGCACTAGAACTTAAATTTTTAATTAGTCAACTAGATAATTAGTTTGACTACAGATGTAACATTATCCTACAAGTATGATGTAATTTTAGGCTGCTAAAAATTTATATAATTTTGTTACATCACTTACATAAAAGCCTGGGACTGGCTCGCACTGGCTTGGGTTCCTCCAGCGCACGTAGGCGTTCATCAAGTCAAGAAATTGAGAGAGGTGGTGTTCTGCCTGCAGACCGGATGTCTTGGCGAGACAAACCTCCTTCTGCTTCTCAATGTCTCCCATCTCATGAACAGGCTTGGCAGGCTTTGCTCGGGGAGGGGGCGCTGCAACAAGATAGAACTTGTATAAACTTTATGTTGGATGTCAGTGGTAATTAAAAGATGTAGATGGTGAATCACTTACAGCATTTCTGAAATTGTTAGGTTTGTTTTAGTAAAAAAAAAAAAAAAAAAAAGTAATAATAATAAACAACCCAAACTCAAAAAAGAGAAGGTCAGAAAACCTTCCTGTTTGTTTTGGTAAAAAAAAAAAAAAAAAAAAAAAAAAAAAAAAACAGTAAAGTTTTTATGATATTTAGCATGATAGAAATAGCATTAATTTAAATGGGAACTACTACAATTATTATTAGTCAAATCAGCATAATTTTTACCCTAAAAGATTACACTCACTTGTCAGAATCAAAAGACTGATTTGGGGTATTTTTTACATCAGCAAATTGAGTTTTATTTTTTCCCGTTATTTGTCTAATTAAAAAAAGAATCAATGAATGTTAATTGTTAAAGAAGTAGGGTCATAAAATTATGTAAACAAGGACATAATTCGTCGCCTCAGCATTGAAATCACGTAACTACAAAAAAAAAAAAAAAAAAAAAAAAAAAAAATTGGTGCAACTCTTAACCTTAGGCCTGTTCGTAAACCCTGCTCGGTGTACTCTGAGCAAGTTTACGAACAAAAATCGTGACGTCATCTGCACTGCACTCCCTACCCCACCATCTGCGCTGGTGTAAGAAAGCGGTGTAAAAGTGTACACTGAGCAGGGTTTACGAACAGGCCTCTTATTTCACTAGATCATAAGAGTCAAAGTTCCATCAAACTTTTTTGTAGTTACGTGATTTGCATTCTGGGGGGCAATGAATTATTGATTAAAAAAACTGATACATTTTTTTTTTTTTTTATCAGCAATCTTTAAAGCTTTAATAAGGTTAGCCACAAATCATCACTAGGTACTAAATGAAAAATTTTCAATTGCTTTTTTATGAAAATAAATTAAAAGTTGTTAATGAAGAGTGGGGCACAATAATTGATGCAGTGTGTACGTTCTGTGCAACTAATTTTGAGTCTGACAATATACTGCAGCGTCCATTATAACTACAATGTTCACCTAATATGGACAGCATAAACATTAACCCTACCTTCTGTGTTAAAAATTCCTGCTGCAATTTTTGGAATACTAATAATAATAAATAAACTAAAAAAGAATAATCAGTCTAGCCAGCTCAAAAAAATATGTCCAGTACTATGTCTGTGTGAAACTATATGAAGGCGTACAAAGCAGCCTGAGTAATGATTTAGCTGTGCTGATTGATGCATACTTTTTATACTATTTAGATGCTCTGCAATATCGACTGAACTTGACTCGTTGCCTGGTAACACGAAGAAAGAAGAGAAAGAATCCTATCTCTACTGGCTTACTAGAAGTAAAATAGTTTAAAAGCCAAAACGTGGGCATAAGAAAAGAATAACTTTTAAAATTACTTACACTTCTTCCATTGCAAGTAATCTTCCTCGAAAGAGTCGAGCAAAGCGACTCCCAAATTCACAAAGTTCTTGATACGTTTACCTCTCATTGCGTATGGAGGTCTGTTAATCTTGACCTTCCTGATACCGTCAAGAAATAAGTTGATATCTTTGTTCCTCTTTACTTTCATCCTTTGACGTACGTTTTCGACTTCAGCGTCATTAATCTCTTCATCATTTACAGAGGACTTATGGCCACATGCAGAGAACTTGTGGCTACACATTGTTTCCTTCTTGCTATGCTTACGTCTGCAACGACGACTCCGGCATGTTTGAGCAGAGGAACTGTTACACTCTGAGTAAGAATCAACAGCTAAATGATCGTCACATTCAGATTCACAATGCTCATGTTCATCATGTAATGCAATGTCATTACGAGAAGGACTGCAATTATGGGCATTTCCTCTCTTTATCTTATTACACTTTTTGGGAGTATGTTTGTCTCTACCGTCACTTTGCAGAGATTGTTTCTGCTCTTCGGCTACTTCACACTTCAAAGTCTCCTCCTTTTCTAAGTCTTCACAGAGCTCGCCATTGTATGATCTCTTTCTCTTTGCCTTACTACGCTTCCTGCGAGCACGTTTTCCTTCTGTACTTGAAGTCTGTGGGGTTTCACATTTTGATTGATAATCTCTATCACAATTTTTCATATCAGGTTTACCAACTGTCTCGTTTGAACAATCTTCTTCAATACCAATGTATTTTTCAGATTCAATCACTACGGAGTTTAATTTTATTTTTGGAACCTTATCACAGGTTATGTCGATGGAATTCTCTTTTTCAATGTTATTTTTGATTGGTTGATTCACTCCAAATGTAAAAGAATTTAAGTTAGGATGATTCTCTCCAAACTCTTTACACTGTTTTTCTTTGCAGATTTCATTTGTTATATTTGAAGGGTTTTCTTTTATCACATTACACTTCAAGATTGAGTCTTTCTCTCCTAACTCTGCACCAATAGACTCTACATGTTTCTCTATTTCTGCTTCTAGTTTGTGTTTCTTTTCTCCTATATCTTCCCACTTCAAATCGGAATCTTTGTCTGTATCCAGCATATCATTATCACATTTGTTCAGGGATGTTTCTTCTTCATTCACAGTACAGCCACTGTCTTCTCCCAGTTCTACAAGTTTAGACACGGTCATGTAAGAGTCTTTCTCTAACTCTGCAACCACAGCTGTCTTCTCTTCATTCTTGTCACTGTTTTCTTGTACTACTTCACACATGATCACTGTTTTCTTCTCGTAAGAGTCAGTAATTTCTGCAAGTATGATATTCTCATCTCCACTCACAAAACAATCACTGTCTTTTCCTAATTTCTCAGATATGATCACAGGTCCCGGTTCTTTAGAGATTTCTCCTAACACGACTGACATAAGTTTTTCCTCACGATCATTATTTTCAGCATTCTCAGTAGAATCACCTTCTGCTAATACTGCAAGGTGGTCAGGATTCTTGTTCACACCTGTCTTGTCTTCATTAACGTTTAAGTTAAGGTCTCCTCCCAACTCAAATTTGGTAACGGGGTTCTTTTCCTCATTGACATTAAAGTCATCATCTTCTAGCTTCTTCTCTTTTAAATCTGTATTGGAGCCATTGCTTTCTTCCAACTCCGCAACTTCACACTTCTTGTTGACATCTATCTCAGCGTTCATGTTAGAGTTTTCTTGCAACTCTGTAGTCTTAGCCATCTCTTCATTATTCACGTTACAGTCATCATTTTCTGTCTCTGCAGCCATTTTACTGATAGAAGTTTCTTCTACGTTCACAGTAGAGGGATCGTCTTTTTCTATTGCTGCAACAACGGACTGAGTCTCTGATGGTTTCTCTTGTTGAATCACGTCAGAGTCAGTTTGTTGTACTTCCAGTACATAATATTCGGATATAATCACGGCTGTCTCAGCAGCATCTCTGTAATCACTGTCTCCTAACTCTGCAGGTTCAATTTCCTCTTTTCCATTCAGATTCAAAATGTTTTCTTCTGGATGTGCAATATTATCTTTTACATTCAAAGTTGAGTCACTGTCTTCCTCTAACTCTGTATCTTCAGATATGGCCAGAAGTTTATTTTCTTTAGACTGTAAAATATTGTTCACAGATATCTCTTCTTCATTCATGTTAAATTTACGGTTTTCTCCAAGCTCTGTAGAAAAGATCACAGTTGATTTTTCTTGATTCAAGGTAGTGTCACTGTAAGCTCCTAGTTCTGTGATGCCAAACTTCTTATTCACAGCTGTCTCGTCTCCATTAAAGTTTAAGTCACCGTTTTCTCCAAGATTTGTAGCCGAAGACAAGGTCACAGCTGTCTCTTCTTGATTCATGTTAAAGATATTTCCTTCTGGCTGTGAAATATTATTTTCTACATTCACAGTTGAATCACTGTCTTTCTTTAACTCTATATCTTCAGATATGGCCACAAGTTTCCTTTCTTGCGTCTGGGTGACTTTATTTACAACTTCTCCAAACTCTGCAACATCAGAGAAGGTCACAACTGATTGCTCTTGATTCAAATTATAATTTCTTTTCAACTCTACAGTCTCAGATATAATCACTGTAGGTTTATCTTCAGTTTCACACTTAAAATCATCGTCTTTTTCCAGAAGGTAGTTAATATTCTTAGTAAGTGCTTCTAATTTTACTGTTTCATCACATTCTATATTATTTTGATTCTCTGCAATATTAGAATATAAATCCATTGGTATCTCCACTTCATTATATGTCTTGCTTGAAGCAAGAGGGTACTTCAGTGTTTCACATAAATTGACTTGACCCTGTTGCATCAATAAGTAGTAGGCTTCCTCACATGGTATTTCTCCTTCCTCCAAACCACTCTCTACATCTGTGTACTCATCAGCATCATTTATTTCCTCTAACTCCTCGTGGCAGAGGCAACCATTTTCTAAGTAGTACAACTTTTCATCTGTCTGAGTTTCGTCCGGCTGAGTTTCGTCCAGTTGAGTTTCGTCCGGTTGAGTTTCGTCCGGTTGAGTTTCGTCTGACTGAGTTTCGTCCGGTTGAGTTTCGTCTGACTGAGTTTCGTCCGGTTGAGTTTCGTCCGGCTGAGTTTCGTCCGGTTGAGTTTCGTCTGACTGAGTTTCGTCCGGCTGAGTTTCGTCTGACTGAGTTTCGTCCGGTTGAGTTTCGTCTGACTGAGTTTCGTCCGGTTGAGTTTCGTCTGACTGAGTTTCGTCCGGCTGAGTTTCGTCTGACTGAGTTTCGTCCGGCTGAGTTTCGTCTGACTGAGTTTCGTCCGGTTGAGTTTCGTCTGACTGAGTTTCGTCCGGCTGAGTTTCGTCTGACTGAGTTTCGTCCGGTTGAGTTTCGTCTGACTGAGTTTCGTCCGGTTGAGTTTCGTCTGACTGAGTTTCGTCCGGTTGAGTTTCGTCTGACTGAGTTTCGTCTGACTGAGTTTCGTCTGACTGAGTATCTTCTTCGTCTTCACTTTCTTCTTCAATATCTTCACCACCATCTGGGACTGATTCTTCATCTTGGGAGTCCTTCTTTCTCTCAATAATCTTCCCACGACAGCTGACGTTACGTAGCATGTTGAAGAAGGATGGTAGCCAATACTGACACGTCAGTCTCCCACCGAACAATTCGCCTCCTGCTTCCCACACGTCGAAACTGTCACGGCAAATGTTGAGTAGCAAAGTTCTGAGACGATCAAGAAGTTGAATGCCTGCCTCGCCTGGTTCATTAGAGATTGGAGTGTCTGTAAGCAAAACAACAACAGCAATGTTGATAATTTCTACTTATTTTTCTTAAGGGGAAGGTAACACGGATCAGCTGATCGCGATGTAGTCTCATTTGATTAGCATGTAAACCTTAGCAGACACACAACAATTCTGAAATTTTTTTGAGAGACAGGTTTTAGTACACCTTAAACTTTAAGGTACTAAAAACTGTCTCTCAAAAAAAATTCGGGATTTTTATGTCTACTAAAATTAACATGTTAATCAAATGGGACTACATCGATCAGCTGATCCGTGTTACCTTCCCCTTAAAACAGTATTAAGGGTAAGATAACACGAACAATCAATTGTTGTAGTCCTATTTGATTAACATGTAAACCTTAGCAACCTCATTATAATTCTGAATTTTTTTTGAGAGACAGTTCTTGGCACCAAAAAAAATATGGAAACAATTTCAAAACAATCTGACGATCCAATTTTTTAAAATTTATTTCTTAGTTTAGGTCTCCATGGGAAAGTCCTATACTGAAAATTTAAAAAATTCATTTAAAAAAATTGGATCGTCCGATTGTTTTGAAATTTTTTCCACATTTTTTTGGTGCTGTCCGATTGTTTTGAAATTTTTTCCACATTTTTTTTGGTGCTAAGAACTGTCTCTCAAAAAAATTCAGAATTACTATGAGGTTGCTAAGGTTTACATGTTAATCAAATGGGACTACAACAATCGATTGTTCGTGTTATCTTATCCTTAATGATTGATGTTGGCATCATTTTTTATGAAAATGTATGACTATTAAGTTCAATTTCCTAAAGTTATGTACAAAAATTATCTACAGTATGGTGCAATTAAAGGAGTACATTGGACTTATTTTTTTCTGTATTTCAGAAATGAATAGAGGGCAACAAATTTTGCCACTCTAATTTTTTTCAGATTTTTCAGAGGCTAGGATTAAAGAGTTTTTCAAAGTTCAAAGTTTTTTAACCAATATCCCTTTCTTACTGTTAGTTCCATCTTTTTCTATTAAGTAGTGACACCTCTATCTCTCTCTCTGTACTTTCATTAATTTTTAAAAAATAGTTAACAGGCTCTAAAAAACCTGAAAAAAAATCAGAGTAGCATAACTTTGCACCTTCTATGAATTTCTGCAATCAAATTTCTAAAGATTGTATAATTGTATTGTATAATTGATCATTGTTGTTCAATTTTATTTTATGTATGAGGGAATAAGAAACTTCTAAATTCTTAAAATGTTATGTTATATGTTTGAACAAAAAAAAAAAAAATTGGCAGCAGACCTGTTGTGTCTGAGATAAGAGTAGGTCATGTTGGTGAGGCGACTCACCACATTCTATATGTTGAGTCATATAGAAAAATTGCAACATTTCTATAAAAACCATAAAAGTTTCAAGTAGTTCTTAATTTAGAAGTTCTTATGCCCCCCGTCGGTACAACAAGTACCTTTTTTGGTGCTGTCCGAGTCTCCTTCCATGAGTGACCACAGCCAGGGACGGTCCCAAGACCTCACATCTTTCTGCAGCTCTTCCACCACCACTTGTAGCTTCAACAGCATCACATCAGATGTCATTTTACCTATGATGACACGACCTGCAAAAAAAACAAAAACATAACATTGCACAGAAATGAAGACCTTAGAATCTATATAGTCTGAAAATAATAATATTACATTAATTTATATTCAACAAACACTGAATTATGTTTTATATTTTATGTTCTATAACTCATTTTTTTGTGTCCAATAATTCTAAGTCTTTTACTTGCTGCAATGGTTGTAACAAACCATTGTTTATAATGTCTGTCACAAGAAGACTTATTCATTGTTAAACATGGGACGACATAGTGCCTAATTTTGCCACGAGAGCAGAGAACGTAATGGCATTGTTGGCGCTAGGTAACCGTTTCAATTTCATATAAATTAACGCTCATTTTTCATAAGTTAAAATGTATGAAAATCGACAACTGTCCCATGTTTTTCCTTTCACGCGACAGACATTACACAACAATACTTTGATAACTACCAACGAACAGAAGACTTTGCTATAATTTTATTTGTGTTTCTAATCTACGTCTGAATGTTATCTATTTAATATTTTACGGGTACGCTAAAAGTTCAAACCATCTCCTTTCTTTTCCAACTAAATTTTACAACGTTCTACATTTTACACATCTTATATTACTACATTAGTGGTAAGTTACCAAAGTTTTGTGGAGTGGCTGGATCCCGCCAAGCTGGTTTGAATTCTTGAGACGAATACACTGGGGGGTTCTTAGCCTTGGCCCAGGGTGAGAACCCTGAGAGTTGGGCGCAGGTGGCAGACAGACGTACCAGCTGTTCTCTCTGCATCACCTCCCCACTTAGCAGCACCACGCGGCCCAGTGGACTCTCAGTCTGCAAACAATGTTCAACTTCGTTTCAGTTCCGGACATAAAAATATGCAGCCTTCTTCAAATTGATGATTTTTCACAATTTTTACTGCAATGTTCAGTTTTTTTGTTGTTTTTTTTAATGACAATTAAAGGGGTACCAAAGTGAATACTTTTTTTAGATATTCTGGTAGCTGTGAATTATTTTGTTATCCCTGTGGCTCAATATTTTCGTACAATAGCTAGTTATTTAACAATTAATTTTTTAGTAAAAAAATTGAGTCGTATTGGTTGCTTCAAACCGGCGCGCGGCAGCAGCAGTCGCTGATACGACGAGAATCTCCCGCGAATTGGGGGACCCCCCGGGAACTTCCTCTCACCCCCTTCTTGACGTATCAGCGACTGCTGCTACCGCGCGCCGGTTTGAAGCAACCAACAGAAATACGACTCAATTTTTTTACTAAAAAATTAATTGTAAAATAACTAGCCATCGTAAGAAAATATTGAGCCACAGGGATAACAAAATAATTCACAGCTACCAGAATATCTAAAAAAAGTATTCACTTTGGTACCCCTTTAAGGGTAAGGTGCTAAAAAAAATCCCAAACTTGAAAATTATGAAACATATCCTCTACATGGGAGTTCAACTTTTCGATGTAAAATTAGTCTATTTCAAAAATTCATAGCTTAAAAACTAGCTTGAATTTGCAGATCTGATATTTTGTCTACTGATAGAGGATGTAGATGAGAACATTTTAAGTTATGTTTCATAATGTTCATGTGTGAGAATTTTTTTATCATTGGACATGTTATGTTACCTTACCCTGAAAGCTGCATATATAGAGTTATAATATAATAATAATAATATAAATGTTTATTGAGCAAAAGAACATAATACACAGTGATACATTTTAATACATAATGCCCAATGGGTGACTCAAAAAGGGGATCCCATTCACTAAGTGTCAAGTCACCCAACATAGTTGTTTGCTATGTATTAATGGCAGCAGATACTTTGGTTTTCCATCGTAAGTTCCACACTACTACCTATATACTATATATATTATACACACTTGAAATCTTTTCATGAAATAATTAATCTCTACAAACTAACATACAAAGAGTACAGTATACAGTAAAAACTTGTTACATTACATTAAGTCAAAGGACCCAGGAAATTAGGTTTACTTTATATCATGTTTTTCCTGTTCTAAAATGCCATTTATTTTTTACGGGACCTCGATCTTTTTTACTCAAAATTGAGTTTAAGCTAACAACAAGTTGCATAATAACGATTTTTTACTATTAATATGTACATATTAATATCCCCATAGTCATTGATTACCTTGTCTAATTCTGCAAGGGCAGAGTCGAGGGCCCAGTAGAGGGTACTGAACACCATGGCATGACTCAGACTATCCATTTGCGGCTGGTACTCAAGTCCTGCAACAATTGCAACACACGTCAGTAACACACTCCTCTTGATAGTATAGGACGACATTGGTTTGTTAGAAATATCTGAATGGAAGTACCTCATTATTTTTTATTGATAATAAAGGTGTTAGGTGAATGGGATAAATAGGCCTGTGACCATATACAGTAATGTTAAATACTATCAATATTGTAGATTTTAAAAAAAAAAAAAAAGAAGAAGAAATTAAGAATAAAGTATATTTTACCGTGTTTATATATTTATTGAATTTTATCGTAACTAGAATACTATAATGCTAAGCTGCATGATATACAATTTCCACTGTCCCCTATACATCAATTGGACACTTAAAAATAAACATGAAAATCAATTCATGGAGCAAAGAAAATGCAATTTTATATAATTAAAAACAATAAAAAAAAATGTTACATAGAAAAAAGCAACTCATTAATAAATAATTACATAATAATTAAAAATTATTGTGTTTTCTTAGTTACTATAAGTTATTATTGCCATTACTTTTATTTAAGATAAACTTCAACAGCCCCTTTTCCTTCCAGGAAGATACCTATAAGTAACTTAACTAATCCTAATGAGAAATCTGGACATATTTTTGGATATGTATTTCAGTGACGCGTCCAAAATCCCTCTTTCTCACAATAAACCAGGGAGTGGATCCATTTTCAGATCCCAAATCCCCTCAGATCCCATAAAAATACCATGAGATAACAATCAGATCTAAGATCTTTTGGTTTAGATCCCATTAAAAAAACGACAGGTTTCACTCCCTGCAATTAACAAAGTCCTCCACATTTGTAACTTATTCCCACCTGACGCTGCACGTCTGGCTTTCTTGCCGGACAGCATGTTGTTGAGAGATCGCTCGGCAGCCTCTGTGAGCCAGTCTCGAGCCACCAGCAGTCGCACAGCACGCCTCGTACAGTCCAGCACGTGGCTTGCCTTATCATCAGCAGTGAGGTCAGAGAGATGCTCCTGAACCAACTTCTCTGTAACACAAACAATTTGATGTTCAATATTTTTTTTTTTTTTTTAAATTAAAGGAAAAGGTTCTGTGATGTCTTAGTCATGTAATGCCTTTCCATATGCTTGCAAGTTAATTATTTATAAATGAATATGACATCATAGCTTTGTGCAGCACAATTTTAAGGATTAAAACATGTCTGAACAATATTGACAGTTTATAATTTGAGACCCGAATATAATTAAATACAATAAGAAAAAAACAAGTGAATTATCGGTTGAAGGTGGTTCTATTTTTTTAAATTAGGAGAGAGAAAAGTTGACAAAGACCATGCCCAATCAAAAATATCAACGTACACAGAGGCTATGTACTTATTAAATACATTGAGGTATAGAAAGTCAAAATGTTTCTACGTAAAATTGAAATTGAAGTGATGCCTTGAAAACCTTCATTACTTGTATTTACACTACTATATAAAATTTCTTAGTGTTAAAATTAAACAGCAACCAAGTCTGGTTCAGCTATAGTAAAAATCACATAAGAGAATCATTTTTTTCCCCCCTCTCGCAACGCTACAGGATAGGAATATGAGCCTTGCGGACGATTTTTGTAGCTGACGCGTGGTATAATAAAAAAGTTACCCAAAAAAAATCTGCTTCTAGGGATTATTGTCTAGAAATAACTCACATTTTCTAAAACTTCACATTTCTATTTAAGAAAAAAAAATATAATAATAAATAATTCCATCGGTTTTTTTTCTTTTTTTTTTTTTTTTTTTATCAATTGCACAATTTTAAAGTAGCAGCGAATAACTCTCGAAACTTTCTCGTTATTTCCATTTTGCACACCAGACTAGGTATAGTTGATAAAACTATTGCTTATCATAACATAATATACTTTAATTAAATTTAAAAGGAAACCAATAATATACAAAATTTAGAAGACAAAACAATCTACATTTATTCAGCTATGGTTAGAGCACCTGCATGAGTCTTATAAGATGTTCCCCGGTTCAAATCACGAAATAGCATTCTTTTCGTGACTTGGGATGGGTGTGACTGATTAATGATGGAGTTGGTAGGAGGAAGGCAATTTATAGAGCTCTCTCTATACTCCAACAAGGTGAGATCTGTATCGCTGAAAGTTGTGTATACATACAACATACATGACCCACTAAGAAACAGCTATAAAATAGTGTGCAGACTGCATGGGCATTAACCCCAGAGACTACTAGCTGTTGAAAAACAAATTCTGCCATCGGTAACCAACCAACCATAGACAAAATTAAAATTACATATATAATAACATAGAATAACACAAAATAAAACAATAGAGGCTTCAAGTGAGTACGCCCGCAATGCACAACTGTTGTCGATAAGGTCCATCTTGCACTTGAAAATGAAGCAAAGTGTTGTTTTATCTTTTCTCGGTTATAAATCAAGCAAAAAATCTAAATCTTGATTTATATACTCTATTTTTCAGATTGGACCGAAGTTTCGTAAAGGAATGTTCTCTAAAAAATCTTAAGGGTAAGGTAACGCCACCAATGTTAAAAAAAATCCATCACACAAAAATTCAGAAAAAAATTTAAAATGTTCTCCTCTACACCCCCTATCAGTAGTTAAAATAGCAGGTATACAAATTCGATCTAGTTTTTGAGTTATGAATTTTTAAAGTTGACTACTTTAGCATGGAGAAATGGAAATCCCATGTTAAATTAGTCAACTTTAAAAATTCATAACTCAAAAACTAGATCGAATTTGTATACCTGCTATTTTAACTACTGATAGGGGGTGTAGAGGAGAACATTTTAAATTTTTTTCTGAATTTTTGTGTGATGGATTTTTTTTAACATTGGTGGCGTTACCTTACCCTTAATATTTTTAGTGAAAAAACAAATTCAAGTTTTTTTATATAGGTTTAGATAGGACGGTGGGAATACCGAAAAATCAGCTGACTTGAAGCCTGTATAAAACAAAATAAACAAAAAACAAATA
This sequence comes from Siphlonurus alternatus, assembly GCA_949825025.1. Taxonomy (NCBI): domain Eukaryota; kingdom Metazoa; phylum Arthropoda; class Insecta; order Ephemeroptera; family Siphlonuridae; genus Siphlonurus; species Siphlonurus alternatus. Next base: position 9,800,316 of record OX463778.1, read on the forward strand.
AAATATATACTGTAGATGTTTATTTTACTAAAAGAAAGATGACTCACCCCAGGCGAGTGCCTCGTCAGGAGCGAGGGGCTTAGTGTGCAGGGGGGTGGCCGTCACGTCCCTCACCTCCCCCACCTGCCACTCTTCCAGAGGAGAGTCAGACATCGGCAGCGTCACCGCCAAGCCTCCACCCAGCCAGAAGAGAATGTGCCTGCATAGTAACAGTGCAATGTAAACAACTGTTTTTAAGATAACATTGCATCAATTATTATACTTTTTTGTCATTTTGTAGTGAAAAAATATTAAGGGTAAGGTAACACGAATCAGCTGTTTTTTTTAGTCTCATTTGATTAACATGTTAACCTTATTGAATTCACAAAAATTCTGAAAAAAAATTAAGACAGACAGCCATAGAAAAAAATTTCAAGACAATTATTCGAGTTTCAGCATAGGGCTTTCCTAATGGGAGCCAAAATAAAAACTGAATTAAACAAAATCAGATTGAATAATTGTCTTGAAATTTTTTCTATGGCTTTTAAGGTGCTAAAAGGTACTAAAATCTGTTTCTCATTTTTTTTTTTTTTTTTTTTTTTTTTTTTTTTTCAGAATTTTTGTGAATTTGCTAAGGTTTAAATGTTAATCAAATGGGACTAATAGAACAGCTGATTTGTGTTACCTTACCCTTAAAAAAAAGAAAGGTGCTTGAATTATAAAAACTTCTCTTCTTAATAAGCAACAATAACTTCAAAGAAGTATAGTTCACTACGAATGTTCTTTCAAGGCCTTACCGATTGGGGGCATACATGACCAAAATGTGTCAATTGCCCTAAAATACCAACCAACCAGCCTTACCGATCAAAAAAGTCACAGCAGGTGAAAATCTTGTGGACAGGTACACTTCGAAAATATTGATTCACATTTTATGAAAGACATTAATTTTGCATCGTTGAGATGCTTCATCAGTTGCAAGTAGAGATTGAGTCAATTCAATGACCACAAGATATTTATCTGCTGCGACTTTTATTGATCAGTAAGGTCACTTGCTGATATTTTCTGTCCTTTTCTTTAAATAATATTTCATGTACCATATTTGTGAACAATTAATTAGAATGACCTTTGCAATGACCTCTATAAAATAGCATAATTTATACTTAATTATATATCTACAGTATGTAAATTATTGATGAAAACTTGTAACCCCACCTTCTTCCCCTACCCCATTTGTCTTCAGTAGAGGAGGGAAATGAGAGAAATTCAAAGAAAATTATTTCAAATTTTTTAATCTTGTTGAGTATTAGCAGGGATTCAAATGTCAAATCTATAGAAGTATCGCATTGTTTTAAATATTTGCTTTTATCTGGGCCAATGATAGCTAAAAGCTTAAACTATCTAGCTTCTCAACATGATATATTTTTACTATACATATTCCTATCCTCTATTATCGTCATAAAGTTAGTGCGAACATAGTGGTAACTGCTCAAACTACGTGCTTCTGGCGAGGATTGTTGCATATGATTAACATTGTAAAATCATGTAAATGCTCTGTCAGCAGCCACAGCATAATTTTACAGAAATGACAACACCATAATTAGTTGTCAATTACTTTCGGAAAAATATAAAAAAAATATTTCAACTTCGTAAGTGATTTCTTTCCTAGAAATTTGATAATTTTTGTGATTCTCCCCATGCTATAGGTATTGCCGTATCCTTGATGCAAAGAGCAAAATTTGCAGACGTCAGCGCCATCTCTTGGTCCTTTATGTCCTCTATATATAGCTTATTTTCATGTAAGTAATCATACATTGATTAATTAAAAATTATGAATAAATCATCTGAGGAAAATGTAACAGTATCATTATATAAAATTACATTCAAACAATTCAAACAGCCAAACAACATGCTAACTTCATTGGTAAGCTGAAAATAAATACCCTAACTACATTTTGATTACCAATGGAGTTAGGATATTTTTCCACTACCACATCGAATATTTCTTGCAACTAAGGTTGCTGCTCACCAGTAGTGGTTCATGTAGCGGTCCTGCAGTCCTTGGTTCACACTGTATGCAGCTGCAGGCACCGACATTGCCTCTTGTGTGAAGTTCAAAAGCTTCAGTGCATACACGTTTTGGGCTGCCTGTCCTGAGCATAGCCACTCCAAAACGGCAAGTGATGGCAGCACCACCTGGGGGGAGTGGATAAGAAATAATTGAACAGGGAGAAAAGCTGACACTATATTATAGTTTACCAAGTACACCAAATCTAATACAAAAATCTTTGGGAAGCAACCCTATGCCTGTAATAATGTAAGAGCCAGAACCATTAGGATGATGATGTCAATCATAATGAGAGTTGACAGTGCGGGGACTTTTGTTGAGTTAGTAACACCTTTATTTGTTGCAGTTTTTTCAAAAAAGCGCAGAAATATTGGTAAAGTAACTCATTATCAGTTACGAAGGCCGCTGTGCTGTCAACCCTCATCATGAGTGACAGGTCCATCATCGTGATAGTCCCGGCTGTTACAAGTATAGAGTTGTCTCCCCGAGATTTTCGCATTAGATTTGGCTTTGAGTGTACTATTTATCTATTGCTAGAGTTTAGGTGTGAGTAACTTTTGACAAATGATCAGTCTAATGAGGTGTACGGAATTGTTAGTATAGTGTAAACATTTTTTCTTCTAAAAACATTTATAAAAAATATATAATGATGTTTGTTTTTGATTAAAAATAATTTGAAATATTAAATTTGTAGTTTCACTACTGGCTGTACAAGGAAAGTTTGCTATTTATATTATTATTTTAGAAATATTCATATATTCTACTGCTTCTAGAAACATTACTGTAGATTTTGCAAAGATTCAGTAAGCAGACCACCTAGTTAAGATGGGCAAAAATTTGACACAGCCAGCAACAAACATATTCACCCATTCAATTCAAGCTCATATCAATAGTTCAGTGAACAAAAAGTTAATTTAGCTTGAAAAGAGCAAACAAGTACAAAACCATAGGGAAACAGCATATTTAAATCAGCTAAAACTCAGACTTACATAATACTCACTGACACTGCTAAATTTAGATTAGACACAGGCCATGACTATCTTGGATGATATCAGAAGTTTAAAATCCAGTTAGAAAATTGTGTAAAAATAAACCCTAAGACAGAGGGCATCTATTCAGATGCTCTGCAATATCAACTGAACTTGACTCGTTGCCTGGCAACATGAAGAGAGAAGAGGAATCCTATTTCTTTTGGCTTACTAGAAGTAAAATGGTTTAAACGCCAAAATGTAGATATAAGAAAAGAAGAAGAGAAAGAAGAAAACAAGCAAACCAGCAAAATTTAATTGATGAAAACAAAAAAAAAAACATGTTGGTTAGCCATTCTCTAACAGAGAACAGAACTAAAACAGCAGTGAACGAGCACCAACCTGGTCCATGATGGTGGCTGGGAATTTCTGCTGGTTGTCGGTGCTGGGGAAGTCGAGGGCCTGGCGAGAGAGCAGGAGAAGTCCCAGCAGCACTCGCTCCTTGGTGCTCGCCACAAGAGACAGAATGCCACCAACGACACCAGCAGAAGCCGCATTCACGCCCCAGTGGCGAAACTCCAACATACCTCCCTCAAACTAAAACAACAAGAACAAATGTTTGCATCAATATTTTACAACTCGGTAAAATATCACAGTAAAAATTTTTTATTAAGGATGAATCTCAGTAGGTTGATATCTCGCGATCGTATTTAGTTATTTATTTATTTATTTATTTATTCGTCTTACATGGCGAGGGTAAGGCATTAATGCCTTTTCTTACCCCTGACCAATTGATTACATTAATATTACATATTTTGTTTGAACAACTTACAGACTATGATTTATATACTAAGAATTTATGATAAGCAATAATGATTATTAAGCTCAAATATAGAACATTTAGAACATTACTAGTCCAAATCAACTTCGTCGTACCGCCTGAATGCAACAAGACTTGCAGGGGACTTGGAACTCACCATCATTAGGTAGCATACAAATTTTGAAGTGAATCTGTCTTATCAGTTTTGTGAAAACTGAGGTAGAAGTTTAACATTGGCCTTATGGACAGAAACCGGAAATGGAGCTGTTGTAAGAAAACTGCAAGACTGAATTTGCTCAAACCATAAGCGATTAAAGGGGTACCAAAGTGAATACTTTTTTTACATGTTCGGGCAGCTACGAATTATTCTAATATCCCTGTGGCTCCATATTTGCGTATGATGCCTGGTTATTTTACAATTAATTATTCAGTTTGAAAAGTGAGTTTGAAAACCGTTGGTTGATTCAAGCATGCCCGCGGCCGCAGCGGCCGATGATACGACAAGAAGGGGGCGGGAGGAGGCGGGGAGGAGGTTCCCCCGATTCGCGGGAGATTCTCGTCGTATCAGCGGCTGTTGCTGGAGCGCATCGGCTTGAATCAACCAACGGTTATCAAACTCACTTTTCAAACTAAATAATTAATTGTAAAATAACTAGGCATTGTACGAAAATATTGAGCCACAGGGATATCAGAATAATTCGTAGCTGCCCGAATATGTAAAAAAAGTATTCACTTTGGTACCCCTTTAAGTTTTAGAACATTCTCGATTTTTTAAAATTTATTTCATTCGATTCGTTTGCAGGAAAATATTCTTTGATTCCGAAGTAACTGAGATTAATCGTTAACTTATTATGAAAAGTCAAAGGACCCAGGAAATTAGGTTTACTGTACCTGATATGTATAGAGTTTTTCCTTTATCACGCATCTAATTACAGTAAAAACTTGTTATTACGTCAAGTCAAGGGACCCACGAAATTGAGTTTACCTTGTATCGAGATTACCTTATATCAAGTTTTTCCTATACCTGCAATACTATTTTAATTTTTACGGGACCTTTACTCTGTTACTCAATATAAAGTTTTTACCTTATAACAAGTTACGTAATAATAAGTTTTTACTGTATTCTTAACGGGACTGCAATCTCCTTTTCTCAAATTTGCCTAACAAGTTGCCTAATAACGAGTTTTTACTATATTTAGAATACAGAAAAAAGCTCGGATCATTATTACACAACTTAATTGTAAGGTAAAACTCGATTTTGAATAAAGGAGATCTCGGTCACGTCAAAAATAATTAGCATTGCGGCCGGGTATAGGAAAAACTTAATATAAGGTAAATCTAATTTCCTGGGTCTTTTGACTTTACAAAATAAAAAGGTTTTACTGTAAATAATGATGTCACTTTTTTTCTTTATCCTTTTTCTCATTTTTTCATATTACAAATTCAGAAGAGTGCAGGAAAGGGTTCTGGAAGCCTAGTAAGCCCCAGCATGGTCGCAAGATAACTCTTTCTGACAAGGCTAAATATCGGCCTGGCCACATCCGAAAGGGTAAAATGGTGTCAAGGGTATAAACTTTTTAACAAAATTAGGATAACATTTTTTTCTACACATATTACGTCAAATTTTAATTATAAAGTAAGAAACACCAAGTTTTGATGAAAAGCAATAACTTACAATTGTATGCCTAATGTCACGTACATTTGTATAAGCCTTTAAAATAATTCTCGAAATCTAATTACATTCTCAGATTTGTACACACTATTGCATAAAGACTATGTTGACAGTGACATCCCAGTGACACAAGAATTAAGATTGGTTGTGGCATACAATTTTCTCACTTTACTCCATGGAAACCCACTTTAAAGTACACAAGAAAGTTGGTGAGTCAAAATTTACAATGCAAATTAGACCTGATATTGTCTCTGATTTTATGTATTAAGTAAAATTTGATCTCAATTGACACCATAAACAGCAAACCTAGCTGGTGGTAATAGCTGAACTACGTGCATGCATAAGGCACCGTTACATGATTTAATATTGTAAAATCATAAAAATGCTATGACAGCAGCCACAGCATAATTTTACAGAAATGAAAACACCATAATTACTTGTCTTATATCTTCAGATAAATATTAAAAAAATATTTCAACTTTTAACCCATTAGCGCCCAGAAAAACTTTTGGTAAAATTTTTTCTTGCAAGTATGAAATTCTTATAAAGCTAAGTAAATGTAACCCAAATTTACAAAAAAAAAATTTTTTTTCCTATCAAATTCGAATTTTTATGGGCATTTGAAGTTTTTGTACCATATGGAGCCTCTGGGCGCCTACAGTGTCATTTTACTTTAAAATAGCAATTCGATATTAATTACTTTTTTTAATTATTTTTTTTGCTGGAAAGGGTTAATTAATGTCTGAATTAGTAATAATTCCTCCTAACTTTCAAATTTTATAATTTTGGGGGTGGGGGCAATTTTTTTAAAATTATAATGTATTCTAATTTATGGTTTGAATATAGAAAAACCATATAAAAATTGATTTAAAAAATTATTTTGAAGTAATTTTGCCAAAAGTCCCTAATTGGGGTTAATTTTGGGGTTGGGGTAACACTATAGAATGTATTTTATATTTTCTCAAAATCTTTTCTTTTCCTGTTTTTCATTTTATAAGGCATAATTATTATTATATAACACACTAGGAAGAAGGTTACCCTAATCTATAGGGTACATTTGTTACGGTAAATTATAAGTTACAAAGGCTATTATGACAAGTTCAGGGTCTATGTTTTCCTATATCATGAGCTCTTATTACGTTATAAAATATTGCATGTTGAGAAAAAATGGTAATTTTGGTGATGTAGTTTAGATTTGATTTGTCCGATAATGAGTGTTTCTGAGAAAGTTCATATGGTTTGTGGAAGAGCATAGTGGTGTGGAGGTCCATATGTGGAAGGGCGCGGTAATGGTGCTTTGCTATGGCTTACCCCGTAAGGAAAATGGCATCGTTCTTATGTACTGTAAAAAGAATACACTTTGTTTTTTGGTTTTCACTTATTGATATATAAATAAATGAAATGACACAGGTATGGTCATTGCTAGTGCTTGCAGCTATAGCGCGATTCTTTTTTGTGGTTGCTTATAATTGTTCTTCTCTTGGGCAACATTTTATTTTTCTACATAAAAATTTTGAAGAGGGCTTCAATACAGAAGCTAAACACCGTCGCCAAGACGATGAGTGACCCCACAAGTGTACTCCACTGGAGCGCAAGCATTATAGCTTTCTCCGATGCATATTGTCCCTTGTCCGGAATAATTAGCTATCTGCTTACCATGATTTTGTGATTTTGTTGCAATAATGAGCTATCTGCTCTTTCATGAGCCGTAAATTGGTATAAAACAAAGCTCATTGTTGCGCTCATCTGAAAAAGCAGATAGCTCATTATTGCAATGAGATTATGGGAAGCAGATATCTCATTATTGCGGACCAGGGGAGATATTTCGACACGAAAAAATCCTAAACTATGCGTAAAAAATTACTACTGTTTTCAGTTTTGTGAAATAATCTAAGAAGCTACAGAAATAGGACAACCCGGCCATTGCTTTTATTATAATAGCCTTTGTATCATGGTATTTACCTATTTACAATAGCAAGGTACCCAGATTAGGGATACCTTGTTCCTATTAGTGTCTTATAATAATAATAATTATCCATGCCTTATAGGATAAAAAACAGAAAAAAAAAAGAAATTATTTTGAAAAATATATTAAATATTCTAGTGTTACCCCAACCCCAAATTAACCCAAATTTAGGACTCTGACAAAAGTACTTTCAAATTAATTTTTAAACCAACTTTAGTACAGGTTTTCTATATATGAAATGAAAAATTAGCAAAATTTTGATTTTTTCAAAAACTACCCCACCCCCAAAAGGATCAAATTTGGGGGTGGGGAAGATTTTTAATTAAATATCATTCAAATTAACCCTTTTCTGGAAAATGCGGAGTTAAAAAGTGTAAATATGATGTTTTATATTGAATTGTTGTTTTTAAGCAAAATGACACTGTAAGCGCCCAGAGGCTCCATACGGGACTTCTATTTTGAATTGCGTTTCTACTGCCCAAAAAAAAAATTTTCACCCTCAACAAATTACATGGCCATATTCCGAGTTCATTGGTTGTTATAGAAACATAAGTTTTGTTCAATTTTATTTATATTATGTAATTTATTTTGAATGGTTAAAAAAAGTACTTTTCCAAAATGCCATTAAAAAAACTGCAAAAATTTTGAACTATCCTAGTAAGTTCAAATTTTGGTTTTTGATCAAAATTTTTTTTTCATTATGATCCCCATACTATTTACTTTTGATTAAAACCATCAGTTTTGCTCTTACTCTGAAAACCGAATTTATAATTATTTTAATTCATTAACAAATTTTGCAAGCCCACATGGAGCCTCTGGGCGCTAATGGGTTAAGTGATTTCTTTCATACACATAAATTTTGTCATTTTTTTATTTAATAATAATAATAATAATAATACTGTAGTTCTTTATTTTATTGAGCATCAGTACAAAAATAAAAAATAATTAGCAATACGTGGATAGGAAACACTTAATTTAAGGAAAGCCTAATTTTGCTGGGTCCCTTGACTTTATGTAATAACAAGTTTTTAATGTATTTCTACAAAAAATGTTAATACATAATTGGAGTTAAAGGGCCACAGATTCTCCCCATGCTATAAGTATTGCCATATCTTTGATGCAAAGAAACAAAATTTCTGCGTGCAGTGCCATCTACGGAGTAACAGATCTTAGACTTCCTGTAGACTCTATGGCGCCTAGCTTCGAGACATGTCTAGCCGTATGTCTGGATGGGATAGAGCAAAAGGAGACCAGCGTGTGCAGTCAAATCTACACGTAAACTAAGAACTGTAATACTCTATTGGTATTGGCGTCATAAAGTTAGTGCGAACCTAGTGGTAACTGCTGGAACTATGTGCGTCTGGCGAGGATTGCTGTATATGATTAACATTGTAAAATCATGTAAATGCTCTGTCAGCAGCCACAGCATAATTTTACAGAAATGACAACACCATAATTAGTTGTCATATACTTTCGGACAAATATAAAAAAATATTTCAATTTCGCAAGTGATTTCTTTCCTAAAAATTTGATCATTTTTGTGAATCTCCCCATGCTATAGGTATTGCCATATCCTTGATGCAAAGAGACAAAATTTCTGCGTGCAACGCTATCTATTGGTCCTTTATGTACTTATATAATCAATACCTCAAGGATTGTGGTGAGGGCAGCACACAGCCACTGCTGCAGCAACACGGGACTCCAGGGCAGCTGCATCACCACATTGACATCCAGCAGGAAAGTGTCCAAACTGTCCACCAGGTGGCACGGCATGGGGGCGTCACTGCGTTGCTGAGAGAAGTGTAGTACCTTGGTGATCTTGTTGAGACTCTTGGCCAATATCTCACGAATTTGTACCTTGCTTGCAGGTCTTGTGCGTACCCCTATAACAAACAATAGACTTGGGGTTAGTTAAATCTTACCCTGATGTACTTTCTTCAAACAGATGGTGATTTTTTATTATATTTGCAGAGAGGAGAGTGTTTGACACTACTGTAGGTAGTTTCTCAATGTAGTACCATGGCCAGTAACCCCATCCCAGAATTTGCATTTTATAAATGAGGGAATCATGGCAACAAATTTAAACATTTAAGAAATAAAACAGTGATAAATTACAAGAACTTTACTCCAGCAAAAAAGCCCATAAGTTTTCAAACACTTTATATACTATGTAGATCAAAGACAATGTTAAAAGAAGTAATGTAGGGAAAAGTAAAATTAATAAGTCGCCCATTAACTCCAATTATTAACATTTTCGTAGAAATACAGTAAAAACTTGTTATTAATTAAAGTCAAGAGACCCAGCAAAATTAAATTTACCTTACATTGAGTATTTCCTATCCACGTAATGCTAATTATTTTTTGTGGGACTGTGATCTCCTTTACTCAAAATCAAGTTTCACCTGACAAGTTGTCTAATAACAAAGTTTTACTGTATTAGAATTGGAAAAACAAAAACTCCATGATTTTTCAAAGGGTACGTGTGTCACCCTGCATAATAACTCAATTTATTCCTGACAAAAGTATCATAATTATGTCAGGGAAGGTTAAGTTCATACCTGTTGGAGTCCTTATCTTAACTGGAGGGGCAGAGACTGCGGCTGTAGCTTTGCGGTGGTGGTGCAAGATGACGCCCATGAGAGGAAGGCCGTACGCCTGCTGCCACATGAGGAACCACGGACCGAGGCTGATCTCGGGCCAAGACGGACATTGGTGGTCGTGGCACTGCACACAGAGGGGCAATGACCTTCAATGGACAACCTGCTTGAAAAAATTTTATTGTACAGACTACAGATAAAGAGAGGGTATCAAATTATGATACTCTGAAATTTTTCAGATTTTTTTGATTTTTTTTTTTTTTATATAATTATTGAAAGTTTTGTGATTTAAGTTGGCATTCCTGAATTCTTAATAAAAAGGATAGGGACTAGACGGCTATTGACGCCTACCGAGGGCATGGCCACACTTTCAATAATTATTTAAAAATTGTTCTGGGTCTGAAAAAAATATGAACAAAATCAGAGTACTGTAGCATAATTTCATAATTTGATATCCTCTATTCATTTCTACAATACAAAATTTTCATGCAGGTTGTCCATTGTAGACCTGACTGATTTGCAAGAGCTCAAAGATACAAAGAGATGTTGATTTTTTGGAAAGGTAAGAAGAGCACTAAGTTAAGTAATACTTAAAACCATCCTAGTTAACATGCATCCATAGACTGTATCATAACACCGCCAGAACACCCACAGACAAAGCAGGGGTAAAGTTCACGCTGTCTCGAGAATTACGAACTAGGTGAAGATACTGCCTTAAAATTAGATTTTGAATGTAACTACGTAAAAAGAACTTAGAAAATCTCAGTAGAATTTTTGAGAAATTAGCCTTAAAATATCTAGACTTGGTGGTTAGCTAAATAAAATATGAAAAAATGATATTTCAACTGCATCACGAGAAAATAAGTCATTGTTTACAGTGACTGGTATACATATTTAAATTGGGTTAAGCAGAAAAATGATTTTACGGACGTGTAAAGATATTGAGTACATATTCTATTATTGAACTTTAAATTAAATTTTCTTTTCGTGAATCCATCCAGAAAAATGATGAGTTATCTGCGGTCCACGAACTTGTGCAATAATATCTGCTAAATCAGGTGAGTAGAGGCTTCCCCGGCAAAGAAAATTTTCTCCATGAGCCACCATGTTCGAAAATTTGAATTTTTTGTCAGTAACTATTAAAGCTATTATTTTAAACCATCTCCTACCCCCCTATTTTGAGGTCTTCTGATAAAGAATCAAGAATTTATTTTCCTCTAAAAAATTTCTTTAATACCCAAAAAGCAATTTAGAGTTGTTTTTTTTTTAACATAGGTTATTTGGATAGGACGGTGGGAAGACCGCAAAATCAGCCGACTTGAAGCCTTGAAGCTAGGCACGGATCCAGAATAAAAATGCAGTGGGGAGGGGGGGGGGGGGGGGAGGGGGGAAAGCCTCTTCATAAGGTCAATGTTAAAAAAAAAATTGGAATGGGGGAAGAGCTTATATTGCCATGCCCAAATAATAATTTTAATGTTAAATACAAAATTTCAGGGGAAAAAGGGGGAGGGGGGGCTCTGTTCAATCATGAGCTGTAAATCAGTAAAGCATCAGTCTCACCTGATTTATCAGAGAACTCATTATTGCACATTATCAGGATAAGCAAAATGCTTACAATTTTGGACAAGAAACTGAAATATAAATCAATGGAAAAGTGTGAAAATTGGTGTTTACTTACCTCTCTTGCACGTTCAACGGGATAGTTAGGCAATGTGTGCAAGTTGCTTTGCTGTAGGAACTTCTGATTCATTGGTGGGGGATGAGCAGCCTCCAGAACGTCCCACTGACTTCTGCGTAGCTCCGACATACCTCTGTAGAATCCTGCACCCTCAGTGCGAATATTTCCTTTCCAGAACATGAAGCGACAAGCCACTGGCACTTTCACTCCCCTTCCAGAGAATGGCTGTCAACAGAGAATGATTTACTTGTAAAATTGCTTTACATTAATTATTTTTAGATTAAAATTTGGACTTTTGGATCCTCTGAAAATTTGCAGTAATACTATTTTTTGTTAAAAAAGTTGGACCAATTTTAATATCACTGCTCAAAAAAAAATTTACGATGGAAAACTGAAAATATTTTTAGCCCATAAAATAAAGTACAAAATAACTACACACATTAGTTTGCTGATGTAAGAAAAAAAAAATATACAAATACAAATTCGGTGTAGATGTTGAAAAATTAATTTTTCCGTGTGAAAAAGACACTGATTTGACTCAAAACCACAGCAGTTTCCATTAAAAACAATGCTGAATATCTTAAAATTTTCACCGATTTTGGTGTTTTTCTTTTTCCAGGACAAATTATTTCATGGTGTGAGGAAGGTTTGCTGAAAATTTCAGAGAGCTGTATCATCTATTAAGCCTATTTTTCATACCACTGACATTAATCCTTAAATAATCAGCACTGAAGAATAGTATGAATCAAAAGAGACTTATTTCTTAAGTAGCTATTACACTAATAAGTATTTTTCTTACATTAAACACTGTAACAAGGTTTTGATTTAAACAAATGTTCTGGTTCAGATGTAATTAAAAATAAAAAAATTGTGACTGGTATGGTAAGAATAATCACTAAACTGAATGTGAATTATTGCTCTGTCTACTTGGACAATTTTCAAAAATAATGATGTAAAATAGTAAACATGCAATCCTGGAAGTCCACTGCATGTCCACATAAATAACTGGAATAACTCACCTTGTCCCACCATTTGATGTCCTCCAATTTGACACCCAGCATCTCAGGTAGCTTCTCACCCCAGCTGAGAAAAATAACAAGCATTCTTATTACAAAACTGTATGTATAACAGTATATCTTAATTATTAATCACTGATCACGCAGTCAGTACACATTACTAACAGAACACCCCCAGCGTTTATGTAAAGAATACTTGGTCGACTTGTGTACGCAGAGTTAAATTAACTCTGTCATTCGAGATGTGTGCTTTTTTTTCATTTTTTATTTAAAATTTGACAAATTAGACTTGATATGTTATTTTCTCAAATTTTAATTACAATGGTGTTTGTTTTTATTTTCTCTTATATATGCTAATATAAATGTAATTTTAAATGCTTTATGTTATGTATATATGGTGCTGCTTGTGCCGTGTATTATATCCCTTTCATCTCAATGAGGGTGTTTGTCAGGTAGGCCCTACGCGTTTTTAATATATATAATATTGGGAATATCTTTCTGGACAACCTATGTGAGATAAAATTTTTGGATTCGTGTCGTTCTAAAATTCAATACAAACTTTTTTTTTGAAAATAATGAAAAATTGAACTCAGTAGATATTCAAATAAGTCTATTTTTCTACAGTGCTCACTTAATTTCATTTAAGTCCTCTCAAATATATTATGTATGAATTGTAAATTAATGCACAAAGTCACGCATGTCTTTTTATCATACATAAAATAATCCTTGAAACACTTGATAAATTTTTGAATAATTACTTTTTTAGCGCACGGTGAATATTTTATAATTTCAGTAAAATTTCAAATTTTCTATGAGGCCCGCGCAGGCCGGGGCCCGCTCCGCATTTGCGGAGTCAACTATATGGCCAGACCGACCCTGTGTACTTGGGTGAATAAAAAATAAATACGGTACAAAAATAAGAGAAACTTTCGTGTAAACCATAAGGGTAAGGTAACGTGAATCAGCTGTTTTTTTTTAAACCCATTTGATTAACATGTAAACCTTAGCAAATTCCCAAAAATTCTGAAAAAAAAATATATATATGAGACAGATTTTAGTACTTAAAAGCCATAGAAAAAAATTTCAAGACAATTATTCGAGAAGATTTTTTTTTTAATTAACCCATTAGGGACTGAATTAATTTTTTGTTTCAAATTTTTGTTTTTTTATGATAAACTGAAAGTATAAGGTCTATAAACAACAAAAATCTAAATTTTAATTTTTTTGAAAATTAATTGCAGTTTTAATTGGCAATTTAAGTGCGATGCTATATGGCATCGCTAGGACACTATGTTGTCAATTTGTACTTTTTGCTGTTTTGAGACTTACTTCTCTTTCAGTGCTTCAATGTTTTTATTTTTGGGTCTCTATCATATAGGCCATTCTGTTTCATGCCCCCCAAAAAATTTAGAGGGTCCCAAGTGGGCCCTAATGGTAAGAGGCCCACTACAGCATCAGTAATAAAAATATAGCACAATGATAAAAATGACACTGACCATTCTTATCAGTTCCTGGAAGTGAAATACGTTGTAGTATATAATTTTCTAAGTATTTGAAAGGACCTGAACAAGGCCCAAATAATGGTCCCTAGGGTCCCAGAGCATCATTTAGATTCCTGTCATTTCCATTTTTTGTATTTGAAAAACAAAAAGACTTGTTAGAACTAGTATTACAATTACAAGGTACTCCTAGCAAAATGGGGTATGTGAGGGACCTCAACTTGGGCTCCGGGCCCCATGAGGCTCTAGCCCCTGTTTTGCTCAAATTTGTTGTTGTTTGGCATCTTCTATTTTCTAATATGTGTGCCATGGCGTGTTTATTTTATAAATTTACACCTTATATGTTCAGCGTGACCTAATGCTTTGACAATAATTATAGTTTTCGTTATATCACAAAAGTCAAGCTTCGCCAAGCGTAATTTGTACTTGGTTGGTGACCGTTTCATATAACAATTACACTCATGAGGTAAATTTATCTTGCTTTCCACACAGTGCAATGATGCACTTCTGTGTGGTTCCCAATTTTCGTTTTGGTTCATTGATAAAAAGTAGAGGTGTCCGTCCTGACTGAAGTTTTTCACAGTTACCTCGGTCTCACCTCAGCAAATTCTGGTACACGTAACAGGCCATGGCCACCATCCTTTTCGTACCTTATCTCTACCCATAACCCCGCCACGAGCTTTTAAAAAAAATCAAGCTACAAATAATAAGTATTATTTCAGTTTTCCATATTTTATATAAGACAAAAAGTGCTAGCTTCGGGGTACAGGCAGCTTACACGTTATGTCAATGTTGATTGCATTAGAAAATAGAAGATGCCAAAGAACAACAAAGTCGAACAAGACAGGGGCTAGGGCCTCATAAGCCTCGGGGCCCAAATTGAGGTCTCTCACGTACCCCATTTTGCTAGGATGTACCTTGTAATACTAGTTAGAACAAGCCATTTTTATTTTCAAATACAAAAAAAACAGAAAGGACAGGAAGCTAAATTTTTCTCTGGGACACTTGGGGCTCCTACTTGGGCCTGTTTCACGTCCCTTGGTGTACTTTGAAATTTTATGCTACGAGTACAACGTATTCTCTGCTTTCTGGTGACTAGAAAGGATAACCAGTGCCGTTTTTATCACTGTACTATATTTTTATTACTGATACTGTAGAGGGCCCCTTACATGTGGGACCCACTTGGGACCCTCTGAATTTTTGTTTTGATATGAAATCAAGGAGCCCATATGATAGAGACTCGAAAAAAAATATTTACACACTGAAAGAAATTGCAAGTGTCAAAACAGCGAAAAAGCAAAAACTGACTACATTATGTCCTAGCGATGCCGTACAGCATCACCTTTACTCTACATGAAATTTCACCAAGAAGATTTATTTTGAAAAAAAAAAATTAATTTTGCATTTTGAAGCATTGTATGTAGGGAGCATTTTAATGTATGATTGAAAATTTTAGCATTACTTCCAAAAAAGTTATAAAGATATATTCAAAATAACTTTTTGCAGAAGTCGTACAAATTATGTACCCTAACTTTGCTTTACCCTGTGATGGGCAAAACAAAATTTTTTTAGCAAAATTAATATTTCACTACCTCTATAGTGTCAATGCAAATCAATATTGACTATTTTTATTAATTTTACATTGTAACTTAATTTTAATTAAATTTTTGGGTAAGGAATGTTTAGTGATGCTAAAATGCATCGCTAGTACATAATGGGTTAAGTTTTTAGTTTGGCTCTCCATGGGAAAGACCTATGCTGAAAATTAAAAAAACAAAAAAAAAAAAAAAAAAAAAAAAAAAGAAATTAAAAAAAAATCGTCTCGAACAGTGATGTTAGTCCGCGCATATTCGCGGGCAATCTGCGGCCGCATATGCGCGCATATTGAAAATTGACTTTCCCGCCACAAAAATAGCAATTTAAAACTGGTTAAAACTACAGTAAATGCTACAGAGAGTCTTTTCTTATTTTTCTTGGTATAATCCCTTGCTTAATTAGTGTTTGGATTAAATTAGAGTTAATTAATCATGGAATTAAAGCAATCGGCCTTTCAGGCTGCCGAGGTGCTCACGTGATTTTAATTGCGCGCGGCCGCCATCTTGAAAGTATCTTTCGCGCATATGCGCGCATTTGCGCGCATATTCGCGCATATTCGCATGCGCATATTCGCGGACCAATCTTCGCGCGAATTTCACATCACTGGTCTCGAATAATTGTCTTGAAATTTTTTCTATGGATTTCAGGTAGTAAAATAAAAACTGCCTCTCAAAATTTTTTCAGAATTTTTGTGAATTTGATAATTAAGGTTTACATGTTAATGAAATGGGTCTAAAAAAACAGCTGATTCACGTTACCTTAAGACAACATGAAATTCATACCTACCCTCTGTTTGTGAGAGTTGCAACACATAGACCATGCAGACAGTATTTGATTGATTTTAGTATTTTAAACAAATTGCACTTTCATATTATGCTTATTTACACCTTACATTCAGCATTGGTTGGTATAGGTGAAAATGGAATTAGTGTGGGTACAATAATGTTATGGTTGCTGTTGTATGCGGATGATCCATTGGTTTTAGCTGATAGCGAAGATGACTTGCACAGAAGGTTAAACCGTTTGGAAGTGAGTACTAGTCGTATGGATTTGAAAATCAATGTGAGCAAGACAAAAGTAATGGTGTTTGGTAGTACAGATAGCAACCAGGCAAAAGGAATTGACCTAAAAGGAGAACAGCTGGAACGAGTGAAAGAATTTGTATATTTGGGAAGATTGTTTCGGGAGGACGGAAGTGTAGATGGAGAGATTGATAGGAAAGTAGGTGCTGGCAGGAGGATTGTGGGTAGTATGGCAGGGTTGTGTCGCACTGAGCTGTTGTCTAATACGGCTAAGCTAGCTGTGTATAACTCTGTCCTAATACCAACTTTGATGTATGGATCTGAAGTATGGGTGTGTCAAACAAAGCATAGAAGTAAGTTGAATGCTGTTGGTATGAGTTTTTTAAGGAATATGTGTGGTAAAACTAGGATGGATAGAGTGAGAAACACATGGGTGATGAATGAGTGTGGAGTGAAAGAAAGCGTAATTGACAAGTATGAACGAAGTACAATACGTTGGTTTGGACATGTTGAGAGAATGGGTGATGAACAAATTGCAAAACAGGTGTTTAAAGGTAGTGTACAAGGCATGAAAGGATTAGGTAGACCTAAAAAGGTTAGGTTGGATGTGATTGCAGAATGTTTGAAGAACAGAAGTGTTAAAAGTACACAGTGTAATGGAGAGTGCAGAAGGCAAAAGAGTGTTATGAGTATTTCTGAAGCAAGTGGAGTATGCAAGAATCGAGTGTTTTGGAAGGCAATTTGTAGACGGACGAGGTAATAATGCTGCTGGCTTACCCCGTAAAGGGATATGGTGTCATGTTATGTATGTATTCAGCATTTCTGCTTTTTTTTTATGTTTGTTTTTTTAAGTCATTATGAACTTGCAATATTTTAGATAGCTAGGCAGGGTGCTGTTTTAATTACCACTCAACTTTTAATGCAAATTAGTCAGAGTAAAGTTTGTACTGTCCAGAGGTGTACTACATAGCGTGGTTGCATGAACAAGTTAGCTACAGTGGCTGTCACATTTAACTTGGTTATGGTCGGAAGCGCTCGGGAGTCATTCGGCTCGGCTCGGTAAGTGATATCCTTTGTTACAAACCGGCTAACAATGACTGAGAGCGTTACAAACATGACCATGAGGCTTTTAAATGTGACGGCCACTGTAGTTCACTTCATAGAATATGGTTTATCTATGTTAGCGGACAGCCAGATAATCCAAAATACAAGTAAGTTGTTTTGAAGTAAAAATTAATCAATTCTGATGAGATCCAGGGGCACACTAACCACTAGACCATAGAACAGGATTTCATAGAGTAATATTCTAATATTTATATACATACTTTGCTTTAAGGAACTCTTCAAAGGGATGGCTGGGCGCTTCATCTTTCCAAATCTTTGGTGCTTTCCACTTGTCTTCTGTCTTGGGTGCACTGGGGTCTTCGAATCTTGTCCACATCAAGAACACCAACAGGTTGGTACACAGAATGTGCACCGAGTAGAGCCCTTGGAGCTGCGCATCACAAGTCAATATGTCAAGTTTAATGACCAATCAGTTGGCAATGATTAAACCAAATTATGTTTTATAAGTTAATTAAAGGTAAGATAATATGCCTAGGAACTTCCATGTTAAATTAGTCAACTTTAAAAAATTAATAACTCGAAAGCTAGATCAAATTTTTATACCTGATATTTTAGCTACTGATAAGAGTAATTAATGACATGGACTGATTCATTATGAACATTTCCTAACACTGCTCTTTATTGACTTCTCCTATAAACCTCAACAAATGTTATTGTATTACGACACTTTGATTGAAGGAAAAAATGGAAATAAAAATATATTGAATTTAATGCAGTATGTAGAGAACATTTTAATACATGTTTTATAATTTTCAAGTGTATTTTTTTTTTTTTTTTTTTTTTACATTGGTCATATTATCTTAGCCTTAATTAACTATAAGAATCTTTAACTGACACAAGACACTGCTAAATTCAGGTTAGATACAGGTATTACAGGTCATGACTATCAGAATTAAGATAGGGACATTTCTATATTATATAATAAGGAATCCTAAGGGAAGACAGGACATTTATTCAGGCGCTCAGCATTAACTGTGCAACTAGACTCATTGTCTGGTAACATGAAAAAGAAGAGAAAGAATCCTGTTTCTATTGGCTTACTACAGTATAAGTAGAATGTTTTATGGCTTTGCCCCAGAATACAAGATAAGAAAGAATACGAAAAGTTTGACTGCAGTATATTTTTTTCCACTTTTTTTATGGGATGAAGTATCAGTGATAAATTTTCAAAGTTGCAAATTTTAAATAACCTAGAAAAGCTTCAATTATCAATTAATCTTTAACTTCCAACTTTTCTAGCAGTATAATTAATCTTAAATTAATTTTCTAGAGTTGCAATATTTTAAATTAAATTTAAAATACTAAAGAATTCTAGTCTTCCCATTTTTTTTTTTTTTTTTTTTTTTTTTTTTTTTTACTATTTTCAGAAGGGCAGTCACCTGTCTCAATGATATATTGTTGAAATTGTCTCCAAACAATGCTTCCACAGCTTTGCGGGCTACCTGGTGCTCACGTCCAAACTCTGCACACATAAACAAACAAACAGGATTTTAATAATAATAATAAAAAAAAAGCCTAATACATTTTTAAAGCAGAGTGAGCATTTTCGAGTGTGCCGACATGTTGAACTTTTTACAATGAAAAACGTTTTTTGAGACCTCCCTCTACATCATACAATTTTTTTTTTCACCACCTCACCGGCTTAACTTTTGAGATAATTCAAATTTAAAATCCCATCTGATGCATGTTAAAAAAGTGCAAAATCAGACCATTTTTCACAAAATCGTATTTTGCTTGAAAATGAAGCAGACATGTTGTTCTCAAAAACTTCTATTTAGTAACTAGGGTTCCTAAGGAATGTTTTTATATATTGAAAAGGATACCTCACCGGCCATTTCGAATTTTAAACAAGACTGACAAATGTGAGATTCGTCAGTTTCTAAGTTTTTGAATTGTTCCCGCCGACAACGTATCATGTTAAATTGAATTTACAGCACTAATTTTAGTATGACAATAAAAAAAAATTACAGACTGAACTTATAAATTATATAGATCTTGTTAATATGGAATACGAACGCATTAGACATGAAAAAAAATTCTGATCAAAAAGATCCAGAGGGGGGTCTTCAAATAACACCATTATTGTAAACACTCCTAGCTAAGACAATTTTAGGACAGTCCTAAGAAAATCGGGTTCAAATAACGCACTTATTTTGTTTACTTTTTTTAAAACAGTCCTAATTTTGTCCTAAGTGCTAAGAGCGCACTGCGGCTGTCTTAGCGACTTAGGACAAATCCACCTCGCATTTTTATATGGTGATTACAGCAATACTAATTGAAGAAATTATTTTTTTTATATTTTATAATAAAAAACTAAGTTGCGGCATTATTTTAAGTAAGTTTGAAACATATGGCGCTGAAATTAAAAAAAAAATTGAAGCATGAAAAATATCAGCTGGCTGAGGATTCGCCCACAAAATTTGACAGGTAAGTTTTCTCGTCTTTTAATTACTTTTAAAGCTGTTTTTAAGCAATTTTACTGTATCCTGTGAATAAAAAATGCAATTTTAATAATTTTTAACCACATTCTATGTTGTTTTTTTTATCGATATACTTGAAACTTTATGTAAAGTGATATCTTAAAATTCGTATTTTTGACATGGGTATTCTTTTGATCGTATTTAGTATGCATACATCTTTATAAGTTTACAAATCTTGTTCACTTCCACGATTAACGTTATAGTGAATGTCATTACATAATTACCTTTCTTTGAAGAAATATATTGCCGTTAATTTATATTATATGAGATTATAGTAAAACTTGATTAAATTACAAATACAGTATTAAATTTTTTGTCTTTCTTATTGTCATTCACGTTCATTTTGGATTGTATTTTTTGCTTCATAAGGTTCTCGTATAATATCTTCTTATAATAAATTGCTTTAATAGGCAAATATTTTTAATATAATGTTGCTTATTTCAGGTTGATGTAATGACCGCTGTTCGGACAAGAATGACCCCCCTTGCAATGACACGCCAGTTTTTATGAAGCCGTATGAACATACTGTAAATAAAAACATGCTTATACAGGGAGTTTCCCAAAGAACTTCATGTATAATATTAAAATTAACTGCAGCCGTCACTCTAAAATTTCTTCTATTTTCTTTTAAGAGGTGAGCTATGAAACAAAATGTTGCAGTATAAATGCAGAGAATGCATAAAAAACTTTGTAATTTTTGTTTCAAAGATCTTTGTTACACTACAGCAAATATACTATAAAATTTACATTTCATCAATTATGATACCAGTAACCAGTAGCAAATTATAAAAAAAAAAAATATTGAAAAAAGTTGCTCTGTCTTCCCCTTGAATGAAGCTTTTTTCCCAGTTAACAGTTTTATAATTTTTGTTTATGGATTGCATATTTTGATAGAGGAGCATTGACCATTGAAGAGGACCAAAACAAAAGACTCATTCACAAAGGCCAAGATGTAGAGGGTGGCATTGTAAAAAATTTACAATATAATTGAAGTACACAATAATATGCATGCAGTATACAGTAAATATAATATGTATAAGGTAATAGACTAAATAGACAGTTATATATTTATAGCATCAAGCATTATGGATATAGTATAGTGAGGGCGAGAAATATTGAGTTGATTTTTGTTTTTCAAGGTTTTCAAGACCGCAAACTATTTTTAAACAAATCATGGACATTTGGCCACACCCCTTGGATGCATTTAGTTCCGATCTAGAGCGGTCTCAGACCGCTCTGGCCTACCAATTTATTAAACTATTAAGGAGTGATATGTCTAAGGAGCGTGGCTGGTACTTGCACAACTTTTTTAACGCTAGTTACTTGACTATAGGAAACATCTGAAAAATCAAAAATAGCACAATTTATGAATTTTATATTATTCATATTAACTATCTGTATTAATGTCTATTGATGTTGGCACCCAAAGGTGAATTCGGCCTAAGGTCGATAAAAATGCAGAACTAGATTGGAGCATCACAGAGTGCTCCAAACCCGAAATGAATTCAAATTTCGGATTTTGGTCAAACCACGATGCTCCATTCATCATAATTCATTTCGGGTTTGGAGCACTCCGTGATGCTCCAATCTAGTTCTGCGCATTTTTTCCGACCCTAGGCCGAATTCGGCTCTGGGTGTCAACATAATATATATATATATATATATATATATATATATATATATATATATATATATATATATATTTAAATTAGCCCGTCTATAGCTACAAAAAACAGTATAAAGTAAAGTAACGTGTTAGTATTTTCTAGAAATAGTTCCAGTGCTCCTACACTATACTGCCTGTATTCGGGAGGTGCTGAAGGTCGTTCTCTTTAGTGCCGCCTGCCTCGATGATGGTTTCCTGTGTTTTCCCATCGTCACTCCCAGGCAAATGCCGGGGCAGTTCCTAACACAAGGTCACAGCCGACTCTTTTCCTATCAATGTTTTCAACTTTTGTTAATAGTGCTATTAATTTTGAATGCTTACACCAATAGCAGAATATGCTGTAGTAAGCTAACATTGTAATAAATAAATATGGAATTGAATATCCGAAAAATTCCATCTTGTATAGGTTTCCCAGAAAAAAATTCCAAAATCAGAGAAAACGCGTCATTAAATACGGGGCCTTACCTGAAGAAGACCCTAGAATATATCGCAAAAATACACCGTTAGGGTGAATAAAAATATATATATATACATGTATATTGTCATGTCCTATGGCTCGAGCTTAAAAAAAAAAACAATGTTTAAAAAGTATATATTTTTGAATGCATTTCCCCGTCGATCATGCATAAAATCAAGAAAAACTTTTATGGGAATTAACATTGGAAATTAGCCTGATTTTATAACGGAAAAATACATTGGAGCAATTTTATTATTATTTTTATTTATTTATGTTAAAGCTCGGGTCATATAGAACATAGTCATATTTTTTTCACATCACCTTACGGTGTATTTTTCAAGATATTTGAGGGTCTTGGTTAGGTAAGGCCCCATGTTAAAAATGACGCGTTCTCTCCGACTTTGAATTTTTATTGGAGAAGCTATGTGAGTTAGAATTTTTTGGATTTCGGTTCGATATGGAAGACCACTTGCACCATTTTTAGAAAATATTAACTCAGTTTTTGTTTTTTGCCAATAGCTGATGGACCTTCTTATTAAAAAATAGTAAATTCATAATTATTAATGGGGAAAAATTCGTTTCAAATCATGAAGCTAACTTCAGTAAATGGATAAATTATAGTAATTTCTTCATGCTTTAGTATTTTTTGTTGCTACATTGTTTATTATGAATGATAAAAAAGAGGTACACTTTATAAGTATGGTGTGCAAAATCCCTCCTTCCTCAAAATTGCCCATTCGCTTAATGTGATATTATAATTTATATCAATTACTTTTAAAAAGAATAATAAATTTTGTGAATACAAACAACATGTATTATTATTATTTTACGTAGTATTTAATATATTATGAGCGTATATACGCATGCATGTATTGTATATTATATATTCCCTACATAAAGGCATGACACATGCACACATATTAGTTGTTTTCTGGTATATATATACCTGTAAAAAAATTTAAACAAATATCACAAAGGGAACATAATTATATAACTATATAATATATAAATGTGTGTGTGTGTATATATATGTATATATTATATACAGGGTGCATAATATATAATATATGCACGAAGTTTTAATATTTTCATGCACGAAAATGAAAACTAAAAAGGTGAAACATAAAACATATTTTATACTTTTAACACAAATGATTGAAGCTTGAATTTTTATGATTTTAGTTCTCGTCCAGTAAAATTTGGACGAAAAAAGGGAGCTTTTTCGTTGAACCTAGCTGTAACTCGATCTTAATAATAAGCCGGCAATCCCTGAAATTCTTAAAATTAAATTTTCCTAATTCGATGGTTCCATTTTTTTAGTGGAAACACATTAAGGCTTCCCTCAGTATGGGCACTGTCAGTGGCGCAGCATTGGTCGAATTATATATTATAGTGCAACTTCATGTCGATCGCGTCATATAATTATTATACGTTTTTTGCATCATGTGCAGTAGAAGGGCCATGCATGATGTAGGTGAACGCTTAATTAACTGTATTAACACTTCACAGTCCGTAACTTTTCAAGGTTCACTGTCCTAGCTTATCCCTTGTTTTGTTTTTTTTTATTGTTATTATTTTTTTGTTGGGGGGATAACACATATAATCTCCATCCCCCCTCCAGAAAAAAATCAACCCCGTCCCTTATACTTTTGGCAAAATCTTTCGATCCTCCTCAAATAGTAAGATATATATTATGCTCTTCATTTTTTTGGATTGAAAAAAAAAAAATAATGCTTTTGAAAAAAAAATAATAATAAATAACCACTAAACAAAAACAAAAAATATTGTACTTTATAGGGTACACTGTACAATAAAATGCAGAAATTATATGAAATGTTATAACGTAACGGAACGAGAGATCGTAAGATCGCGTCTTATGTACTAAAAAATAAGAAAAAGTTCACGAATCTATGCGAGTGTGCAATTTTATCTTGAAAAAATTACTTTAATTGCCACAATTGGCTTATATAATTACAATGCAAGTAAATTAAGTTTTTAATATAATAATATATTATAAATTTTATATAAATTATACAGCAATAATAATATAGATATATAAAAAATCTACATTCCAATATCTAATTTTATGAAATATATCATAAATATTATACATCACATAATAATAAATTAATTAATTGACTTTTTTGTAATCGCGTTTTCAATTTTTGAATTTTTGCGCCAAAAATTTTAAAAATGAAGCGCTGTGATTGGCTGAAAGAGTAAACAATCCCGAATATTGCCGAAGTTTTTGTCTTAGCTTAAGACTGCGCTAAGACCGTTTTAAGAATGTTTATTTGAACCGGTTTTGGTTGTTTACTAAGACAGTCTTAGCGGAGTCCTAACTTTTGCGCTAAGACAGATTTAGGACAACAATTAAGACTGTTTATATTGGTGTTATTTGAAGACCCCCCAGGCAGGTTCGAAACCCGTAAGAGGCAAACTTTTTACAATTTTTTTTTCTCTCGCCCCATTGCTAGGAATTTGCTTCCCATAATTAATAAATTGTTTTAATTAAGTTTCGAGCTCATTTTCATGCCTAATAACGATTTTAAAGTTTTGATCACTCTACTTTAATCATATTTTTTTATGAGGAACAAAATCACACACATGATTATGCTTTTACAATTACAATTGAGATCTTCACTAAATAACTAAAATTAAGATTGCAATGGAGGTCTGTATTTGCATATTAAAATTTTACTGGAAAATTCTTAATTCCTTGTAAAACAATAAAATTTAACCCTTTCTGACAAATGACTAGAAAGAATATATAAATAAGAAAGTAGCTTAAAATTAAGGCATTTACAATTTTAGATGTGTTAATTGAATTACTAAATATGGTGCTAAATAAAAATGCAGTAAATCATTACTGAACAAGAAAAAAAAAAGTCAGCAAATTTTTAGTATTTAATCCAGTTATGATTGCCATTTGAAAATTATTTACACTCTATGAAGACAATTCGCAATCAGTTGCAAGTAGACTCTCATCTCACGAGATTTTCACCTACTGTGATTTTTTTTTTTTTTTTTTTTTTTTTAATTGCTGGTTATTCTCATCCTTTACTTTAAATAGCAAACCACAATTTAAGTGTTTATTTTCCTTTTTTTGGCAACTTTTTAACTAAAATTTAGTATTTAATTCAGCTAATTACAATGAGAAAGGATTATTTTCAAAGATAAGATAACACGAACAATCAATTGTTGTTGTCCCATTTGATTAACATGTAAACCTTAGCAACCTCATAATAATTCTGAATTTTTTTTGAGAGACAGTTCTTGGAACCAAAAAAATATGGAAAAAATTTCAAAACAATCGGACGATCCAATTTTTTAAAATTAATTTCTTAGTTTAGGTCTCCATGGGAAAGCCCTATACTGAAAATTTAAAAAATTCATTTAAAAAAATTGGATTGTCCGATTGTTTTGAAATTTTTTCCACATTTTTTTGGTGCTAAGAACTGTCTCTCAAAAAAATTCAGAATTATTATGAGGTTGCTAAGGTTTACATGTGAATCAAATGGGACTATCAACAATAGATTGTTCTTGTTATCTTACCCTTAACTGTAGTTAAAAATGCACACAATAAATAGACAATGTATCCTGTAATAAAACTCCACAAGTGCACTTACTTTTAATAAATTGGTCGAGGTCAGTGAAGTGCTTGTTGACGTTGAAAATCAAAACACACTGCTCAACGTACACAGTCAGATCATCAGCAGCACTGCAACAATTTCAAAGATTTCTTATTTTTTAACTAACAGGTACTAAATTATAAAAATTAATTATTTAAATATTTTATTAAATATTTTTCTAGCTTATAAAATAAAGGAAAAAATAACTTAATTAAGTTTGCTGATATAAAAAAAAAAAATAAATAAAAGAAAAGAAAAGAAAGAAACACACCTTACTAAATATTAGTTACAGTATTCAGAATCTATAGTAATACAGATCTTAGTTTACTTGTAGATTTGACTACGCACAGCGATTGTCTTTTGCTTTTTTTCCTAGCCAGAATATGATGGAGACTGTCGAAAAAGCTAGGCCCCATAGTACTGTCTACAGGTATTCTAACATCTGTTAGACTGTACATTTTTTTTAAGTGCACACTAAATTTATTTTTGTCTTTAATTTTACGAACTAAAAATATCAAACATGTTTGTCTGTTACCTTTTAGAAATTAATTTCTTGGTGAAGTCAATGAAGGGCTTGTCACAATATGAATGGTCGTATGAGTTCCTATGAGAACAAAACGCAACGTACAAGTCTCTCAGAGTGATGACCAGCTTCAGCAAGACAACATCGCCCTGGAACATCGAATCTGCGATTGTAGCCAAAGTATTTTTGTTAAACAAACTATTGTTTAGTAATATCTGTACAGTGAAAGTATCAACACAATATAATTGTTGATTCTTTTATTAATTTTTGGTAAATGATTGTTAATATGAAATGAATGCACCAACAATGACATTATATTTTGTACTCTGGTGAGAAAAAAAATTGAGTATTTTAAAATTGTGTAATAGAGAGTGTAGAGAAGGCAAAAGAATGTTGTGAGTATTTCTGAAGCAAGTGAAGTGTGTAAGAATCGAGTGCTTTGGAGGGCAATTTGTAGACGGACAAGGTAATAATGCTGCTGGCTTACCCCGTAACAGGATATAGCGTCATGTTATGCGTTATTTTAAAATTGAATATTTATTTAATTTTTTTACAACAATTAATGTTCAATGTTTGATGTTACTGCAGGGCAAACTTTTAATTTATAGGAACCAGCAGCACCATCTTGTGATGACCCCCCCCCCCCCTCTAAGGTCCTGAAATATGTGTAAGGTGATACCATTCACAGCAACCAACCCACCTTTGATTCCAAAAAATTGCATTACACAAAAACTCCCCTCCCCCCAAACCAAAGGCTGGATCTGTCCTTGAATACAGTAGCCATGTTTTAGTGCCTTTCAATACATTCTAAGTAATCATATCTTACTGTAATTAAAATTGATGGTAATACCTGCAATTATTATTGAGAAATATTCATATTTTATTTTAACTACAGACAAATTATTTAGATATTCATTCTGGAAGTATTTATTTATTATATACTTATTCAGTAGCTGGAAGTGTAAAGTTTGCAGCTCTTCTGTTTGTAATTTAAGTAACAAAGAGCGTTTTGAAGGAGAAGTATTGACCTATATGTTATGTGTGAAAAATTGAAATGCTGAAATACAAATAGGAAGACCAGAAACCTTACACTTCCAAAGTTCCCCTCTCCCTCTCCCATGTTTCTCATGCATTTTCCCCCTTCATGGAAATATTTGCATATATGTCAATGACACAGATTTTCACAATACCTGCTCATTAATTAACTTCTGGAGCTTATCTTTATCTCCAACGATCAGGTCCAGACACTGCAACTCCATTGTCTTTTTCCCCATATTCACCACCCTCTCAGGGATGTCAAACACCTCCATCTTGATAACAAACCTGCCAACAAAAATTTACAACAATGGGGTCAATTTAAGTTTATTAGGTAACTAAAGGTGGGTCATTGATTATAGATGACATAAAGGACCAAGACATGGCGCTGACGTCTGAAAATTTTGCTCTTTGTATCGAGGATACGGCAATACCTATAGCATGGGGAGAATCACAAAAATTATCAAATTTCTAGGAATGAAATCAATTACAAAGTTAAAATTTTTTTTTTTTATTTGTCCGAAAGTATTTGACAACTAATTATGGTGTTGTCATTTCTTTAAAATTATGCTGTGGCTGCTGACAAGAGCATTTACATGATTTTACAATGTTAATCATATACAGTAATCTTTGCCAGACGCACGTAGTTCCAGCAGTTACTATGACGCCAATTGGAGGAGGCTTATGGGGTACCTACACTACATTACAAAGTCTGTAGGTAGGAGGAGCTGTCTGGGCAGGTGTGCTATGTGATGCACCGACTGTTGTCCAGCCAGCTACTTCTACCTAGAGATGTATACAAGGGATGGTTGCACAAAAAAAATGACCCATGTTCAACGATTCCTCTTTTATCATTCTACTTTGCTCTCTTATACACAGATAACAAAATGGTAGGAGTAAAAGGAGCTGTGTGAATACAACGGGACACTTTGCAATTGACTGTACATGCACATGCAGAATTTAATGCTCTCTTCTTTAATAATATCCTTAACGCCATTTTACCCTTTCGAGTTTGGCCAGGCCGATATTTAGCCTTGTCAGCTAGTAAGAGTTATCTTGTGACCGAGTCGGGGCTTACCATGCAGACCCCAGAACCCTTTAATTTCTACACTTTTCTGGGCTCCTACTACCAGATATGTGCAAGCACTGCAGGGTAGCGGAGTATAGACAGCCATATGCTGCTTCTCTTCTACGTACTAACTTCATCATCTAGTAATCAGCTCCATCCATCCCAAATCACGAAAAGTCTGCTGTGTTTGGGAATTGAACCTGGGACAACTCAGACCAATGTCAGGTGCTCTAACCACTACACCACAGAGCAGGTTTTCTCTTTTATTTAAAGGGAGTAAAGTCACTAGAGTGTGCTCTATCAGTATCAATTTATTAGAAGTACTAGATGCATTGTCATAATATTCATCACAGTACAATTGGTTGTACCCCGTTTAACCAACACTACCAGTCACTTCACACTTAACATGTTGTAGCATTGAAGTGCAGAACTGTATTCCTGAAAGATAATGTATTCCTGAAAGATAATTGTAAACTAAAACATTCTGAAAAGTCCAAAATACAAGCTCTGAAAATGCTCCAAAAGTATGTGACTTTTTACACAGCCAGTGTGAAAAAATAAGCATGCAGTCTAGAAAGTAGGGGCAGAACACATGTGGGTAAGATTTTCTCATAATTAACATTGGTAACAATTTTTTTTACCTAGGTTTGCCATATGTGTATAATATATGCCGCTCATTACCATCTTCTTAATAGGTTAAAAAATCATAACTTTTTTTCTATAATGGATACATCAAAATTTCTTGAACCATTTTAATCCTGCTTAAATTTGCTACTAGAAAAAAATTATAAAATTTTCAAAAATTTGGGGGGGGGGGGGGGGGCAGTTTTTTTCAAAAGTGGAAATTTTTATATAAAAAAAAAAAAAAAAAAAAAAAAAAAAACGCCCACATGGCTCAAACTAACCACTTTCAAATGTGTACTGACTGTACCCAACAATGCATGCTACGTAATAGAAAGTTCAATCATAAGTGAGTACATTTTATTACTTTTTTTTTATACAGATTTTAGAGTGAGACGATGTAGACTTAGGTGCCTAGTGACTCACGGCTGTTATTAATGCACTTTAAAACACAATTAAAAAATAAAAAACGTTTACTGAGCTCATTCATACAAATTTAATTGAAGTATTTTTACATTAGTATGAGATTATGAAATAAATAATTAGAACAACAATTAAATTAAGTTTCTGCAGGAGGGGTACATATGCCACGTAAAGGTGTCCATTACACCTATCACCAGAGGACCAAAAAAAAAAATCCATTTCCAGACCTATACCAATCGAATCAAAATCGAAAAATACACTAAAAAACTATACTTCAAAATTCAAAATTTTTCAAAATCGTCCCTAATTTTTTAACTTTTTCACTCGTCACCTAAGTCTACATCGCCTCACTCTAAAATCTGTATAAAAAAAGAAATAAAACGTACTCACTTATGATTGAACTTTCTATTAGAATGCATTGTTGGCTATTTGAAAGCACCTCTGGGTAGTAGTTTGAGCCATGTGGGCGTTTTTTTTTTTTTTTCATAAAAATTTCCACTTTTGAAAAAACCTGCCCCCCCCCCCCCCCCAAAAAAATTTTTTTTGAAAATTTTATATATATATATTTTTTTTCTATAGTAGCAAATTTAATCAGGATTAAAATGGTTCAAGAAATTTTGATATATCTAATATAGAAAAAAAGTTATGATTTTTTAACCTATTAAGAAAATGGTAATGAGCGGCATATACACATTTGGCAAACCTACAGTCTTTCAAACGTTAGAATACCCATGGAAAATAGTTCATGGATGACCTGTCAATCAACTGCAACAGCTGTAAAAAATGGCAGCCAACACTAAAAAATTTTCAATAGAGCTAGTGGACAGAAATATATGTTCATATTTTACGAAGATTTTCACATAAGTCGAGACAGATAATATTGCAAAGAAGTTTCAATACTTTAGCAATTATTATGCAACAGGTATCGAGTGTCTTTGATTTATTTTCAGCTACTTTATTTTTCTAGTGAAAGAACTATTTTTTTGTATTTTGTTGGCAACATGGGTCGGAAGAATACAAATCACTACGCCGAAGATGATTGACAGGGGTATTCTAACGTTTGAAAGACTGGGTAAAAAAAAAAAAAATCAAAATAATTTTGAAATGTTGATTAGATAGCATAAGAGCATATAATATGTCAAAATCATCAACTTTGGTGACCCTCATTGTTACCAATGTTTATTATGAGAAAATCTTACCCATGTAGCAAATCAGGGAAAACGAGACGGGAAAATGCAACGAGAAAATTTATTTTATGCTTTAATTAAGAGCATCATTTTGACTTTACCAATATTACTTCAGAGTTCAGACTAAACTTGTGGCACTTTGCAGGATTGTCATTGGCTGTGTGCCATATAATGATGTTGGCTCAATTTGAATTGCTTATTATAGTACACTGTTACTGAGGAATGTGAATTTTCCCATACTAGCTGTATCATTTGAAGGACTCATATAGTCATATTGAACTTCTTTACTCAAATAACACTTAATTGTGCAAATGGAGTGTATGGATACTCACTGTTCATTGAGTTTACAGAAAGAGGAAAATCATGACATCGGAAAATATGATTTGCATTGTTGCCAATATCAATACCTTATATACTATTATAGCTATTATAGCTGTACAGTACTGATTGCGAGAGCAAACAAACAAACAAACCACTGTATATAATTATAATGTAGTTCATCACAATATGTATCAGTATGAACATATTGAGAATATTGAGCTAGAAGGCATTGACAGTTGCCATCTCAAACAAAATAAGGCAGTCAATTTGTAGGATATATAGCATATATCTGTCCACAAGTGCAGCTAGACTAGCATATATTAGTGTTCAGCATACAGTAATTAATGTTATAATATTCGGATTATTTCTGTATACTTGACACTTGTCATACTTTTAAAAAACCTAAAAGCAGGCGGAAAACAGAGATTCATTTCTGTGCGTGTACAAAAAACGGGGCTCCTAACTGTATATACTGTACATATATATGTACCGCTGTATGCAGTATGCATATATATACATAAATGTATGCATACGCCATATATAGTACATAATACATATGCATACAGAGTAATGCGGCGTTTCGGTTCGGTTCCGATCCGATCGGTTCTGATCTGATTAATTTTGTCAACATACAAATAAATGTGACCCTTCACAGTAATCAAAGTGCGCACGTCTGGCGCTTCAGATCGAATATCACTTAATTTGCACAAAATTTGTAAGATACAACTTTACGGAATAGAGCAGGAAAAAAGTATGTATGTCAATGTATGCATATGCATACGCATCGTATGCATACAGTATTCCGCAGTATGTATGATATATATCTGCATGCTGCACACATGAAAGCGCGGATTAATTAAGCCAGAAAACTTAAAATGAGCATGCTGAAGGTTATGGTCACATTTTATACAAGAGCGACAGTTCGTGTTCAACTTTGTTCCATTTTATTAATTAATCGTCGTCGATTCTTTGCCTATACCGGCGCGCACCGGCGGGTCTACATTCTATATAGAAGTAATATGCTGCGCGCGGGAAGCATGGGCCTCGTGACTGCTATATGTATAATCAGCATTTTCGATCCAACCACAACAAATTATTCATTAACTACATATCAATAAGCGTTAACTGCATTATTAGCTTACCTTCAACAATAGTTTGTCAGCAATTTACACCGAGTTAAAGACATAAAAGCAGGAAATTACACATTGACGAAACGTTCATCCCACGTGTGACGCTTCTCCCGTTGTCCAGGTTGTCGGTTGTCCCGTTCTCGGCGTTCTCCTGCGCTTCTCTACACAAGGACCAAGGATTTTGTATGTATGGATAGGTTATCTCTATACCAATAGCATTAGAGCTACTGAGGCAAATCTCCAACGTAAGATGGCGACCGAGCGCAACCATCTGCATTGTAAACTGTATGGAAGTTCCCCAACATAAGATGGCGGACATCCCATTGGTTACTGTTGTAACCACCACCCACTTCCTCCTCACGACTGTGCCTCACCGACGGCAGTACCATCACCTATCCATACATACATAATCCTTGACAAGGACGCTACAGTAAGGATAAGTCACGGAGCTGCTGCCCCCTATACGGGCAGTGGCGAACTAGAAAAAAAGAATTGAACATCGCCTTTTTGGAGCCAAAACGCCGTCCGAAATGCGCAAAAAGCATGTTCGTAAACCTGCACGGAGTCAGGGCCGTCCCATGCGCACGGTGCATACGTTTAATTTTTTCTGCTCTATTATAGAGTTTTCCGTAAATTAATAGCCACGGCTTAGAAAAGCTGCGCAGAAACGAGTTTTAAATGTTAGTAGTCTACTGCGCATGGCTCTGCGAAGTGTGCATGATAAAAAAGCTTGAATGCAAATGAAGCTGCGCAAACGCTAGGTGACTAATCTGCGCACAGCCAATAGTAACTTTGTATGCTTTATGAACAAAGATACGAACTTCTATCCCAGATTGCTTGCGAATTGCAGTGTTTAAAAATTCTTTTAATACGTTACTGCAACCGGTTTGGCTTGTAGTATTGCAAATAAATATCAAATTTGAGATGAGATAAAAAGCAACGTTCTCGCTAATGTTGAACAAAAATTCTGCTCCGGTAGGGGCCCCTCGTGCAGCAAAACAGCTGTTTTGAGCTCACTAAGTGACGTCACCTTGGGTGTTTTTGGCCAAAATGCGCAGATCAGTCCAAATTCGTAGGGCTGATGGACCTATCTATTATAGTTGTATCATGGCACGGAGTACTCCTTAGGTTTTCAAACACGCTTTTTGCGCATTTCGGACGGCGTTTTTACTCCAAAAAGGCGATGTTCAATTCTTTTTTTCTAGTTCGCCACTGTCCGTATAGGGGGCAGCAGGCTCCGTGACTTATCCCAAGGTTGGCTTTATACAGGTTAAGCCACGTGCGTATTTCGTGCGTCATTTTTCCACTATTTCCAGGACCCATTGCACCGCGAAAATTCAAAAATAGCATTGCATCATGGGCGCATTCAAAGTTTCGCGGCACGATGGGTCCTGGAATACTTGAATCTGATTGGCTAAGCCCGTTAACATTGGTCAAATCGGAGGCTTAACCTGTATAAAGCCAACCTTGACTTATCCTTACTGTAGCGTCCTTGTCTCTACAGACTCTACACAGAGCGAACTTGAGTAGGAGGCCACAGCACGACCGCGCCCACTTTTCAATAGCCGTCCTACTGAGCAGCAGGTTTGCGTGTAATCAAATGGGAGAGGGCTTCACTTTGGTCGCGGTTTACGACAATTACGCTGTATGCTAGAGTTTTCAAAATGAAACAAGTTTAACTCTAATATAGTTTAATCTTACTGGACAACCTTTTTTCTCACGCAAAAACAATATTAAAACACTTAAATTAAACTTTTATGAACCCGACTTCTGCTACTTCTGTTCAGAGATGCAAAACTTCGCGCGAAACATGGTGCGCGAAACTTTCGCGAAACTTTCGCGCGAATATTCGCGAAACTTCGCGAAAATTTCGCGAAATTTAAAAAATGACTGTCGCAATGCGATTTTTCATATATTCATCAAAAAATTAAGAAAACAAGATAAAATGGCCCCTTTCATGACCTGTCTATCCTCGAATGTGTTAAATGATTTTAAAAATAATTAAAAGTAATTTTTAAAATTAAAAAAAAAAAAAAAATAACATTTTTTATATCTAATAAATTAAATTGAACTCTTTTTTTAATTCATTTATGCAATTAAACCTGTCATTAAAGTAAAATTAGGAAGAAAACGGCGTATTCATTAAATACGGTTCGAAAAAGTAGAGTGGGAAATTCAAATATATCAATTTCGCGAAGTTTCGCGCGAAACTTTCACGAAACTTGGCTTGCGAAACTTCGCGAATATTCGCGAAACTAGCGAAATTTCGCGCGAAACTTCGCGAAGCGTTGCATCACTGCTTCTGTTACATCGGTTACATCTGCGCATGCGCCTGCATGCTCGAAGTAATAAATCGAAAATAATGTATGAAAGTTAATTGATTCAAGTACTTTTGTATTTTCAATATTTCGTGACGTCATGATACATTACTAAAGCTTGGAAGATAGAACCCAAGTTCCCGCCCTAACTTTACCGTCTTATTTCTCAAGAAGTATGATATAAATGATATTTATGCCCACATAAAACATTTTTCGCTCTAATGCATTTCTTTTTGTAAAAATATGCATTTCTAACACATTAAAAAGCAGTCTAAATATTTTCAGGCACATTTCTGAACATTTCTATCATAAATTTTGTGACTTTTCACACTTTCCAAGGGTTTTCTGTTCCTTTGTTTACCGTTCTATGATATTTCTGTTCAATTATTATAAAATAAATAAAATAAATTCTTTTTCGTAGAATATATTTGGAATGTGTAAAAGATATTCCTAATGTGTTCTGTTTTATTTAAAGAAGAAAATTCAAGCAGAAAATATTTAGAATTAGGGGAAAAAAATTATGAAGGATACAAAAGTAGGGCCATAAAATATGAAAAATAAAATAGAATATCTTTAGAACTAACGTTGTAAGAGCATATTTTTTTAGGTGTACTCTTCTAAATATTTTCCATTATGGATTTATTCAGGAATAACATGGTAGAAATATTTTTGAATGGTACATAAATTATATTTCATTGAAAAAAAAAAAAGATGCAATTATATAATCTAAAATTGTTATACAACATAGAAAAATTTCAGATATATAATATATAATTTTGTTTATATCAGCTCATAATTATATTCTTTTATTTCCATGGCACTAATTGAAAATTGCAATCTACGGTATATTGTTGAATATTTAACTGTGTCATGCATGTGTATACTAATGTGTACAATAATGTATCAATAAATCAATAAATTTAATATTGTATATATTGATATATTATTGTATATATATTATATTGATCGATCATTGTTTATATATTGATCATTGCATTTATATAATTTGATATATATATATATATATATATATATATATATATATATATATATATATATATATATATATATATATTATATATATGTAATATTATGTATATAATTATATGTAATTAGAATTTTTAGACCCCCTTCCCCTCTATATTAATTTTTACTGGATTATTTATGATGGGTCGGCAAGGTGTGCATTCAATAATTGTTTGCTATAACGTATAATTATAATAATAATTAATATATTTTAATAAAGCTAAACTTAAATTTTAAACATGTTTATAAATTTAATGCATTAATAACAATTTTTCATATTAAATTTAATTTTGAAAAATCATTTGACTGATAATTATTATAATAATATAATTAATTAATGCATTGATCAGATTCAAATGATTTTTATACTTTCGTTCAAGAGTCTTAATTAAATTATGATGGAGAATTAAGTAAAAACCTTTTTGCATATTTTTTATATAATACACGCGCGGTATATTATATTGTATAATCATCTCAGCAGAGATCTGAAGTTATCAGTTTGAATTTTCCCACCCCTCAAGAAACTTCTAACTTTTATATGCCTCTCTTTTTCCTTCTTCTTACATGCGAGCGTGCGTGTCCTAGGGGGTTAGACGTCGGTGTCAGGTAGGAAAAAAAAACGTTAGAATTGAAAGTTAGGCAGGGCTGCAGGTTCAAATCTCGGTGACTTCAAAAATAAAAAATAGTCAGTTTAATATTTTTAAATTTTTAAAACATGCAAATTATTAAGAAAAAATTGAGGAATTGAGTGGTGTAACTTACATTACAATTATTGCTAATGCAAATGAGCTATAATTGATTTTAAACAATACAGCCATGAATAGAATATATATAGAATTTAAATAAATATATAAATATAATAATAAATTCTTCAAAATGAAGAAAGAAATATTGTAGATGAGTTTGTTTTATGGTTAAAGGAAGTAATAATTCAGCACCATAAATGAATAAGAAATGTAGTAGAATAGAATTTATTCTACATAATTTCTACCAATGTTAAAAATGTCAAGACATCTAAAACATTTCTTATTGAAACAAAGAAATGTTTTAGAATAAAGTTCTAACACATTTCTTTTATAATAAAAAGAAATGTGATAGAAGGAAAAAAGTTTTATGTGGGTGGACTAAATAAAATAATTAGCAAACGGGAGACTACATTGAAGTATTATCGCACTACAAGACACCTTCATTAATACCAAGTAAATATTTTAAAAATAATATTTCCTCCCGATTACATTGCATGTTATTTTTTTAAATTCCGGACGGCTAATGTCTCGACAGATGACGATCGCGCCGGCTGGGTTGTGGCCTCCTACTCAAGTACGCTCTGCTCTACAGCTGTGCGGCTGTGCGGGGCTGTGCCACAGTACCTAGGATCATGTATACATACAAGATCCTTGCACAGTACAGGAAAGATAGTAGCCAAACTCCCATACCTGCGCTACGGGGGAGCTGAAGTCAATTTTTGACACTTTTTGAATATTGGGTTAAGAGCTTACTTTTTTTTTGTAAAAAATACTATATTTTTTTTCTAATATTTTAGTGAAAGTTCCACTGTGCTAGCTTTAATAATTTCCGAGTTAGAGCAGATTATAGTTGATTCTCCTATACCATAACATTGCAGGATGCCCCATTTGGTCGTGCCCCTTTCCTATGATTTTAACATTGCGGCGGACAAACATGCCGTTGACGCGAGCAGTTTTCGACTTCGATTCTAACATACGACTTTCTCTACTAGGCTGGGGAAGGTGGCGTAGCGTCGAAATTGCGTAGCGTCGAAATATAAATATCGATAGTAATAGTGGGCGATAGTGGGGAGGCAAATTCAAACTAACAAATGGTTCCAAACTTTCAATATAGGTGGATCTATTTTACTTTTAACAAATATTTGCTTCAGTAACTTGAAGATGGCGATGAATACACGATTCCAGAGATTTTGCCAAGAATTAGCGACTTATTTAAAACATCGAATTTTCGAAATTTCTTAAAAATGGTTGATGATTGTTTTGGAATTCTAACAATTGCACTAAAGCTTTTTACCTGATACTAGATAGTCTAGATACATTTCTTTATATTTTGATATAATTTTTATTTTGCTGGCAAGTTTCTCTGTGAATTAATTTACAAAAGAAATTAATAGTCCTGCGTTTTTCTTGCTTCTCTCGAACGGTCGCTGCAATGCATTGTAGAGTTAAAGTTGTTATAACTTAATTGGACTTTTATTTTTTTTTCTTCCAATTGCAGAATATGAGTTTCGATTGTAAGCAAAATAAATTTTGGCTTATTATAAATATTAAAATTTTCAATGGAAATAAAATTAAATGTATTAATTTGTTTGTATTATTGTATAATAAATAATAATATATACGTACGCCGCGTACCCTACTATATGATCAATAGGTGTAAAATAATGTAAAATATATATAATATCATGTACCATATATTATAATAATATTATAGTTATTTAATTATATATAATATTTTATGCTCCAACATTATAAATAATATAATAAAATAAAATAAGATTATAAAACAATGATATAGTATTGTCCCTATAAAAATTTAATATATACACTGTAATATTATTCGTTAATATAATAATAATTTATGTACTCGTATTTTTTATTTTTTAATCGCGGTATTATAACCCTTTCCTTCACTTCACAGTTTAATACTCGAGATCATCTCAATATAATTATATTGATTATATATATATATATATATATATATATATATATATATATATATATATATATATATATATATTTTAGATAATATATTAGTATAAATATTTTGTTAGTTTTTATTTTGTATTTTTTACCTTGCAAATATGCAATTAGCGTCTTTAAATATAAATATATATTATATATACATTTCCTTATATACTTACAATAAATTTACATCATTTAATTGAATCTATACTGTATGTATCATGAAGATACTTTCAATTTATTATTATATATGAAGAAAAAAAGAGTTCTGACAGAGTTTGTTCAAAAAACTATATTTCTTGTGGTCACAAGAAATGAAAATATTATAATTAATATATCAATTATATAATATGCAATTTTTTTTTAAATTTAAATAGTACAAAGCAGGGATCGGATGCAGATGCACACGGATGCGCAAAAATGGGCTTGCATCCGCATCCGTGCATCCCAGATGCACGGGGAAAAATGAATGCATCCGGATGCGCATCCCAGATGCATGAAAAATAAATTTGCATCCGGATGCGCATCCACGGATGCACGAAAAATACATTTGCATCCATTTAACACTTTTTTTTCTCTTTTTTTATCAGGTTTGTTGCTAATGGCCTCTAAATAAATCTTTATTAACACGAGACATTTTTTTAAAATTTATTTGCCACTTGTCGTTTAAAAATT
Organism: Siphlonurus alternatus; assembly: GCA_949825025.1. Taxonomy (NCBI): domain Eukaryota; kingdom Metazoa; phylum Arthropoda; class Insecta; order Ephemeroptera; family Siphlonuridae; genus Siphlonurus; species Siphlonurus alternatus. The sequence continues at coordinate 9,839,593 of OX463778.1, forward strand.
ACAATAAACAAAGTGTATTATGAAAACCAAAGATCGGATGCAGATGCAAGATGCACACGGATGCGCAAAAATGGACCGGATGCGCACCCATGGAGGCACGAAAAATTAATTTGCATCTGGATGCGCATCTCGGATGCACGAAAAAAACGCGTGCATCCGGTCCCTCTGGTACAAAGTTAATGGTTTTCTATATATAACAAATTATATATATGATATTCTGATATTATATATACTGTATTAGTTTCTGCAGAAAATAAATGAAGTCTGATTGAAACATTTTTGACATGATCCGCGTACCCGCATGCCATGCTGACAAAAAGGCCCTTGTCGATTAGATTTCCTTGAAAAATATTGCGTGGTAGCTTATGCAAAAAGTATTGGGATGTTTATTACGATGTTAAGATGTTATATTATAATTAAATATATAATACTTAAAATTTTTTGTGTGGTACTTGCGTGAACATATATATAATTATATTGTTGCCTGGCAGTACATATATTTAATTTTATTATATATATATATATAATATATATATATATATATATAAAATATATATATATATTATATATTATTTATGCTCGACTTGCCATGCTAATTTCTATTTGAGACATTTTGAGATTCATTGCATATTGCAATGCTGACGATTAAAAAAAAAAAAAAAAAACAGATTAAAGGAAACTTTTAATTCCATTTCAACTTCTAATAATATTTGAGAAAAATTTAGTTCTGTTACATTCTGTATACGTATTTTTCATAAACGTTACGTTTATGGTATTTTAACTATTTGTCAATATTATAGTCAATAGTATATACACACTAATATATACTTAATAACTTAATTGAGCAACGTGATTAAAATTTGGAATACACATGCTATTCAAAAGTGATTTTATAATAGTGGTATGGTGATTATACAGCAGGCCTCTTAAATTTATATTCTTATTTTAAATCTATATATATATATATAATATATATACATATATATATATATATATATATATATATATATATATATATATATATATATATATATATATATATATATATATATATATGCAAGAACTCTAAACCTTCTGACACTCGATTAGATCGTAACAGAGGACGAACTTAAAAAAATTCTTATAACATATGGATCATTCCAAAATTGCACATTTTTTTTTAAGTAATCTGCATTCTTACCATCCATGTTATAAGAATTTTTAAGTTCATCCTGTAATGAATATATACGATCTAATCGAGTGACATTTAGGATTGCATCAAATTTTTTGTGTAGCTATGTTACGTGATTTTCATTCTTCCAGAGATGATTGCATTGTGCGGTGAGGTGACGTAATATACTGTTGCACTCTAGGCTGCAGCCTCTGACATTTTCCTGATGTCAGCTGGTATCAAGCCTCTGGTACCTGTTTTTTTTTCGGTATGGATTGGTACTCCGATTTGATAAATAGATAATGTAAAACCAATTTAAAGAATATTTTCATTAACAATTTAAAGTACTCCATTCTGTAAAAATACTAATCCTAATCCTAAAATACAAAAATAAGTTTTGTCAGAAGATGTATTATGCGTGTAGTGTTATTTTTTTTAGTTATTTTTGTATTTTTATTTTTCCATGAATTCTTATTTCAATATTATTGATGCTATTGTTGTTGTTCGTGTTTTAGTTATCTAAATATTTTTATATTGACGTAATCCATGATTTAATTGTATTATATAATCAGTGTTTGAATAAAATGAAATTAATGAAGTGTCCGATCCGAGTCATGAACTGAGATTTCATGGAACGGGGCTGACAAAAAACATATTATATTATATGATTTATATTATATATACATATATATATGTATATATATATATATACGTGACAAAAAATAAATAATTAAAATAAAATCTTATTGGTAATGAAATTAAGAATATATGCATGATTATTGATTATACAATAATATAAAATAAAATGAAATTTGATCATTATATTAATACGTAAAAAAACTAATTGAAATATAAAAATAACGAAAATCCTGAAATATATTTTTTTTAATATTGATGAAAGAAAATAATTAATTTAATTAAAGATCAACTAATTTATATCATGTAACATGGTGAGAAATATAATAAAAATAAATTATATAAAATCTTAAATTATGCTATTCTAAATTGCTCGCGTGGCCACGTCTGGAGGCGGATTGGCCGGCTAATTAAGAATCAAACGCCTCCAGGCGTAGCTATAATATATATTTATATGCGTATATACTTTCAATGTTTCCTTTTTTTTTTAGAAAAAATTTCGCAAACGCTTTTATCCATGCATGCACATATAAACAGATGAAAATATTCCGACTAGCATAATTTTGTACTAATTAATTTAATAATTGATATCCTGTAGTAATTTACTCATTTTTTTGTAAATATTTTATATATAAGCCTGTACACACACAAATACACGATGCAATTTTGCTTACAATTTTCCTTTACAACAGAATTTCATCCCCATGCATGCAAACATGCAAGTATGGAGTTGAATTTAACTTGTAAATTAAAATTGTATCGTGTTAATACTGGGCTTTAAAATACATAATATACAGACTGGGCCGATCTCATGCTAAAATTTGGGCAGGTTTGCCAGGTTAATTAATTAGCATTGAGCTATACAAAGTTGAAATTTGGCATACGTATAGCCAAGGGGTTTAAGTTTTTTTTTTTTTTTTTTTTTATGTGCTAAAAAAAATATATTATTTCATACCTTTGTAGGGGTGGACTCACACTATTTGCACTTCTTCTTTATATTATATATTATGATTTCCATGTTAAATTTAATTAATTCATGGAAAAATTTTGTCCGATTTGCACAAAAATGATTTTTTAAGCGTTTCAGAGCACGTTGGATCTAATGGTTTAGTTTAAAAAGTGGTGAAAAAAACCCTAATGAGATAGTGACCCTTACTACGTGGAAAAATGATGCTATTAAAATTTTGATTACGCCACTGAAACTAGTTCTTTTTTTGTTATCCCAGAAACAAAACCTTTGAATGTTTTTGAGCAAAGCAAGTTAAGGATATAATTTTTAGGGGTTGGAATTTTCACACCTAAAAATTAAATCCTTAACTTGCTCCGATTAAAAAAATTTAAATATTGTTTTTGGGGTAACAAAATGAGTCTGATAGAGTGGGATAGTCAAAATTTTGATAACATTGCACTAGCTATTAATTATTTTTCACGTAAAGTTCCTTATCTCATTCTCTCATTGGGGGTAGTTTTCACCACGTTTAAAATCACAGCGGCCATTAGATTCAGCGTGCTCTGAAAACCCTTTAAAAATAATTTTAGTGCCAAAATCTCACAAAATTTTTTTTTCTATCAACATAATTTAACATGAAAACACCACAATGAAAGAAGTGTAAATCGTGAATCCACCCCTAAAAAGGCATGAAATAATAATTTCAAATTTTTTTAACAGATTTATAAAAACTTACAACACTTGGCTATATATATAATATATTATAATATATGCGGGTCTGTATATTATACACAGGCCAGGTCTTTAATACCTATTTTTTACGATTGACCTAACATTACTTTCCTTCCGAAATGACAATAAGCGGCTTATAGACATGCAGATAGAATAAATTTAACGTGCATAAATAAATTATTTGATTTTTTTAATGTGTTATTTTTATAATATATAAAATAAATATACCTGTTTTTGCACTGCATATTTTCCAATTTAAACTTGAATTAATAAAGTCTATACAGCTCGTACTGTAAAAGTACAATATCTGGCTTATTATTTTTATTTACATTATTTTACATTCGTTATATGATACTGATGATACACATTACTTTTATACACACTGTAGTCACACCACATTCTACTATAGTAGTCATATTGACATACTCATGAAAGATAAAAGTGACAGATAAGGTGACAAAGACAAGGTAGTAAAAAAAAAATATTATATTATAATGTTTTGCCGATGTATATTTTATAATATATATAATTGAATTTTATTTCAAAATCTAATTTATTATACAAGTTAGATTATAATTATTATAATAAAATTATTCTTTGAAGTACTTGATAATTGTCTGTTTTTTTTAAGAATTTGAAGTTTTTTTTTCTTTTCAAGTATTGATGGCCATAAACGTAACGTCTATGATTGATGGCATTATGAAAGAATAACTCTCTCTCTCTCCTCCCTCTTCGATCTCTCTCAGCGGCAGCAGACTCCGCCGAAGAGACTCAGGAGTCAGCCTCTCTGTCTCTCTTTACTCATGCTGCTCACTGCACCCAGTCAATGGATGTAACGGGAATATATTAGCCCCCTTCCCTTCCACCCCCAACTCTCTCCGCACCTTTACTTTGCAAAGAATTTTGTACAGTCAACAACAAGCAAATAACGACCCACACCGTTTATAGTAAAGATTTTTTTACGTGCAAAATAAAACATAAAATGTGGTATACATTAATTGATAATTATTAGTATTAATTAATATGTTCTACATAAGTTATATTGATTTTATTTTTAATATAATTATTATAATTATATATAAAAAATAATAAATAAAATAAAACTATGTTTTTCGGATTTTTGCGGAAATTAATACCTTGCATGATGCATGACTATAATAATATATAGTCACATGCTGATCGAGCACAATCATATAAGGTGAACAAAAAAATAAGACAAAATACTTTTATGCAGCGAAAGCTTTAATTATTACGTCATTAAAATAATTTTAATGCAGATTTTCCATTACCTATAATGTTCTAATAATTCATGCGTGCACTCTCTAACTAATATTAAATATTTTAAATAATAATAATGACAGTTGTTTATTGAGAATAAGTAAAAAGTACAAAAACCCAAAGGGTAAAAAAGGATATCTCATTCACAAAAGTGTCCAGTCACCCAAGAAACAAAAAAATAATTCCATGCAGATATTTCAATTGAAAATACTCCTTCGTCAGAATACTCACAAAATCGTAGCAATTAAATTAAAGAACATTAAACAGCGCGCATATATATTAGAAATAAGGGTACGTCTCTTAGTGCCTTGGTGGATTCAGGGAGTGAATTAAAAACAGAGACTAATCTAATCAATTAATTATTAAGATTGTGTTGTTGCATTTGTTGCAAGTGAAGGTGAGGGATCAAACCATCCATGGATTCATACATGGATTTTCATACATGCAGTATGCATAATGCATAAATTAATTAAATCCGTATAATATATAATATTTTTTCATATATATATATATATATCAGGGGCGGCTCGTGCCCCTTTTCCGCGGGGGTGCTGCCTGACATGGGACCAGCAGAACACCATGGGGGGTTTGGGGGGCGGAGCCCCCCAATGGCCCGCCGCAGGCGCGATTTTTTTTAAGGACACGCCCCTTTTTTAGGGTAAAATTATGACAAAATCATATAATAATGCTCCCAACAAAGAAGCAGAAATTTTTTAAAAACAAAAATGCATGCAATTTATTTATAATTTGTTATGACATGCACTTATGCGAGCCCTTTTGAAATCGTGATTGAATGTTTTAAACTTAATATACTATCCAATTTTTAATTATTTTTTTAATTCATAAGTCTTCACGTGGTAAGAAAAATATATATAAAAATAAATATTGTGTTAAGCCTTTTTTTTTAAAATAATAGTGTCAATCAAACTGCATTGTTAATATGAAACCTGAATGTCTGGTATAATTTTTACGCAATGTATATAATGAACATCAAATAAATCGATCATGGTATATACAATATGTGCAAAATTAGGCGACAACCAGAATCTAATATAAATTTTTAAAGACAAAATTTAATAAAAAAATAACAAATGAAATTTTTATAAGAAAAAATTGCATTATTAAACATTATTTCATTATTATTAGTATTTATTTAATTGAGAAAAAAATAATCGTAATCCTGTTAAGGTAGGGATAACACGGATCAGCTGACCTAATGCTAAAAAAATCTCAGTCATGAAAATTACGAAAAGAAAAAAATAATAAAATGTTCTCCTCTACATCGCCTATAATATAACTATCAGTATAGCTAAATTATCAAGTATACAAAACTGAGCTAGTTTTCGAGTTACTAAATTTTAAAGTTGTTGAATGTTGACTAATTTAACATGGAGATGGAGAAATGAAACTTCCATGCTAAATTACTCAACATTAAAAATTAATAACTCGAAAACTAGCTCGAATTTGTGTACCTGATACTTTAGTTAGTGATAGGGGATAATGTAGAGGAGAATATTTTATTATTTTTTTTTTCATAATTTTCATGAATGAGATTTTTTTAGCATTGGGTCAGCTGATTCGTGTTATCTCTACCTTAACAGGATTACGATTATTTTTTTCTCGATTAAATAAATACTAATTACTAATAATAATGAAATAATGTTTAATAATGTAATTTTTTCTTATAAAAATTTCATTTCTTATTTTTTTTATTAAATTTTGTCTTTTAAAATTTATATTAGATTCTGGTTGTTGCCTAATTTTGTACATATATTATAGTATATACCATGATCGATTTGTTTGATGTTCATGCAGTTCTGATCACCCTATAATTACGACATATCGGTATAATTGGCTTGAGCGCGCATATGAGAATTTAAACCTCTCGAGCGGTATAACAGATCAAAGATCCCAATTTTTTTATTGTTGTTTTATTTTCTTTTTAGCCATGCAATATTTCTTTGATTACTATCGCATATTTGCTGCTAAATAATGTACTGCCGGTACACGCAAACCCGGGAAAATAAGCTATATATTTTTCTCATCCTGGAGTAGTTAACGTTTTCTTATATTTTGTATACTCGTACACTTTTACAACTTGTTTTTGTTTTATCGTTTTATTTTTATGTTTGAATTTTCATATTAATGGTATAAAATGCTGAACTGAATAATTAATAAGTAAATAGCGTAAATAGCTCCCATGTATATCGACTTGTTCCTGGTAAACTTATAATTTATAATAAAATAGATGGTCGCGATTCACGAACGAATTAAGTTATCCAGACGTCTCACTTAATTAATTCGATTGACGTTTAGTGCCATCGAGTTAGACTGGCGCTAACTGCGTGGTTAGTAAGAAACCTGTTGTTGTCGTTGTTCGAACGTGAGATCTCACGATTGTTTACATGCATGCATGCACCACTTAAGTGTTGGTTCTTTTGGGATAGTCATATTTTTATTAAAGTAAAATAAAAGTGCTGGTCTTCATTCCTCAGATGCTTCAATATATTTAGTCAATCTTTGTTAGTATATTCACTGATGAATGTAATTAAAATTTTGTTAATCTGCTCAATGAAACCATATTACAGAAAAGGTCTTCGAAGTGTTGCTCAAATTATTCCCGCATGTCAAATACCACAAGCTCATTGGTTCTATTGAACCAATGAGCTTGCGGGTACTGCCGATCGCACAGTCCCCGATCCAGAGCGTACTTGAGTAGGAGGCCAAAACCCAGCCGGCGCGATCGTCATCTGTCGAGACATTAGCCGTCCGGAATTTAAAAAATAACATGCAATGTAATCGGGAGGAAATATTTTTTTTTAAATATTTACTTGATATTAATGAAGGTGTCTTGTAGTGCAATAATACTTCAATGTAGTCTCCCGTTTGCTAATTATTTTATTTAGTTCATAAATATCATACTTCTTGAGATATAAGACGGTAAAGTTAGGGCGGGAACTTGGTTCTATCTTCCAAGCTTTAGTAATGTATCATGACGTCACGAAATATTGAAAATACAAAAGTACTTGAATCAACTTTCATACATTATTTTCGATGTAGTAAATAACTTTACTTGATATATACAAAGTATAGAAAATGCAATTAAGTAAAGTGAAAGTCACTCGCTATGAAGAGAGGCTTTCAATGTTCATATGACGTCATCGCCAGTAAACTGACTTTTATTACTTCGTGCATGCCGGCGCATGCGCAGATGTAACAGAAGTAGCAGAAGTCGGGTTCATAAAAGTTTAATTTAAGTGTATTAATATTGTTTTTGCGTGAAAAAAAAGGTTGTCCAGTAAGATTAAACTATATTAGAGTTAAACTTGTTTCATTTTGAAAACTCTAGCATACAGCGTAATTGTCGTAAACCGCGACCAAAGTGAAGCCCTCTCCCATTTGATTACACGCAAACCTGCTGCTCAGTAGGACGGCTATTGAAAAGTGGGCGCGGTCGTGTTGTGGCCTTCTACTCAAGTTCGCTCTGCCCGATCGCTCCAAAATCACACGGTTTGAGTGGGAGTTGAAGAGGAGGAGAATGAGGGTGGGAACACACTGCTTTGGGCTACTGCTAGTAGTGGCAGTACCTTCCGCTGGGCAGCGCTGAGGGAATAAATTTACGCGGCAGCGGCAAAAATTTCATGATTTTAAATGTTAGAACTGATAAAAATTTGCTGGAAAGTTCAGAAAAATTATAGGAATATTTGATGTTTCTAATTGTGTGTTTGTTCCCAAAATTTCTGGGGGGGCTGCAGTACCGCAGTACTATAGTACGAGCCGCCCCTGATATATATATATATATATATATATATATATATATATAACTTTTTTTTCTGGGGTGTTAAATACATGTTAAGCGGACGAAATACCTCGATCCGGACAAAATACCCCCTAGCTTTTAAGTGCAGTAACTATATATATATATATATATTATGAGATTATGAGTATTATGACTGTATACTCCCAGTGACCACATGGACGTCCCCGGGACGCCCCGGGGACATCCCTCTAAGGTCCCAGTGATGTAGTCGGGCCGGGTCGAGGTGGGTTTTCATACCACCTCGTGAAATTTTTCATAATAAACGACCCACCACCAAACTCTCCTGAAAAGCGAGGTGGGTTGCAACCCACCTCCTAATTTTCTCAGAAATAACCTTAAATGTTAATATAATAAGTACTGTATGTGCACCTGCCATGCAGATGGCGAGATCAGATAAGAACATAGAGAGTACAATATCAGTATTGTGCTCTATTGTAAGTCAAGGGTAGGGCTGGTAGCTAGGAAAATATTGGCATACTTTTGCTGAAAATATTATCTCCATTTCCCCCCTTAACTCTTTTAAAATGTAAGTATAGGTAGTGCATGGTCTAGGTGCGTCCAGTTCCTATTCCTCCTCTGTCGTCATTAGTGTCATTACCAGCATCCTAGACACCACACCACGGACACGTTTTCAGTCTGTGTACATCAACAAAAATTGCAGGACGTATATTTGGTATCGATCAACGATAAATAGTGTTACAAAGTTTCTCATCGTGTTTTGTGTGTGTTAAATTTTGATGCAACATTAAAAAAAACTGCCAAATTTAATGTCATTAACAAATTATTAATTCAATATGAAAAGGCAAGCATCGATAGTAATTTTTTTTAATAAAAAGCAAAAAACAAGTGTTAATTAACAGTGCCATTAACTTGAGTGCCATACCTGGAGGGGATGAATCCTGCATTCTGGTCTCGGGCAAGGAGGTATAAGGAGGGAAAATATGTTTAATATTATTCTTAAGGTATGTGCAACTTTTTTCGGAAGCCAGGATTCAAGTATTCAATTAAAAAAAAAAAAGGACACGCCCCTTTTTCCAATTTTTTTTCGCCTGCGGCGCACAGTCCCCCCCCCCCCCCCCCGCATCGCGGCCGGAATAACCACCCACCCACCTGGTAATATTTTAGCACTACATCACTGTAAGGTCCCCGTTGGACGTCCCCAAGGACATCCCCCATGTCCATCAAAAAAGGACGTCCCTGCGGACGTCTTGTGGACATCCCTCGGGGATGTTCCCTAATTTTCACTTGCCAATTAATTATATATTAATTCATCTTAAAATTTATATTAAAGAAGTTTAGGGTCTTTTAGAATGAGGACTACAAGATTACTAAATAAAAAATTTGGGTGCGTCGGGATTCGAACTCGGACCTTTTGGTTGATAGACGACGTCGTAGACAACTTGGATATTGCTCTTCGTTACTAAAGTGTGGTTTATTTGGGTATATAAATTGTAAAGTTTTGGGTGTTGTATAATATTTTAATATTACGAGCGAAGTTGCGTTTTTTTATTTTCTTAAGCAAACTGGTACATTGGGAGATTGTTATTATTTAATACAACATTAACTATATTGAGGTTTAAATTTTTTAAAATTAATTAAAATAAAATTTTATAATTTTAATAAAAACATGTTTATACATTAATTATTTATAAATTGCAACGCTCAAATGCATCTATAATTTTTAACAGACTTCGACATTAAAAAAATTTTTTTTTTAATTTTTTAGAAATTTTTAAAGGTCCCTCCGAGGACATTTGTGGGACGTTCAAGCGTCCCTCTAAAATCCCCGGGGGACTTTGATGGGTTCTTGTTTATTTTTCATATATATTTTTTTCTACGAGGATATTTTATTAAAAATAATTATTTTTTTGGTGCAAATTACGCACTTTAATATTAAGTAAAATTTCACGTCTTATTTTAAATATTAATATTTTCACATAATATTTTAAATAATATTAACTATATTTGTATATTTTTAAAATCAGTTTATAATAATGAACAGCACATATTATGATTTTAATGAAAACATTGACTAAAGGGTCCTTTCAAAGTCCCCCGGGGATGTTCAAGGGACAGCCGTGTTGCATCCCCAGGGGATGTTCTGAGAGACTTTCATAAAAATATTAAAAAACCTAGAAAATTATTTTCGAAGTGTAGCTAAAACCTTTTTTAGAACACGGAAAACATGTTTAAAGTTAAAGGGTTTTGAAAACTAGCAAGTAAAACGTTCAGGGATGTTGGGGGATCTTGCGGGGATGTTCGCAAGGTCCCCGGGATGTCCACATGTGGTCACTGGGCTTCGTGTTATTTTTAATTTAATTATAAAAGACCCCTTTCCACAATTGGCTGTCCGGTTTCTTCCGATTCAAAAAAGGGGTTATTTTGTCCAGGGGTATTTCGTCCGTGAATTAAATACATTGCTGCATGGTGGCACGGCATGAGATTTTTTTTTTTTTTTTACGATGTATTTTGTAGCACTCTTTTACACTTTTTCCCACTAATTATAAAAGAGTTAATTGTAGGTCGCTTTTGACACCTTCCGCCAGTATTAATATAGCTAAGTGTTTAAACATAATTTTCATGCATTTCGGGATCTTTTATTATATAGCGTTTGCTTGGCTTTGTTGTTGTTTACATTCAGCAGTAGGTATACTGAGAGGGAACTGGAATCACTTGATTTATTCCTCCTAATTTAACATATTTTTATTATTTTTTAGTAATAATATATACGTAAGAAATAAATATACATAACTTGAACATATACATTTTTTTTATTTTACTTAGCTTCTTTATCATTATTTTTTGTTGTGCCGTTTCCCCCTCGTATTCAAAAGTCCGCGGGGAAAGCAATGGTCGGTGATTGGCTGATTTTTTTGAAGCATCTTAGGGTCAATATCAGTGCATAAGTGTCCTAAAATGATCATTATTGACGTGAAATTTGGAGTCGATTTACATTTTATTTAATGATTTATTGTATTTTTCACAGATATCATTGGCAAATATTGTATTTTTTTCCATTTACTTGACATTTCAATCTATCATATAAAATAATTGTCAAAAGTACCACGATTGTCATATCGCAGAAAATAAATAGTTTTTGGTATGCTATATACTACCATGTTAAATAGGTGCTTTTTGCCTACATTCACGTGACGTCATATTTTTGTGACGTATGGTGAAAGACCTCTATAGGGGGAATTGTCGCTCCCGTGCACCCACTATAGCCCACTAGAGCTGTTCGTGGATCCATAACTTTAAATTTAAATATAGCATGCTGAAAGCATTTAAAAAACTTTCATTTCTCATATGGAGTATCGACCTCAATATTTTTTATTGCAGAAATAGATAGAGGGTGAAAAGTTATGATACTCTGATTTTTTCAGATTTTTTAGAGCCCTGGAACTATTTTTAAAAAATTATTGAAAGTCCTTTTTGTGACGTCACGCGGCGGCAAGTCCTATCTTTTTCTTAAGGCGTCTCGTGACGTCACAAAAAGAACTTTCAAAAATTTTTTTAAAAGTAGTTCCCGAGCTCTAAAAAATCTGAAAAAAATCAGGGTATCATAACTTTGCACCTTCTATCCATTTCTGCAATAAAAAAAAATTGAGGTCGATACTCCATTGTTGAAATTAATCTAGCCTTTAATTATAATATTATATTATATAATATTATAATTCCGTAATGAACAGTTATATAGCATTAAACATTTTTATTGCAAGAAATTAATAGAGGGTACAAAATTACGGCACTCTGAATTTTCTAAGTTTTTTTCTGAAACCGGTAAATATTTTAAATTAATTATTATTGAATGATTTGCCACGCTTTCTGGAGAAGTATATTAGGTATTAGGTTAATACCCATTATGGCCATTATATCCTTTTAATTACTATAAATAGCCGTGACCAGTGCTTTCAATTATTATATAATTATTTAAATTGATTCCTGCAGGTCTCAGAAAAATGAAAAAAAAAAAAAAAAAAATCACAGAGTATAGCATGATTTTTACCCTCTATACACTTTTGCAATGAAATTTTTTTATCCTAACTGCCCACTCAATGATATACATATATATTATATAGCTTAATATTTGCATACTATATATAATATAAAATTGGGGGCATACATGACCAAAAATACCAAAATGGTCCCCAAAGTATACAGTACCAACCATCATGCAATAATTATATCAACTATATTATATATAATATATAATACATATATAATAATACCGAATGCCTATTAATCTGCATGTCGCTACTGAAGAGTAACATTTTACATAAAATATGTATGTAATATTGTAAAGATAAAATCCGATATAATATATGACGGATTTTTATCATATAATATTATATAAATTTAATATATACATGCATGCATTATTTAAAATTAATTACTTTATCTATTATACGCAAGCTCCATTATGATATACATTGCACTGCATTGCAGGCAAAATTTTAACGAACAAACTAACAGAACCTTAATATATAATTATTTAATTTAAAATTAATATATAGTTCCGCAAATCAAAACATTTTGAAAAAATTCAAAATGTAATAATTTGATAACCCTTTTTTGCAATAAATAAATTCATGTAAGTTGTCTATTATACAATTTATAATTTAAATACAATTTTAATAAAAATTAAAGAATTATTTTTAAATTGGATCGAGCATTAATTGGAGCAATTAATTGAAAAATGTGTCCGTATTTTATATTATTTGAATGTATATATAAAACAAAAATATTCATGCATGATCGATGTGTATTGTATTCTTAATTAATATTAGCGAAAGCCATTATATATATATATATATATATATATATATATATATATATATATATATATATCATGTAAATAAATTTAAGTTTCATTTCAATTAATTACGTACTATACTATTATTTATACTATATTATACATATTATTATACATATATCCTATATAATTTAAATTTATGCTGCATGCACCGAGATCTATATTATAAATAATATAATATATAATGAACTAATTTTTAATTTTATATGAAAATTTAAAGAAAATATTTTCCTTCTATCACGTTCAATAATTATACGAAAATTAATTTAATTATTAATTTGCCATGCATGCATGCAGAAACACGTACATTAATTTACGCACTTAAATTAAAAGAATTGAAAACTGCGTGCATGTGTACTAATTAATTAAAAATCACAAAATCCATGCACTACACGAATAAAATATAGCAAGAGCACATCAATGTCATCAATCATATATCTTATATCACTCGTCGGCAGTCGAAATATATACTACCAACCTGTCTGAAAGTTCTCATAACACTGATCGGCTCTTTCAAAATAATTTAGCTGAAAAAAAAAAAAAAAAAAAAAAAAAAATCAACCAGTGAACGCAATTGTCATCTAGTGTTAAGAAGTGCAACTACGTCTAAAAGGGAAAATATCCCGCTACTTGTAGCAATCGATTATTTCGGGCGATATGATTTTCGACGCTACGCAATTTCGGGTCATCGCATGCCACCCCTAGGCTGTGCGGGTGGCATGCGATGACCCGAAATTGCGTAGTGTCGAAAATCATATCGCCCGAAATAATCGATTGCTACAAGTAGCGGGATATTTTCCCTTTTAGACGTAGTTGCACTTCTTAACACTTGTACTAGATGACAATTGCGTTCACTGGTTGATTTTTTTTTTCAGCTAAATTATTTTGAAAGAGCCGATCAGTGTTATGAGAACTTTCAGACAGGTTGGTAGTATAATATAGTTCGACTGCCGACGAGTGATATAAGATATATGATTGATGACATTGATGTGCTCTTGCTATATTTTATTCGTGTAGTGCATGGATTTTGTGATTTTTAATTAATTATAAGTACATATATGCACGCAGTTTTCAATTCTTTTAATTTAAGTGCGTAAATTATAATGTACGTGTTTCTGCATGCATGCATGGCAAATTAATAATTAAATTAATTTTCGTATAATTATTGAACGTGATAGAAGGAAAATATTTCCTTTAAATTTTCATATAAAATTAAAAATTAGTTCATTATATATTATATTATTTATAATATAGATCTCGGTGCATGCAGCATAAATTTAAATTATATAGGATGTATAATAATATGTATATATATAGTAATAATAGTATAGTACGTATTTAATTGAAATGAAACTTAAATTTATTTACATGATATATATATATATAATGGCTTTCGCTAATATTAATTAAGAATACAATAAACATTGATCATGCATGAATATTTTTGTTTTATATACATTCAAATAATATAAAATTACACATTTTTCAATTAATTGCTCCAATTAATGCTCGATCCAATTTAAAAATAATTCTATAATTTTTAATTTTTATTAAAATTGTATTTAAATTATAAATTGTATAATAGACAACTTACATGAATTTATTTATTGCAAAAAGGGGTTATCAAATTATTACATTTTGAATTTTTTCAAAATTTTTTGATTTGCGGAACTATATATTAATTTTAAATTAAATAATTATATATTAAGGTTCTGTTAGTTTGTCCGTTAAAATTTTGCCTGCAATGCAATGCAATGTATATCATAATGGAGCTTTTGCGTATAGATAAAGTAATTAATTTTAAATAATGCATGCATGTATATATTAAATTTATATAATATTATATGATAAAAATACGTCATATATTATATCGGATTTTATCTTTACAATATTACATACATATGTTATGTAAAATGTTACTCTTCAGTAGCGACATGCAGATTAATAGGCATTCGGTATTATTATATATGTATTATATATTATATATATAATATAGTTGATATAATTATTGCATGATGGTTGGTACTGTATACTTTGGGGACCATTTTGGTATTTTTGGTCATGTATGCCCCCAATTTTATATTATATATAGTATGCAAATATTAAGCTATATAATATATATATATCATTGAGTGGGCAGTTAGGATAAAAAAATTTCATTGCAAAAGTGTATAGAGGGTAAAAATCATGCTACTCTGTGATTTTTTTTTTTTTTTTCATTTTTCTGAGACCTGCAGGAATCAATTTAAATAATTATATAATAATTGAAAGCACTGGTCACGGCTAGTTATAGTAATAAAAAGGATATAATGGCCATAATGGGTATTAACCTAATACCTAATATACTTCTCCAGAAAGCGTGGCAAATCATTCAATTTAATAATAATTAATTTAAAATATTTACCGGTTTCAGAAAAAAACTTAGAAAATTCAGAGTGCCGTAATTTTGTACCCTCTATTAATTTCTTGCAATAAAAATGTTTAATGCTAACTGTTCATTACGGAATTATAATATTATATAATAAAATATTATAATTAAAGGCTAGATTAATTTCAACAATGGAGTATCGACCTCAATTTTTTTTTATTGCAGAAATGGATAGAAGGTGCAAAGTTATGATACCCTGATTTTTTTCAGATTTTTTAGAGCTCGGGAACTACTTTTAAAAAAATTATTGAAAGTTCTTTTTGTGACGTCACGAGACGCCTTAAGAAAAAGATAGGACTTGCCGCCGCGTGACGTCACAAAGAGGACTTTCAATAATTTTTTAAAAATAGTTCCAGGGCTCTAAAAAATCTGAAAAAATCAGAGTATCATAACTTTTCACCCTCTAATCCATTTCTGCAATAAAAAATATTGAGGTCGATACTCCATATGAGAAATGAAAGTTTTTTAAATGCTTTCAGCATGCTATATTTAAATTTAAAATTATGGATCCACGAACAGCTCTAGTGGGCTATAGTGGGTGCACGGGAGCGACAATTCCCCCTATAATAAAAGATCCCGAAATGCATGAAAATTATGTTTAAACACTTATAGCTATATTAATACTGGCGGAAGGTGTCAAAAGCGACCTACAATTAACTCTTTTATAATTAGTGGGAAAAAGTGTAAAAGAGTGCTAAAAAATACATCGTAAAAAAAAAAAAAAATCTCATGCCGTGCCACCATGCAGCAATGTATTTAATTCACGGACGAAATACCCTCGGACAAAATAACCCCTTTTTTGAATCGGAAGAAACCGGACAGCCAATTGTGGAAAGGGGTCTTTTATAATTAAATTAAAAATAACACGAAGTATACAGTCATAATCTCATAATATATAATATATATATAGTTACTGCACTTAAAAGCTAGGGGGTATTTCGTCCAGACGGGGGTATTTTGTCCGGAGGTATTTCGTCCGCTTAACATGTATTAACACCCCAGAAAAAAAAGTTATATATATATATATATATATATATATATATATATATATATATATATATATATGTATATATATATATATATATGAAAAAATATTATATATTATACGGATTTAATTATTTTATGCATTATGCATACTGCATGTATGAAAATCCATGTATATGAATCCATGGATGGTTTGATCCCTCACCTTCACTTGCAACAAATGCAACAACACAATCTTAATAATTAATTGCTTAGATTAGTCTCTGTTTTTAATTCACTCCCTGAATCCACCAAAGCACCAAGAGACGTACCCTTATTTCTAATATATATGCGCGCTGTTTAATGTTCATTAATTTAATTGCTATCAAGTAAAAATAAATATGGGTAATGTATGGTAAAAATATGGTTTTTGTATGGTTTGGTATGGTAAAAGTATGGTATTGTATGGTCTTGTATGGTCACGAAAAATTTTGTTGAAAATTATGTATGGTCAAAATATGGGGAGCAATTTATTTTATTTTAACACACCCTGTAAACCATACAATTACCACACATTTTACATTATGAGAAATGTGACCACATTTTACCCATACTTTCAGTAGAGTGAAAAATTTTAAAGTACAAATTTGACTTAGAAAAATTTTCTGTTCAGCTAAATGGATGCTGTATTAAAAGAAAAAATTAGATAAAAATTTTGCATGATTGATTAATATATTTTAAGTTCTTAATTTCTAAATTTACGTCAATTGCCACTAAAAATGACAAAAACTTTAGACTTTTGTGTGTTAATTATTATTTAAATTAATTGCTTTTACTTGCATGCTTATATTAAAAAAATCATTTAAAGAGATTTTTAATTTTTTAATAAGAAATTAAAAAAAAATCATAGTTGGTGAAGTACTACACTAGGTATAATTTATTACGTACATGATGCCCAAATTTAATGTTGGCGTATAATTATTTTATTGACTGTGTTAAAAAATTAATATTTTTATTTAATTTTTTTATTTATATTTATATCTTGTAAGTTTTAATTCATTAATCATTGCATACAAGTATGTGTTTTTATTTTTTGTTTACTCGATCTAATTGCCAGAATCATGAACATGAGCAGCGCGGCTCAAAAAAAAGAAAAAATAAAAACTTGCTTTAAATATTCCGCGCCATAAGAAAATGGAGGAGATTTTTCAACCAATGAAAAAAATTCTTTCAGAAAACCAGCTGTTTTCAAAGCTTTAAAAAAAAACGTTGGAAATGGCTTCTCTCCTCTGACGACTTGTTGTTTATAATATTTAGCACAGAAGAAGTATGTTAAAGCACCTTTTTAGGCTTTATTAACGGTAAGTAATTATCATTTCCTAATATGAAATGATTCAAAGTATTCAAAGTGCTCCAAGAATATGTTTTAATAGGGTTCTATCAATCACTCCCCAGGTCGACCCTCTTGCTGGTGGATTTGGCTATACACACTCAATATGACCGGTCAGTGTGGGAGCTGTGAGGACATATATTATGCATTGAACATAACGGTAAGTTTGACAGGAGAAGCATAATTTTACAAGAATAAATATTCAATGTTTTTTTCTCATGTATATTTTTTTTTCAATGCCATAGGATGTTGAAGCTATACTGTAATGCATTCAGACACATTCAGTGGCATGCTTCAAGAGTGCCTTCCAAGATAACAGATGGCCATGAGCGGAGCTGGATATTCGCATGGACCAAATGATGACACACCTGGCCTCCAGTACATCCAGTTTTGTCACCAGCAATCGTGGAGGAAACCCAAAATGTAAGTTACATATGCATAATTATTATATGCATGTTCTTTAAAAAAGATAGATCTACGATCTACGTTTTCTGATTTGATGCTGTTTGCATGCTAATATGACTCGGTGTTATGAATACAATACTGTATGCATACACTATTATACTGTATATGAATATGCCTACACTTCTGGTACAGTACTGTGTGCCTACTCTACTGTATGAATAGGTCACTAGGCCTTCCCTACAGTACTGTATGCATTAAGGTGCTTTCACATATTCGAAAATCGCTACGGAGTTCCGTAGCAATGCCGTAAGCCTTTCAAATATTCTTTTTCATCTGCGGCAGCTGCAGCGGAAAATCAAATGAATGCCGCAGCAAAATCAAACTCATCTTGATTTTGCTACGGAGTTCCGTAGAACGTGCCGCAGAAGATCACGAGGTGCTACGGAGCGCCGCAGCAAAATAAACACATTTGCTACGGAGCGTTTCCGTAGCGATTTTCGAATATGTGAAAGCACCTTAATATATCACTGTATGATTTCACTACATCATGCATACACTATTATACTGTGTTAAAAAAAAATAGTACTGTTAATTCTTTCTGATTTGTTTCTTTCAATTTTAAATAAAATTTGTTTTGCTGAAGCAAAAGTTGGAAGCTATATTGCAGCCTTCAAAGCTAGTTGGCCCTGCATGACATCTCTGGGTGTAGTCCGTATTAAGTTCTGAACGTTCAGAACAGCTGAGCGATTACGGACCTGTCCGGAACAAAAACACTAACTTCAGAACATCAAATAACGGAACACTTTCATTGTGATCAGCTGACTCTAGTTCTGATAGTTCGGAGTAAAAGTTCGCAACACCCGGAACCTCTTTTTTGAATTCAGCTGACTCACTTCGGGTAACCTCGGAAATGGTTCTGAACATTCAGAACATAATTTCGGAACGCTAAATCGAAGGTTCTGAACGTTCAGAACTTATTACGGACTACACCCCAAGATGCCTTTCACCCTCTGCTCGCTTACCTAGCTGTCCCCCTGCAGCGGTCCTGCTAGCTATATAAGTGTGAGAGATGGCAGCGAGCAGGAGGAGGCATTAAATGTTGTAAAGCGCCAGTAGCTATTGAGGCGGCTACAGTATATAGGTCAAAACACCGGCTTAGCATATACCGGTAAATTTTATAGTTATGTGAAGTACTGTGAGATGAACTCCGAATAATTGAATTAAATTCCATCCCCCCCCCCCCCACTTTATCACTTATATTTGAAAAAGTGCTATCTTAATCTCCGGAATTTTTTTTTTTACATTATTAGGCTGCGGTCAATTATCAGAGAAGCTGATTTTAAAAGCTTGCTTTTTTAAGAGATTTAATTTTAGAGATGCCATATCTCCTAATCAAAGTCTTCTGCTCGTTGCTAGTAAACAAAGTATTGTTGTGTAAAGTCTGTCGCGTGAAAGGAAAAACATGGGACAGTTGTTGATTTACTTGTTAACTTATTGAAAATGACCGCGCGTTGATTTTGAAGTTGCTGCGGTTGCCTAGCGTCAACAATGTCATTACATTCTCTGCTCTGGTAGCAAAATTAGGCATTACGTGGTCCCATGTTTAACAATGAAAAAGGCTTGATGCAACCAAAGTCTTCTGCTCGTTGTTAGTAAACAAAGTATTGTTGTGCATGATAGGAGATGAAAAGAAGAACATTTCAAATATTTTTCACAAGTATTTTGTATGTATAACCTCTGGATAGGTTATTTCTATATCTTTTTAATTTAATTCTCACCACAATGGACAACATAGTTGAAATTTTTTTATTGCAGAAATGAATAGAGGGTACCAAATTATGCTACTCTGAATTTTTTCAGATTTTTTTGAGACCCAGAACTATTTTTAAATAATGGACAACATACATGAAAAAATTTTATTGCAGAAATGAATAGAGGGTACCAAATTATGATACTCTGAATTTTTTCAGATTTTTTTGAGACCCGGAACTATTTTTAAATAATGGACAACATACATGAAAAAATTTTATTGCAGAAATGAATAGAGGGTACCAAATTATGATACTCTGAATTTTTTCAGATTTTTTTGAGACCCGGAACTATTTTTAAATAATGGACAACATACATGAAAAAATTTTATTGCAGAAATGAATAGAGGGTACCAAATTATGATACTCTGAATTTTTTCAGATTTTTTTGAGACCCGGAACTATTTTTAAATAATTATTGAAAGTCCTGTGATTTCAGTTGGCACCCCTGCAGCCTTAATAAAAAGGATAGAGACTGGACGCCTATTGACGCCTCCAGGGGGCGTGGCCACACTTTCAATAATTATTTAAAAATAGTTCAGGGTCTCAAAAAAATCAGAAAGAATTCAGAGTAGCATAATTTGGTACACTCTATTCATTTCTGCAATAAAAAATTTTCATGTATGTTGTCCATTATTGAAAGTGTGGTCAAGCCCCCCGGAGGCGTCAATAGGCGTCCAGTCTATATCCTTTTTATTAAGGCTGCAGGGGTGCCAACTGAAATCGCACGACTTTCAATAATTATTTAAAAATAGTTTCGGGTCTCAAAAAAATCTGAAAAAATTCAGAGTAGCATAATTTGGTACCTTCTAATCATTTTTGCAATAAACTTTTTTATGTATGTTGTCCATTATTGTACGTATTTTTTGTTACCAATGAATGATTCAGTTTAAAAAAGACAAAGAATATATAATTATGTATCTATATTATAGTAAAAACTTGTTATTATTATATGAAGTCAATAGACCGAGGAGATGAAGTTTAACTTTTTATGAAGTTTTTACGGGAGTAAGGTAACACGAATCAGCTGTTTGAAATATTCCTCATATATTAATACGTAAATCTCAACTGCCACAAAAAAACTTTGAAAAAGTTTTTGAGGGCCAGGTTGTAGTATCTAAAAGCCATGAATAAAAAAAAAAATATATTTTAAATTTTTAGCGCATAGCTTTCCCATGGAGAACGCAAAAAAAAAAAAAAAAAATCAGCTCAAATAATTATTGTTGATATTTTCGAGCAATTGACACATTTTGGCCTTGTATGTTCCCTCCCTTAATGGACAACCTACATGAAAATTTTTTATTGCAGAAATGAATAGAGGGTGCCAAATTATGCTACTCCGAATTTTTTCAGAGTTTTTTTTTTTTTTTTTTTTTGAGACCCAGAACTATTTTTAAATAATTATCGAAAGTGAGGCCACGCACCCTAGAGGCGTCTAGTTGCCATCCTTCGAGATGTAGGCAGAAAACCCTAAAATCCTATGATGTGCGTGTTAACGAAACTCACAACGTCGCCTTTATAATATTGATTTTGGTTGTCAATTATTTTTTTCCGTTTGCAATGCTTCTTTGTCACCATTTATGAAAGCAAATTGTAAGAAAAATTATGCGAATTGTTAGGAGAAATTAATTTCGAGACCAACTTTAACACGTATCTGCTATGCCGCTGACAATGTTTTGCTTACACAATTGTGACGTCATATTGTATTTTGACGTATGGTGAAAGACGTATCTCATTGCATTTTTGTATTCTTTACAGGATCTATTGCTGGCCAAGTGGAAGACACTCATCAATCCTGTTGCTGACTCTCAGAATACTTGTTATTATTTGATATTTATTGTTATAAGTATAAATAATAATTAAATTTTTTGATGTTTTCCATATTGTTGATGCGTCGAATGTTCTTACAAATTGTACATATTGGATGAAAGAATAAATTTTACAAGCAATGAATAGAAAGTAATTATGCAGCCTTTTATTAATTAGCTTTAGTTAATTACGCTGATTAGATTAGAAATTGTATGGGATAAATATGGTCATTTGAATATGGTTTTCATCACATGCTTTGACCATACCTAGACCATATCAGGGTGCAGAGAAATATGGTCAAAAATATCGTATTTTCGGTCATTTTTCCCAGATTTTAGACCATATTTTGTATGGGTAATGTATGGGAAAAAGTATGGTTATTGTATGGGATAACCCATACAAAAACCATATTTTTTCCCATACATTTACCATATAATTTTTTACTTGTACGATTTTGTGAGTATTCTGACGAAGGAGTATTTTCAATTGAAATATCTGCATGGAATTATTTTTTGTTTCTTGGGTGACTGGACACTTTTGTGAATGAGATATCCTTTTTTACCCTTTGGGTTTTTGTATTTTTTACTTATTCTCAATAAACAACTGCAGTCATTATTATTATTTAAAATATTTATATTAGTTAGAGAGTGCGCGCATGAATTATTAGGACATTATAGGTAATGGAAAATCTGCATTAAAATTATTTTAATGACGTAATAATTAAAGCTTTCGCTGCATAAAAGTATTTTGTCTTATTTTTTTGTTCACCTTATATGATTGTGCTCGATCAGCATGTGACTATTATTATAGTCATGCATCATGTAAGGTATTAATTTCCGCAAAAATCCGAAAAACATAGTTTTATTTTATTTATTATTTTTTATATATAATTATAATAATTATAAATAAAATCAATATAACTTATGTAGAACATATTAATTAATACTAATAATTATCAATTAATGTATACCACATTTTATGTTTTATTTTGCACGTAAAAAAATCTTTACTATAAACGGTGTGGGTCGTTATTTGCTTGTTGTTGACTGTACAAAATTCTTTGCAAAGTAAAGGTGCGGAGAGAGCTGGGGGTGGAAGGGAAGGGGGCTAATATATTCCCGTTACATCCATTGACTGGGTGCAGTGAGCAGCATGAGTAAAGAGAGACAGAGAGGCTGACTCCTGAGTCTCTTCGGCGGAGTCTGCTGCCGCTGAGAGAGATCGAAGAGGGAGGAGAGAGAGAGAGTTATTCTTTCATAATGCCATCAATCATAGACGTTACGTTTATGGCCATCAATACTTGAAAAGAAAAAAAAACTTCAAATTCTTAAAAAAAAAGACAATTATCAAGTACTTCAAAGAATAATTTTATTATAATAATTATAATCTAACTTGTATAATA
The DNA here is from genome assembly GCA_949825025.1 of Siphlonurus alternatus. Taxonomy (NCBI): domain Eukaryota; kingdom Metazoa; phylum Arthropoda; class Insecta; order Ephemeroptera; family Siphlonuridae; genus Siphlonurus; species Siphlonurus alternatus. The sequence goes on from OX463778.1 coordinate 9,863,176, forward strand.
AATTAGATTTTGAAATAAAATTCACTTATATATATTATAAAATATACATCGGCAAAACATTATAATATAATATTTTTTTTTTTACTACCTTGTCTTTGTCACCTTATCTGTCACTTTTATCTTTCATGAGTATGTCAATATGACTACTACAGTAGAATGTGGTGTGACTACAGTGTGTATAAAAGTAATGTGTATCATCAGTATCATAGAACGAATGTAAAATAATGTAAATAAAAATAATAAGCCAGATATTGTACTTTTACAGTACGAGCTGTAGACTTTATTAATTCAAGTTTAAATTGGAAAATATGTAGTGCAAAAACAGGTATATTTATTTTATATATTATAAAAATAACACATTAAAAAAATCAAATAATTTATTTATGCACGTTAAATTTATTCTATCTGCATGTCTATAAGCCGCTTATTGTCATTTCGGAAGGAAAGTAATGTTAGGTCAATCGTAAAAATAAGTATTAAGGGTAAGGTAACGCCACCAATGTTAAAAAAAATCCCTCACACAAAAATTCTGAAAAAAATTTAATTTTAAAGTTGACTACTTTAACATGGAGAAATGAAACTCCCATGTTAAATTAGTCAACTTTAAAAATTCATAACTCAAAAACTAGATCGTATTTGTATACCTGATATTTTAGCTACTGATAGGGGGTGTAGAGAAGAACATTTTAAATTTTTTTCAGAATTTTTGTGTGAGGGATTTTTTTTAACATTGGTGGCGTTACCTTACCCTTAAAGACCTGGCCTGTATATAATATACAGACCCGCATATATTATAATATATTATATATATAGCCAAGTGTTGTAAGTTTTTATAAATCTGTTAAAAAAATTTGAAATTATTATTTCATGCCTTTTTAGGGGTGGATTCACGATTTACACTTCTTTCATTGTGGGGTTTTCATGTTAAATTAAGTTGATAGAAAAATTTTGTGAGATTTTGGCACTAAAATTATTTTTAAAGGGTTTTCAGAGCACGCTGAATCTAATGGCCACTGTGATTTTAAACGTGGTGAAAACTACCCCCAATGAGAGAATGAGATAAGGAACTTTACGTGAAAAATAATTAATAGCTAGTGCAATGTTATCAAAATTTTGACTATCCCACTCTATCAGGCTCATTTTGTTACCCCAAAAACAATATTTAAATTTTTTTAAACGGAGCAAGTTAAGGATTTAATTTTTAGGTGTGAAAATTCCAACCCCTAAAAATTATATCCTTAACTTGCTTTGATTAAAAACATTCAAAGGTTTTGTTTCTGGGGTAACAAAAAAAGAACTCGTTTCAGTGGCGTAATCAAAATTTTAATAGCATCATTTTTCCACGTAGTAAGGGTCACTATCTCATTAGGTTTTTTTTTCACCACTTTTTAAACTATACCATTAGATCCAACGTGCTCTGAAACGCTTAAAAAATAATTTTTGTGCAAATCGGACAAAATTTTTCCATGAATTAATTAAATTTAACATGGAAATCATAATATATAATATAAAGAAGAAGTGCAAATAGTATGAGTCCACCCCTACAAAGGTATGGAATAATATTTTTTTTTTAGCACATGAAAAAAAAAAAAAAATTAAACCCCTTGGCTATACGTATGCCAAATTTCAACTTTGTATAGCTCAATGCTAATTAATTAACCTGGCAAACCTGCCCAAATTTTAGCATGAGATCGGCCCAGTCTGTATATTATGTATTTTAAAGCCCAGTATTAACACGATACAATTTTAATTTACAAGTTAAATTCAACTCCATACTTGCATGTTTGCATGGGGATGAAATTCTGTTGTAAAGGAAAATTGTAAGCAAAATTGCATCGTGTATTTGTGTGTGTACAGGCTTATATATAAAATATTTACAAAAAAATGAGTATATTACTACAGGATATCAATTATTAAATTAATTAGTACAAAATTATGCTAGTCGGAATATTTTCATCTGTTTATATGTGCATGCATGGATAAAAGCGTTTGCGAAATATTTTCTAAAAAAAAAAGGAAACATTGAAAGTATACGCATATAAATATATATTATAGCTACGCCTGGAGGCGTTTGTTTCTTAATTAGCCGGCCAATCCGCCTCCAGACGTGGCCACGCGAGCAATTTAGAATAGCATAATTTAAGATTTTATATAATTTATTTTTATTATATTTCCCACCATGTTACATGATATAAATTATATATAGTTGATCTTTAATTAAATTAATTATTTTCCTTCTTCAATATTAAAAAAAAAATATATTTCAGGATTTTCGTTATTTTTATATTTCAATTAGTTTTTTTACGTATTAATATAATGATCAAATTTCATTTTATTTTATATTATTGTATACTCAATAATCATGCATATATTCTTAATTTCATTGCCAATAAGATATTATTTTAATTATTTATTTTTTGTCACGTATATATATATATATATATATATATATATATATATATATATATATATATATATAAATCATATAATATAATATGTTTTTTGTCAGCCCCGTTCCATGAAATCTCAGTTCATGACTCGGATCGGACACTTTTCATTAATTTCATTTTATTCAAACACTGATTATATAATACAATTAAATCATGGATTACGTCAATATAAAAATATTTAGATAACTAAAACACGAACAACAACAATAGCATCAATAATATTGAAATAAGAATTCATGGAAAAATAAAAATACAAAAATAACTAAAAAAATAACACTACACGCATAATACATCTTCTGACAAAACTTATTTTTGTATTTTAGGATTAGGATTAGTATTTTTACAGAATGGAGTACTTTAAATTGTTAATGAGAATATTCTTTAAATTGGTTTTACATTATCTATTTATCAAATCGGAGTACCAATCCATACCGGGGAAAAACAACCAGGTACCAGAGGCTTGATACCAGCTGACATCAGGAAAATGTCAGAGGCTGCAGCCTAGAGTGCAACAGTATACATGTATTACATCACCTCACCGCACAATGCAATCATCTCTGGAAGAATGAAAATCACGTAACATAGCTACACAAAAAATTTGATGCAATCCTAAATGTCACTCGATTAGATCGTATATATTTATTACAGGATGAACTTAAAAATTCTTATAACATGGATGGTAAGAATGCAGATTACTTAAAAAAAATTGTGCAATTTTGGAATGATCCATATGTTATAAGAATTTTTTTAAGTTCGTCCTCTGTTACGATCTAATCGACTGTCAGAAGGTTTAGAGTTCTTGCATATATATATATATATTTATAAATAGATTTAAAATAAGAATATAAATTTAAGGCTCCACGAGCCTTGAGGCCTGCTGTATAATCACCATACCACTATTATAAAATCACTTTTGAATAGCATGTGTATTCCAAATTTTAATCACGTTGCTCAATTAAGTTATTAAGTATATATATTAGTGTGTATATACTATTGACTATTGACAAATAGTTAAAATACCATAAACGTAACGTTTATGAAAAATACGTATACAGAATATAACAGAACTAAATTTTTCTCAAATATTATTAGAAGTTGAAATGGAATTAAAAGTTCCCTTTAATCTTTTTTTTTTTTTTTTTTTAATCGTCAGCATTGCAATATGCAATGAATCTCAAAATGTCTCAAATAGAAATTAGCATGGCAAGTCGAGCAGAAATATATATATATATATATATATATATATATATATATATATATATATATATATATATATATATATATATATATATATATATATATATATATATATATATAATAAAATTAAATATATGTACTGCCATGGCAACAATATAATTATATATATTCACGCAAGTACCACACAAAAAATTTTAAGTATTATATATTATAATATAACATCTTAACATCGTATTAATAAACATCCCAATACTTTTTGCATAAGCTACCACGCAATATTTTTCAAGGAAATCTAATCGACAAGGGCCTTTTTGTCAGCATGCGGGTACGCGGATCATGTCAAAAATGTTTCAATCAGACTTCATTTATTTTCTGCAGAAACTAATACAGTATATATAATATCAGAATATCATATATATATAATTTGTTATATATTATTATTAGTCTTTTATTAAACACAGAAAGTGTACATATTAACAGCACTAGAAACATACATTATAGAAAAACATTACAATAGAACACATAAAACATACATACAAAACATATATAATAGTTACAGAATAATAGAACAATAGAAAATGATAATAAAACAATATAAAATAAAATAACAGATGATACTAACAGCCTGTTACATCATAATAATAATATATCATATATATAATCACATATATATAAGACAAAATATGACATAGAAAATAGATAGAATAAAAAAAAAAAAAAAACTTATTGCTTCATTGCTATTCAAAATCTATAGACTATATGAAATTATATATAGAAAACCATTAACTTTGTACCAGAGGGACCGGATGCACGCGTTTTTTTCGTGCATCCGAGATGCGCATCCGGATGCAAATTAATTTTTCGTGCCTTCATGGGTGCGCATCCGTGTGCATCTTGCAGCTGCATCCGATCTTTGGTTTTTATAATACACTTTGTTTCTTGTAATTTTTAAACGACAAGTGGCAAATAAATTTTAAAAAAATGTCTCGTGTTAAAGATTTATTTAGAGGCCATTAGCAACAAACCTGATAAAAAAAGAGAAAAAAAAGTGTTAAATGGATGCAAATTTATTTTTCATGCAACTGGGATGCGCATCCGGATGCATTCATTTTTCCCCGTGCATCTGGGATGCACGGATGCGGATGCAAGCCCATTTTTGCGCATCCGTGTGCATCTGCATCCGATCCCTGCTTTGTACTATTTAAATTTAAAAAAAATTGCATATTATATAATTGATATATTAATTATAATATTTTCATTTCTTGTGACCACAAGATGAAATATAGTTTTTTGAACAAACTCTGTCAGAACTCTTTTTTTCTTCATATATAATAATAAATTGAAAGTATCTTCATGATACATACAGTATAGATTCAATTAAATGATGTAAATTTATTGTAAGTATATAAGGAAATGTATATATAATATATATTTATATGTATTATATATATAGCTGCCGCTTGAATTTTTACTATTATATATAGTTAAAGACGCTAATTGTATATATATATATATATAATCAATATAATTATATTGAGATGATCTCGAGTATTAAACTGTGAAGTGAAGGAAAGGGTTATAATACCGCGATTAAAAAATTAAAAATACGAGTACATAAATTATTATTATATTAACGAATAATATTACAGTGTATATATTAAATTTTTATAGGGACAATATTATATCATTGTTTTATAATCTTATTTTATTTTATTATATTATTTATAATGTTGGAGCATAAAATATTATATATAATTAAATAACTATAATATTATTATAATATATGGTACATGATATTATATATATTTTATATTATTTTACACCTATTGATCATATAGTAGGGTACGTACGTATATATTATTATTTATTATACAATAATACAAACAAATTAATACATTTAATTTTATTTCCATTGAAAATTTTAATATTTATAAGCCAAAATTTATTTTGCTTACACTCGAAACTCATATTCTGCAATTGGAAGAAAAAAAAAAAAAGTCCAATTAAGTTATAGCAACTTTAACTCTACAATGCATTGCAGCGACCGTTCGAGAGAAGCAAGAAAAACGCAGGACTATTACTTTTAATTGTAAATTAATTCACAGAGAAACTTGCCAGCAAAATAAAAATTACATCAAAATATCAAGAAATGTATCTAGTATCAGGTAAAAAGCTTTAGTGCAATTGTTAGAATTCCAAAACAATCATCAACCATTTTTAAGAAATTTCGAAAATTCGACGTTTTAAATAAGTCGCTAATTCTTGGCAAAATCTCTGGAATCGTGTATTCAACGCCATCTTCAAGTTACTGAAGCAAATATTTGTTAAAAGTAAAATAGATCCACCTATATTGAAAGTTTGGAACCATTTGTTAGTTTGAATTTGCCTCCCAACTATCGCCCACTATTACTATCGATATTTATATTTCGACGCTACGCAATTTCGACCCTACGCCACCTTCCCGGCTGCCCGGCTGTGCGATGCTCTCGATGCTCTTTTGTAAATCTCGTAAAATGAGCGCAAAATTTAAAGAAATTTTGAAAATATCTTTTGTCCACTTTACTGGAAGACTTTTTAATTATTTCTCAGAGACCTCCACAGTACTTCCACGGTGTCTTATGGACAAAAAATTTTCTAAGATTTCAGAACTAAGGTTCCTTATTTCTCGAAGCTCTATAACTATGGTCCCTGGTTGGTTTAAAATTCTACTTTATTCTGTGAACAAAAAATAAAGATGGTCATGCATAATTATGCTGGCCGCCGCGGGGCCAGTCGCTCGGTATGTATTTGTGGTTCAGATTCAATTAAAGTAGAGTGAGCGATTTCATTTTTGAATATTTTATTTTCTAAAAATAGTTTAACTTGCCCTCTTTGAGAAATGAAAACCAAAAAATTCCATCTCAAATAGCTTCACCACAAAAAAATCCCAAATTTGGTGTTTCAGAGAGGCCTTTTTAACATGCATCCTTATGGAACAGAAAACAGCTTTTTACTCCAACTTCATCTGAACTATGGTACCAATTAAAAAATACGAACGTAATCTATGATGAATTCTTTAATGGATTTTCAAATAAAAAAAAAATAAAAAATACGGGGCCATTTTTCCGGAAAAAAATATTGAAAATCCTTATGGGAATTAACCTGCAAAAATTTCAATATTTTTTTTCGGAAAAACGGCTCCGTAAAAAAAAAAAATATATTTGAAAATCCATTAATTAAAGAATTCATCATAGATTACGTACGTATTTTTTAATTGGTTCCATATATAGTTCTCAGCTCAGACGATGAAGTTGGAGTAAAAAGCTGTTTTCTGTTGCATAAGGTCGATGCATGTAAAAGGCCTCCGAAACACCAATTAACTTTGTGATTTTTTTTGTGGTGAAGCTTTTTGAGATGGAATTTTTTGGTTTTCATTTCTCAATAGGATCGAGGGTGAGTTAAACTATATTTTTAGAAAATAAAATATTGAAAAAAAATGAAATCGCTCACTCTACTTTATGATATAATATATCATTAATATCAATATAAGGCTTTATTGAAACAGAAAGAATTAGAATTTAAAATTAAATCGGAAGATAAAATGATTAAAGACGCAGAGAGCTAGAACCATACACATATCTTAGGAAAGATAGACCACCAACTAAGTCATGCCCAATTAACATAGACAAATGGGAAAACCATTTTACAAATATCTTAAATACAAATAAATTACAATCCGACCAAACTCTCAATCTTTTATCATTAACAAGAGACTATAATTGTAACTCAAATTATATTCCTCTTAATGAATTTGAAGTCTATAATTGTATACAAAGCCTAAAAAACAATAAAGCTTCGGGCCCAGATTTTATTACGAATGAACATTTGAAGCTAGTAAGCAAGTCGTTAACCCCAACAATCACCAATATGTTTAACCTCTGTATTGAAACGGCTACAATTCCGGAATTGTGGCGGATCGCCTACCTAATGGTATTATACAAAGGGAAAGGTAACATTATGTCACCCGACTCATACAGAGGTATATTATCCATGGTGATACCATGTACAAACTCTTCTCGAGATTAATTGCAAACAGGCTTTTTGATTCCACCCACTATCTTATTCCAAAAGAGCAATACGGCTTTATGCCAGGACGTTCCACAATACAAGCTGTATCCACAGTATATAATCAAATTAAACTATATAGCACTGGAGAAGCCAAAGGGTCATTTATATATTGCTTTTGTAGACTTCAGAAAAGCTTTTGATTCGGTCAATAGGAATTTGCTCATTGAAAAGCTGAAGTCACTTAAAGTAATTCCTTCTAAAATTTTGAATATCTTAGCTGTTATTCTAAATATCAATTATGTATGTGTTCAAGATCGCTTATCATGTTCTAGTAATATTATTCAATCTAACGGAGTTTTGCAAGGAGACCCGAGCAGCTCTCTCTTCTTTTCAATCTTTTTACTGCAGATATAACCGAGATTACAAAAGATATAAACTGTGAAAATGAAAATGATCAAGTCGTACTAAATTTATATGCAGATGATCTTGCTATTATTTCAAAGAGCAAAGTCAAGCTACAAAAAGCGCTAAATAATCTATCCATCTGGGCCAAAACAAATGGTCTAGAAATTAACACAGAGAAAACCAAGGTTGTTAAGTTTAGAAGAGGCGGACCATTATGCAAAAACGATGAAATTTATTGTGACGGTAAAGATTGAATTTCTAAATTCATTTAAATATCTTGGCATAATACTTCAAATGACAGGGCATTCTTTTTCTAAACATATAACAGAAAGATGTAAGAACGCTATCACTGTTATGTACACTATCTCAGGGCTGTCTGGTCTATCCGTCAAAACAGGGCTCAAACTATTCAATTTAAAAGTCGCCTCTGTGGCTACTTATGGTATTGAAATTGTATGGCCTCATTTATCTGTATCCGATTTTGATAAATTAGAATCAGTAAAAGCCATGTTTGTTAAAAGATTACTGTGTCTGTCAAAATTTACCGAAACTAGACTGGCCTATAAACTGATAGATTCCAATTATTTTATTACAGAAATCAAAGAAATGTTTAAACTTCCAACGACAGATCAATATTCCAATTTTATAGCTGTCAGGAATCAAAAAGCTCAGGATATTAATCCTGAGTTTTACAGCACTGATGCTATGATATGTAAACATTGGTGTCTGCCCCAATTGGATAGATCCAATGTTAGAAATGTCTTAACTCGCCAGGCTGTTCACGGCTTCCACCATCTAATTTGTAAATCTTCTGGTTATCATAAAGCTGAACAATCTTGTGTATGTAAATTATGTAATGAATATTGTAGCCAATATCATTTAAATATCTGTAAATCTAGAATTAAGCCTATTAGCGATTATGCCAGGGGAGATTTCATATAGTCTATAGATTTTGAATAGCAATGAAGCAATAAGTTTTTTATTCTATCTATTCTCTATGTCATATTTTGTTTTATATATGTGATTATATATATGATATATTATTATTATGATGTAACAGGCTGTTAGTATCATCTGTTATTTTATTTTATATTCCCACATAAAACTTTTTTCCTTCTATCACATTTCTTTTTATTATAAAAGAAATGTGTTGGAACTATATTCTAAAACATTTCTTTGTTTCAATAAGAAATGTTTTAGATGTCTTCACATTTTTAACATTGGTAGAAATGATGTAGAATAAATTCCATTCTTCTACATTTCTTATTCATTTATGGTGCTGATTTATTACTTCCTTTAACCATAAAACAAACTCTTCTACAATATTTCTTTCTTCATTTTGAAGAATTTATTATTATATTTATATATTTATTTAAATTCTATATATATTCTATTCATGGCTGTATTGTTTAAAATCAATTATAGCTCATTTGCATTAGCAATAATTGTAATGTAAGTTACACCACTCAATTCCTCAATTTTTTCTTAACAATTTGCATGTTTTAAAAATTTAAAAATATTAAACTGACTATTTTTTATTTTTGAAGTCACCGAGATTTGAACCTGCAGCCCTGCCTAACTTTCAATTCTAACGTTTTTTTTTCCTACCTGACACCGACGTCTAACCCCCTAGGACACGCACGCTCGCATGTAAGAAGAAGGAAAAAGAGAGGCATATAAGTTAGAAGTTTCTTGAGGGGTGGGAAAATTCAAACTGATAAATTCAGCTCTCTGCTGAGATGATTATACAATATAATATACCGCGCGTGTGTATTATATAAAAAATATGCAAAAAGGTTTTTACTTAATTCTCCATCATAATTTAATTAAGACTCTTGAACGAAAGTATAAAAATCATTTGAATCTGATCAATGCATTAATTAATTATATTATTATAATAATTATATCAGTCAAATGATTTTTCAAAATTAAATTTAATATGAAAAATTGTTATTAATGCATTAAATTTATAAACATATATGTTTAAAATTTAAGTTTAGCTTTATTAAAATATATTAATGCCGACCCATCATATAAATAATCCAGTAAAAAATAATAGAGGGGAAGGGGGTCTAAAAATTCTAATTACATATAGTTATATACATAATATTATATATAATATATATATATATATATATATATATATATATATATATATATATATAAATGCAATGATCAATTTATAATCAATGATCGATCAATATAATATATATACAATAATATATCAATATATACAATATTAAATTTATTGATACATTATTGTACACATTAGTACACATGCATGACACAGTTAAATATTCAACAATACCGTAGATTGCAATTTTCAATTAGTGCCATGGAAATAAAAGAATGTAATTATGAGCTGATATAAACAAAATTATATATTATATATTATATCTGAAATTTTTCTATGTTGTATAACAATTTTATAGATTAATTGCATCTTTTTTTTTTTTTTTTTTTTCAATGAAATATAATTTATGTACCATTCAAAAATATTTCTACCATGTTATTCCTGAATAAATCCATAATTGAAAATATTTAGAAGAGTACACCTAAAAAAATATGCTCTTACAATGTTAGTTCTAAAGATATTCTATTTTATTTTTCATATTTTATGGCCCTACTTTTGTATCCTTCATAATTTTTTTCCCCTTATTCTAAATATTTTCTGCTTGAATTTTCTTCTTTAAATAAAACAGAACACATTAGGAATATCTTTTACACATTCCAAATATATTCTACGAAAAAGAATTTATTTTATTTATTTCATAATAATTGAACAGAAATATCATAGAACGGTAAACAAAGGAACAGAAAACCCTTGGAAAATGTGAAAAGTCACAAAATTTATGATAGAAATGTTCAGAAATGTGCCTGAAAATATTTAGACTGCTTTTTAATGTGTTAGAAATGCATATTTTTACAAAAAGAAATGGATTAGAGCGAAAAATGTTTTATGTGGGTTGTTTTATTATCATTTTCTATTGTTCTATTATTCTGTAACTATTATATATGTTTTGTATGTATGTTTTATGTGTTCTATTGTAATGTTTTTGTATAATGTATGTTTCTAGTGCTGTTAATATGTACACTTTCTGTGTTTAATAAAAGAGACTAATAATAATATATCAATATAGTCTCTGCAATGCTTATATTAGCTGCATGAGCTATTATTTATTATAGAACTGTTGAATCATCTGCTGTGTAGCTAGGGAAATTTTCAGAGGAATTGGAATTCTATAAAAGGCAGACAAATATATATATATACGAGAAAAAGTGATGTGGGAAAATATTCCTTCGTTAAAACAGGACTATAATGTAAGAGAGTGGAATTTGCTGAAGGCAGAAGTTGTTGAAGCGGAGAGTTTTATGAGTTGTTTATATATAAGAGGGTTTTGAGACAAGCAAACCCTTCACGAGCCACCGTGGCGTAGCCACATTTGCCACGTTAATTTTATTATTATTTTATTATTATTAACTCAAGCTTTGATTATATTATGTACATATATATATTATATACGTACTATCTAGTGGATATCAAACGTGTCAAATTATAAAATATATAGTACCATAATATGCTGCTAGCTAGCTATATATAGATGGTATCCAGAGGGGTCTGGATCTATAGCTAATATAATCGTCAGAACTAAGTTGAGCAGCTGCATGGTGTTATATATGTCAAATATATTATAAATTTTATTATATACATTATAATGGGAAGCTGTGACCTCTAGCTGCCGACTTGGTCGCCATATTCTAATTGGAAGATATTCGTATGTTGAAGATCAGCAGATTTTGATACCATTGCGCAACGTTTCTACGCAGATTTCCCGGCCGCTCCAAAATCAGAATACAAAAGTACCGCGAATTTTTTTAGAGCCTCTTTACTTAAACTGAGCTGGGGTTGTAAATAATATTTTAATATAGTGGCAAATGTAAAAGGTTAGTGACAATACGTGATTTTAAATTCAGAAACCAGAGAGAACTTGTGTAAAAAATTAACAATTCGCGATCGATAAATTGCTCCATATAGGATATATATATATATATATATCTTACGTGCACCCAGTCTTTTCTTGTAAGTAAATGGTAGGACAAAGGTTGCATGACATCATCGTCACAGCTTCCCATTAATAATTACATTATGCAGGATATGTACGCGGGATGTTTTGAGAATTCCGACTATTTTATATACCATTATATATACGCTATAGCTGTATATATAATGCATATTATTTATTATGCACCACAATTAAGTTTAAATTAATTAACTGTAATTTTTATGCAAATATAGTAAAACAATTTTATGCACTGCATAATGTTCGATCATGATATATAATATACTTACAAAATTATATCAAATATATTAATAATAATTAATCATCTGCAATTAGGAATTGCACCTAGTTTTTCAAGGATGTATAATTATGTTCAGCAAAAGAAATATAAACTCTTTTCAATATGTTTTTATTTTTGATCAAAATTCAAATTATTAAAACTTTTGTCAATTTAAACATAATTAATATATTATCTTAAAAGTTCCAATATATAATGTATTTGAATATGAAATGTAACAAGATCAAATACAGAAATTATGGAACAAGACAGTTGAAAGTGTTAATACCATTAAGTAAAATTTAAGGTGAATGTGGCAGAGAGATTGATAAAAATATAAAATATTTTAAACACAACATATTTGTATGAAAAATATAATTATACTTTCAAGTCTTTCAACCTCACATAAGATTTCATTATACATTCTGAAATACAACTCTTTCTTCACAAAACATCTAGCTCTTTATAGCTGAGATTTAATTAAGAGTTATCAAATTTAAGTTCTGCTTAATTTTTACTATTTAGTTTTAAAAGTTCACATATTTAATTTAATTCCAATAATTAAAGGTTATTAGGTTTTACTTTACACAAATGACATTGTATGATTAATTTATAATCATTTCTCACAGAATTTATTTCAGATTTCTTAATAAAATATTGAAATACATACATACCCTAGCTGTGACCAAGATTACTCTACACATAAGGTTTGACGATCTGCCATCTTGGTGCAGCTTTTGCTAGCTAGGGCCTGTGATGTCATGACCAGTCACCGACTGCCACGAAATTGTCACGAAAGTGACAGTTTCTCTCTGGTCCAAGTCAGCTAATGATAAAAAAAGGAGGTTTCATAACATCTCTTAATTATCATATTTGAAAACTGCATGAGGTAATACCTACCCCCCAGTAATATTTTATTTTTAATGTAAGAGTATGTTTATTATTTATGTATGTATCTTTAAAGGAACTTGTCTTGATGATAGTTTCCTTTCTCAGCTGCAGCGTCTCCATAAATTCCGAGTAAGAATTGATAGGCAAAGCTGAGTTTAAAGTTTGATTTGTGCAACAACACCAGCACTGACTTGACTCGTGCCAAGTCTTTCTCATTAAGGATTTTATGTCTCTGGTACACATCTTGCATGTCAGCTACGGCTCTCTCGCATGCACTTCGGTTCTTACCATTCGGCATGTTGACAGGTAGCATACCCTGAGCATGCAACTCAGCGAGCATCGGCCAGTCTCCATCACAAGCCTCACAGTGGCATTCAAACTGGAAGCGCGCCAAGATGTAAGCCCTGCGTTCCAGCTTGTTAAAATCTAGAAACTTGCTATAATATGTAATTGTCAACATGGAGCCTTTCTTTATTGGCTGTGATGCCTGAATCACCACTACATTTCCTACTGAAAATCTGCTACAATTATAATCACAAGAATGATTTAAATAGCTAAATGTTACATAAATTCCACCTCCAATACAAATTTTATTGTTATGACACATTCCTGGATTCATATAAAGTTCTCCTACACCTTCTGAATTAGTTGACAATACTTGAATTAAATGGAGAAACAGTGCTCCAAATCTATCAGGATCAGGTAACAAATCTCCCATACATTTAACAAGGCACCAAGATACTACATTAAGTAGCAGCATTTCTTTTGTGTCTCTCAGCTTTGAGTTGCTCACAAGATTGTAGATGGCGTTGAAGTTCGAGAGCAGTTTGTCTCCGGTGAAGCCCCGGGTCCGTGGATCGCTGCTGCTCGGAATGTTGTCCAGATACTCCAGGATGGCTGCTATGCCCGTGACCGAGAGGATACGAAGCAGGTAGAGATGCTGGAAGCCCATGTCCCAGGCAATCAGCGTGGGCACCAGGGAGCACTCGAAGTCGTGGTAGTGAGCAGCTTGACGACACTCCTCACTGCAGAACATGGCCTGAGGACACACAGAGAACCGTCAGGGTCATTCAACATACCAAACTTTGCGTTTTACACTCTGTATCTTTACTGTGTGGCATTATAAGTGAGAAGTATCTGCATGTCAATCAAGTACAAGTGAAATTGTCAGCTTTTTACTAATTTAAAACTCATAATCGCAGTCACCTGCAGGCGCGGATCCAGGGGTGTGGATAGGAGGATCGCAGCCCCCCACCCCCTCTCCTCCAAAATTTTGAATTTATCATGGGCAATATAGGCGTTTTCCCCACTCCAATTTTTTTCAACATCATTTTTTGGCCATATGGAGGCAACCTCCCCCCCCCCCCCCCCACACACACACATGTATCCATTTTTTTTTCTGGATCCTTGACTGGTCACCTGCTATAGCAGACAGCTCAATGTATCACATGATCATGTTAGGCAGTTATTCCACAAGTAAATGACTACAATATATATGGTGCGTGCTATATATTATGTGTTTTATTTGCTTGTCCACTAAAGCAGGAGACCACTTTTCTCCATTCACTAATGTTACAGGCTAAAGAATTTTACTCTTCGTGTGTTTTGCCATGAGCTACAAGAGACTATAATAAACAATGCTAACTCACCCAGACACACTTGGGGCACGGCAGCAGTGTTGGGCATCGCTCGAAGCAGTGACTGCAATGAATGTAGCTGCTGTGGCCTTCGTGCTGTGGTTTTTTCGGGTTGTCACGATCAATCTTCAAGAAAGATGAGTACGGCTTCTCTACAATCACAGTGTCTCCTGGGAGAAACAAAAGTTTGTCAGCAAAATTGTTTTGACAGGTCTTTAAGAAATAAAATACGGTTACTGGCACATACATGCACAAATATATTTTATATATCAATTATATATAAAATTGGATATATGGACCATGATTTTATTTCTGCATGTTAACTTGAATAACTATTGTTAATTGTGACGTGTCCTATTAACCTCAACAAAAGTCTACTGTGATGTTTTGATTGTAGGAGAGAATGGATTAATAAAAAAATTTGAATTTTGAATTTTGAATTTTTTGAATTAAGTGAATACCGACAAGAATTGCTGCAAATGAGGTTACGGAATCCAGTAAGTTACTACAGTATATAAAGTCACTTCACCTCTCTGCATCAAAACTTTGTGTGCTATAAGGCGGTTGCATTATAGCAACGCAATCAGTCTACTTTACAGGGGTTGAGTGAAAACTTGCGCGCGCAGCCTGCCATGCCGGTGGAGTGGTAGAGAACTCTGCATGCAGGCAAAAGATTAAAAAAATACATTATAAAGTATTTAAAATGAAAATAAAAAAAAGTGAGGTGAACAAAATGTTTAAAAAAATATTTACAAACTTTTGCTCATCTCAGAATGGTATACTGACCAAAAAAAAAGTTTCAAGTTTTTGCCAATATTTCAAAAGGCACGAGAATTTCATGAAGAACAAGCCTTATTACAGCATTCTACGACAATTTCCTGATTTTATATGAATTTTTAAAACCTCTAAAAAATGACGTCATAGCATTGAATCTTAAATGGGAAAATAGATCAGTTAACATTGCCAAATCCCATACTTAAGGTAGAGATAATACGGATCAGCTGGCCCAATGCTAAAAAAATCCAATTCATAAATATTATGAATTTTTTTTATTTTTTTAAAATGTTCTCCTCTACATCCCCTGTCAGTAGGTAAAATATCAGGTATACAAAAACGAGCTAGTTTTTGAGTTATTAATTTTTGAAGTTGACTAATTTAACATGGAGAAATGGAACTTAATTCCATATGTTAAATTAGTCAACTTTACAAATTAATAACTCGAAAACTATATAGCTCGTTTTTGTATACCTGATATTTTACCTACTGATAGGGGATGTAGAGGAGAACATTTTAAATTTTTTTCATAATTTTTATGAATGGGATTTTTTTAGCATTGGGCCAGCTGACCCGTATTATCTCTACCTTAATATTGAAATGTAACCAAAAATTCATTTGCAAGGTTTTTAGGTGCTAGAATCACAATAATGAAGGTTTCAAATTCCTACCTCAATAACTTTTCATTTTAGCAATGTTAACTGATGCATTTTCCCATTTAAGATTCAATGGTATGACGTCATCAAAAAAAGTTTTAAAAATTCAAATAAAATCAGCAAATTGTCGTAGAGTACGTGCTCTAATAGGGCTCGTTCTTCATAGAATTCACAGTACTTTTTATTAGTATTGCTAACTCAAATACCGGTCAGTACCCCATTCAGAATCTTTTCTTTACATATATATTTTTAAATATTTTCTCCTATGCTTATACATTGTGGAGCTCCACCAGGCCACCATCGACAATTAACTGGCGGACAGCTGTTGAAACTCCCGATCGAAGGTCACACTGACGTCACACGCAAGCGCCTAATACATTACTCCACAGTCAATATAAGGGGCATTCACAAAGTCTTAAGGCCACATTTAAGGCTCGATAATTTAAAACTTGATTTTAGACGTGTTTTTTAGACACAAAATTTCTGGTTTTAAATTATTGAGCCTTAATTGTGGCCTTAAGACTTTGTGAATGCCCCTTTATATAATTAAGGTACTGTATATTCATTCTTTCTCCTTTCTATATCATGCATTCACATGCAACGTGCAATGTTTGATATGTATATACAGTATACATATATGATGTACAGGCTCAATATAGCCTATTATTTTATATTGTTTGTCTGCTTGCATTCTACAGTATATAATATTAACTACTGCATGTCTATTTATCAATTTTATAATTATAGAAATATGTGTTTGTTGTCAGGCGCGGATCCAGAAAAAAAATTTGGGGTGGGCTGCCATAAGGCAAATGTTAAAAAAAAATTGGAGTGGGGGAAATGCCTATATTGTCCATGTTAAATCCAAAATTTCGGGGGGAGGGGGGGCTCACTCAGCCCCCCTGGATCCGCGCCTGTTTGTTGTGTTTACTATTATAATAATGTACAATTGTTAATTTTATTCCATATCTTGAACTCCTTGCCGTTCGAGGTGGTGGGGGCCGAGAGTTAACGAGGGATTTAAGAGTGCGTTGAGTACTACATTGCGAGCAACGGTTGTTTAGCCACATTTGCCGCAGATCGTTAAAAATCTAAATGCATACATGTACACTTTTGGTACGTACATGTTTATATTAATGCCCCTTCACGATCGAAATTAACTTTTTTGGGGGGGTAACATCAACGAGTCTCTCACCTGGCTGAATGTCTCTGGTTGCCACAAGGTGACGTCCATACTTCTCGTTGTACTGCAGAGCAATGCAGTCTGACGCTCCGTTCAATTCAGTGTTAATTCCATAAGACAATGGTGGTGGCTCCTTCTTTGCAGGGCTGTCCAACGTAAGCTTGGCCTGGTTGGGAGTCTTGGCTGCCAGTTTGCAGGTCTTGCCCTTTTTCTTCAGCTCTTGATTCTTCTTTTCTCTCGCTGCGGGATCAAGACTGGCTTGGTCAAGACTCGAGCTGGCCGCAGCAAAGCTCTGTACCGCCTGCTCATGTTCACCTAGCAGGGCGAGGCACTCTGCACGTCGCTGGTGCAGCTTGTGGGCCAGGCTGGCAGGATAGCCAAGTGCAAGAGCACAGTCAATCTCCTGCACACTCTCTCGCAAGAGACCCAAACTCTTCAAAGCAGCAGAACGATTACCATGAGCAAGGCAAAGAGTCGCTGAATTTGGTGGTGCAAAGGCAATACTTTCAGTGTATGAACGAAGAGCAGAACAAAGTTTGCCTTGCTTGAAATAATCATTTCCAGCTTCTCTCAGTTCTTGAGACTTCACTGAACTTTTTTCTCTCATAAGAGAAGCAGGAATTTCTGGAAATTTAAAGCTTTGTAATATTGGTTTGAGGAAATTGTAACGATCTTCATCAGAATTTAAAAGTTGGTATACCTCCCAAAAGTCATGCAGTTTTGGGTCTTCTTTAGTGAGGCACTCTACGTAAGCTAAAACTGAGTTAAAAAATATTTCGAGCATTTTCTTATTCCTTAGATCCTTAGTTTGAGAAAATTCTGTCTCTAAATGTTACACATAATCAACTATTACCACAGCACGTACAAACGGTACCTACAACGACACAACAGTCACAAGAAAATCTGAAGAAAGTCCTTAAACTCCCAGAAAATGTGCAAGAGATTAATCAGATTATCGGGTTTTCGGCCATTTGCTTCGATCTTCGATCCCGGATACCCGGATGTTAGGATCACGTGATATGTCGATACGTGCGATACGTGACGTACGTGATGAGCGGAACCGGAACTGCAGTTAAATGCGCGCTTATTTAAATCGATCGATCCCGGTATATACCCGCAAAGTTCCTCTATATATATATATATATATATATATATATATATATATATATATATATATATATATATATATATATATATATATATATATATATATATACGTATACTTTGGTATACCCGTAAAGCCGAGTCCATTGAGAGTTCTACACAAGTGTAGATTACTGTAGATCGATCGAGCTCAATGGCCGAGTCAGAGTCCAGCAGGGTCTCTGATGAGCCGATCGAGAGTCAATTTATACGAAAGACACATTACACCGAAGCACGAAAGCATGCATTTATAGCGAAAAAATTTTAGCCGAGTTCAATTAATCACGAAAACCATTAATTTGGCCGTTTGACCGATATAGTTATTAATGTTCAAATATATAATAAGTTTTATAATTATATATATATTTGAACGAATTGAAAAACAACGAAAGTAAATTAAAATTTAACGAAAACATTTAAAACGAAATAAAATCGATAAAATAATCACGAAAACAATTTGGCCGAGAAAGTTATATATATTTGAGATATATACAATTTGAATCGGAGGATTACGAAAGCGTGTCGAAAATGATTCAGACTTTGAAGTGGGATGAGCCACTCGAGGAAAGGAGAAAAGATACAACCGATTAGGAAATTTGTTTAATTTTAAATTTAACAGGGATCGAGATTGCAGGTTGGAGCGAGTTTCGTGACCATGATGGTCACGAAACTCGCTCCAACCTATCGTGATCACAGAACTAGGAAAGGTAGATATATTGTGGGAGGGGCCGGGGGGATCATCGGTGGAAACTGGAGTACAGGGGTAGTGGAAAGTGATGTGGAAAAGTACTCCCCCTTCATAAACCGAACAGTGATGGAGTGAAACTCCCTGCCGTCCGAGGTGGTGGGGGCGGAGAGTTATATACGGGGGATTTAAGAGTGCGTTGAGCACTATATTGCGAGCCATGGCACATTTGCCGCAGATTGTTAAAAATCTAGCTAAATCTAAAATCTAAACAAACCCGACGAACCCACCGACGAACCCTCGGAACCCTAATATAATTTGACCGCGCGCGTGAAATCTAGAAATTTGAAATTTCAGAAATTTGGCATACCAGCTAAGGAGACTGCCCTGTATTATGGGCATACGTAAAGGCAGCCAAAGGTTCTATAAGTTCTTTTGACATATGTTAAACAATTTTTAAAATTAATATTTCCTGCCGTTTTAGGGGCCGGTGGATTCACGATTTGCATTTCTTCCTTATGGGATTTCCATGTTAAATTAAATTGATAGAAAAATTATTGCTGATTTGCACCAAAATTAGTTTTTAAGGTTTTCAGGGCACGCTGCATGTATTTAATGGTGTTTCACCCCTAAAAATTAAATCGTTAAAGGTATACAGGCCTCAGATTTATACAAATTAGACAGACATTAAGTGTTGCTCGAGTTTATAATCAACATTCGTATTATTTTTACCTGCGCGCGGTGCGTCTGTGCGAAGTCGCGCTGTAAAGAAAGTCCTTGCTGACGTCACAACTCACAGCTAGCACCGATTAGCATTGAGTTGTGACGTCATCAAGGACTTCATGACGTCATCAAGGACTAAATTTCTTACTTTGAACTGCGACTTCGCACGGATGCATCACGCGTGGAAAAAAATGATGCGAATGTTGATTATATACTCTAAACCCACTTGGTGACTGTCTAATTTGTAATTTGAGGCCTGTATGCCTTTAACTTGCTCCGATTCAAAAAATTGAAGGGTCGTTTCTGAAGTAAAAAAATAAGCCCGTTTAAGTGGCATAATCAAAATTTTGATAGCATCATTTTTTCACGTAGTAAGGGTCATTATCTCATTAGGGGTTGTTTTCACCACTTTTTAAATTACACCATTAAATTCAACGTGTTCTAGCTGAAAACCTTAAAAACTAATTTTGGTGCAAATCAGCCAAAAATTTTCAATCAACTTAATTTAACATGGATATATCCCAGCATATAAGGAAGAAATGCAAATCGTGAATCCACCCCTAAAAAGGTAGGAAATATTAATTTTAAAAATTGTTTAACACAAGCATGCCAAAAAACTTAAAATCCTTGGCTTTATACGTACGCGTATATGCCAAGTTAAAATTTCTATTATAGCTCAAATTAAGTTATAACCTGACCAAATTGTATATAGCATGGGATCGGAACACCATTTCTGGCTCAGTCTGGATATACTTCTTTATTGCATTCGTTTTAATTTACATTTTTTTTTTGTTTTGTTTACTTAATATTAATATTGTTATAATTTTTATTAATATTTTTCTTCATCTGTGTTTTTTATTTCGGTCAAATATATATAGCGTTCGTTCAAATTGTATATTCTTGATTTTTCCATTCGTTTTAAATGTTTTCGTTCAAATAACTTTCGATCGGTCAAATTGTTTTCGTTATTTTTTTTATTCGTCTTAAATGTTTTCGTTCAAGTATCACAAATAACTTTCAGTCAAATTGTTTTCGTTATTTTATTATTCGTCTTCAGCAGGGTCGGTCTGGCCATATAGTTGACTCCGCAAATGCGGAGCGGGCCCCGGCCTGCGCGGGCCCCCTCCGGGCCTCATAGAAAATTTGAAATTTTACTGAAATTATAAAATATTCAAAAATTTATCAAGTGTTTCAAGGATTATTTTATTTAATATGATAAAAAGACACGCTTGACTTTGTGCATTAACTTACAATTCATACATATCTTTGAGAGGACTTAAGGGTAAGGTAACGCCACCAATGTTAAAAAAAAATCCCTCTCACAAAAATTCTGAAACAAATTTAAAATGTTCTCCTCTATACCCCCATCAGTACCTAAAATATCAGGTATACAAATACGATCTAGTTTTTGAGTTATAAATTTTTAAAGTTGACTACTTTAACATGGAGAAATGAAACTCTCATGTTAAATTGGTCAACTTTAAAAATTCATAACTCAAAAACTAGATCGTATTTGTATACCTGATATTTTAGCTACTGATAGGGGGTGTAGAGGAGAACATTTTAAATTTTTTTCAGAATTTTTGTGAGAGGGACTTTTTTTAACATTGGTGGCGTTACATTACCCTTAAAAGAAATTAAGCACTGTAGAAAAATAGACGTATTTGAATATCTAACGAGTTCACATTTTCATTATTTAAAAAAAAAAAAGTTTGTATTGAATTTTAGGACGACATGAATCCAAAAATTCTATCTCACATATGTTGTCCAGAAAGAACTTCCAAATATTATTAAAAACGCGTAGGGCCTACCTAACAAACACCCTCTATTAATTCGAAAAAATACACCACAGACATATACGAGCTGTAACCAAAAAATATTTAAAAAATATATAATTATGTTTTCGAATCTGTATTCCCATCAATAAATAAATGCAACTCATATGAGAATTAACATATATTTACTATCATGGCATATGTTTTCGATTTTTTTACAGAAAAACTGCCCCGAGCAAAAATCGTTTTTGGTTAAAGCTCGAGCCATGGAACACCACCTATGGCTAACAGTGTACTTTTTCAAGTGAATAAATGGAGGATGTTTGTAAAGTAAGACGCTTTTTCTCTGACTTTGGATTTTTTTATTTTATTTTATAGAACCTATGTATGATATTTGAATTTTTTGGATTTCGGTTGCATTATGGAGGAGCACTAGAACTATTTTTAGAAAATAATAATATATTAACTCAGCTGTTTCTTTATTTTTTTATTTTATTTTTTGGTCGTAGATCATCATTTACTTTAACTTTAAAAAATATATATTAAACTGTAACTAAAAAAAAAAAAAAAAAATCCTCAAATTTAATTTCCCAATAAATGAAACCTTGCAATATTTTAACATATTAAAATTTAAAAAGAATAAGAAAGCCACGCCCCTTTTGCTAAAATTTTCGCGCCTGCGGCGGGCAACTCCCCCCCCCTCTCCCGCCCGCTCCACGGCCGGGCCCTTCGGGCCCTCCCGCGGAGCGGGCCATCGGCCCCCAGACCGACCCTGGTCTTAAGTTTAAATAAATAACTTTTCAGTCAAATTGTTTTCGTGATTTTTGAATTCGTATTAAAATAATTTTGTTCTAATTTACTTTCGTCCTTTTTTATTTCAGTCAAATATCTTTCGTACAAATTGTTTTCGTGATTTTTGTTCTCGTTATTATTTTGTTTCGTGGTAAATGATTTCGTTTATAATTTGTTTTCGATGTAATTGTATTCGGGATAATGTCATTCGTTGAAAATGCTTTCGTGATTTTTGTTTTCGTGTTTTTGACGTGATACCGTAAAGCCCGCGCCATCAGCAAAGTTCTTAATTCTCACAATTTAAAAGTTATCAAAGTTCCATCCATAACTCTGAAAGACCAATAGTAAAAAGTTCTTGCATAAAGCTAGCCAACTCTGCCAACTATTATATATACCTATACGGGAGTTTCGGGAGTTGGTCTAATTTTTTTTTCATGGAAATTTTCCATGAAATTTCATGGAAATTTTCGTACGTGTGTCATATATATAATGCAGCTCTCTAGCAGGAATTTAATGTGTACGTTATAATTTTGTGAAAATTTCAGAGAGCTGCATTATATATGATGTACCCCTATTATAATGTGTAAGCCTATTAAAATATTATAATTAACATATTATAGATTTGGTCGCCAAATAGCTTGGTTTTAAAAAACTAAAATATATGATAGCTTTATATAATATAGCATATATATATTATATATATATAACTTAAATTAATTACAAGTAAATATATAATTATATTATAATTATATTATAATTATATTATTTAAAATTATATTTTATATATTTTATAATTTATAAAAAAAAATGAACACTTAATTTACTATTAAAAAAAAAAGAAATTACAACGCAACAATTAACTATAAACTATAATATTATAATAATATGATATATATTAATAATTTAATTATAAATATATGCATGGCATGCATGATTTTTATCAGTTGTTCTATGCATGCTCATTATTAATATATACATCAGCTGTTCGATCGCTTGACATCTCCGGACATCTCGTTCGCTGCATGGAAAAGTATATAAAATCAGTATTGAGACCCTCCACGCTTTTAACATTTACTGAACGTTAAAAGTATTTAGAAAAATAGCTAAATGTCTTTGCTATTTAATCACTGTTTTTACCATTTAAAAACTAACGTTTTAAACATTAGATTTTTGTTAATAGAATTAGCATTCAGAAATTGCATGTTAATAGCATTTAGAAGTATTATATACGGAATAGATCGTAATATATTTTAGGGGTCGACCCTTAGAGGGTCATTATTCTTACTGAATCAATTAAAGCCAATGCTAAATCCATAGTCCTCACAGTTTTTGACACATTTTGTTATAAATATTTGTATACTTTTAAAAAATGACCCCTGTTAGACCCCAAGGGTCGACCCTTAAAATGCGTAAATAAGAGCGCTAAAGTTAATTAAGGACATTGCTAATGTCAATTTCGCAATTTTTCACGAAAAAAAAATTTCAGGGTCTTTTGACCCTTAAGGGTCAAAGGGTCGCAAATTTAAGGGTCGCCATTAAAACCGCCATCAAATTTTACCCTAGGGTCGAAATTTGTATAACCTTGTATTAAAATGAACCCTTGTCATTTCACCATAGCTCTTATTTATTTTATATACCTCAATATAATACTCTTCCTACTAAGAAAGCATTAGCAGTGCAGTGGTAATGGTATGATCGAAAGTGAATACCGAAGTTAAGCTGGCGAGTAGTTAGATTGGTGATCACTTTTTAGCTTTTTACAACAGGTATGAAGACCGTAAACAATAAAAGCATTGAGAAGCTAAAAACACTTTTGGTGATGCAAAAGTGATTGTGGAGATTCTCAATGCCTTTGGTATTTAGTTGTTTTTGCAGTGTACCCCTTATAAAAAAGCTTCATCATGAATGAATAAATTAGGACCTATTTTACAATTATCCATGCTATGATTAATCATCATAAATATATATTGGTCCTAAAATGATGAATTATTGCCTATAAAATCATAATAATTAATTCATATAATTTTATAGGCAATAATTCATCATTTTATTGTAATTTTAGAGAGGATAAAAACATGGAATATTCTCATAAAATTGCAATATTATGGAAGTATTCCATCATTGAAATTCACTAGCTATTTTATTACCATGATGCCAATTATGCCATTATTTACTTCATAATTAATTTTACAGTATTTTTTTGGAATTTAAAGTAGATCGAGGGTCTATCAGCTGAAGTCAAAAAATGAAAACTGAGTTAGTATTTTTTTTAAATAGTTCCAATGCTCCTACCGATGTAACCGAAATCCAAAAATATCCATCTCACATAGGTTCTCCAGAAAAAAAAATCCAAAGTCAGAGTGAACGCGTCGCTTAACATGATGGGGCCTTGTACCTAAAAATGACCCTCGAATAAATACGCCGTTATAAGGTGGTATGAAAAAAATATGACGATGTTGGATGACCCGGCCGAGCTTTAACAGAAAAACGAATAAAAAGAAATTCGCTCGAATCCATTTAAAAAAATAAATAAATAAAATTTCCCATGTTAATTCCCATAAGATTTTTTCGTGTTTTTATGAAGGGAAAACGGATTCGAGAATGAAACATATGTTTTTTAAACAACTTTTGGCTTTTGGTTAAGGCTCGAGCCATAGAACGTGTACATGTCTATAATTTTTTCATACCACCTAATAACGGTGTATTTCTTCGAGATATTCGAGGTTGCTTTTTCAGGCAAGGCCTCATGACGCGTTCTCTCGATCTGACTTTGGAACTTTTTTCTGGAGCGAACCTATAATATGTGAGATGAAATCTTTTGGATTTCGGTTCCATATGTAGGAGCACTGGAACTATTTTTAAAAAATACTAACTCGTTTTTTTGTTGCCTTTCTTTGTAGTAGACCCTTTACTTTAATTATACCATTTTTTACTCATTTGTAATTTAATTCTTGCCCAAATTGTTGCAATTTTTGTAATTGATGACAATCAATTAAATATAACTATTAATTACTTATACGACCTGTACAAAACATGTCCACACTTAAAATTTTATCATGTGGTTCATAATCGCGCGACTAACACTGACAATTTATATTTTGCATTCGGCTAAAAAAAACAACAATTTTTCCGTATTCTGTAATATAATGAGAAAAAAAAATATATAAAATAGATAATTTGATTGCAGTTGTGAGAATAAAATATAATGGACAACCTGCATGAAATTTTTTTATTGAAGAAATGAATAAAGGGCACCAAATTATGCTAATACTCTGAATGTTTTCATTTTTTTTTTTTTAACTCATGGCAGAAGTATTTTTAAATAAATACTGAAAGTGCAGCCACGCCCCCTGGAGGCGCGTCAATAGGCGTCTCGGTTCCTATCCTTTTTATTAAGGATTCAGGGGTGCCAACTTAACTTACAGAACTTTCAATACTTATTTAAAAATAGTTCCAGGTTACAAAATAAATCTGAAAAATTTCAGAGTAGCATAATTTGGTGCCCTCTATTCATTTCTGCAATAAAAATTTTCCATGCAGGTTGTCCATTGAAAAAAAAAAAAAAAAAAAAAACTGCGGGTTAGTTGCTAAAAATGATAATATACTTATAGTTATATCATGGATATAATATTATATGATATCATAATATCATATACATATATAATATATTATTTATTTTATCTTTTTATTTTACCTTTGCCGGTGTTCAATGTAATCCTTCTGTATGTAGTATGTTGCAACAAACATACTACTACATACAGCAATCGAAGGATATTACATCGAACACCGGCAAAGGTAAAAGTCCGAAAAGTTAAATAAATAATACATTCAATATGAAAATACCCTGCACGAAAAAGTTATTTACTAATAATATATTATAAGCGGCATATATACATATAAGTCTCGATCCAGAGAGAATCTCACTTATATATAGGAAATTGAAATTGAACAAAATTTCAGAAGATTGCTGCATATATATAATGTTTCTTGCATGCCATATATGCACGGAACTATTCTGGATGCGCTATGCGCTATATGTAGCTGCACCAGTAATAGCGTTTGCTTGGCTTTGTTGTTGTTTACATTCAGCAGTAGGTGCTGAGAGGGAACTGGAATCACTTGATTTATTCCTCCTAATTTAACATATTTTAATTTTTTTTTAACAATAATATATACGTAAGAAATAAATGTACATAACTTGAACATATACATTTTTTTTTATTTTACCTAGATTCTTTATCATTACATTTTGTTGTTCCATTTCCCCCTCGTATTCAAAAGTCCGCGGGGAAAGCAATGGCCGGTGATTGGCTGAATTTTTTTAAGAATCTTAGGGTCAATATCAGTGCATAAGTGTCGTAAAATGGTCATTATTGACGTGAAATTTGGAGTCGATTTACATTTTATTTAATGATTTATTGTATTTTTCACAGATATCATTGGCAAATATTGTATTTTTTTCCATTTACTTGACATCTCAATCTATCAAATAACATAATTGTCAAATGTACCACGATTGTCATATCGCAGAAAATAAATAGTTTTTGGTATGCTACTACCATGTTAAATAGGTGCTTTTTGCCTACATTCACGTGACGTCATATTTTTGTGACGTATGGTGAAAGACCTCTATAGTATATTTAAAATATTAATAGTATACTGTATATTTATGTCTCAATTAACTGTCACGCATAATTTTAACCGGTTATGGATCGATTTTCTGGCCATATTATATATATATATATATATATATATATATATATTTAATATATCTTTTAATAGATAGATATCATATATTGGCGCATTTATGAATAAGAGACAGAAAAAAAAATACAGATCGAGTACGCGGCGTATAAAACATAAATTTTAACCAAAATAAATGTACTGTACATGCAGACATGCTGCATGCAAGCCCCAGTTTTTGTGTACCTATAAATATTATATATAATTATAATGAATATAATATATATTATTCTTAATTAAACCCTATTGGGTACTTCTATTTACTAATTACATACTACTTCGAAACCCCGAACCTTCCGAAACCCTAACTTGAGCGTTTCGCGGGCTCTTCTGGAACGAGGGCGGCCACGGCCTTGCAAATCCATCCCGGCATTTGCCTGCGGCTGAGGGAAACGTGGAAACCTCAGCCAGGATGGACGCTACAGCTTTTGTCAATGAACCGGAAGTGCAATGGTCCAAAGCCAGGGGAACCACATAGTGGAAAAGCGCAACGTTTTACCCCTGGGTGGGAAACGTGGTTTTTGTTGAAAATGGTCACCCATCCAACTACTAACCACGCGCGGCATTGCTTGACTTCGGTGATCTGACGAGACCCGGTCAAGCGCACTGCGCCACACCTCCCATATAGTGATAGAATAAAACTATATAATATATATATGTAATAGAGAAAAAATCTGTAGTTTGAAACACGTGTTGTCATACCCTTTCCTTTAGGGTATATAAGATAACACGAAACATCGATTGTTGATAGTCCCATTTGAATAATTAACATGTAAACCTTAGCAACCTCATAATAATTTTGAATTTTTTTTACAGACAGTCCTTGGCACCAAAAAAAATGTGGAAACAATTTCAAAACAATCGGACGATCCAATTTTTTTAAATTATTTTTTATATTTTCAGCATAGGTCTTTATTCCCATGGCAGCATGGAGACCTAGAAAATTAATTTTAAAAAATTGGATCGTCCGATTGTTTTGAAATTTTTTCTGTATTTTTTTGGTGTTAAGACAGTTATACTATAAAAAAAATCAGAATCATTATGAGGCTGCTAAGGTTTATTACATGTTAATCAAATGGGACTACAACGATCGATTTTTCGTGTTATCTTATATACCCTTAAGGAAAGGGTATGACAACACGTGTTTCAAACTACAGATTTTTTCTCTATTACATATATATTATATAGTTTTATTCTATCACTATATATTATATTCATTATAATTATATATAATATTTATAGATACACAAAAACTGGGGCTTGCATGCAGCATGTCTGCATGTACAGTACATTTATTTTATAATTTAAATGTTTTATGAAAGTGTTTATGGTACAAATATGTTTATTACAACGATTTAAAAATATAAAAAGAATAAAAAAGAATTTGATTTGAATTATACATCATACCAAAGAATTAAAATGTAGATTTTAATTATTTGATCATACACAATGGAGTACCGACCTCAATTTTTTCTTATTGAAGAAATGGATAGAGGGTGAAAAGTTATGCCACTCTGATTTTTTCAGATTTTTTAGAGCCCGGCAACTATTTTTTAAAAATTATTGAAAGTGCAGAAAAAGTGCCGCCTCTTTTGCCGCGCCTCTCTTATTAAAAGATAGGACCCAAAAGGGACCCCGATTCGAACCCGACCTCGCCAAAACTTTTTAGCAATACTTCCCGGTCCCTAAAAAATCTGAAAAAAAATCAGAGTAACATAACTTTTCATCCTCTATCCATTTCTGCTATAAAAAATTTTGAGGTCGGTACTCCATCATGCAGTTTTATTATTATTATTGAAATAACATAGCTTTAAGGCTTAACCTGAGAAATTTGGACGAAAAATTCGCTACAACAGATTTTCTTCAAATTAATTTGGTGGACTTACAACAATCGTCAAATTAGCTCTGAATTTTTTCAGAATTTTTTAACCGTTGGTTTAATTATAATTAATTTATTTAAATGAGAATTTTGTATCCTTCCATGCAATGTTAAATTTGTTAATTAGTATTGCAAAAAAACTATACAACAGATTCTTTTATTTTTTTTTTTTACTAAAACTTCTTTTTTAGACTATTTTTCTGAATTGTTTTCATATATTTTGAACCGTGGCGATGATCGTTTCCTATATGTGATGAGAAATGTGGCAACGTTCTCAAGGACTGATGTCACCACCCCCTCCTAAAAAATTATTCGCATTCCAATGCAAACAGTGTTGCCACTATAGCCACGCCTCTTGACCTTGACAGACAAATTCTCAGGTTATACCTTAACATGCATATATGTCAACTGAATTTACATGACAGCATGCAGGATTGGCGCGTTGACCTCTCATATATAGCATGGGAGGGACACCTAAGGCAGGCGCGGATCCAAGAGGGGGGGTGGGGGCTGGAGAGGAGGGGGGGGGGACTGCAGCCTCTTCCCCGAATTTATAATTTAACATATATAGGCTTTTTCATACCCCTCCTAATTTTTATAATTAGCCTTATGGAGGTAGCTCCTCTACACTAGAGATTTGGTTATGGATCCGCGTTTGACCTAGAAGGTATATATTATGATTGTCCATGCACTCTTGAATACTATAGCTAGTTCTGGAGGTTAATTCATCTACAAGGTGCCGATGACGCGTGACTGCAGTAGTGGCGGCGAGTCTGCCAGCGAGAGCGCGGCTTGCAGGCGGTCTGTCAGCGCGGGATCGAGAGAGTCGCCGGCGTGGTGCACCTCAAGCCAGGGCTCGCCGCGCTGCAGTTGCTCGCCCGGCACTCGCAGCAGCAGCACGCCTACCCGCGGGTCAAGTGCCTCGCCCGTGCGACTGCGACCCGCACCCAGCGCCTGACACACGCGGGCAATTTCCAGCGCACAAACGTTGCTCACGTAACCTGCATGTACAGCATTTAGATTTAATAAATACCTGATGTTCAGACGTATATACTTTAACTAATATAATTAAAATAATTTTAACATCAATAGCTCATAATATATCTCTGTTGCACAATACATGTGGTGTTAAACTGCATGTTTAAAAAAGTATACGACGGTGCAATGAAAATCATGCAGAAATATTGTGCTTATGTACCCCCAGCTTCAACAAAACCCATATTAGGTTGTTACTTTAATCTGAACGTCAGTATATTTTTAATAATTAGCAGCTTAGTATTATAAATTAATCAATAAAACAAATTGAACAAATATTTTTAAAAATTACGCATCATTTTGAATTCCACAGGATCTTCAAAATTCATTGAAATTCAAAGACTATTTTTATTTAAGCATTTGTTTTTACAATGTTACGTTCTCTTTTCATTATTAAATTGCAACTAAACCTGACTTATATATAGTTACTTCAGAGCTGTAAACATATATTTCATCGGACTTAATCACCACCCCAAAAGTCAATTGAATTTTCTATATTTTCAGCATACAAATATTACGAATGTAAGAACATGCACTGTCGTGTGGAATTTTCATTTGTGGTTATACACCAATAAAAATGAAGAGCTAGCTCTCAGAAATAGGTGTTTCACAAATTGTTTCAGAAACGCCTAAAATGTTTCAACCTGCCCCCTTATTTAAGACACATCTCGTGTTTCAGAAATCAGATTCAAAACACTCAAACACTTAATAATTAACGTGTCTCGCGCGAAAACACAAAGTGTTTCAAATGTCACTTTTTGAGACACGTAATGTGTCTTAACTAAGGGGGCAATTTTGAAACACTTTAGACGTTAATTTCTGAAACACTTTGTGAAACATCTATTTCTGAGAGTGAGACGCCAAAATATTAAACTGACCCGTTTGCGGCGATGCGAGATGCGTCACCCCGGCGGGCGGCACGCGAGGCAGCACGGCCCACATGTCGCCGTGACAAAGTTGGTGCGCCGCCGCAGCCTCCACCCCCTGGCACCGCAACATGGCCTCAAAGTGACGCAACGCACGTCCTGACTTGACGGCCTCAGCCACCGCGGCCTGGCCCTCTGACAACGAGCCGGCCAGTCCCTTCATGCACAGCAACTCACCACCTGCATGGGAAAAATAAGTCAAATTTGGTGCAATGTAAAATTACCTTCGATAATGCTGCTTTGCACCTGCATCATGATGTTATTGATTCAGTTTTGTTACGTGGATCAAAATTCATTGCAGTAATCTAGCAATGTTTTACATGCAGGAGAATTAAAAATGATTTTGAGTTATTGAACAGTAAATAATTTTCTCAGAAGGTATAGTGATAGAATTTTATGATTAATAATAAAATAATAATATTTAATACTATCACACATCATCATGCACATCGATATTTTAAGATATTCACTATTTATTTTAAACTTCATAATTCACAATTTCTATCGATCCTCTTAAGCTCTTAATGCAATATAAACTGGATATCATATATAATATACAGGGTGTTTCAATACATTTGAACGACTTAAAAGTATAATTATGGGATGAGGTTCGATGGTAATAGAGACGTGTCATATATATATCAAATTAAAGCTTATATTTTTACAAGTTCAAAATTCACATCATAAATGACATATGTGGACTTGTCTCTTTTTGAGACGAAAAGGAAACAAAAATGATCGAGACATTTTTTTTAAAGAAGCGGCGGTCACATGAAATTAAATTCCCTATTAAATTCCTCATGGATTGCACGGCTGGTGGAAATGTTAAGTAATGCATTCGACCAGTTCTCGTTAGATCACCAAAGTAAAGCAGCGGAAGAATCGTTTGTAGTTAGATGGGTGACCATTTTCAATGATAATCACGCTTTTCCCATTCATTCAGGAGTGCGCTTTTCACCACGATGTGGTTTCTCATTTCTCAAAATTTAGACCGACAAAAGCTGCATGTGGCGTCCATCCTGACAGGTTTCCATGTTTTTCTTAGTCACATTTAAATGTCAGGATGATAATTACTTGCAATGGCTGACCTAATTTCGGATGATCCCATGAAACAAACAAGAGTTAAGGTTTCGGTAGGTATATGGGTAGCAAACTTAGTCAGAAATTAGTAAGAAGAACCAAATTGTGATTAAAAAAAATCGGCCACACATAACAATTCAAAGTTCTTCTCGTAAGCACTAATGATAGTCTGGCACATGTCCAGCTGATCCTGCAGCTCGCCCCACACGTTAGGATGGACGCTGTGGTGCACACTGCTTGTGCTCGAGAATGATCGTTTGAGCCGGTGTACGCCACTGCATGAGCTGCTAAACCATAAAGTGTTTTCATCAGGTCGCTGGATCAGCCATGTTACCACGTTATGAGACTCTTGGAATTTAGAGCTCTGCCGTAAAGGTTAGCAACGTGTGTTGTGAACTAGAGGTGCATCTGAACCTGTGCCAGGGTATCAACGGTGCTCATTAACAAAATTTTGAGTTAATAGGTGTAATTAAACTTGTAATCAAGCCAGGATTTTAATAGGAACAGTTAATTCCATGTTACCACCGATACTTTAAAAAAAACGGCTCATTTTTGTTTCCTTTTAGTCTCAAAAAGAGACAAGTCCACACATGTCATTTATGATGTGAATTTTGAACTTGTAAAAATGTAAGCTTTAATTTGATATGTATGACACGTCTATATTACCATCGAACTTCATTCCTTAATTATACTTTTAATTCGTTCAAATGTAATGAAACACCCTGTATATTATATATATATATATATATATATATATATATATATATATATATATTATATATATATATATATATATATATATATATTAAGTATCAATGCATGTAATTATGTAATATTATACAGTAATAATATAGTATTCTATTATTTTAGCTAGCAGTCCGGAGCAAAAACAATGAAGGGTTAAAGGGATAGATTAAAGCTCTCCCCCAAATTGCATGCTGAGGATGAGTGAGGAGTGAGGACACAAAAGGCATGTCATGCGCTCGTTTGCGTCATGAGCTTTCATACACCACTGCATAAAAAGACGTGAAAAAATACCATGCTAATATTACGTTTATCACTAAATATCGGGTTTGTTGCCGCGGCTCACCGAGGTTGGTGACGAGCTCGGCCAGGTCCGGACACTCTGCGACTCCACGCAGGTAGTCGAGCGTCTCTGCCACCTCGAGGGCGTTGCCGACCGCGCGGCCCAGAGGAGCGTCCATTCGAGAGAAGACGACGGTGGTGCGGACACCGAGACCCTCGGCGACACGGACCTGTCGTTGACGAGACATTACTGCACTATACGTCGATCAGATGTACGTTATTCGTTATATAGATTGTGAATATTACAATATTGTTATATATATAATAAAAAATTTAGGTTATATATGTTTTTAAATCAATCTTACAATTGATGGAGAGAAAAAAAGTCTTATAAAATAGACTATAGGACATGAGAACAGGGGGTAGAGAAACTTTTAAATGATTAATAAAATAATAAGTCTGTTTTAGTTTTAAATCAAATCTCCTTCTTCAATTTTCAATAAGGCTCGCGTGTTGTCGTATATTGTTGTACGACTTATCAGTAAAATATAAACATTTTATATTTATAGCAGAAATTGATGAAGAAGAGATTTTTGCAACAGACTCTAAATATATTATAAATGTAATGTATTTTTATTTTTCTTTTATATATTATGTTGTATTATAATTAACACTGTGCATATATAACAACCAGTTGTTCGAAAATAAGTTAATTATTATCATATAATACAACTATATACATTGGGCGCGATTTACATTTAGGTTTCTCAGCACTAACCGTCACGGTTATTGTCATTGAATTATGCGGGTATTATATTATAGTAACCGCAGTTAGTGAAAAAGCTGGATAACTTTCTGGATAACTCTTTCGTTAATCTCCCCCATTATATAAGGTAACGATACATATGATGACATCAACAATGCAATGTATGAATAATTAAGGAAGCACTCACGAACTGTTGTGCGAGTTGACGTGCACGCTGCTCGGTCTGGAAGAGCGCCGCACGACCCACCTTGATGTCCATCACGAGCGCACTCACCCCCTCCACCGCCTTCTTCGCCACGATCGACGCTGCAGCAACAATCAACGTCAAGGATAATAATAATTATAAATCATAATTTAAGGTGCTTCTTTCACTGACTAATATACAAAAGGGCACATCGGGAGGGTGCAATATTATAACTTCAATTTCGTGTTCAACAGTACGTGTCATTTAAAGGGCGTTATGAGTTATGAGGGAGATGTCATGGTCAAATAAATTGCAATATATAAATCATTATATACAACTATAGTATATTGTATATTAAATTTGAATAAAGCAATTGAAATATAATATTTATGTTTGTTTATATTACATTTTTTAAGTATGAAGAAATTTGAGCTTCTGTAATATAATGTGTTCTCTTAAGCATATATCTATATCGATTTAGAATCTTAAATCTTAATTCACAGTTTAAAATTATACTGCATGGTGTACTATCCGTAACTTGAAAACTGTGCTAAATTTACATTCTGAATTATCTGACGAGAATTATGACGTCACTGACCCACGGTAAGCGGGTCGCTGTCCACGGTAGCTGTGACGTCACGCAGCGTGTACAGCACCTTGTCTGCGGGCACCAAACTGTCCGTCTGTCCGGCGATGAAGCAGCCCGCCTCTCGCAGCGCCCTCTCCATTTGTGTGGCTTCCAGCTGCACCGTAAACCCTGTAGCAGTCGGACGTAGCACTTAGCATGCAGTGTCTTTTGTTAGTTCTATAGCATTGCATGATCAGATCGATAAACACTAGTCAATTTTATGCAAATCAATAATAAATTGTCAATAACGGAAACAGTGAATTGAAAAACTTGGCGGCACCAAAATGAACTTGGAAGATATTATGCAGCACATTTCATTTAATTGTTAATTCATAAGTCTTTTGAGCCATTGCACCTACTGCATGCATAATAATTAATAAATAACCCGCTTTGTTGTGGTGCTGAGCAAGTTGCCTAATCTCAAGACGAAATTATGTAAGTTCAACATAATTAATTTTATTATCTTAATTTTACCGAACAATTTTACTTATCACTTTTATACGGGTAACGTGCCATCATGGTCTGCGCAATGAGCATGCTGCGTGGTTGTGGCCAAAACAATGTTATAGCCAAGCCATGCAGTATATAGAGTAAAAAGAGTGCAGCAAAATGTTGGTCAGCATGCATTCTTCTTCTAAAATGCATAATATTTTTGTGGCGAAGCCTCCCTAGCTCCCCCATAATATATGACAAAGAAAAAACAAAAAATCTCAACATGTCACAATGCAAATCGACATATATGAATGGCTTGGCACGTTTTGAAAATTGGTTTGGAAAAGTGTGACATAATTTTTCAGGGCTGATTTGTACGTGATAAAAAAAAAGATAAAGAAAGAAATTTTCGAGCGGGCTGTGCCATAATTATATGTGGTGTAGTATCTCTTTGAGTTTTATAAAGGTCCCAAAATTTGTGAGTGAAGGGGTTAGCACAGACCTGCTTAAGTGTAAGGCAACACGCCCAATGTTAAAAAAAAAAATCCCTCACATGAAAATTATGACAAAAATTTAAAATATTCTCCTCTACATCCCCTATCAGCAGCTAAAATATCAGGTATATAAATTCGAGCTAGTTTTTTAGTTATGAATTTTTCAAGTTGATTCGCGCCGACTATCAATTTAACATGGAAGTTCCATTTCTCCATGTTAAAGGAGTCAACTTTAAAAGTTCATAACTCAAAAACTAGCTCGAATTTGTGTACCTGATACTTTAGCTATTGATATTAGGGGATGTATAAGAGGAGAACATTTTAAATTTTTTTCATAATTTTCATGTGAGGGATTTTTTTTTTAAACATTGGGCGTGTTACCTTACCCTTAAAGGTGCTTTTCCATGGAGCGATGTCACGCGAGGCTTGGTGCCATGGGGCGAGAAAAGCGAACTTGCAGTGAAATCGTATGGCGGCCATATCGGCGAGGAAAAATCGCGGCGCGATTAAATCGCTGCGGGAAAGGAGGATGTTTATATCCTTGGCTGCGGGAAAGCGATTTTTCATCGCAAATATGGCTGCCATACGATTTTACTGCAAGTGCGCTTTTCTCGCCCCACCAAGCCTCACGCGACATCGCTCCATGGAAAAGCGTCTTAATGGAGACAGTTCTCTCAATTTATATTTTTTTAAATTATTATAAGAGGCATTCACAAAGGCAAGGCCCGAGTTAGGGCTCACTAAATTCTGACGTGGAGAAATGGAAAATTGGGCCTCAAATCGGACCTTTGTGAATGACCCTTTATAATATATATTATTTCGCACGTGCTAAAAAATTAATCATTCAACGATTGCAAAATGGTGTTGTAGAATAAACGTCTTAATATTTATCTTCGAAACTTAGTTTTTACACTGAACATAAACAAATTAATTAAATTATTGTTATACAAGAGGTGGCTCTTAACAAATGCACGATCATGAACACTCCACGATTCATGAATGTTAAATGACTTGGAAATGAACCCCCACCGCAAAACAGAGCTGCAACGTTCATACAACGGACTTGCGTCCGTTTTCATGCGTGCACTTTAAGCCATAGGGTGACTTAAAGGATCATCGATGTTACTCATTATACACGTGCAGCCAATCACATAGGCAAGCCCAAAACACCACTCAGGAACATACATGCACGCCCCCACATATGTATAATATATGATTATTTTAATAATATATATACCGATACTCTCTGCACACATACATTATATTATAATATGTGGTGCCTCCTGCATTCATCCATAACAAAACATAGCAACCGCAAGAGAAATGTTTTCATGTTCTATATTTAAAATAGCAATGTATAATATTATAATGAGATATTAGAATGTGAAAATTTTAGTGGCTTAATCGAAAGAAGGGGTGAAAATATGGTACTGTAAATTTTTTCAGATTTTTTTGAGACCGGGAACTATTTTTAAAAAATTATTGAAAGTCTATTTTGATGACGTCACGGGCGGCACTCCTTTAAGAAAAAGGATAGGGCAGTGCCGCCCGTGACGTCATAAAATAGACGTTCAATATTTTTTTTAAAATAGTTCCCGGTCTCAGAAAAATCTGAAAAAATCACAGTACCATATTTTTACCCCTTCTTTCGATTAAGCCACTAAAATTTTCACATTCTAGTATCTCATTGTAATAATGTATTAGCTGCATGTATGTCTGTAATTAATGTTCTCTTATTCTGAGATTAATATAGAGCGTTTGTGTATCTTCTATAAGTTATAACTATATTTATTAAATAGTACAGTACATTATACTAAAAGTTTAGAGAATTATAATGTTACAGTAAGAAAGAAAGTAACTAAAATCCTGAGGGTTTATGACATGTGTCAGTGCAGGAAAATGTCAAAAATAGGGTGAAATAAATTTGATCGGCAAATAACTTATAATTATTATGAAAACAAATTGTAAATATTAAAATATTGTCAACAAATTCTAAAAACAGATGGAACTTCTGCTACTCCTAACATAATATTTTTGTAATTGAGTCAATTACCACATATATCCTCTACTGATCCCTTATAAATTCTGTATAACCGAGTGCATTACAATGCGGTGTTCAAAGTGCGGCAATTATAATGCAGTTATCTATGATAATTTCTCCATGCAGAAGATAAATATTAATTTATAATTAGTGATATAATTTTTATCCCAATGCAGACACTTGCCCGGTATAGCTTCTAGCTTGTCCAAGGTTCCCCCAGTGAACTCCAGGCCGCGGCCGGAGAGCATAGGCACCTTGAGGCCACACGCCGCGAGAGCCGGAGCCAGCGGGAGGGACGTCTTGTCCCCCACACCTCCCGTGCTGTGTTTGTCCACGAGGAGTGACTGCCATTCCTCGGGCCACGTCAGGGCATCGCCTGCACACAAGAATTTAAATAAGGTGCAGATATGTGTTACATGGAGCGATGTGGGGCGAGAAATAAGTTCATGCGATCCCTTTTTACTCTTCGACAGACTGCCTCCTCGTAAAAAAGTAGCATTTTTTTTTTATTTCATCAATACAAATTACAATAAAATTGCAATAGAAAGCGGTGAAAATAGGATATATCTTTTTTACAAGGCACTATATTGAGCACCATTACCAATACACATAAAATGGAAAATACTCTGTAAATGATTAATTATAAAATTTCTAAAAAGAAAAGCATGTCATAAACAATTGTCACAAAAGGAGTCTCATATTCTTCACTCTCTGCACAAACCCATAAAATATAATTATAAAATATTGGGTTGAAAATACTTGGGGATGCAAGAGTTGCATTCATCCAGGAAACACGTGCTCCTCCCTCCTCCAGGTAGTCCGCACACTCACCTGACTTCATGAGGGCGTGTGTCAGGTGAACTGTCTCGCGCTCAGTCAGACCGCGGATATACATCGCCATCAACATTGCACCTACACACAAAGATGGCATCCAATTAATATCACGCAACATTTGCTGGCGCGGATCCAAGGGGAGGGGGGGGGAGGGGCGATGAGGGCGATCCCCCCCCCCTCCAAAAGGTCCCAAATTACATTGAAGGTGTAACTACCCCCAACCCTCCCACCCCAAATTTAACATTGCGGGAAAGGGCACCCCCCTCCCCTAGAGCCGTGCGCTGGATCTGCCCCTGAATATTTTTTTTGCACACCTTGGGACTGCATGAATTTTACTCCTTCCTGATTATTAGCTCTAAGTCATAATTAATAGAGAGTTGCAGGCTTTGAAATTTTGTGGGAAAGTAAAAAGAGTACCCAATCACTGCCCACTCCATCAAAACCTGCGCACTGTAATATTGATCTCGATTGTTTTTTGAAATAGTACTAGTCCTAGGTTTTCAATTTTCCATTGATTTATATGCAACTTTGACCCCTAAATTTTTATGGAAGGAGTGGTTCTAAAATTTTGAAACTTAATTCACACACGGCAAGATAAACGGGGCTTTGAAATTATGCCTGGGGTGTTAAAATATCAAGAAAATTTATTTCTATTGAATATAATTTGAATTTTACAATGCTATATATATATATATATATATATATATATATATATATAGCAAATGGGGTGGACTATTTTTTTCGCGCGCTTCGCAGTGCGCAAGCCTTGGTGGAGTGGACCCAACCTATATCCAAAGGTTCCAGTTCACCACGCCATCATAGACCTCAAAAGACAACGCCCCATGCACCAACAGAGCGGGGGTAACGTTCGAGGCGCACGTACCGATCTGACATTGCTGCGCGGTGCCGGCCGCCGTGTGCTGCACGAACGTCCTCATCTCGTCCTCTCCCAACTCCTCGCCGTCCCGCTTCTTTCGGATCAGCTCCGGGATGCTGCCAGACATTGCTACACATCGAGAGTGAGGGACTCTATAAAATAAATTTAAGTGGGACGGCTCCGATATGACGTGATGAATGTGCTTGAAATTCATGTTTCGATTTTGTCGTCACAACAAACAAATTCACTTATGGATTTCACGACAAGTGAATGCGCAAATCACGTCATTACATATGCAAATCTGCACCGTTGCGACAACAAAATAACAACTACATGTTGCAGCGACCAAATCGAGACCTCAACAGCAATAATGAACAACCTGCATGAAATTTTTGTATTGCATATTTGGATGCAACATATATATAATTGGGGCCGGGGGACGATTCACGAAAGAGTTACCCAGAAAGTTATCCAGATTTAATTCTCACTAGCCGCGGTTAGAGCCAGTCTAATTCAATGACACTAAACCTGGTAAGTGAGAAGCCCGGATAACTTTCTTCGATCGTGAATCGCGCCCTTAATATAATAATATATATATATACATGTATATTATTTAAAATTATTTTCCAGGCTATTTTAAATTTTAACCCTCAAAATTGAAGAAAAAGACCCTGGTGTTACGTCATGCAATGTCTTATTTCCTTACATGTATAGTATAATATATTATGGATGCTTTTTTTTTCTACAAGGATACACCCCTAAGAGCTTACAGCTCGCGTCGAGGTAATGGGTAGGGATAGGTAGGGAAAGGATGGCGGCCACGGCCTGTTACGTGTCCCAGCATTAATTCGCTGAGATGAGATTGAGGGAACCGTGGAAAACCTCAGTCAGGACGGACACCTTTACTTTTTATCAATGGACCAAAGCAATGTCCAAAGCCTGGGGAACCACACACAAGTGCATCACTGCACTGGGTGGAAAGCGAGACGAATTTACCTGAGGGAGGGAGCAGCGTAATTTGTACTTAAAATTTCAAGTTGAAATGACCAACTATCCAAGTATACTAAACCACGCTCGACGTAGCCTGACTTCGGTGATCTAATCGGGAAAACCAGTCATTGCACTGCACAACGCTCGACCTCTCTCACCATGCTTACGTGTTAAATTTAATATTTGCAAGACAATGAGTTACGCTCTGCTGCACAATAATATAGTTAGGGTGCTAGAGGGTTAAAAATTATTATATAAATAATTGATAATCGTTAAATTGAGATCATCTATCTTAAAGGCATACAGGCCTCAAATTACAAATTAGACAGTCACCAAGTGGGTTTAGAGTATATAATCAATATTCGCATCATTTTTTTCCACGCGTGATGCATCCGTGCAAAGTCGCAGTTCAAAGTAAGAAATTTAGTCCTTGATGACGTCACAACTCAATGCTAATCGGTGCTAGCTGTGAGTTGTGACGTCAGCAAGGACTTTCTTTACAGCGCGACTTCGCACAGACGCACCGCGCGCAGGTAAAAATAATACGAATGTTGATTATAAACTTGAGCAACACTTAATGTCTGTCTAATTTGTAATTTGAGGCCTGTATACCTTTAATATATAATTTAATGCAATAAAAATAATGCAGGTTATAATCCATATTCGAGCATCTATAAATAAAAATATCTGTTGTTTTAGTTTTCTTTCGATTTCTTTTATGTAGCTGCTACACGGAAATGTAGAAATTTATACGTCATAGCAGCCCTAGATTTTGTATTTGAATGTTTTATTTTTTGTCTACACGGAAAAAAGACAAATGAAACAAATTAACTGTTAAAAATTATACAAATTATAGTATATAATAATATAATTGTTCTAGCATTAATATTAGTTAATTAACTAATATATTAATGCTAGAACATATCCGGCAACTACAACTTATTAGGGATAATATTATATACTAACATAATTGAATTATCCATGCATATTATATATAGCTTACATCGATCTTTATTTATCAATAATCCTCGTATAAGTCTTATATAATTTTAATTTATTTATTTCATCTTAATATTTTTCCAATTTTTTTTTCAAAAAGTTGTCGCACGTTTATCCACGTTTATATTAAATTTGACTTCAAACCAGAGTACTTGCCTGATGAATTTTATGATATACAAATATTGTACGTATATATGTCAGCTGGGTAGTCAGCGATGCACAGTCGCTGCTGCAGAATGGACTAAAATTAACAGTGCGTTATACATGTGCTGTGAATATATTTGTATAGGCCGGCTGCTGATAATAGTTTTGTTATCAGTGATATCTCAGCTGGTTGGTCCAGATCTTAATTTTTAGATAAAACTGACTATATATATATTTGTAGATTATGCTTGAAGCAGTGATAAAAAATTGTATTATTTAAAAATATATTATATTAAAAATATATTGAATTAACGTTTAAGATTTTATGTAATAAGAGCGCTAGCGTACCTTCAAAACATTATTTCCATACATATATCCTATATGTGGCATATAATAATATACCATGCAGTATATATATATATATATATATATATATATATATATATATATATATATATATATATATATATATATTATATTATATATATATCTATATATTATATCTATGCACGCTCTATGTAATTATATTTTAATATATTTCTATATCATAATTTTAATTTAATATTTAGAGCTAAAATTAACAGGAATTAAAAATATATATATTTAATGCATATTTTTTTCAGTATTACCCGTGTTTA
This sequence comes from Siphlonurus alternatus, assembly GCA_949825025.1. NCBI lineage: Eukaryota > Metazoa > Arthropoda > Insecta > Ephemeroptera > Siphlonuridae > Siphlonurus > Siphlonurus alternatus. The sequence continues at coordinate 9,905,588 of OX463778.1, forward strand.
GTTACAATACAAGGCTTTATGATTGATGGATATAAAAAGTATGTATAACATTATAAAGTATATCTCCTATATTATCATACATTCAACATGACAAATTTTTTTTGCATATATTATTTTCTATGCATTATATACTATATATTATATATGATAAATGCTATATATCCAGCAAACCTCTCCTCGAGTTAATTAAGCCCCATTTCAATGGAGCATGGAGAGCGAGGCTCTGCGCGGCGAGAAAGGCGCACTTGTTATTTGGCGGCCATATGCTGGCGTGGAAAAATCGCGGCGCGATTTAATCGCTGCGGGAAAGCGATTTTTCCACGCCAACATGGCCGCCATATGACATTGAAGCAAGTGCGCCTTTCTCGCCGCGTCAAGCGAGGCTTCAAATGAACCTTAATTATGTATATTGTATCAATTTCTTTTAATATATTTTTTTTTGAACCCTCATTAGCTATAATAGCTATATAACAATACAGTGGCATAGCCAAGAGGGTGGGGGGGTTCGGCAGGCGCGGATCCAAGGGGGGGGGGGGGGATGGGGGCGATCGCCCCCCCCCCCCAAAAGGTCCCGAAACACATTGAAGGTATTACCACCCACCACCCGTCGCCCCCCTCCCACCCCAAAATTTAACATTACGGGATAGGGCACCGCCCCTCCCAAAGCCGCGGGCTGTATCCGCCCCTGGGGTTCGGGGTTTAACCCCCCCCCCATGAAGATCAAGTAATGACTGGATATAAGAAGAAAAAAGGAAAAATTATAGATATTTGAAAAAAAAAAAGTTTAATAAAAAATTGAAATTTAGGATATATTAAGTAGTCTTTTCTTTAAAATAAACAAATTATAAGTTAGTTTCCAATTTTAACAGGAAAAAGTGCGATAAATGTTTCATTTCCCTTACAAACTGCATGCATATATATATATATATATATATATATATATATATATATATATATATATATATATATATATATATATATATATATATATATATGTATATATATAACTACTATTGTATAAATTAAAACGCTCTCACGTGTACTGCACATTCATATTTAATTGGTTGCTCCACGTGGTGCAGACAAAATTTAACAAAAATAAGAGAAGCAATTCACTTTTTCTTTTTTTTACTTGGATTATTAAATAAATTTTAAAAATCAAATTCAATTAAATGACACGTACACTGATTCTATATAAAAATAATATAAAAGTGGTTATATGAATTACTTGATTTAATTAAAATGATTTACTCAAAACTTTATTTATTACGCACGTATTAAAAAGAAATTGAAAAATGGGGTGAAAAAAATATAAAATGTTAAAAAAATTGCATCAGGCCATATATTTTATTCTCTAATATAATAGTATTTTTTCATTATTTTACCCTAAAAAAGGGGCGTGTCCTTAAAAAAAATCGCCACGCCCCCCAACCCCCCCAGTGGGCTGTTCTCAATCTTTAGCCTGAAGAACCCCCCCTTGGGCAAATCCTGGCTACGCCACTGTAACAATACATGCACTCTTAAAATTGTGCTGCAAAAATCTGTGACGTCATAATCATGTAAATAATTAACACGCTATTATAGCATAGGAAAAGACGTTGTGTATGAGAATAACGTAACATTATAAGCGTGTGAGGTGAGTTAAAAAAAAAGCTGACAAAAATTAAAAAAAAAAAATAATGACAATATTTAACTCAAGGAGCCATATATATGAAACTCTTTCCAAAGAAGAAATTTCATGCATGCAGGTTATCCATTATTTAAGTTAGAGATAACGCCGAACAAATGTTCGACATAATCCCCTTTGATTAACATGTAAACCTTAGCAAATTGACAAAAATTCTGAAATTTTTTTGAGAGGCAGATATTAGTACCTAAAAGCCATAGAAAAAGTTTCAAAAACATTTTACGAGCCGATTTTTTTAAATTAACTTTTTAGTTTGGCTCTCCATGGGAAAACCCTATGCTGAAAATTAAAAAAATTAATTAAAAAAAAATCGTCTCGTTAAATGTTTTTGAAACTTTTTCTATGGCTTTTAGGCACTAATATCTGCCTTTCAAAAAAATTTCAGAATTTTTGTCAATTTGCTAAGGTTTACATGTTAATCAAAGGGGATTACGTCAAACAGCTGTTCGACGTTATCTCTACCTTAAATGATACTAAACGTGGTGAGTGAGAAAGCTGGATAAATCTCTTCGTGAATTATATAGAGCCCCCATCATTGCAAATAATTGATTTCAATTCAACAATGACAAACATGGAGGAGTTATATACGTTGAATCAGGCGCGGATCCAGAAAAAAAATTTCAGGAGGGGGGGGGGGGGGGCTGCCTCCATAAGGCCAATGTTAAAAAAAAATTTTGAGTGGGGGAAATGCCTATATTGCTCATGTTAAATCCAAAATTTCGGGGGGGGGGGGGGGCTGCAGCCCCCCCAGCTCCCCCCCCCCCCTGGATCCGCGCCTTCGTTGAATGTTAAAATAATAATTTACAATTTTATATTTATAATAATACATGTTTATTTAAAAGTTATCACCTTATTATAATGGTGAATATGTATCATAATTTTATATAGCAGATATATCCGAGTATCAAAACTCTGTTGGTCCAGCTAGTGCATGCAACTGTTGTAATTTAAAACTCACTTAATCATGTTAATTATATATATAATAAGGATGGTATAACTATGTATAACTATACCATTAATATACATATATATATATATATATATATATATATATATAAATATAAATATTTTTGCGATTGGCTCAATTCAGATAACAAGTTGCATCTTGTAGTTCACAAATGTATATTTGTAGATTTGAGCAGTCATAGTTAGCCCAATTTACACCATTGTCGTTGTTTCGCATTTCCATGCAGTCGTGATCTCCACTCGGAAAGCCCTCTTTCCAGTCCGCGAAGTCCACATTGCTCCCTGATGACCAGCCGAAGATTGAACTTCCGAAGCGAGTGCGCGTTCCGCCCAGCCACAAGTCATTCAGTCCTGAGAAACATATTTATGTATTTATATAAGAAATTATAATATATATGTATATAATAATATATTGTTCACATTATTTAATATATTACACAATCATTGAGATTTATGCAAAACTAGCGTCAGTGGAATGGACCAAAATAATGCTTGCATAATTTAAAATATGGGATATAAATATGCAGAAGAAGATCGATATAATTAAGATTTTATAATCAACGTTTAGGAACAAAAAAAAGAGAAAAGTAGCTCGTAATAATAACAAATTAAAGTATATGTATTATATATTTAATTAAAAAATTTATATGTATAAAATGTGGGTTAAGTGAAGGTTGGTAATGTTGGTATCGCGAATTCCTCATGCACACCAGGAGTACGTGTGGATTAGAAATTGGAGGGGGATTAACAGCGATCGCCTACAAAGCCAAAGATAAAAAAACACATACATGAAAAAGTATAATTAATGTTCACCTCATCCGTTCGCATCTCTCTCTCGATCCCCCCCTCCTCCTAATTATTTAAAAAAAATTTAACAAAAAATAAGGACTAGATGAACCTCCACCAAATTTTCTCCCCACCAAATTAACATTAAAACTTACTGACCTTGGTGACCTTGACCAATGTCACGTGACTCACCGTGCGTTGCCACGTGCTCCTTGACCAGCTCGTTCTCCACCTCCGTCTCCAGGCTGGCAAGCTCGAGGCCGTGCGACCGACAGGACGTCTCAGCCCCTGACCAGCTCTCCTGCAACAATGGATGCAGTCGAGAATGACTTCCAGGGACGTGAGTTATCCAGATTTCATCCTTGGGTGAAACGTAAAAACCTCCTTTCTTGACTTACAGCCCTAGGAGGGGTTAGCCGTAAACAGTGTTAAAATAGAAGGAGCTAGTTTGCAGCTCCCGTACACCCATGATTTCTAGGCGTATTTTGCTGTATGCTGCATGGCTATATGCTATATATAATATGTATAATGTAAACCTTGAAGTGCTCAAAGAGGATCTATAATATACTACATACGGTTCACATTGAACTTAATTGTTATATACATATATAATATATATATATATATATTGAAGCTCGAGCGTATACTTCTCGGCTTATCGAGGTTCTTTTTTCAAAATCAAGACGTTATACAAACGTGACAAAAACCAAATTCATTGAATATGAACCGCAGAGCTATAATCTCTCTATCCAGCCGCGCTCTGCTATTCTGAGGATATAATAATAAGTAATATAACATAACTAACTTTTTATACCTTTGAGTTACTGAAGAAGTAGTAGCGCCCTCCTAACTCAACCAGTTCCAGGTTATGAACTGCAAATAAAAAAAGTAACAAAAATTAAAATTCAATTTATTTTGTTTCGTGCAAAAATCTTACTAGAGGGTTAATTGTATCACGAGCCACAGTTGAAAGCATCAGCTTGTAAACCATAGGCGGTTTGGGTACTATATATATATATATATATATATATATATATATATATATATATATATAATACTGCAATGTATATGCTCTTATATTTGTTATAAATAAAAATAGTGTTCTTTATTAAAATTTATCAATTATGTAACAGGAAATGTAGTGTTTCCCAATACATTTTTTTTTACATACATTTTGTGACAATTCGTGGAAATGTGATTAGTTACTCTGCGAGACACATATTAAAATTTTAAACATATTTTCAAGCATATATAATCAGATAATCAGTGACTGCAATTTAATTTTTCAATATATTTGAACTCAAGTGCCCCGGCCTCAAAGGACAAAGCTATAGGGCTGCGATTGCGGCTTAAAGTAGAGTGAGCGATTTCATTTTTTTGAATATATTATTTTTTAAAAATATTTTAACTCGCTCTCTATTGAGAAATGAAAACCAAAAAATTCTATCTCAAATAGCTGCACCACAAAAAAATCCCAAAGTTGGTGTTTCGGAGGCCTTTAACATGCATCCTTATGGAACAGAAAAAAGCTTTTTACTCCAACTTCGTCTGAACTATGGTACCAATTAAAAAAGACGTACGTAATCTATGATGAATTCTTTAATGCACGGACAAAAAATTTTACTAGGCAAACTTGGTAAGAAATACACTTACAATCTTTTTGTTGAATTGTACAGCAAATCTTGTAAATTTTTACTACGGGCTTTGCAAAATTTACAATCTCAGCATTGTAAAAAATACTTGGTAAAAGTTTACCATTTTGTAAGTGATATTTACAATGTTCGCAAGTTAGCGCTAGCATATTATAACGTCATAAAATGTTACTATCGAATGTTAGTAAAAGTTTACCACGTAGAAGCTAAAACCTACAATGTTCGCAAGTTGGTGCTAGCATGTTGTAATGCCTTAAATTGTTAATCGCGAATGTTGGTAACAATTTACTATTTATAAGTAGCTGATGTTTACAACGTCCACAGCACGTTAGCGCTAGCACGTTAAACGTTGTAAAAAGAACATAACTGAATTGTAAAATCTTACCATACGTGGTAAAATTTTGCAAACTATACAACATCCTGTTTTCAAAAAAACCGTTGGGATTCTTCACTTGGCTTGTGCGATTTGAGCAAACTGGTTGCAAAAACTTTCTGTGCTGAAATATATCTAATTAAAAGTGCTCCAAGTACCCCAGGAATAAGCAAATTATCGATAAATGACTATAATTATCAAGCTGATCATCAGGCAGGGCTGATTATATTATAAGGTAAGCAAATATGGTAATTTGTTGATTTTTCTTGTGTTTTAGAAGTATGCAATGTACATACAGTCGATCATTACAATTTTTGTAGAATTTCTTTGTTATTTCTGTTTAGTTACTTTAATTTGCCACAGGAGATTTGTATTGCAAGTTTGTATATTGCAAAATTCACTACTACGTTCACATGACGGTGTTTAATACATATCCGTTGACGACGCCTCATAAGAAAAACATGCACTATATCACACAATATCTGTTGTGTACGGATCCGTATTAAACAGCGTCATGTGAACGTATTATTGTAACTTGTAAACGCACGTCAGAGTACGAAAATATTTATATAGGGCTACAAAAGTAGAGTGTACCATATCAAAATTATTGTTGGGTAATGTAACGTGCATTGCATTAATTGTACCGAGTCTAATTATTATCATGTTTGCAGGACAACGATGCGCGGTTTGGTGTGACATCGCGATGAGGGATGAGTCTTTTCTGTTGCCAACCGCAGACCTAGATCGCACTATCACCTTACAGCGAACTATCCACGGCGTCCACACATATCAGTAACCGACCCTCGCCCACTGATTGACCCACACGGCATCCACGACCCACGACTGACCCACGTACGGTACCCTCGCGGGGACATTCTTCTCTACACTGGGTACTGTACTGGAGATACGGCAGTCATCGTTTTAATTGTTTCAAAAGACTTACACGGATTATAAAATTTTATTATTTAAAGTGATTTTAATTCAAACTTCATTTTTTTGTAAATCTGAGTTTTCATCAGCCAATAAATGCATTAACTTAATTTCTTAAATTTTTTTTTTGTAATTATTATAAAATTATTCCCGTCCTTAATAACTTGTAATTTTAATTAACTTATTAGCACTCGATGATTATTTTAAAGTAGGATATCAAATATTTATTTTTAATACAAATTTCTTGTGATTTGTGTGTGTGTGTGATCATGTGATCAATACATGACAATAAGTAGTAGTAATAAAAAAAAAATAATAATTTTTAACATTAGCTCTATTAAGTGAAAATATTTTTTATGCAAAGAGTCGGTTTTAAATTTTACATACTTATTTGTTACTAAATTTCTACCACTGATTTGCAAAGATGCGGTCAAACTTTAAGTCCGGATTACTTTGTTGATTTTTATTGTTGCATCAATCGAAATCAACAAAGTTAATCCGGACTAAAAGTTTGACCTCATCTTTGCTTATATAAGGCGGTAGATATTTAGTAACAATTAAAAGTATGTAAAATTTAAAAGCCTAAGGTATGCAAAAAATTACCAACATTTAGTTAGTAAAATCCTGCAGTAAAAGGAAGAACAATTTTACTAGCACTGCCAGTTAAATTTGACCAAGTTACTGACCTTCTATTTTACCAACATGCCGTAAAATTTTACTACGCAACACATTTTTAACTTCTACGTCATCATTAGTGTAATATTTTACTGCGAAAGTTAGTAAATTTTAGCTACTTTTCAGTATACAAAATTTAGCAAACTCAAAAATTAAATTTTTACACAGCTACTGTCTTAGTGAGATTCGACCCGCCTTTTGTTAGTAAAATCTTACTAACCGTTGGCTAAATTTTTTGTCCGTGTGGATTTTCAAATAAAAAAAAAATACGGAGCCGTTTTTCCGGAATTTTTTTTTTTTGAAAATCCTTATTGGAATTAACCCGCAAAAATTTCAAAAATTTTTTTCGGAAAAAACGGCCCCGTAATTTTTTTTTATTTAAAAATCCATTAAAGAATTTATCACAGATTACGTACGTATTTTTTAATTGGTACCATAGTTCAGACGAAGTTGGAGTAAAAAGCTGTTTTCTGTTCCATAAGGATGCATGTTAAAAGGCCTCCGAAACACCAACTTTGGAATTTTTTTGTGGTGAAGCTATTTGAGATGGAATTTTTTGGTTTTCAATTCTCAATAGAGGGCGAGTTAAACTATTTTTAGAAAATAAAATATTCAAAACAATGAAATCGCTCACTCTACTTTAATTAATTATAAATAACTCTTCAAAAAAAATTGTGATAGGCTAACAGCGAAAAAGCAAGTAATACTCTGAATACTCACATCTTGTCTTGCAATTGCGGTCGAACAACTGTCTTTTCTGAAAAGTATAATAATAAATGTGATTATTGATTATTTCATGTATATTTTATATAATCTCGTAGTATAATTGGTGCTCCTAAGGCAGAAGGTGCCGCATCTATGCCAGTTTTTCAAACTTTATTATACAGGAGAGCATTTATGGCCGTAAGTTGCAGCCAACCTATCTTAGAAAAATCCGACAATTATCCGAGAATTTTAATGTTAATTAGTAAATAATCCACGGATAATCCTCAGATTATTCTCGGATAGGTGGCTGCAACTTACGGCCATTAGAGTTATTGTGTCTCCATAATGATATTGATATTATAGAAATTTAATATTATTTTATTGCTTATTTTTCCATATTAATTTATGTACATACTGTATTTACCTTTACTTCAAGTTTAAAGTGTTTAAACTAATTAAATGTGCATGCACTAAAAATATACAAGTTTTGCTAAAAAACATTGTAAAAAAAAAGTGATGAAAATCTTATATGCATATTTTTGGACTCACGCTGTTTCGTTTCAAATTCATTTCAGTGTCACAAAAACTATAATTTTAAAACAAATCGGGACTACTCTGTCTCTGTACTACATTTCCATGCAATGAAGGTACATTTCCATGGAGCGGGGAAAGCGAGAAAATCGCGTGCCGCAGCCAATCAGAGGCTCGGGATTTCCTCGCCTTGCTGGGAGCGATTTTATCGCCCCGCCAGCTCCGCTTGACATCGCTCCATGGAAATGCACCTTAATTTTCTGTGCCACAGTGATTTTTTTTTCTCGCTATGTATGGCTCTGACATTGCATATATTATATTGATGTGGTTTATTTATAATACTGCAAGTGCGCCTTTTCTCATACCCCCCTATATACATCATCAAGCCCATCTTGAAATCACTCTATGGAAATCAATTATAAATATAATAATATAATATTAATTGTCCGATCTCACCTTGTATTCCCGCACCACGTCTCGTATTTCAACAAGGTCCAGGCTGCTCGTCAGGTTGAGAAGTTGCGCGCGCACTTCCTCCAACCCGTTGTTCAGCGAGAGGAACTTGTCCTTGACGAAAGATACGTCCTTTTCAGAGTCAAAGACCTCGTGAACTAACTGAGAATCGTTACTGAGTCGTTCCAAATTTTCCTTTAAAATCAAATTATCCTGACTTAATTCAACAATATTTTCTTTTATCAACTCATTTTCCTTATTAATATATTCTAAATTATTTTTTAATTGTATATTAGATTCAATTAATTCACTATTATTAAGTTTAAGTTGTAGATTTTCTCCATATAATTCAATTGTTTTGTTTGCGAGTGTTTCGTACAGATTACTTTTGTCTACATTTTGATTGATGGCGTCATGACTATGACGTAGACGTGACAGCTCGTCAATGGCCACGCGGTTTTCGTGTTTCAACGCGTTCACTTGGAACTTATGCTCTAGTCGGAGCCGCTGTAACGTGCGTTCAATCTCCCGCTTGCTTGCTACTGACGTGGCTGCTTCCTCGCGCGCCGCGGCAAGTTCTCGTGCGAGCTCGCTTGACGTGGAGCAGTCCAAGTCGCTTTCATGCTGTTGATCCAACACCTCCCTCGGAGATTTCTTCTCAGCTGATGACTTGAATTGAAGTTCAGACACCTGTAACCTGTATGCAGAAATTGTAAAAGTGAAGGAGTCAAAATACGATGCTTCAAGCATATTAATTAAGCCGCTTTTCCATGGAGCGATGTCGCGCGAGGCTTGGCGGGGCGAGAAAAGCGCACTTGAAGGCGCATTTCCATGGAGCGTGGAAAGCGAGGCTTGGCGCGGCGAGAAAGGTGCACTTGCTTCAATGTCATATGGCAGCCATGTTTGGCGTGGAAAAATCGCAGCGCGATTTAATCGCTGCGGGAAAGCGATTTTTCCACGCCAACATATGGCCGCCATATGACATTGAAGCAAGTGCGCCTTTCTCGCCATGTCAAGCCTCTCGCTTTCCACGCTCCATGGAAATGCCCCTTGAAGTAAAATCGTATATTAGCGAGGAAAAATCGATTTCCTTCAGCGATTTAATCACGCCGAAATTTTTCCTCGACAATATGGCCGCCATACGGTTTTACTGAAAGTGCGCTTTATTTCTCGCCCCGCCATTAACGATTATTGTCACCGGAAGTTCCGCCATCTTTCTTTTATGCGGCGCCATCTTCTTTTCATACGCAATACATATGAGTGACAAGAACAAGCACTATTAGGAAAGCAGTGATCAGCACAGTAAAATATGTTAATTTAATAAAATGAATCACTTTAAACACTTTCTCGTGTATTTATATTCATCCATCATCCTTGCAAACATTGAAAAACATTTAAATATGAGTGGTAAATAGTTGTACGCAGTTTTGACTCACTAGTCAAAATGGCTGCTCATGACCGCAATTCATTTGTTTTTTCTGCTAAAAAGTGTAAATTTGTTTTTTGACGATTTGGCAACATTGTTATCCCATCCAGTTAAGCTACGAGCAGCATTGCCGAATTGTGCAGTTTTTATGAAGGCTTGTATCTCAAAAAGTAAATGATTATCTATAATTATTATTTCATCATAATTCTATTTAAAATAATGATTGTTTTTTAAGCTAAAATTTGAATCCATTATTCAGTACCATTACGGAGATTGAAATTTGCATTTGATAACATGCGTTTTTTATATCTCAATTTAAAAAATAATGGCACTGAATTTAGGTGTATTTTATTGCATGAGAATTTTTATTTATTTTTTCTCTATGCAATGCTGAAAAATTGGAGTGATTTACCATTTCCTAAGACCAGTGACAATAATAATCCTTAAGCCTCGCGTGACATCGCTCTATGGAATGAGCGCACCTTTTTAGAAATAACAATAATATGATTTTTTTAAAAAAAAAAACTGCCCACAATGAACACTTTTTGCACCCTATCGACCTGTTTCAAGTATAGAATTAAATTATTACGCACTGTATATTATACTGTACAGAAAAACTATATACGCTGCAGTCTCCGGCCCAGTGCAACGTTGTTGCCCCCAATACCATAAGTGCACGCGCGAATCTAGTGCATGATGATGATGCATGGACCAAGAGAGCGAGGCCCCCCTGTCTCCGAAGACTTTTTTTATTATTATTTAGCATGGGTAGATATATAGTGTGCCCATGAAAGAGATAAAAAAATAAATGATAGTCGTTTACGCAGCCACCAAAAATTAAGATCTGATGCACAGACGTACGGCGGCTCCAGGCAGGCTCACGCCCAGACCCGGCCTTATGCATAATTATGTTTGTCATGTACAACCAAAAAAATGTTCCAAAATAAAAAAAAAAATAAAATAAATACATATTCCATGAAGCGCTCACCGTCCGACCGTGGCTTCGCGCGCATAGCGAGCAGCCGATGCCATGCACGGTCCGCCTCTTCTGCTACCGGCCTTCAACAGTTTGACCTTCTTTATTATTATTTTTTTTATCGTGACCCCCCTTCCTTAACCCCCAATTATTATTCTCATTTTGTATCCTCGTCTCTTGTTATATTGAATGAACATAAATATAATTATATGATATATATGTAATACGTCAGTGATTTAATAACAGGTTTTTATATATGTCATTGTAAGCAAATAAAATTGATAAATAACGAAATTCATGTGCACCGAAGGGCCCCAAAAATATGTCAGTCAGAGTTTAATATAAATACTTAGTCTTATAGTATTTATATTATATTCTCTGATGCCAGAATATCCAGAATATCTAATAAAATGTGTCATTCTTCTAAAGTTCATGCTCCACAGTAAATACTACATCAAGTAAACATGAGATTTGAGTGGTCATTTGAGTGGTCTATTGTTGACTTTGTCCAACAAATGTATACATATATTATATATATATATATATATATATATATATATATATATATAAATATATATATATATATATATATATATATAAATTCAACCTCAAAACGTTCCACAATATTTGAAGTTGATTTTTTTACATGAGTTCGCAGCATTTGACATTCAGCATTTTTTTTTTAAACGTTGTCAATGATATTATATTACAGATTATTTATTTTGTAATATTAATATGACATAAATTTTATAAATTTTCATTATAATAGACAATTTAAGATTTGAGGAATTAAGTTAGTTTTTAATTTTGTATCTTGACAATTTGGAGATCGACCTTTAGATATAATAGAGGGAGGAACTGTTATCGTTTTAAAAATAAAACATACAACAAGAATTAACTTTAATTGATTGACAAACTGCGCAATAAAATTGACAGAACTTTTTCCGTAACGAGTAATTCTTGGAGTCTACGTTCAGTATATAAACATATATACGTTTTGTTAAATTACGTTGTCTCTGCATATATAAACACAATTTCGAAAAATCAAGTATTTCTTTATTCTAACCTGAGTTCACAAAGCTGCAGTTGCAGTTGGTCCTCGGACGTCCGCCGTTCAAACCTGTGTACAAAGATCGAGTCAATATAATCAGCCGCTGCAGCCTTTTCCTCCGTAAATTTAGAATAAATGTGGGTGGTTTAAGATTGCTTTTATAAATAACACAACCATTTAACTCATGTCATTATTACAATTTATAATATTACTGCTGATTATGACGGTGCTTACATTTTGTAATGTACAATCGAAAATCAATAAAAAATGAATATGAATATTAATATATGAGTTTTATATTATCTGCCAGGCAGCTTAATTTTCCACCACCAAGACACATGACTATATCTTATCAATCTTATCATATCGAATTTATATTTTAATGCTAATTAAATGCAGGATATAGTCTTGCAATTTATAAACTTTTGGTACTTCGTTTTTTAGACTTATTCATGCAGCATGGTGTTGTGATATAATATTATAAAACACAGCAGAAAAAGTTGTCGAACTTCAAGACGATTGATTCGAGAGAATAAAGTAAATATAAGGGACGACTTTTATTTATATTATATTATACTGCCTATATATTACTAATATTATACACATATTATATAGTATAATATTGAGTATTATATTAATTATACAGGGTATCCACAGAAATTGTCACGAATTGGCAGTCAAATTAAAGTAAGAAGCAGGATGGTAACATGAACATGTTATACATCAAATTAAAGCTCAACAATCAACATTTTCAAAATTGTAAGCAAAAAAGCATCGTGTGGACTTGTTTTCTTTTGAAACGAAAAAGGAACAAAAATGGCCGTTTCTGAGCTCCAAACACCGCAGAATCAGCTGTCATCTGAAAGAGATTGTTCTTATTTAATTATTCGCTTGAATAAAAATTTACCCGCACAATTTACCACAAGGCTTCTCCGCATGAGCACCGTACCATTGTTAAACCCGGCACACGTCCGGACAGGCCTCCAGTTCTCGCCACACGTTGCCAGAATTGCCGGCGTGATTAACTTGATTGTTGTGGTGATGAGAACTGGAGGCCCGTCTGGACGTGTGCCGGGGTACCAACGACGATGCTCATGTGGAGAAGCCTTGTGGTAAATTGTGTGGGTAAAATTTTATTCAAGCGAATAATTAAATTAGGACAAACTCTTTGAGATGACAGCTTATTCTACGGAGCTTGGAGCTCAGAAACGGCAATTTTTGTTCCTTTTTCGTTTCAAAAGAACAAAAGTCCACACAATGCTTTTTTGCTTACAATTTTGAAAATGTTGATTGTTGAGCTTTAATTTGATGTATAACATGTTCAAGTTACCATCCTGCTTCATACTTTAATTTGCCTGTCAATTCGTGCGAATTTCTGTGGACACCCTGTATAATACATATATCATGAAATTGTCCACATTCATGTGATTTCCCCTCAAATTTTATTTCTATACCTTACAAAAAACGTATACAGTAATATTTGAGAATTTTTTGACAAAATACCAAAGACCAAAATACCTTTTTGGTTGAAGCTCTGAATTTGATGATGTTGCTCCATCAGTATCTGAAGTCGATGAGTCAAGAAGGCCTGACTGCATGATTGATTAAAATTAATGTAAATGCATAAAAATTATAAATACATTATTTAATATTTTTTATAATTATATAGCTTTAATATTTTGGCTGCGATTCTCGAAGCAGTTAGCCAGGTTTCATATACCCCGATATATATATATATATATATATATATATATATATATATATATATATACTTGTTAAATCACCTAGTTAAACGTGGTTAAGTTAAACGCGCATGGTTACCTGCATGGCTATAACTGCTTCGTGAATCGCGCCCGCACTCTTGTTACCACATGAAAGTTGCAATATCAATTCAGGGCGGTGAACGACGGGCGCCCCGCCGAGGAGGTTTCCGCCCTCGCGTCGGTGAACGACATGCGCCCCGCCGAGGAGGTTTCCACCCTCGGGGTGGTGAACGACAGTCCCCCACATTTGAGGGATGAGAACGGCCTACCTCAACCTTCTTTGTGCAGTATTGTGGATTGTCCGGATAAGTTCAAGAAATGTCACTTTGGTATGCATGTTATTAATATTTTAAGTGCCATTAATTATTTAGATAAGCAGACACCCACAAATTTATCATCGTCAAATGTACAACCATTAACTCTATTAGCATCTAGTAAAATTAATAAAATGCTTACAAGTTTGTGGTTAGAATTTGAGTCGTTCAAAGAAAAACGTGCAAATAATTTACCATTAACTACAAATGAAGGTTCTGTTTTAAAAGATCAATTTGTTGATATTTCTAATGAAAATGCAATGTGTTTAAGATCTCGAAAAAATAGTACCCTCTCAACACAAAAGCCGAAGCAAAAAAAAACATAACATTTCATGTAATAATATTGTTATTCTTAATAAAATTAGGATTTTGCAATTAAACATCCCTGGTTTAAGAACTAAAGTTAAGAAATTAGAATTATTAATTGAAGAAAAAAATATTGATATTCTTGTAATTTGTGAGCATGGTTTGTCTCAATCTGAAATAGGTATAATATTGTTTAAAAATTACAATTTGATATCATCATTTTCAAGAATTAACAAAAAATGTGGGGGTGTTGCAATATTTATTAAGAATAACATATTTGCTCTTAATGTGTCAGTCCAATCTGTTCAGTCATGTTTCGAATGTTGCATTGCAAAAATAAAAATCGGTAATAATCAGCATTTATTTATAACTTCATTATATAGACCTCCAGAAAATTCAAATGATTTAATAACATTAAAAATTGGTGGTAAAAATATAAATTATGATTCAAATATGAAACCTTTTCTTATAAAATTAGAGCAATTATGTAAAATGCTTTTGAAAGTATGTAATAAAAATGATTCATTTATAATCACTGGAGATATTAATATAAATATATTAAAGAAAAGTCGATATTTGAACTCTTATTTAGATTTATTGGAATCTTTTAATTTAAGTGTTATAAATAATGTTGCAACAAGAAAAACTGTGAAATCAAGTACTATTATTGATCATGTTATAACAAATAAAGACTTTTTTAAAACACTCTTTATAAATACATCGGCCACAGAACTTTCTGATCATGATTATTCAGTTATAGATATATCATTTGAAAATAGGGATTTTAAAAATGAAGTTTTGGATAGAAGATACACGGTTAGACAGTGTAATCCAGATAATATGGATTATCTATTGAAGTTACTAATTAAAGAAGATTGGTCTCTTTTATTAGAAGGGAATGTTAATTCTGAAAAGAGATGGGAATCTTTCTTTGAAATATTTCTATCTCTTTTTAATGAAGCATGTCCCCGAAAAATTAAATCTGAAAAAATTAAGACAGAGGTTCCAAGTTGGCTTAAAAGGAACCCTCATTTAATTTCGGAAAGTCAAAATTTAAGGTTATTGTGTAATAAAGTAAAATTAAATCCATCGCTCTCTGGGACTTATAAAGATCAGGTAAAAAGTCATAAAGTAAATATTGCGGAGGCTAAATTAAGAGACAATGATTATTATTTTAATACATCAATTAATAAAATTAAAGCAATTTGGCAAATAATTAAACGAGAATGTAATTTAAAGGTTCCTAAAAATTTACTTATAAAGGAACTGTTAATTGAAGGTGATAACATCACTGATCCTGTTGAGATTAGTAATGCATTTAATGATTATTTTATCTCAACAGTTGAAAACATGATACAAAACAAATACCCGGAACCTAGTCAAGAATTTACTATTAATGTTGATAGTATTAATTTAAATGTAAATAGTAATGAATTTTATTTTAAACAAATAATTCCTGTTTATATTCTTAAAATAATTAAATCACTTCCAAATAAAAACGCGGCCGGCCCTGATGAAGTGTCTTACAAAGTTTTGAAATATTGTGCAGAAGTTTTAGCGGTTCCCTTAACATCATTAATTAATCATTCCATCGATGACGCTTTATTTCCATCAGTATTAAAAAAATCAGTAGTAAATCCACTGATTAAAGATAGGAAAAAAGCTATTAATTTATTAAATAATTATAGAGCTATTTCATCGTCATCTGTGTTCGGAAAAGTATTTGAAAAAGTTTTAGATGATCAAATAATGGATTACAGAATTGAAAATAAATTAATTTCCAAATCTGAACATGGATTTTTAAAAAATAAATCTACTACTACTGCAGCATATGCTTTATTAAATCCTATATATAAGAATATGGATTCAAAAAAATTTTGCATTGCAATATTTTTTGATCTGTCTAAAGCGTTTGATAGTATTGATAAAAATATCTTACTTACTAAATTATCGTCACTCGGTTGCGATTCAAGTAGTTTAACACTATTACAATCATATCTTTCTGACAGATCTCAATATGTAAAATTAGGTAGCATCTCTACTACCCGCTATATCTCATTAGGGGTGCCACAGGGTGGAAAATTTTCTCCAACCCTGTTTAGTATTGGAACGAATGACTTATCTAATAATGTAACTTTTGCTGATATTATAAAATTTGCAGACGATACGACTGCTTTAATATCAGCAAACACAGAAGAGGAGCTAATTTATAAAGCTAATAAAACTGTGAAAGAAGTAGAAACCTGGTGTTCAAATAACAGACTTCTATTAAATACTAGCAAGACATTTTATATTCAATTCCATACGAAAATAAGGGAACCAGATCATAGTTACTACATTAAGTCCGAAACAGGATTAATAAATAGGGTACAAAATATTAAATTTCTTGGACTCAATATACATGAATCGTTGGATTGGAGTATTCATATTGACGAGATTTGTAAGAAGATTAATCATGCTAATTTTGCACTTTATTTAATTAGAGATTATGTATCACAAGATACATTACTCTCCATTTATTATGCATATGTCTATTCTCATTTGGCGTATGGCATTATTTTTTGGGGTAGTTATTCAAACTATTTAAACAGACTATTTGTATTACAAAAGCGATCAATTAGAACAATTTTACGTTTTAAAAAGCATGACTCATGTGTTGGTCATTTTAAGAGACTTAAAATACTAACACTGCCAAGCATGTATATTTTGAATTGTGCAATGTTCAAGAAGAAATATCCAGAGTTATATATTCATAATGGTGAATTTCACTCTTATAATACTAGAAATAGAGATAAAATAGTGTTAGAAATGCATAATTCGAGTTTATTAGAAAAAAGTTCCGCTTACCAGACTGCAAAAATTTATGACTTTTTACCCGCATGTCTCAGAGAAGTTGAAAGTGAAAAATTATTTAAAGAAAAATTAAAAAATATTCTTATAAATAAGGAATTGTACTCTGTAAAAATGTACTTTTGTAATAAGTTGCCAGAAGATATACTGTCTAATGTTGTTTTTTAATTGATTGTATCTATTGTATTTCATATCTTGATAGTTTTATGAATTATTGTTATTTTGATGTGTTTTTATGTTATGTAATTTTAATGTTATTATTAGGAATGACTTAATCCATGTTGTACTTGTACAGCCAGTTGATTGAATAAATGAATTGAATTGAATTGAATTCCCGGGCCCATGCACACATGCAGTTCGTTAATTGCTGTAATATAATTATATAAATATGCATGCATATAAGAACTGTAACGCATATATAATATGTTACCAACAAAAGCAGAATTTGTTCATTAAACGATGCTCAAACTAGTTTTGGTATTTTTTTTTCGGCTTTTTCCCATGCAAATTCGGCTTTTGGTGGTAACGCATGCATAATTAACATATAATTGATATAATGTATGTACATAATATATAATAAATATAAATTTTATTATACGCGCGTCAATCAACTCACGGCGGATGCTCTCGCAGGTTCTGGCGCCGGCGTCACTATTCTGAGAAGCGCCAGCCGCCAGACGCTCCACAGAGCAGCACCTTGGCACCACCGCTTTGCACCAGCCATCGTATACTGAAGTCTTCAAAAGACGTTGGGAGATGTGTCACGTGACTTAAGGACAAAGGCGGAATCTCTCGATCGAGCATTGTATAAACATCAGTGATGAAAACAATTCAAAGTTAACGTAAAGAAGATAATGTTATACATGGCTATACGTACAGTGTACAGCCTTATATTTTATATTATAGCTTATATATTAGCTGTGCTGTCAATTATAAATTCTTGGTAAACATAGAATTATTAAAAGATCATTTTTTATCACGAATTGAAAAACAATTAATTCAGATGTAATTAAAATATTTGATGGATGAAATATTTGAATTCTTAATTATACTGAATTTCATCTGACATCTTTATCTTTATTAAAAAAAAAACTTACTTTTTTATTTAAATAATGTTTATTATTTTATGTTAAATACCTTTTTCAAGTTAATGTAAAAAAAAAATAATTAAAATAATTTTAATCTATTAAAATTATATTGGATTGCATATATATGTAAAAAAAAATACAAACATATATATATATATATATATATATATATATATATATATATATATATTATATTAGTGATTGTTTAGTGCTATTTCGCCATCCGCCAATCACCAATTTAATTTAAAATCACGCCAGCTAGTAAAAATCAGAAGTAAAGAAATACAAAAAAAATCTTTATATTTAATTATGTCAATTCATTTTTTTTAAAAAAAAAAAAAACACGATACAAAGCTGGAGGACATTTTAATAATACTGTATATGTTACTGACTGCACTTTGGTATTTAATTTAATCTATATGTAAAAAATAATATCATCATTTTTTAGAGCATGGTTTGAATATTTGTGTGTATTATATTATTGTATTTTATATTATAATAATTATATATTTATATAATTCATGAATTATCTATATAATAATATGTATATAATGCTGCAACTTGTTATTTACACTATATATAGCTGTAGGACACAAGACAAGTGTCCTGAGAAAAAATAGTTTGTGAAGAAATCAAGTCAGCCATGGTGTCATGATAGCTCGATCATCCGCAGTCTACGTACTTTTTCGTCCTTATATATTAGTCCTTAATTAGTGACACTGTACGCACGGTCTAGGAACATATCATTCTCTTCCATGGATTTAAACTTAAACAAATGATTTTTTAATATATATACCTAATGGAGTATCGACACTATCGACCTCAATTTTCTTTTTTATTGCAGAAATGGATAGAGCGTGCAAAGTTATGCTACCCTGATATTTTCCAGATTTTTTAGAGCCCGGGAACTATTTTTAAAAAAATTATTGAAAGTTCTTTTTGTGACACGTCACGAGACGCCGCTCCTTAAGAAAAACCGCCGCGTGACGTCACAAAAAGGACTTTCAATAATTTTTTAAAAAATAGTTCCCGGCCGCGCTCTAAAAAACCTGAAAAAAATCAGGGTGTAGCATAACTTTGCACGCTCCATCCATTTCTGCAATAAAAAAAATTGAGGTCGATACTCCATTGTAGAATGAGATAAAAATAGATTTAATTTATAATCAGCTAGTAGAATTATTATAAACATTTTTTTAATTCCTAATATTTTTACTGTAAATAATGGAGTACCGACCTCATTTTTTTTATTGCAGAAATGGATAGAGGGTGCAAAGTTATGCTACTCTGATTTTTTTCAGATATTTTAGAGCCCGGCAACTATTTTTTAAAAATTATTGGAAGTGCAGAAAAAGTGCCGCCTCTTGCCGTCTCTCTTAATAAAAGATAGGACCCAATTAAAAAGGACGTGGATTCGAACCCGACCTCGCCAAAACTTTTTAGCAATACTTCCCGGTCTCTAAAAAATCTGAAAAAAAATCAGATCGAGTAACATAACTTTTCATTCTCTATCCATTTCTGCTATAAAAAATTTTGAGGTCTCCATTATGTTAATTACATATATTCCTGAAGTTAATTAATGCTCTTGTGCTCTCTTTTCAGTTTTGTTAATATCAATCAGTAGAAAAAAAACAGGCATTTTCTAAAAAATCAAAATAATAATTAAGGTAATTATTATTTTATAACAGAACTGTATTCATATTTTTGTAGTTATATCTTTAAATTGTGATTAATCAGATATTTTTATTTATATTAATATTAAAGTTAAGATAATGCCATGCCAAAATGTTAAAAGAAAAACCTCACACAAATTCTGAAAAAAATTTAAAATATTCTCCTCTACACCCCCTATCAGTAGCTAAAATATCAGGTACACAAATACAATCTAGTTTTTGAGTTATGAATTTTTAAAGTTGACTAAACATGGAAGTTCCATATATTTCTCCATGTTAAAAGTATAATATAGTCAACTTTAAAATTTTATAACTAAAAAATTAGATCGTATTTGTGTATACCTGATATTTTAGCTATATACTATATAGCTGATAGAGGGTGTAGAGAAGAACATTTTAAATTTTTTTCATAATTTTTGTGAGTGGGATTTTTTTTTTGAACATTGGTGGTGATATGTTACCCTAAAACGAATATTTAATATGTATCAGTTTTTGCATCATGAATAGCGAGTTGAAAAGCTAAAAACATTTGTTATTGCAGAAATAAAAAGAGAGCTATATATATATAAATATAGTACAGTACCAAATTATGATGAATGAATTCGTTCAGATTTTTGCAAGGCCAGTAACCATTTAAAAAATAAACTTAAAAGTGTGAGCCTGCAATGCCCCCTTGAGGCAATAATGGGATAAAATTAAAAGAAAGCCGGGCGGTTGTATTTTTGAATAATTTCTAAAGAAAGTTGTCCTTTGTTGAGAGTTATTATTCACATGCTGCCTTCTCTTATTTGTATGTTGTGTGTGTGTATTGTTATTATATATATGGGAACAATGCAATATGTTTTCATCAATATATTAATATATATTTTTATGTGTACAATAAGCTGTGTTTTAAGCAAAGTCTTCTGCTCGTTGTTAGTAAACAAAGTATTGTTGTGTAATGTCTGTCGCAAGAAAGTAAAAACATGGGACAGTTGTTGATTTACATGTTAACTTATGGAAAATGACTGTTAATTATGAAAGTTGTTGTGTCTACTAGTGCCAAAAATGTGTCTACTAGCGCCAACAATGCCATTACGTTCTCTGCTCTGGTGGCAAAATCAGGCACTACGTCATCCCATGTTTAACAATGAAAAAGGCTTCACGCGACAGACATTATAAACAATGGTTTGTTACAACCATTGCGAGTAGAAGACTTTGGTCTTAAGTTATCTCTGCAACATGTGCTTATATACACGTAAAAGTTCAAGTACGTGTACTTGTGTTGATAAATTTGTATGTGTTTATTATACTGACATTATAATTATATAAAATAATATGTCAATAAAAACATTATCAATAAACTATATGGTTGATTAATTGCACTGTTACTGAGCTTTCTCTGTCAGACCATAATTAATAAGGCAAAAATATTTATATTTAAATTGAATACAGAAATTTCTTTTAGTAAGCCAGCAAATATAGTAACATAAATGAGAAATTTCTATAAATAATCGTTATAAGTTGCATTTTAGTGACATATATATAAGATGGAATGGTATTTTAAATACACGGTTAAATTCATGGCATTCACTGAATTTCAAAACATAATTTTTTAAAATTTTCAATAAAATTCCCTCCACCTCAAAAAAGGGTTATTTAAGGGTAAGATGACGCCACCAATGTTAAAAAAACTCACTCGCAAGAAAATTACGAAAAAAATTCAAATTGTTCTCCTCTACACCCTCTATCAGTAGCTAAAATATCAGGTATACAAATACGATCTAGTTTTTGAGTTATTAATTTTTAAAGTTGACAAATTTAACATGGAAGTTCCATTTCTCCTCTCTTATCCATTACCCTACCTCGAGCTCTAAGCTCATACGAATGTATCCCAGTGAAACAAGAAGAAAAAACAGAAACCAACATTAATATGTTACATAAAAATATATATAAAATTAATTTATTAGCAAAAAATAAAATACATAAATTTTAACATATATTATGCATCCATGTATGCATCACTAACAAATATTTCAATACCAGCAAAAACCTTATCCTTTATACATTCCCAACAGAGACTTCAAGTCAGCTGATTTTGTGGTGTTCTCACAGTCCTTATAATTGTGTAAAAAACCCCTTGAAATTGCTGTTTTGGCATTAAATAAATTTTTTAGAGGAAAATAAGCTGTGGAGAAAAATTCCCCACCGGGGAACACTTGAAGCCTCTATTGCAGTCATTAAAATTACTAAAATTCAGAACAAAAAGGGATGAAAATATGCAATAAAGGAGGAATAATTTAAAATAGAGGGAGAGGTGGAAAAAATGATAAAATTATGTAAAATAATAATTTGACCTTATTTGTACAATACTCAAAGATAAGTGCTGCAAAACATAAAATATCCTCACAAATTTATGTGGAAAGTCTTCTTCTTTTCTTATATGCCCACATATTAGTTGTCTTCTTTTCTTCTTCTTCTTCTTTTCTTATGCCCACGCTTTGGCGTTTAAGCCATTTTACTTCTAGTAAGCCAATAGAGAAGGTCTTCCCAAGGTGTATAGAGGTTGATAAGGTGGTGGTAAGTGAGCTTTTTACCTGCGCGGGTTGCATCGGCAAAGAAAGGGAGGGAGGGGGCGGTGTGACGTCAGCGCGAGACCTGCAGCTAGCAGGTAAACCATTCTCCCCGCTCTAAGCAATGCTGCTTTCTTATAAAATTGCAACACTTTTTGCTGCAAATATTTTTATTTCTCTATCTTTATACATCTTAAAATGTGTTAAATAGTTATGTATTAGCTTCATAATATAGTTAATTAGTTATAAAAAACATTAAATAATAACTGTAGTTACTGCATGAAATTTAATGCACTAAAAACCTAAAATAAACTAATACATCCATGTACTTCAAATATTTTTGAAAATAGTTATTTTAAATAAATTATTAAATTAAACAAGACTAACAAAGAGTAAATATTTATAAATATTAATAAAATTATCAACGATATACCATATGTAAAAGTTACATTCAGGTATAGTACAGCATGTGAATCAAACGTAAATTAACAATTATATTATATACATTCACAATCTGACAATTCTTTTTTCTTCTAACCGTATTATTAAAAAAAAAAAAAAAATGATGTCCTAAAACATATATCTTATATAGTTCACTTCTTAACTAATCTATTTCACTTTGCATTAATTGCACCATAATTTTATCACCGAATTCACACGCGTTTTTTCATATCTGAATCGGACTCGACAGGCGTTGTGGGGGACTCGGACGTCAAGTGGGGCGTCATGGACCAAGTGGTGGCCTGACTCGTTATAGTTAAGTTCATCTGCTAGGGTTCAATGGATGGATTTTATCGGGGAGAGGTGGGTCGCTTAAAAGAAAGCTGGCGAGTTCCACTTAATTAATTACTGCATGGTGTCAACTCATGCCGACCTAAAAGAAGGGATGGCAAAGCTATTTTTAATTTTCTGCAAATATATTATTAATAGTTAAAATTAGATTTAATTTTTATCAAGAAATAGGCGATGTATTTAAAATTTCTACTTTTTTAAATTAAAACATATAATTTAATAATATTTACCTTCAATGCGCGCGGTTATAAACATCATTATTATTAAATATATATATCCCATAGTAATACAAATCATAAATAATTAATTCACCAATAATTAGATTTATATATAATCTGATGGGTGTGTGGCGCAGTGCGCTTGACCGGGTCTCGTCAGATCACCGAAGTCAAACAACGCCGAGCGTTGTTAGTAGTTAATTAAATGGGTGACCATTTTCAACAATGAAAATGTTTCCCACCCAGGGGTAAATCGTTATGCTTTTTCACTGTATGTGGTTTCCCTGGCTTTGAACCATTGCACTTCCGGTTCATTGACAAAAGCTGAATAGCGTCCGTCCTGGCTGAGGTTTCCACATTTCCCTCAGTCCCTGCAGACACATGCCGGGATGGATTGCAATGCCGTGTTCGCCCCCGTTCCGGAAAAGCCCGCGAAACGCTAAGTTAGGATTTCGGAAGGTTCGGAGTTTCAAACTTAGTGAGTAATTGATATGTAGAAGTACCCAGTTAGGGTTTGATTAAAAAATAAAAAAAAAATACAAATACATCAATTTAATGAATTAACTAAAAAAAAAAACTTAAAAAATACTATACATATTACATTAAGAAATAAGTATATTATTTATTATTGAACTTTATTACAGGTATATAAATTCATATCCATGGCACTGTATAACATAATAAAATTAATTTTGTTAATTATTGTAAATTATTTGCAGTAAATAAATTTCCCTTTTCATCAGCACCATGACTATATTTTAGTATCGTGTTTTGCAAAGAAAATTACATCATAATTATTTTAATATTATAACATAATTAATAATTATACTAGGAGTGGGGTGTAAACTCGCCTACGCTCGTTTGATTTCAAGTCTTTTAATTAATTTTGTCAATCATATGTTGCCATCTATATAAGTATTCAGTACGTGATATCATAACGGTATTTTAATGCAAAATGGACAACCTACATGAAATTTTTTTATTACAGAAATGAATTGAAGGTACCAAATTATGCTACTCTGATTTTTTCAAGATTTTTTTGAAACCCAGAACTATTTTCAAATAATTATTAAATGTGCTGCCACGCCCCCAATGACTACATTTTAGTATCGTGTTATGCAAAGAAGATTACATCATTGTTATTTTAATATTATAACATAATTAATAATTATATAAGCTCACTTCTTATTTCCAACGTCCCAAGTATAATAGTTCTTCCTGAAAATCTCGCCCTTAATCCGTCTCAGTAAATTATAACACTGAACACACACGCAATTTATTTAATCCCACTTTCCATCTCGATAACATCTTTTTGTACCCAAACTGCTCTAATTACTGGATCTTTCGGTATCTAATGATATCCATAATATGTTTGCATGGTCCTCTCTTCTGATTTATTTTATTTATTTATTTTTTTTTTTCAGAGCATAGTCAACCGGCAACATTACATTGGATGCCAACAATTTAAAATTTTCAATTAAGACATTATTACAATATTTACAATTATTCACTTATTAAGAACATTGAAACATTTTTATATTGCAACCAAATTTTTGTATTATTTAGTACAGCACTCAAGAGATACAATGTTACTAGTCAAGATTGAAATATCTTTGTTATATAAAATATATGCCTTTAAATGAATATTTTATCAGTCAACAAAATCTGAAAAATATTGATGACTTCCTTTTCACACTGTCGATGTGACATTTGTACGTGATGTATTATGCTATACAGAATATATAAATATATTGAAGTTATATAATTTCTAAAAACTAAAAAGAACAAAAATGTTACTGTAACTTTTTTAATATTATTCCTAATTTTAACCGGGTTAAAAACATTATAATATATTGCAACCAAATGATAGTTGTATTAGTCATATTACCAACTCATGTGTATCGTTTATAAGAATATCTTATTATTTATGCTCTAAAAATAATCGTAAATTGCTTCGAATATTAAGAAAACAGCATTGCTTAGAGCGGGGAGAATGCAGGTTTACCTGCTGGCTGAGGTCTCGCGCTGACGTCACAACAGCCGCAGCCGCTCCTTGCCCCTGCCGAGTAACCGCGCGGTCAAAAAGCTCACTTACCACCACCTTACAAACCTCTATACACCTTGGGTCTTCCTTCTCTTCTTTCTTCATGTTGCCAGGCAACGAGTCAAGTTCCGCAGTTAATGCTGAGCATCTAAATAGATGCCCTCTGTCTTGAGGTTCATTAGTTGTATTAAGGGTAAGGTAACGCCACCAATGTTAAAAAAATCCCCCACACATAAATTCTGAAAAAAATTTAAAATGTTCTCCTCTACACCCCCTATCAGTAGCTAAAATATCAGGTATACAAATTCGATCTAGTTTTTGAGTTATGAATTTTTAAAGTTGACTACTTTAACATGGAGAAATGGAACTCCCATGTTAAATTAGTCAACTTTAAAAATTCATAACTCAAAAACTAGATCGTATTTGTATACCTGATATTTTAGCTACTGATAGGGGGTGTAGAGGAGAACATTTTAAATATTTTTCAGATTTTTTGTGTGAGGGACTTTTTTTAACATTGGTGGCGTTACCTTACCCTTAAACCATTTTACTTCTAGCAAGCCAATAGAGAAAAGACTCTTTCTCTTCTCTCTTCATGTTGCCAGGCAATAAGTCAAGTTCTGTAGTTAATGCAGAGCATCTAAACAGATGCCCTCTGTCTTGAGGAAAGTACTGTACAGTACATGAATTCTTCTTTCCCATTTCTCTCATAACACAACAACAAAGATCAAAATTTGATAATTTTTTTCTTTACTGTTAGCCAATTCAATTAAATTTTGTGATTCATAAACACTAACTTTAAATTTAAAGAATCAAAAGTGTCTTGCTTTGTAGATGCTATGATCTATGACTGGTTACTGACAATTCATTCATATATTACTGTCCACTGTTCTTGAAAACCACAACAATGCATGTCACTCTGGCCTAGATCACAAGAAAGTCATTTCACTCAGGTGACGAGACACCGTTGAGCGGTTAGCCAGCCAGGGGGTTGGCATGGATGGTGATGCTGTTGATTCTGATGTCTGTTATGGGGCGGTAGTTCTTGGGGTTCACTGGGATCTTCTCCAACTCATCTAGAGTCTCAAGACCATCAATCACTCTGGAACAAAACAAATGTCGGTCAGTGTGATAGATAACTAGGTAAGATATTTAGATGTACATGTTGTACGGTACACATTCAAATATAAATTTCCAATCCGGCTATACATTACCATGGCCGGATAAGACATTTTTATTTGAATGGAGTGTACATAAACACAGATATAATGTTGTACCAAAGGGAGACTTAAATTTGTCTTATTGTTTACATTGTATATCTGCAATGATGTGTATTGAATTTGTGGAGTGAAAATCAGTCACTGTTTTTCTTCTCATCACTCATGTTTGTATATATACCGTGCTGTAATTATTGAATATTGTTATTTTAATTATTTTAATTGTGGTATTTTGATGTTTGTCTATGGTTGTATTGGCGTCATAAAGTTAGTGTGCCCCCTAGTAGTAACTGCTGGAACTACGTGCGTCTGGCGAGGATTGCTGTATATGATTAACATTGTAAAATCATGTAAATGCTCTATCAGTAGCCACAGCATAATTTTATAGAAGTGACAACACCATAATTAGTTGTCAAACACTTTCAGACAAATATAAAAAAATATTTTAACTTCGTAAGTGATTTCTTTCCTATATATTTGATAATTTTTGTGATTCTCCCCATGCTATAGGTATTGCCGTATCCTCTATACAAAGAGCAAAATTTGCAGACGTCAGCGCCATCTCTTGGTCCTTTATGTCCTCTATTACTATTTTTTTTTTTTTTTTACAGCTTTTTCAATTTTGTTTAGTATGTACATGTAGTCACAATGTATCAACTGATATTTAATGTTAAATAAATAAATAAAAAATACCTTGATGCAGGCGCGGATCCAGGGAGGGGGGGGGGCTGCCGTTCCCCCCCCCTCGAAAATCTGTATTTAACATGGGCAGTATAGGCATTTCCCCTACTCCAATTTTTTTTTTAACATTGGCCTAATGAAGGCAGCCCCCCCACCAAAATTTTTTTCTGGATGCGGGCGCCTGCCTTGATGCAAAACGTCGTTTATGACATCACCCATAAGAACTGTGTATAGACATTTTTAAGTCCCCCTTCAGTACATCAGTCAGCAAAATATACTCAGTCTTCATTTATTCCTCGTCAGGAAAATTTTCTTCATAAGCACAATTTTTTCTCAGTAATTATTTTAACATTTTAATTTTGAAAACATCTCCTACCCCTTATTTAGAGCTTTTCTTGAACTTCTTTTTGTCTAAAATCCTATAGTACTTTAATACTAAATTGCAATTTTGGACAGTGGGAACACTATCTAAGCCAAAACAACAAAATAATTATTTTTCATACAGTACAACAGAATTATATTTTACTGTTTAACATTTAAAAATAGTAGTGACTTAAATATGACTGTATAATAACTACATGAATAAATTGAATAAATTAAAAAAAAAAAAAAATACCCTATACAATGGGTTACCATAATAATAATTATGAGGTACTAACTGGTAAGTATTTTGTAATAATTTTTTGTCATCACAAGCTATTATAGGGTATTTTTTTTAAATTACAAATTTATTCAATTTATTCATGTAGTTATACAGTCATATTTATGTCACTACTATTTTTAAATATTAAACAGTAAAATATTAATTATGTTGTACTATATGAAAAATAATTATTTTGAATGAATTACATCAAATACTAATACACATTGATCTCAGCTTATTTTAAATTTTGTCAAAGTCAGACACCACTCAAGTCAAACTGAGGTCGCAGGTCAACTCACTTGCCGAAGACGGTGAACTTGAGGTCGAGGTGAGGCTGAGGTCCATACGCCAGGAAGAACTGGCTGGCGTTGGTGTTGGCTCCACTGTTGGCCATGGACAGTGTACCTCGGGCATCGTGCTGCAATTCATATTAATTTATTATACATCACGAACAATTGAACAACAAGTCAGAGGCAGCAGGAAACAAACAGTACATAATAGACTTGACACAAACAATTGATTGCCATGTAATTAAACAATCTCTAATCAAACAAAACACAGCAAGGACGCAGTCAATCTAGTGGTAAAAAAGATTCAACTGCACACGGCGATCGTCTTTTGCTTTATGCCATCCAGACATACGGCTAGACATGTCTCAAAGCTAGGCGCCCAAGAGTCTACAGGTATAGTGCACAGCCCAGTTTTGGATTTTAGCCCTGATTTGGTTCCGACCTGCTTTTAGGCTCCTTATAGGCAAAAAAAGGAAATTGTAACTGATTAACCAAACCCTCACTTCCATGAAAATAACAACTGCAATACCTTGATAATTTTTTTACTGGTTGAAAAAAAATCAAAAACGAATAAAAACAGGGTTTTTAACAAATAATTCGTTTTTATTTTTTCTTAACTAGTAAAAAAAAATCACGGTATTGCAGTTGTTATTTTTATGAAAAGGCTGATTTGGTTAATGGGTTAAAATTTTATTTTTTTACTTTTTTTGGCTATAAGGAGTCCAAAAGCAGGCCTGGACCAAAACCGGAACATTTTTTTTTCACATTTTTTTTTTTTTTTTTTTTTTTTTTTTTTTTTTTTTTTTACTCAAAGAGATGGAACTGCAATTATGATAAACTCAATTGCTACATTTTATTGAACATGTTAATAATTTTTTCGAAATTTTAAGAACCCTAAATATGTTAGATAAAAATTGTTAAAAGTGCGAAATGTCTTAAGGGGGTCCGTTACTGGGCTAGGTGGTGTACACTAATCTAAAACTGTGACAGTTACCTTAATTTCATCTCGGAACTCGTCCTCAAACTTTCTGCCCCAGATGGAGTTCCCGCCTTTGCCAGTGTTGGTGGGGTCGCCAGTCTGTACGATGAAGCCCTTGATGTTGCGATGGAAAATGCAGCCATTGTAGTAGTCGCTGGCACACAGAGCCAGGAAATTCTGCAAACAAACAACATGTGTAAGTACAGCGACTTTTTGGAAATTCTTCATTTAATGTTAGGACCGTGATGGACACAACATTTATTATGTGGACCAGTACAACAACAATATTTAAATATGATGGTAACAGATAAAAACTGTCTGCCTATCATCTTGCCCTCAAGTTTTTGTTTAGCACTAAAACAGAGTTGGTTGACCTTTTAGAAAGATGATACACATAAATAGAAAAAAGGTTTTTGAATAAAATAACACTACTGGTACATATAGAATATATATGCATACGTACTAGCTGTGTAGTTTCAATGCAGCCACTTGAGATAGACTGAATCATAGCCGAGCAATGCAAAAATACAGTACAGTATCATATGAACATCAACAAAAGCAGCAGTCATTCTATCAATATTAACGAAGCAGTTGCCATATTAGGGTGTCATGCAGTATATAGCGATCCATCAAATTTCTAGTCTGGGGGGAGAGGAGAGGTATGCATTTTAAAAATTGGGAACAAACTTTCTGGCTCTCTACGCCGGTCGATGATGGTTTATAATCTACCGGTTTTGCCTCAGTATGATATATGCATACCCCCTTCCTCAACATAAACCCCCATCCTTAGAGGGAAAAAGGCAAGTCAGAGAAAAAAATTGTGTGAATGCAGATGCACTTTTTTATACTGTATTTAATAAACTGTATGCAAACAAGTTTATTTAAATAACTGCGATTTAATATTACTGTTGTTTTTGTTTTCTTCTATAAAAATTAAGTCTTACCTCACAAGATTTCGGGCAATACTCGCAGAAAAGTTCGATCTTTAGGTCACCAACATCTGTATGAAGAGTCACAGACTGAAAACACAAAAATGTCGATTACAATACACTTTAAATACAAAATTTTTACACACAGGTTAGTAATTATATTCCCTTCTTACCATTTCAACTTTAATTTACACTTCTTTTTCTCATAAAAGCAGTCAAAACAATAAAAATTCAACGAGAAAAATATTTATCGTGTTTTCTTTAACCGGCGTTTTACGATCAGCTGTTTTTAAAAATAGCGCGAAAAGCGGAAAAAATACAAATTTTGGAAGATTGATTCAAGGATTTTGTATGTACATACCAAGGATTTACATATAAAATCCTTGGTACATACATACATACAAAATCCTTGGATTGATTGCATCTTGCATCCCATGGAGGAAATAGACTCTATAATTTATCCATGTTGCATCCAGATGAGACCCTGGATTGTATCAATGCCCACTTCATCAGTGGGTGGAGTGGGCATTGATTGCATCCATGGATATAATAAATTATAGATTTTATTAAATTATGTAATTTCTTCATGATTGCATCTTAGAATAAAAAATTATTTTCATAGTTGTTGAAATTAATTTTATTTAATTTAAAATTTAATTTTAATAATAAATCATTATACGTACGTACCGTTTACTTTTTTGATCATTTGTAAATTATATATACTCCACTCAAGGATTTTGTATGTACAAAATCCTTGACTAAGGATTTTGTATGTACAAAATCCTTGACTCCACTCCGTTTATTAGCATTTTTAAAAATTGAATTTAACAAATTGAAATTCATTATGGGTTAAATTATAAATAAATTCAGAGACCCTAATATTCAGGCATATCATATATAGCGTCCTGAATTCTATGCTACAGGTCTCTGCAATAGATTAATTTATATATATATATATATATATATATATATATATATAAACATAAACGTGACAAACCACTGTACTAAAATAACAAAATATTATTTATTATAGAGTCCTTTAAATATATATATATATATATATATATATATATATATATATATATATATATACAAAATAATATATTATTCAAAAATAACTTAATGCAGCATGTTTTTATATTTTATACCTACAGAATCACTAATATACCGCCCTAATTAAAAAATAATTTAATAAAATGGGGATAAAAAATTTACTATACCCACTTATTTGAAATCATTGTTTTAATTCATAAGACAGTTTTCAACAAAATTACATCATTAATTACATCAGATTTAATAAATTTATGGCACAATAATATTGGCAGGGACAATTTATCAGTCCTTTTTTGCATTAAAAACCTGCTTGTTTGAGAGTCAAAATTAAATTTACAATAGTTGATTATTCATTACAGACTTTTGAATAAAATTATAATTAAAATTCCAACATGGTCGAATCAAGACGTGTTGTGTGATTTAACAGTTTGTCTCAACTGAAGTTTATTCATATTTCAATTTACAGGTAGGACTTTAGGTAGCTCACTCTACCAGTGGAATCTCGGACTAAAAGTTCTTGATTCTTGCATAGATTAATTATACAGTATGATACATGCTACAAAATACACTGCACTTTTTAAAATTTACAAGAAAACCCAGCCAAAACAAAACCATTTAATGTGATTGGCAGGGAAGTTTTTAAAGTGACATTTTAATACATCATCAACTTTTTCAGCAAAAATATGATTTCCAACAATTAAGGGTAAAGTAACACGAATCAGCTGATTTTGTTGTCCCATTTGATTACACTATACATGTAACCTTTAGCAAATTCACAAAAATTCTGAAAAAAAAAAATTGAGATACAGACTCAGATACAGATTGAGATTTTAGATTCCTAAAATCTAAAATCCATAGAAAAAATTTCAAAATACAATTATTTGAGCCTTTTTTTTTTATTTTTTTTTTTTAAATTAAGTTTTTAGTTTGGCTCTCCATGGGAAAGCCCTATGCTGAAAAAAAAAAAAAAATAAATAATAATTAAAAAATATTGTCTCGAATAATTATCTTGAATTTTTTTTATGGCTTTTAGGTACTTAAATTTGTCTGTCAATTTTTTCTCAGAATATTTGTGAATTTGCTAAGGTTAATCAAGTGGACTGCAAAATTAGCTGAATCGACCTTATAAGGGTATACCCTTACCTTTAAGGGGGGTCGCAGACAGACTTCGCATCGCATGGTATCGTATGACTTCGTATGATAAAAATTTAGAACCGGTTCTAAATGAGAAACTTATGATGTCATACCATACAATACCATGTAAAGTTGTTTGCGCTCACATACCTGATCGTATGGTTTCTTAATTTTTTTTATCATACACTGCGAAAACATGCGATTTTGTCTGCGACTAGCCTTAATGCTAAAAATAGGAAATAACGTATTAACTCTGTGACACATTTAATGTTTGGCAGGATAATAGATTATCAACAATTTATCAAAAACAGAACATGGTTGAAAAGAAGTTTTAATAATTTTTATATTTTAATCTAAAGATATAATCTTTTTACAGCAACAACATATTATCAACAGTGATAGTTGACTAATGTATTTACGATTCATCAAAAGTTCAACAATCCCAAAATTATTTTTTAAAAAGGCATACAAGCTAGAAGAGTTAGGCTTAAATTCAAATAATTTTTATTTCCATAATCTCCTACAATCAAAAGTATTATACAATAATACAATATCTTGAGGTTCCAGAAACGTCAAATATCACTCACACACAACACATATAATAATAAAAATAAAAAACACTGAAAATTGTCAGTCTAAATGTTGCCACTGAATAATACACTTATCAACAACAAATTCTTTAAACTTAATTGAGAACATTTTTACATCACATATGCACTTTTAAAAGGAACATCAATTCAATGTTTTTAATTTTCATCATCACTATTCACTATCAATTTCAACAACTTTGTTGTGACTAACAAACAGTAACTCGTCCCTCAGTGAATGTGGAATGTACAGAGATTCTATCAAGGTCGGTAGACTCATGCCAAACTCAGACTTTCTCTCAAACAAATAATTTCTGGTCGCAAATTTTGCTAAACATTGCAAACTACTTGGATTTTGATACAATGGGACAATTTTCTTTTTCTCATCTTCTGAACTACCAATCAATTTTTCAAGTTGCTTAACATATTTGCTACCGGTACCTGTTGGCCAACCAAATTCAATAAAAATATCAAACCATTGATTTAATGTTTTAATTGATTTATTTGGAAGTACGAGAAGTAACAAAATTGGAGGTTGGGGCCAATATCTTAACAGATATTTTGTTGTTGTCACTATGTCAGACACAAATGACAGTGCTAATGCATCAGGGACTTGTAATTCATTTCTAGTTCCAATGTGAATTGAGTTTTCCTCACAAATTTGATTTGACATGGACATATCATTGACATCACATCCGTATTGGACAAGGAGTCTCACAACTTCTAATAATTTGTACTGGTAGTATGACGAAGAACGCCAGGGTTTCAAAAAGAAGCAAGTAAGTGCAGATAAAGCCCCATTTGTGTGATTTAAAGGGAACTTTTCTTGCAGTAATATTTCAAGACATTTCATCATTTGATCAAAATCATCATTTGAAAAACTTGTTATTCGAAAGTTGCGATCAAGAAAGAAACCTACTAATCCACAATTGATACCGCTTGGGTATAATTCAACTATTAATAATTTATCTACCAAATGGGGATGGTTCATAAAAAGTTTTAAAATTTTTGGATTTATATTACGTTGTAATACATAATATAAAGGATGTTCACTGGGTATTTCTTTATCAAATACATATCTATTAATAGATTCATGATTTAATAAAAGTTCAAGTATTTCTACATAATTTTGACCACTAGCATACAGAAATAGAGGCATCAAATGACTAACCATGGGATCTGCTCCATACTCGAGCAATTTCGCAACATTTTTCGGTTCACCAAATCTAACTGCATGCTCAATACAAGATATTTCTGCATAATTACTATGTAAAACATCAGCTTTATTTTTTATCAATAATTCAAGGCAATCTTCACAAGATGTTTCAGTCGCATGGAACAGCGGACTACTGCTATCTTTATCAAGTACATTAACTAATTCTGGATCTTTCTCAACAATAAATTTTAAAAATTCACATCTGTTTGGCATTGTAGCTATGTGCAGGACTGTACGTCCCATGTTATCTTGTTTGTCAATTTTAGCACCGTAATTTAATAACAATTTAAACTCTTTAAATCTATTACAAGCAATAGCTTGATGAAGGATGGTGTATCCATTTTCTGTATGAACATCTGCTCCATTTTCAATTAAAATTTTAATTATTTTACTAACATATCCATCTTCAATTTTATTAATATCATCTTCCATGGTTAATGCTTCAAATAAGGCAGTTTCTTTATATCGATTTTTCATATTTACAGTGTTCTTAAACTCGCACAATATTTTGATAATGTTTAAATCAACCTTAAACCTACAGGCCAGATGAAGAGGGGTTTCCTGTGATTCATTTTCTTGCTCCGTCAACAAAGGATACTCATCAACAATTAGACGAACACATTTGACGTTGTTGCCGTTCACAGCCTTATGTAGGACGTTGCATTCCATTTCATCAACGTAGGAGAAGAGTTGGTCTTTGTATTCAGATTCCAACAGAGATTTCAGAGCCTTAATGTCCCCGTTACTAGCTGCGACGAATGCAGCGTCCATCTTGAGATCTGTGAAAAAATGCAACATTTAGTCAAAATATCTTATTTTAAGGAAGGGGGGGGGGGCATGTACAGTCTAACAAGCAAGAGTTGATGCTTGCAATTTTCTGGAAGTGACGCATGTTCTACTAATTTTCACTTTCGATCGCGAGGTAAATAAAAGTGGAAAAATGTCAATTATAATAATAATAATAATAATAATAATAAAGGGCTTTATTTATAAAAAAGGCGTAGTCAGGACTAGACAGTCCTATCAACTAAACCCAAAACATCATATAATACAATACATTACAATAACTGAGACATTAGATAAGATAATTATATAATAGTTATTGATGTTTTTATAATATACAGAAAAAATTGCTTCTAAATACATCACAATATATAAAAATTAATTCAAATCACAAGAATAAAAAATATCAAAAATACGCCAATCAGTTTTACATTTAAAATTTAATACATATTGTATAAATCTATAACATACTTTTTAGCAAACTTGTTTTAAGGGAATTATGTCCCTTCCAGAAAATTTCAGGTACCAACTCTCGCTTGTTAGACGTTATCATGCAATGCTTCTTCTCATGTACTTCAGAGTCAGTTCAGAGGAGGGCGGTGGATGGGGGTTGTAAAATTTTTAAAGGATTTTGGGTCCTAACTGGATTTCCAATCCTCTCTCTCTTGTGCTCTGGACTGTGTTAAAGGTTTAGAAGATCTTGAAGTGACGTCTATCGCCTGTTCTCTCTTCAACTAAAGAGCTGTCTCACACAGAATCGCATGATTTCTCAGCATATGAAGAAAAAATTAAGAACCTAGCTATGCGGTCATATTATGTACACGAGCAAACAGCTTCGTTTCGTATTGCATGTGATTGTATGTTTCTCAATTGGAACTGGTTTTAAAATTTTATTATCATACAAAGTCATAAAATAATACACGATGCAATGTGCAACCCCTCTTAGGATTGAGAATTTTTTTTAAGCATTTTTTTTTTTTATTCTTATTATTTATGATGATCAATTTGATGATTATACAGTAATGCATAAATAAAATTAATATCCCTATTACACCAAGTAGCCCAGTTTCCGACCCCTTTAAGACATTTCCTAATTTTAACCAATTTATCTGTCATTTTTAAAGTTCTTAAAAATTCAAGGAAATTATAAGCAAGTTCATGGTAATTTTTTAGTTCAATATATCAGATAATTTTATTTATTTATTTACATTTTTTTTTTTGAGCCCTTAAAAAGGAGATCAAGGTATTGAAGTTATCATTTTATGAAAAGGCTGATTCTGATTTGGTTAATGGGTTACAATTTTCATTTTTTACTTTTATTGCCTATAAAAAAGGAGCCCAAAAGCAGGCCATGCAGAATCAAAACTGGGCTATGCACTGTACTGCTGAAGCATTTACTTCGTCATTCAATAAATCTTACTGTAGAAATAATACAAAACTAAATAATACATTGTACATTGATTATACTGTATGCATACTATGATACATAGAAAAGATGCTGTATAGTGCATAGCCCAGTTTTGGATTTTAGGCCTGTTTTGGTTCCGACCTGCTTTTAGGCTCCTTATAGGCAAAAGAAGTAAAAAAAAAAAAAAAAAAAAAAAACAAAGAAAATTGTAACTGATTAATCAAACCCTAGCTCCCTTTCATGAAAATAACAACTGCAATACCTTGATAATTTTTTTACTTATGGTTCAAAAAAAAATTAAACACACATAAAAACAGTGTTTTTTTATAAAAAATATATATATTCGTTTATTTGTTACACCGTTATAAAACATCACAAAACGTTTAAATAACATCAGAGACCCTACAGAGACCTCGAAGATTACTCTACAAAAGGTTGGACGATAAGGTTCACATTTTCGTCCAGTTCGCGCAGGACCAATCAGAGAGAACTGTCACTCTCGAGCCTATTTCGTGGCAGTCATCAGTGATTGGTCGTGACGTCACAGGCCCTAACAAAAGCTGCGCCAAGATGGAGGAGCGTCAAACTTTATGTAGAGTAATCTTGAGAGACCTCCGTGTCTTATGGCCAGAAATTTGACCAGCTTGGCCGAGCTTCACTGTAACTGAGAGTGGTGGCGCCACTGAATCACAGCGGCATGGCCTGGTTCCCGCTGGCTGAGCGAGCAATTTCAGCCCATTTCAGCCAGCAAGAACCGGGCCGTGTTAAACATTTAGCAGCGGCGCCACTCTAGAAACTCTGATCAAATCCCTGGCCATAAGACACGGAGGTCTCTGTAGGGTCTCTGAAATAACATGATGGGTCCAAAACCTGCACTTTTTTTTTAAAAATCATTGCCTCCACACAAAAATTTTTTTTACTCAAATAGATTCTCTGGTATGATTTTTTTTTTTTTTTTTCCAAGGATACACCCCTAAGAGCTTACAGCTCGCGGCGGGGTACTGGGTAGGGATAAGGTAGGGAACGGATAGTGGATAGTCTGATATCAGACTCAGAAAACTGAAATCATGATGAACTTAACCGCTACATTATGCATACTGTACCAATAAACATGTTTATAATTTTGTTAAATTTTTAAGAGTTTATGGAAGATAAAAATTGTTAAAAGTGCGAAATGTTAAAGGGGGTCCGAAACCGGGCTACGTGGTGTACATAGTATGAATATGCATACCTTGAATTATGAATATAACACGGCGGCGGGGAAAATGGCTGGCTGCTGACGGCTGCAGCACGTCTAGACACTCTAGACCAAAATAAGCGTCTAGACGTCTAGACGCTGCAGTGTGGTTGAGAAGGTCAGCAACGCAAAACTTTCGTCGAATTATCAGCAAATAAGTACGTGATATTTACAATGATTACAATTAAATTGATAGAATATAGATTTAGTAATCATAATAAGCAAACGAAAAGTTAAAGCTTAAATACCTACCAACTGAATTAAACAGAAACACAAGTGAGCACAAATTTAGCGTGGTTTATATCGCCATCTTGGATTTTTTTTTTCTATTTTAGGATATTTTACTAGTTTTAGGAATATTTTTATTACCAACCTAAATATTTAAAAAACAAACATACTACTAAAATAAAAATTATATAAAATTTTTGTTTCATTCTAGTTGAAACATAATTATAACTATTTATATTATTGTAGACCAGTATTATTGATTATTTTTCTCGAGTAATTATTTGCATACGATTCCTACAGGGCTATTCTCCTATAATTGGGGGTATAGGCGCCCCTGTCTGACTTATGGCGCTAAATACTGAATTCTGATTGGCCTAAAAGTGGATATTGGAATTGCTCTGATTGGCTTAAAAGTGGATTTTGGAATTGCTCTGATTGGCCAAAATAAAGTTGTTGATTTTTTTCTAATTGGCTGAAATTTTAATTGTTGGAACTTTCAAGTGATTTCATTGGTTAAAGAATATCCACTTTTAACCCAATCAGAGAGTTGCAATAAAAAAACACTTTTTGCCCATAATTTAATTTTAAAAAAGACTTTTTATATTATGAAAATTATTTAAAAAATCATAAATTGTAGAAAATAGTGTTATAAATTGTTACATTTATTTATTTCAAAAATATTAATTATTTATACAGGGCCCAAGCGCAAAATTTCAACAATAGGAATTTGCAACTGAAAAATCAACAAACTCTGATCAGCCAATCAGAAGCATCCAACTTTTAATGCTTCAAAATCAATGATTTCACTGAGTGAATGTCTCCATCGTCTCAAAAATCGTTCTTTTCGCCCTTTAAAACCCCTTGGTGCATTTGGTTAAGAATGTAAATCCTCTGGAGCTCCAGAAAAAGTATCGAAAAAATTGATTTTAACATTGAGTTACGTATCCCCGACGGTGAAAATATCCACTTTTTCCGATGCGCTTATACCCGATAACAATAGGAGAATAACCCTGGATTAATTCCTATACATGACAATCAGAAGCTGATAGAGTAGACGCCCGATAGGTATTATAGGCAACCCTTCGATCAGCACAGTGATGTGGGCGGTATATATCTAGGAGCTAGCTAAAATAAGCTATATATAATATACAGTCATTATAATATATACTGTCACCGTAAAACGCAGTAAATAAATATGCTATTGATGTAGAGTTAGTTATTACAGGTTACGATGTAGTGCTATAGTCTGACACGAGTTTAAGGGTAAGATAACACGAACAATCGATTGTTGTTAGTCCCATTTGATTAACATTTAACATGTAAACCTTAGCAACCTCATAATGATTCTGAAATTTTTTTGAGAGACAGTTCTTGGCATTAAAAAAAAATATGGAAAAAATTTCAAAACAATCGGACGATCCAATGAAATTTTTATACGAAAAAATTGCATTATTAAACATTATTTCATTATTATTAGTATTTATTTAATTGAGAAAAAAAATAATCGTAATCCTGTTAAGGTAGAGATAACATGGATCAGCTGACCTAATGCTAAAAAAATCTAAGTCATGAAAATTACGAAAAAAAAAAATAATAAAATGTTCTCCTCTACATCGCCTATCAGTATAGCTAAATTATCAAGAATACAAAACTGAGCTAGTTTTCGAGTTATTAATTTTTAAAGTTGTTGAATGTTGACTAATTTAACATGGAGATGGAGAAATGAAACTTCCATGCTAAATTAGTCAACATTAAAAATTAATAACTCGAATATCAGGTACATGATAGGGGATAATGTAGAGGAGAATATTCTATTATTATTTTTTTTTTTCATAATTTTCATGAATGAGATTTTTTTTAGCATTGGGTCAGCTGATTCGTGTTATCTTTACCTTAACAGGATTACGATTATTTTTTCTCAATTAAATAAATACTAATAATAATGAAATAATGTTTAATAATGTAATTTTTTCTTATAAAAATTTCATTTCTTATTTTTTTATTAAATGTTGTCTTTAAAAATTTATATTAGATTCTGGTTGATGCCTAATTTTGTACATATATTATAGTATATATATACCATGATCGATTTATTTGATGTTCATGCAGTTCTGATCACCCTATAATTACGACACATCGGTATAATTGGCTTGAGCGCGCATATGAGAAACCTCTCGAGCGGTATAACAGATCAAAGATCCCAATTTTTTTATTATTGTTTTATTTTTTTTTTTTTTAGCCATGCAATATTTCTTTGATTACTATCGCATATTTGCTGCTAAATAATGTACTGCCGGTACACGCAAACCTGGGAAAATAAGCTATATATTTTTCTCATCCTGGAGTAGTTAACGTTTTCTTATATTTTGTATACTCGTACACTTTTACAACTTGTTTTTGTTTTATTGTTTTATTTTTATGTTTGAATTTTCACATTAATGGTATAAAATGCTGAAGTGAATAATTAATAAATAAATAGCTCCCATGTATATCGACTTGTTCCTGGTAAACTTATAATTTATAATAAAATACATAGTCGCGATTCATGAACGAATTAAGTTATCCAGATTTCTCACTTAATTAATTCGATCAACGTTTAGTACGTGCCATCGAGTTAGAGTGGCGCTAACTGCGTGGTTAGTAAGAAACCTGTTGTTGTCGTTGTTCGAACGTGAGATCTCGAATCACGATTGTTTACATGCATGCACCACTTAATTTTCAAAAGACAAAGATAAAAGACAGTCATATTTTTATTAAAGTAAAATAAAAGTGCTTGTCTTCATTCCTCAGATGCTTCAATATATTTAGTCAATCTTTGTTAGTATATTCACTGATGAATGTAATTAAAATTTTGTTAATCTGCTCAATGAAACCATATTACAGGAAAGGTCTTCGAAGTGTTGTTCAAATTATTCCCGCATGTCAAATACCACAAGCTCATTGGTTCTGTTGAACCAATGAGCTTGCGGGTACTGCCGATCGCACAGTCCCCGATCGCTCCAAAATCACACGGCTTGAGTGGGAGTTGAAGAGGAGAAGAATGAGGGTGGGAACACTGCTTTTAGTGAGGGTTCTTAGCTTACAAAAATGACCAAGTCGTGCACTTTGTGATAAAAGCACCGAACTTGGTACATCGATAGAATTGACCAAGACGATCATTTTGAGGGATGTATATAGCCCAGCGCGCAACCTGACCTGGTGACCTCTGGTGACCTTTCAAAATGGCGGCCGTGACCTTTATGAAATTAATTTTTAATTTAAAAACTGTTGCAGATAAATTAAAATTTTAAACTGAAAGTGGTTCACGATCATTTATTGCATGTTCTGTAATTTTTTCAAAATGCTGCGTTGCCAAATTAGTGCATAAATTAAATATATTCATGAAAATTGGGACCATTTTTCACATAACATGACGTGCAAGTATCCGCGATGCCGAAGTTGGCTATTTATAAGTCGAGAGGCTCAGCAGATTGAATGAAGGTGGACTCAGGATAATAGTAAGATATTTTTTACCGCAGATTATATTTGACCTGGTGACCTCTAATGACCTTTCAAAATGGCGCCTGAAAACTATTCGATTTGATATATTAGCAAATTACGAAGCTAAATGAAATGAAATTGCTGGAAATTGATTTATTTTTACTTTCAAGTGGTCCCGAATTTTTTCCAAAATCTGTGTTGCCATATAAACACATTTACAGTGCATGTTGCCAAATTTACAACAAATGACAATTAATGTAGTAGTATATTATCACTAACCCTACCTCGGCATTAAATGTGTATAATGTATTTAATTACAGTATATGCACAATAAATTGACATCATTGACATCATTGTGCAACTTTTTAAACCCAGATTTTTTCGGGGGGGGGGGAGGGAGGAGAGAGTGGGGAATGAAGTGTTAATATTCTCTGTAAATTAATTAACACCATTGGATGGGCAACTGAATGATTTCTTCGCTGTTGCTCTTATTCATATTATACAAAGACAAAAAAAAAAAAAAAATGTAATGCGTAGAATCGAAACTGGAAGACTCGTACAATGAGGATTCAAATAATTTTATTATTTTTTTTTTTACTTAAATGAAATATACGTATATAATATATGTATATTTTTTTTTGGCTGTCAGCATATATATTTTAAATAAAGATAATAATATATTATATTTATGCTTTCAACTCATAATTGATAATTAGTAATTAATGTGGAATCGTATATATATATATATATATATATTAGTTATTTATACTGCATGGATTATAGGTGTATAGATGTATAATATATAATATACTGATTGTCTGATAATACATTTACAACAAAACTTTCACGGTTGTATGTAGGGTT
Organism: Siphlonurus alternatus; assembly: GCA_949825025.1. Classification (NCBI taxonomy): domain Eukaryota; kingdom Metazoa; phylum Arthropoda; class Insecta; order Ephemeroptera; family Siphlonuridae; genus Siphlonurus; species Siphlonurus alternatus. The sequence continues at coordinate 9,948,125 of OX463778.1, forward strand.
CACAATTTGACTATATAGCTAATATTTTTATTTCTATATAGTTGGCATAAATATATTAAAAAGAATAAAATGTAATTAATGTATACGAAAATTATATTTTGTTTATTTCCTTTATATGACATGATACATCAATGAACATTAGACAAATAGCTTACAATTTATTATTATGTTCGAGTATTTACTATTTACATGAATTAAATTACCATCTACCACATTATTATACTTTCCAAGTTTACATTACCATACAGCTACAAAGACTATGTTGCCATCATGCCATGCGTGCAATAATATTTGAGCCCTTATACTGTATACTTGGCCTCCCTTCACCTTATTTTTCTATAAGGATTCAAGAATTGGGCGTGATGAGATTGCCAGAAAAATTATGTTTATAATGTTCTAATAGCCACCCACTGCAATAGCCACCCACTCACGCGTACTTGCCTGGCAAAAATATTTTTATTTGATTTATTGGTAAATAACATGAAGACAAATGACAATAATCACAAATACAAGATGGAAATATACAGTTAAATTTAATTAGTATATCAGTATCAAAGAAAAGGTGCAATGAAAATATTTTTTATCCTATACATTTTTTAAAAAGATATAATTTTGTATTTTGTTTAAATTTTCTGTGTATAGATAATTATATAATAGATAAATTATAAAATTGTATACTGTTAACAGTGCGTGTGATGGCAAAAAGTTCATACATTCGACCATATAACAAAATAAAAGTATACGCGCGATTCAGAAGTCATGTATTTTTTTTTTCTATTGTTTTTTTAAATTTATTTTTTAAGAAATATGGTAACATAATAATCATTCTACATCCATGTATATATTTGATTATTTATAAGAATTACGTTCTATAATAATATATTATTTTAAAAGTTGCTATATATATACCATGCCATTATAGCCTATATATATTATATCTATATTATAGCTCAACTGGTTGACTATATTTTTTTGGTCCTCTGAAATATTCTTAAGGTTTAAAAAGTTGCACAATGATGTCAATTTATTGTGCATATATACTCTAATTAAGTACATTATACACGTACATTTAATGCCGAGGTAGAGTTAGTGATAATATACTACATTAATGGGGTAGTGACCAAAAAAAAAAGTTTCAAGTTTTTGTCAATATTTCAAAAGGCACGAGAATTTCATAAAGAACAAGCCCTATTACAGCATTCTACGACAATTTACTGATTTTATATGAATTTTTAAAACCTCTCAAAAATGACGTCATACCATTGAATCTTAAATGGAAAAATAGATCAGTTAAGGGCATTGGGTGTAGCACCGGTAGTTGGCAACACTGACGTATCTTCACCATGTTAATTTTTGATCATTGCTCCTCGGAGTAATTTTTATGCTAGAGCTAAGCTGATTGCTGTAGTATCAAGATAATTAGTAGCCCAAGTGCACAATTTGGCTAAATATAGCCTGATTTAAAGAAAAGTATTTTTTTTATATTTTAGAATAATTAATGCATGTAAATTTAAAAAATTACTAAAAAATACTTTTCTTTAAATCAGGCTTTATTTAGCCAAATTGTGCACTTGGGCTACTAATTATCTTGATACTACAGCAATCAGCTTAGCTCTAGCATAAAAACTACTCCGAGGAGCAATGATCAAAAATTAACATGATGAAGATACGTCGGTGTTGCCAACTACCGGTGCTACACCCAATGCCCTTAACATTGCCAAATCCCATACTTAATATTGAAATGTAACCAAAATTTCATTTGCAAGGTTTTTAGGTGCTAGAATCACGATAATGAAGGTTTCAAATTTCCACCTCAATAACTTTTCATTTTAGCAATGTTAACTGATGCATTTTCCCATTTAAGATTCAATGGTATGACGTCATCAAAAAAAGTTTTAAAAATTCATATAAAATCAGCAAATTGTCGTAGAATGCTCTAATAGGGCTCATTCTTCATAGAATTCACAGTACTTTTTACTAGTATTGCTAACTCAAATACCGGTCAGTACCCCATTGTCATTTGTTGTAAATTTGGCAACACTGTAAATGTGTTTATGTGGCAACACAGATTTTGGAAAAAAATCGGGACAACTTGAAAGTAAAAATAAATCAATTTCCAGCAATTTCATTTCATTTAGCTTCGTAATTTGCTAATATATCAAATCGAATAGTTTTCAGGCGCCATTTTGAAAGGTCATTAGAGGTCACCAGGTCAAATAATCTGCGGTAAAAAATATCTTACTATTATCCTGAGTCCACCTTCATTCAATCTGCTGAGCCTCTCGACTTATAAATAGCCAACTTCGGCATCGCGGATACTTGCACGTCATTTATGTGAAAAATGGTCCCAATTTTCATGAATATATTAATTTATGCACTAATTTGGCAACGCAGCATTTTGAAAAAATTACAGGACATGCAATAAATGATCGTGAACCACTTTCAGTTTAAAATTTTAATTTATCTGCAACAGTTTTTAAATTAAAAATTAATTTCATAAAGGTCACGGCCGCCATTTTGAAAGGTCACCAGGGGTCACCAGGTCAGGTTGCGCGCTGGGCTACATCCCTCAAAATGATCGTCTTGGTCAATTCTATCGATGTACCAAGTTCGGTGCTTTTATCACAAAGTGCACGACTTTAAGCTAAGAACCCAGACTATTTGGGCTACTGCTAGTAGTGGCAGTACCTTCCGCTGGGCAGCGTTGAGGGAATAAATTTACGCGGCAACGGCAAAAATTTCATGATTTTAAATGTTAGAACTGATAAAAATTTGCTGGAAAGTTCAGAAAAATTATAGGAATATTTGATGTTTCTAATTGTGTGTTTATTTCCAAAATTTCTGGGGGGGCTGCAGTACCGCAGTACTATAGTACGAGCCGCCCCTGATATATATATATATATATATATATATATATACATAATATATATATATATATATATATATATATATTATACATCAGAGTCTTCTGCGCGCAATGTTTCTAACAAAACATTGTTCAATGTCTGTCGCGTGGTGTAATTTTCGATTGTTGAACGCGAGAAAGGAAAAAAGTAAACAAACTCCGCTGTTTACAATTTTTTGCCGGTGGCGGCGCCACCAGCGAGCGGTAATTATCAAGGGAAGCATTATGAATAACATGAAAAACTAATAGAAATAATTAGAAAATTGAGGACATGTTTTCAAAAATCAAGTGAAATGGAAAAAAACATCCGCGGCAATTTTATAGAAAAAATTAAGAATTTTTAACGGTTTTTTATCATTGAAACGGTCGAAGAAATGTGGAGCGATAACCATGGTGTAAGTAAACTTACTTACATTAAGAGTATAAGTATACTCTTAATGTGTATATCATTTCTGTGTTCCCAAGGGCTTGTAAGCTCTAAAATCTTTTAGCTAGCAGTTCTGGCAGGACTTGGCTGCCCTTACCAGCCGCACCAGTGTCCATTTGTTGATTTATTTAAAAATAAAAAGCAATATAATAGGGTTTTAAAATTGTACCTTTGAATTTCTTATATCCTGAAGATATAGCAGTAATTCGATAATTTACAAGTTTCTATGCTTTTAGACTTTAATGCTGGAGTGCCTGGAGTCCCATCTAACATCTATGATTGCATAGAATCACATTAAAGGCAATGAAACGCCAACCTCAGTCTGCGTCGTCTTTTCTATGTGCTAAAAATAAGATAAAGTACCGTTATATTTACTAATAATTAATTTTTTACATTACCTGGATCAATGTAGTACGAAATAATGATATTTTTTTATACTTTTGGTGTGATATTTTGGAAGTTATCGTTACATTTAGGCGTCAACTCGCGAATTTCCTATGTTAAACAATGGCGCATAGTCAACAAAAACCGCTCGCTAGTGGCGCCTCTGGTCACTCTGGCGGGCGCAAAATGAAACTAAAGCGTCACGCAATAATCGGGCCACGCGACAGACATTGAACAATGTTTTGTTAGAAACATTGCACGCAGAAGACTCTGTTATACATATATATATATATATATATATATATATATATATATATATATATATATATATAATAAATAAAATAAATATCCTTGACGCCGTTATTACCCTTTCGAGTGTGGTCAGGCCGATATTTTAGCCTTTCCAGTAGGAGTTATCTTGCGACCGAGCTGGGGCTTACCAGGCTCCCAGAACCCTTTTCTGCATATAAAAATTAATCTGAGGTACTTTAATTAACTTAATTCATCAGTTGGATTCAACTTAATAACCATGCAGCCTAAAATTATTTCACTGCAAATGAAATAAATGCGGGAAGTTAAAAAGCTCTAGTTCTCAGATTTTGCTACAGTATGTATAAACTATGTTGAACAAAATCATTATTTTTCAGAATATTAATTTCTCTTTTTTTAAGAAACACGCTACTCTTAAATTAATAATTTTATTAAATGAAAGGATTTTGATGCTGTGTTGACATTTAATGTAATACTGTAGCATTTGTAATAATTGCTTATAATAAAATTATTACTTAAATGTACTCAGAAATATTTAAAATTAAGTCAAATAACTTTTAATGCTTATCTACACAATATATCTCTTAAGATTCATTATCCACCGTCAGGTCTCATGATCGATGCAGAGTTCACTTCTTGGCCACTGACTTCGCTGCCTTGAAGAAGTCGGTGACAAGTTTGTTCTTCTTGCTGGCCGCAGCTGGGCTCTCGGAGGGCTTGCGACGCTTGGCAGCCGGCTGTGGGACATGAGAGTCAGTCAGATCGGACCAGCAGTGTCGGTGCTGATCTGAGGCTTGGTTCTTGGAGGGGGGAAAGGGCTCTCAATGTTAAATTTGGTGTTCTAGGGGAGGGGGAAGTGGTGTACATAAAGGAGGGGGGAGTCTAGGCTCCTCGATATGAATTGGTTGCAGAGTACAAGGAAAAATATATGGGCAGTGAGTGGACCTAACTAGCTTTATCTATATCTCAACAATATCTTATAATCCTCCCCCAAATAACAAACCCCTGTCTTGCCAGATCACTGAAAGGAGGGGAGTTATGCTTTGAATGTTTTGGGGCCTTTGGAAGTATTCGGGGTGACTCTAACTGTCCCCACCTCCCCCATAAAGACAGCTAGCCCTTGACATTAGTAAACTCTCACCTTTGAGTCTCCCTGGCTGTTGAAGAGCTTCAGCACCTGTGGCAGGGAAGATTAAATATCATTGATGGAATTGGAGAAATTACAGAAAATCACAGAGCTCTAAAAAAATATTTATCAAACTAATTTGGCACTTCTTTCCTTACGTCAGAATAAAATAACTTATATAAACTAGTAAGGGCAAAATAAACAATTAATACAGGTAATAAAACCTGTCACAATTAATTATAAATTAGTGTCAGAAGAAAATGTGATAAGATACTTTTATAATGTAAAAGTATAAATTAAATTAAAGCTGAAATTGCTAAATAGCACCCTAAGCAATGATACAATTATTGCTTGAATTAAAAATATGCATTACTTGGTTTACTTCGATAAAACGTTGATAAAAGAAAGTGTTGCAAAGACATGTACATTAATTATTACTGCTAAATTACGTCTTCTTTTCTTATGCAATAAATTTGATAAACAACAATGTTATTCTTGACATGTGCAAATTGAACTAAATTGTTTGATAATTGTAAATAATTGCAAATAATTACTGTTAATATCAAAATTGTTCATGACAGCTACAGAGTTTATTCTGAGACTGACTTAAAGGCATAAATAAGGAGAATATTTGAAGTATCGATCAACATTGCAAGGGCAGTTAGGGCATGAGCCGCAGAGGCTTTTATGCAACAAGCAAAAAAATAAATACAGTATTTAATAAATTTAAAATATTTCTATGGTATCTCTCTCTCTCTCTCTCTCTCTCTTATTTTAAAAAAAAATAAAATCTTCAGCAATCCGTTTTTAGGTGCCACAGCTACTTTTATTTGTCTAATGACATGGATCATATCAAGTAAACATATCAATGTTGTTGCTTAATTTATATTGCATCAAAACTGGAACAACTTGTTCTTGGCAGTTAGTTGCGTTTAGTGGACAACTATATCATTGCAGTTATTAGTACCTTCTTCATGCCAGTTGGCACTGCGAGGCTGGCGATGCTCTGACTTGTCGCCCATTGCTGGGCCTGCGCGGGGCTGCGGGGCTCCTCCCCCTCATCCACGGGAGCGCTGAGCACTATGTACACCTGGCTGATGTGCGAGAACTGGTGAGGCACTCGCCCCAGCAGCCGCAGGGACGCTCCCACCACTCCGTAAGTTTCCTCCAGTCCGGCCCGGGCCGCAGTCAGCACACCAGAGTCCGAGAGTCCAAGATCCAGAGGAACACATGCAAACTGCCACAAGTTGGCCAGTAGTCCTGGGGAAGAAAACCTTGATAAATTAAATTAATTATATTAGGATGATATTGCATAATGATCATGAATTAGATTAATTTTGTATTTTCATAATGATACTTAATTTTTTATTCTTACTATAATTTGTTGATTATTTATTTGCATTGTGTAGTATAATAATTTATGTTGTTTTTAAGAATTTAATGTTACTGTATTTCATTAAAAAAAATTAAAAATTGGTTTGCTGAGAACAAAACAGAAGATCTGATACATTTTTTTTTCTCAATTACAGTAACATAGGTATCCTTATAAACTATTTTAAAATCCTTATATAAAAACCACATTCTGACCAATTAACACTGCACGTTTACATTCATTTCAACATTGAAATCCAGCCAGTAAGTTGTTCCAGCACATTGACAACTTCGTTAAACACAATACATTCTTCAAGTCCCCACCTTGCTTGGGTCTCTGTTCAAGGAAGAACTCGGTGCCCTGCTTGGCCTCACGATGCAACATGCACACTGCGGTCTCCTGCTGGCTCACCGCTGTTTTCCGTTCCTTGCGAGGGTAGTTCATCACCCCAAGCCTGCGGGACAAATCTAAATAAAGTATCCCTCGAGACAATCCAAGAGATTTTATCTGTTTGTGCTGAGGCTATGTTTGGAAGCATGGTGAACCTAAGTTTCAATTTAAGACATTAAGTCTGGCGTGCAGACTGGGTATACTAGGAGCCCCAGAGAGCACTGTGAACAATGTTGAAACAAGTTCCATCATTGCTAACCAACCAACCAGTCATTATTTATATACAGGCCTTGACCTCCGCATTTCTATTTTCTTCATTTAATAATTTATGTATTTTTTTTATCTGTGTTCCCTATACAGCTGCAGATATATTATAGTTTAAATTACAGCTCAGTACTCATTCCTGAAATTGTAGATTCAAAATGGAAAAATCTGAATTCCAACCTGTCTTTTTATTAAAATTATAAAGTAACATAAAATATACTGTAATGTTTATATTTCAAATAAAACTATTCTATTAATGGACGTGAATTATTTTACCAGAACTTCTCTAGTCTGTAAGGAATATAATTATATTAGGCCTGTTCATAAATACACAATCAGAAAGAATCTATTTTTATCGATGAACCTTATGTACATGTAACATAAGGTTCATTACAAATAATTGATTCTTTCTGATTGTGTATTTACGAACAGGCCTATTGTATCAGAGACTTATGATCGACAGTGGTGCGTGCTATCATGTGGAAAAACAGTGAACCTGAAATTTTGATTAAAGCACTGCAGGCCATTAGACATAGACTTCTCTGATATTTTATGGCAGTCTTACTTTGGATCCCACTTGTCAGATGAGAGACACAAGCTGCAGCCTGGAACTGAAAACATTTTGGCTACAGTTAGTAAAGAACACTGTAATTTTATTTCATATTTTTAGAGAGACTGCATTCATTACCATCTTGTCAAAAAATTTAATGCAAATACACATCATAAGTGAACAAAGGATGAGGAGAGAGGTAATGATTTTAGCTAATTGCGCACTGTATAGTTTTCAGACAACACAAAGTAAAAATACCTTCACATTACACTCCTCACCTCTGAAAAGTTCCCTTCTGCAGTTGTGTTAATCACCATGCCCTGTGTTATACTTACGGAGCATATGGTGATTAACAAGGCTGTAGAAAGGAACTTTTCAGAGGCGAGAAGTGTACAGGGCAGCCCAAATAATTGCTCACCAAGCATTAAATAACAATGACAAAGAGCTATCTATATATAAGCACACAGAGTGACATTACACAACTAATTTCACTTTGATGATGAATTATTCCCATTTTTGGCAAAATATGATAAAATCAATAAAAATCTAAAAAAAAAATAAAATTTGAACAATATTTGGGATATTTTAAATTATTCTTATTGAAATTTAGTCCCCCCACCCCCTCTCTTCCCTTAAACAACAAACATCCACAAAAAGCTTAAGGATTATTGTCAGTGGTCTTAGGAAATGGTAAATGACTCCAATATATTTTTAGCATTGCATAGAGAAAAAATAAATAAAAATTCTCATGCAATAAAAAACACCTAAATTCAGTGCCATTATTTTTTTAATTGAGATATAAAAAACGCATGTTATCAAATGCAAATTTCTATCTCCGGAATGGTACTGAATAGTTGATTTAAATTTTAGCTTAAAAAACAATCATTGTTTTAAATAGAATTATGATGAAATAAAAATTATATATTACCATTTACTTTTTGAGATACAGGCTTTCAAAGAAATTGCACAACTTTAAGCGCAACTGAATTAATGGGACGGGCGTAGTAAAAAAATATTAAACAATGTTGCCATATCGTCATAAATCATCAAAAATCAACCAGCTGATTTTCGCGGTCATGAGCAGCCATCTTGACCAATGAGTCAAAACAGCAAAAATATATTCACCGCTCATATTAAATGTTTTTCAATATTTTCAAGGATGGTGGATGAATAAAATACACAAGAAAGTGTATTAAGTTATTCATTTAATTAAATAAACATTTTTAATTGTACTTATCATTGCTCTCTTAATACTGCTTCTTATTGTCACTCATATGTATTGCGTATGAAAAACAGATGGCGGCGTATAAAAAAAGATGGCGGAACTTCCGGTGACAATAATCGTTAACATAAGCTTACTGTTAGATTAATCAGAACAACAATTTTGGCTTCATAGGCTCATCTTAACATAACAATTTATAATACTTATGATGTTCTACATTCACGGACATTACCCTGGTATTCAAAGCCACATGTAAATGACCTTGCAGTACTGACCCTCCTCAATGTCTGCTAGCTTCTGTCTGCTTGCGGTCTTGCAGGCCCTCCTTCTGGCCAGACAAACCTCTGAGACGGGGCACGCCTCACACTGGGGGTTCTTGGGGGTGCACACGGTGGCCCCCAGCTCCATCAGCGCCTGGTTGAAGTCCCCAGGTCGGCCAGGGTCGAGGGCTTCCTCCGCCAACTGCCACACTGCCTTGGTCACCGCCTGCACCAGACAAAGGAAGGTCTGGTGTGACTTACAGGTGCTCAATTGGAGATATATAGGCAGAGCTCAAACAATGGAAAACCTGTATGAAATTTGATATTGCAGAAATGTGTAAAGGGCACTAAATTATGAATACCTTAAATTTTTTCATATTTTTTAGAGACTCAATTTATTCTAAGTTCATATTTGAACTCAAGCCCCTTTTAGGTCCTATATCTTTTTATTAAGAAGAGATGCCTATTGACGCTTCTCTTTGTACTTTCAATGATTTTTTTTAAAAATACACTAGTTCCTCAGCTGTAAAAAAAAAAAAAAAAAAAAAAATCAAGGTAGCATAATTTGGTACACTCTTTTAATTTCTGCAATAAAAAATTTTCATACTTGTCAAATATTCAATGTATTTTTTTTTGTACCCAAGATAGGAGTAATTAATTTTTTTGAAATTTGTGGCACAATTTTTTGCCCCTGCATTAAAAAAAAATATATATCCATATAATTATACTGAATACAAATAAAATGAATTTCACATTCTAGTTCTGATATCTGCTCACCGGTGAGGTATTACAGGCTCCGATAGCTCGCAGTCTCGCCATCACTCGCACCACGTTTCCGTCCACCACGGCTGCATGCTCGGAGAAGGCGATGGAAGCGACTGCTCCGGCAGTGTAGCGGCCAACCCCCGGCAGCTCCTGCAGCTCTGCAGCGGTGCCCGGCACTCGCCCACCAAGCTCAGAGTGAATCTGGATAAAATATTTTGTATGATCTCCAAATATGCTAATAAATTGTACATTTAAGTAAAAATATTTAGAATTTTAGTTTTATAATTTACAAATGTGTAATTGTTTATATAAATATACAATCACTCTTGATTTTTCGAATAATTCTTTCACTGAATATAACAATTAATACACTACTGCTATCACTGATAAAAGTTCTAAAAGTCTGAAAGTCTGAAATATGTATATATATATATATATATATATATATATTATAAATAAAAAAAAATAGAACAGCATACAACTTTTTAATTTAAAAAACTATAATTGTGATTATGTCATCCGCCATTTAATTTTCTCTACTGATGACAACTCCAAAATATAAAGGACAAAGTTAATGGTAATCTACACATTGAAATATGAAAAAACAAACAAACAACAGCAGTGAAAAAAAATTAGAATTATTTTTGGTGTTTCAGTATATTAAGAATTAATTGTTTTGTCCCTTAATTATTCTATTTGAAAACATTTTTGGTCTACCAACTAGAAATAATGACCAATTAGGTCAACCATCAGCAATAATTTTTTTTAGGTTGATACTCAGCAGTTTCTAACTTGTCATGCATATAGTCATCCCTAAACTAACCTTGCAGGCGATCTCGTGCAGTCTGCGCCCCCTGGAGTAGTAGCCGAGACCCGCCCACATCTCGTTGACCTGCTCAAGGGAGGCCACGGCAAGGTCAGGCAAGGTCGGCCAGCGAGTCATCCAACGCTTGTAGTACGCCAGAACTGTGGCCACCTGGGTCTGCTGTAGCATCATCTCTGAGACCAGCACTGTAGCAGAACAAGTTAGAGTATTGGAGATTATTGTCTAGCAAATCCTTAATTATGTAATAAAAATCAAGCGGGGAGCTGAGGATTAATTCATACATCTCTCATATGCAGGCGCGGATCCAAGGGAGAGGGGGGCGAAGAGGGCGATCCCCCCCCCCCAAAGATCCCAAAATACATTGAAGGCGTTACTACCACCCCCCACCCATCGCCCTCCCTCCCTCCCACTCAAATTTTTAACATTACAGAATAGGGCACCGCCCTCTCCAGAGCCGCGAGCTGGATCCACCTCGGCTCATATATATACTAATCACTATATTTAATTATATTATATGTAGTATTTATACACTTCAGAACAGCTTTAACTTTACTCTTGCATAATTTACTAGAGTTGCAGCTTCAAGAGACAAAAAGAGATGTAGATTTAGGGGAGGGAATAAGAACACCACTAAACGTCCATAGGCTGCATGACGATCATGCGCACAACCAGAACAGTGGTAAAGTTTGTGCTGTCCTGAGGTTTAAATGACATGGGTAAAATCTGTATTAAATATTTGACTCCATTTGGATATATTTGGAGTACCTGAGTAAGCACGAATGTCGGCATTTTTTTCCTTTGAGGCAACTGTTCTCCAGGGTAGTTCCCGTTTGTTCTTGTCGTACCAGCGCAAGAGGTCACGCCGCAATGTTGAGATCTCATCCGTGCTAAAGACATGTGTGCTGTGTGACTGCGGAGGAAGCTGGGGACTTTCAGTGACAGTTTCAACTGAAAATATATCAACATTTTTAGACGAGTGGCTTTTATATCACACATATTCGTATCAGGGGATTGTTATATTTAATTAGTAACGGTAACAGAAGATCATTAGAGACCTCCGTGTCTTATGGCCAGAAAATTGAAAAGCATCATGCAGCATGCAGAGCTTTGCGGGGTCTGAGAGCGTGCATGCACATGCATGGTGTGCCGCTATTAAAATGTGTAGCACATTGTAATGCATACGGCACGGCTTTTTTTAAGACAATGACATCTGTGATAGTTTTTTTGTTAGCTTAATTAGCTGGAAAATTAATTAATCTTTATTTCTATTATTATATGGACATCCCTCTCCCTTGGCCTCTTTGGATTTCCCATGCATTTTATTTAATGCATTTTATAATACCTATAATTTTCTTGGCTCTCCCTGGCTTCACCATTTTTGTGCAGTAAAATTAAAATCAAGCTAAGTGATATAAGATAATAAAATTTTAAAAGGCTTGTTTACAACGGATTTAGACCTCAAATGGAGCATAAATCTTCATCCATGAAAGTCTCAAAAACAACAACTCAAAAAGTCAAAACACATGTGTGATCAAACCAAACATATGTTATAAGTTTTCCCGCGCGATTTTAGATTAATCGTACAGTTCTGACCTCTAGAGGCAATCATCGCAATCATCAAACCATGCAGGGCAGTCTGACTGCCCTGTATTAATTAACGTTCCAATCATTAAATTGAAATTCAAAAATGAAATTTAATATAATTATGTATAGCAAGTACGCGAATGAATCGATTCATTCAATCGCGTATATATAATGAATTAATGAATAAATTTTTGTATTATATATACTGCGGCGCAATTAAAAGCGAGATAGCTATATAGGGCATATTCATATAATATATGGATGTATCGGATCGCCGGCCTTGGGCGTCGAAATCTGTATTATATATAATATATGTTTTTAATATATAATTATATTATATAGTCAATAAAATTTATCACTCCTCAGCCTTTTGGCTTTTCGCAAAGATCGAAGAGTAGTGTACGGTACCCCTGTAAAAACATATATATCCTATAGTAAAAAGTGCATATTAAGCATATGCATATAATTAATTTGTATAGTAATGTATTATTTACATAATTATAATTAATATAATAAATATACATGACATAAATTTTATATGATATGATTATATATTAAATAAAAGATATAAAAATGCATAATATATAAATTAACAATGTATAAAACATATTTTTATGGCTTGATGTCGTTATACAAATTTTCAGCTTTTTTAGTAACTATAATATTTAATTAATTATTTAAAAAAAATCACTTTATTCACTGTGCTGTCCTTCACTTATGCTGTCCCGAGATGTAACCTTACATTATACGCATTAATATAATTATACGCATGTGATTTTGAAATAATATATTTTTGTTTTGGAATTTCTACGATAATATATTTAATAGCTTGAGGTTTCCCAAGTAATTAACTCTTTGATAAGATAAACGTGACAAATATAAAGATATAGAGGAGAGACATCAAAATACGATTCAGTGGAGAACGTTTTTGGAGCCACGTCAGAATGAGCTCATCGTCAGGTCTCGTTTCGTGCCTCCTCGTGTCGCTCCTGGGTGAGTGAGATCTGCTCAGATATTTGTGCTACTTTTGTAAGAGTCACTCAATTTTATAGAAATTTACATGAGCGAACGATTTGAATGAACTTAAAATTCATAGTTATGAAATTATATTTTAATTAATTTTAAATATTATATATAATTAATTATTAATCACAAATGAATTCGTCGCGTGGTGATCGAAGACTAGGAAATTTTTATGTGAGGCACTATATATTTATAGCTGTTGCAATATTTTTATTATAATATTAATTAGTTAAAATACTCATGCAAATTAATACTTCAATAATAATAATTATTGGTACCTAATTCTAATTAGCACAATTAGCAAAATCTTTGCCAATATATATAATATTATTTCACATTGCGATTTTTGGTTATTTTATTGCGTGTATATGAGATTATATACAATATGATTCAAGCATTGTATTTTTTTTTCACAAGATGAGCTAATATATTTACACCACTGTCGGTAACAGAAATATCCTCTGTCCATGCATTAATTCATTAAAAGATTAAATTTTTCAAAGGCACGTAGCTCAAATTCACTTGAGACGCGCTTTATTCATAATTTTATTATATATAGCTTTTTCTAATACCACAAGTAAATAAACAAATATTCGTGTCAGTAATTATACGTACTTTATGCTTGTATAAATAAGAACAGTTTATTTATACTCGGTATGTGCAGGGTGCACGCTCGCCTCGTCGCATTCGGGTCGTATAGTCGGTGGCGAGGAAGTGCTTGAGGGCGACATACCCTGGCAGGTAAGACCCGCCATCCTGATTCACGTGAGCCTCCCTAAGTTGACACGTGTCGCAGGTGTCGGTGACTGCTGGAGGCACGTACCGATGTGGAGGAGTCATCATCAGCGAACAGTACCTGTTGACCGCGGCGCGCTGCCTCGCGTGGTGAGTCATAATTGATAATAATTATTATAATATATGCACGACCAGTGAATAATAAAACTGCAATTTTTGCACGTATGTACTGTAACTACTAATTTGGCAACTCTAAAATTGTAAAGTATGTAAATTGATTTTTAATAATATATATGTATTATTACTATTATAATATAGCGCAAGCTATAATAATTAAAGAATAATTTAATTTATCAATAAATCAAAGATTGTTGTCAAGCGCCGCGTCTGTCTGTCAAATCTCTGAACTGTTTATTTCTTTTATTCCTTCAGCTGATAACATATCTAGCATGCAAAACAATTGTTATCATGAAAATCAAAATACTGAAATATCAGATGTTTTCTAGTTTTCTAACATGCTTATAATTAAAGCGTATATGTAACGGTGGTACAATTAAACATTTTAAAATGTTTCAAATTTTCAAAGAATATATTTTTGCAGTTGATATTTTTAATATTTTCATGATACACTTAGAGGAGGAAGGGGGGGGGGGAGAGACTGTATATTTAAAAAAGAAAAAAGATTTAACACGACAGATGAATTAGAATTATACATGTGATATTTTTGAACCTCCATTCCTATAATATATTCCACTTTTTAAAAATTGATTAGCCCTGCTGTTTTTTTCCCTTATAAAAGCGTATCTCTTTGGTTCTGCATTTATGGACTGGAAGACCTCCGTCGATGCTGACACTATAAAATAAATAATATTTTTTTTCTAAAACAATAAAATTAAATCAATTAACTAATTAATTAACTACAAAATAAGGATAAATATAATAAAATATTGTAAAACAAAGATTCTATATTAAATTAAGCATAATAATGATGAACTTTCTGCAGACCAGCTTAGAGACATATCTATACAATTCTTTAAGAGCTCGATCAGTTCAATGATCTGAGGGACTGTAAATGATTGGTCACAGAAGATATAGGGCGTTGGTCCCAACAAATTTTTTCATCCATGTAATTATGGGTCATGCTCTTGTAGCAGTTGTATTCTCTTTCGTACCATATATAATTATTATATGACATGACAATAAGACGTTGATGTGCAGGGGTGACCTGCGGTTCGGCGCAGGGTCGGTGCAGCTGTACCGTCCGCTGTCGTGGCACCGCGCGGAATGGGCCTGGTTGCACCCCGACTACAACTCAACCACTCTTGAACATGACCTTGCCATCGTGAAGGTGAGTCAGAGGTCACGTGATAAATATGGAAATTCGGCTCAAATCTAGTCTAATAATTTCCGTGTAAAGGTTAATTTATTGTAGATTTTAAACCCTATACTGCATGTTTGTATTTCTAGACTTGATTTCTTAATGTGTACACTTACATATAAGGTCAATAGAGTGAAGAAAGTGTATACACAGGACAGGGTTTACAAAGAGACCTAATTAATATTCAACGTGTATTTTAATGTGATTTTGATTATGGTGCGCTCTAATTTAAAATTTCTATCGCAGCACCAACAAATAAGGTATACGAGTAAATGTCGTGCTTTCTTGGTGCACATTAGTACATGTGGATGTAATAGAAATTAAGGAACACAAATTGCGATAGAAATAGAAAGCATGCTCGAGTTTTAATTGTTACATAATTCAAGTGAAGAGTATATATATTTATAATCACTATAATATATTCACAAAGCTCTTAAACAATCATGTTATTTTGTGTCTGGTACGTTTCTGGCAATAAAACTCATTTTCCAACTAGAAAGCATTAATTGCTTTATTATAAGATTGACAGATTTAAAACAAATATATACAACTGTGACCTTTTCTAACAATATTAATAGAGATTATACGAAAAGAGCTCTGATCAAAAAATGCAGTTTATTGTTCTGAAATTTCATAACATTGAAAATTTCCGTACATTTAAAAAAAAAGTCCCGAATTGAAATAAATTTCATTTTTTATTCGCTATTAAGCTCTCCTCTCGTCTTTTGTCCACATTTTTTGCATCATTTTAAAGGAAAAAAAGAGGGAAAAGGACGAGATTACGTCTCTATCCTCTTCTTGAGCATCGAATGTAAGGAATAATGGTTGGTATTCACGAAGTGTTAAGGAGCGTTTTAGGGAGAGATATTTTAAGAAGCGTTTTTCTTACTTGTTACCTGGTATAAAAATGCTTTTTAAAATATCTCTCTCTAAAACGCTCTTTAACTCTTCGTGAATACCAACATTGTCTTCATTTCATCCTCACTTTGAGCGAGGAAAAAATAAGATACATGTGTTTTAGATTTAAAAAGATTATATAGGTTTAGACTTGTAAAGGCGAAGACGAAAATTATCAACTAGGGGGCCTTGATCATAACATGCTCTTCAAGAATCGTTAAACACAACTTGAAAGTTACGACCTTTCCAGGTTGACCCACCGTTCGAGCTGGGAGAGACGATAGCGGCGGTGCGACTTCCAGACAGTGATCACGTGACCCCAACCGGCACCCTGGCGACCTTTTCTGGTTGGGGAAACACCGAGGTACGTTCACCAGTGACGTCACGACTTGATAATGTGTCCGAACTTTGACGTCTGCGTCATCTTTATGTTGCGTGGTTAATAGGTGAGAAATGTTTGCATGATGCGGATCGAATAATCGACAATCAACGTAATTAAGACACCCTCGCTTTATACCAAAGAGAAATTCAGCTTTTTGAATTTTGATTGGCTGGGAGTCGTGGCGTGCTCCTGTAATCCGCAGCTACCTAGAGATTTAATTTTGGTCCATCAACATTTTGGTATTCAATCAGAACGCTGAAATTCTCATACTGTTTATAGTGCATAAAGAGGTGTCTCTCACCGTCAACAATTTTATTTCATTCTAAGCGTTCTGAATTGATGCGCATCTATTATCGTTATATATGTATGTATATTATATAATAAACTCGATCCCCGCTTTGGCGCTTTTGTCATCAAGGCACACAACCAAGAAAATGTTTTATAAGAGGAAAAACTGTATATATAACTATACTTTAAAAAAAGGTCGATTTAGTGGCGACATCAGCAAATCTGAACTAAGCCTGTGACGTCACGAAGTTACCCCCTTCGAAGTAGTTCTTAATTCCTCTTACAAAATTGTTACTAAACTCCTTATTGTCAATGAATTTTGCTTGCAGTACAGCAGCGTTATTTCTGAGGTACTTCTGAAGGCAGATTTACCTGTGCTACAGCAAGCACAGTGCGCTTCTACACATGGGAGGTCTGAAGGTGTGATGTGCACTGACCTTGGTGCGCACAACGAGGACCCCTGTCAGGTGAGCACCATCAGTGACGTCACATGACCTTGCCCGTGACCTTGTGGTGACCTTGCAGCAGGACGCGGGCGGACCGCTGGTAGTGCAAGGAGAGTTGCGGGGAGTCCTCTCCGCGGCGTGGGGCTGTCATCAGCTGATCAGACTGCCCGCCCTGTACGTGAACGTCGCCTCCTACCGAGGATGGATCTATGACGTCACTGGTCTTTAAAGGAATGGTCTAGACACGAATATATAATCTGTATTGTACATTAATAAAGTTTGGCTGAATGCCAGTGTATTCTTGATATCTTATATTCAGGAGATTTTTAATTAATACCTTAAATCAGGTGTTTCATTATATACGTATTTTCAGTACAGAATATACTGTCAGTATATCTTTATTCATATGAAATAATATTTTGCTACACTCCGTTGAAAGTGATATTGATGTAAAAGTGCGTATTTTCAAAACAATAAATAGTTGCTATATATTTCGCCCAGTTATGAATAGGTACTATCCAAGATCCCTAATATGGTATCATCAGGTGCGCATCCACGGGGGGGGGGGGGGGGGGGGGGAGGGCTGGGGGGCTGCAGCCCCACATGAAATTTTGGATTTAACATGAGCAATATAATCATTTCCCCCACTGTTATTTTCTTTTTAACATTGGCCTGATGGAAACAGCCCCTCCAGAAATTTGGTTCTGGATCTGCGCCTGAGTATCATGCAGATAGACAAAGCCACATGATGATAGCCCCTATGTGTAAGAGTCCTATATATATAATGCCTAATATATATGCCTATATATAATGACTAATTCTTTGTACATATGCCTATATATGTAATATATCGCGATTATCGCGCGAAGGGACAGCCGGAAGTAAGTGTCCTTCATCCGTTTATGGTGCAAGTGCTGAGATGGGGACCGGTTTTTTTAGTCGGTATGACTGGTGTTGCTGTTCCGTTTAACGAAAAAGAGAGGGGGTGGGAGCGGGTGCATAGAAATTTCTTCTCATGAAGTTAGTTTCAGTTCGGATATAAAATTAACAGTTAATTACATTGATATATACTAGGGGACCATGAATGGACATTGAAAAAAATGTATAATTTTACAATTTATAATTATGTATAAAAATTAAAACAATATATACTGTAAAATATGTAAATTATAGTTATAAAATAAAGATAAGAATTTTATATTGTTTTCTTTCGTTATTGTATGCTAATTATGCTAATTATTGTAATTATTATAATTATTATAATTATTATTATAATTATTGTATGCACAGTCACGGCTCTATTTGAATTTATTGAGAGTACACTTAAAAGTTTAGACGACAAAGACAAAGTCTTTGGTGTATTTATTGATTTAACTAAGGCTTTTGACTGTGTTGATCATAAAATCCTATTAAACAAGTTAAATAAATACGGAATTAGAGATATTACTTTAAAATTGCTTGAAAGTTTTTTAACCAATATATCGTAAACAATATGTATCATTAAACTCTTTAAATGGTGAAATAAAATCAGAAATGCTAAGTAATACCATTGGCATTGGGCAAGGCAGTATTTTAGGCCCGCTGTTGTTCATTATTTATGTTAATGATTTGATAATTGAAAATAATAACATTGCAATTACGAAATATGCTGTCGACACCAGTTTCAAAGTGAATGGTATATACACTCAAGAAGTAATACAAATTACTAATGTTTTACTTATCGAAATTAATTCCTGGTTTCAAGCAAATAAGCTTAAACTTAATGGCTCAAAAACTAATTTAATTAATTTTCAATTAAAAAATTGTCCTAAAGACATTGATTTAGTAAATACTGTTAAATGTAATGAGGAAATCATACCATTCACTGATAATACAAAATTACTTGGTTTAATTATCGATGAAAATTTACGGTGGGATAAGCATATAAATTACATGTGTAATAAATTAGCAAAAGCTTTATTTGCTCTTAGACGGCTTAAAACCATTGTAAATGTGGAAATATTAAAATATGTTTATCATGCATATTTTCATTCAATTTTATCTTACGGTATTGAAATTTGGGGGCATGCATCTCAGTGTTTTACAATTCGTGTATTTAGATTGCAAAAATGGGCTATTCGAATTCTTGCAAACGTTCCTCCGAGAACAAGCTGCAAAACATTGTCCAAAGATTTAAATATCCTCCCTCTGCCTGCTCTGTATATTACTCAAGTTTTGATGTTTGTTAAAAAAAATCCATATTATTTTGAACACAGTAAATTTAATCATTTATATGATACACATCATAAAAATAATTATGTTCTTGCTCGCCATAGAACTACCGCATACCAAGATGGACTCCTCTATACTGGCCTAAAAATGTATAACTCCCTCCCTGTGAATATAAAATGTGAAGTGAACTTGAAAAAATTTAAGGCAAAAGTGAAAATGTATTTATTTGAAAAAAATGTGTATAAAATTGACGATTTTTACAAGGACTGAACTCTAATTATCTTTATTACTGGAATTTATGTATGCAATGTGTGACTTGTCTTTTAGAAAGATCAATAAATTTCTTATTTCTTAGTTATATTGTGTTATTTATTTTGTTATTAAACTGTTATTGTATTATTGTTACACATTATTGTATTGTGTGCCATGTATGTGCATATATATATATATTATATGGTATGCAGGCGCGGATCAAAAAAAAAAATTTGGGGGGGGGGGCTGCCTCCATAAGGCCAATGTCAAAAAAAATTGGAGTGGGGGAAATGCCTATATTGCCCATGTTAAATTCAAAATTTCGGGGGGGGGGGAGGGCTGCAGCCCCCTCAGCACCCCCCCCCCCTGGATCCGCGCCTGATGGTATGTGTTATACAGTTAATCGATTAGTAATTCATAGATTTATATATTTAAAAGTTTTATACATTGCACAGTGATAAATTATATAAAAAAAATGCATACCATTTCTATTTTAAATCATGAAAGCACAAAATATTTATTTTACTAAAATGTTTATTGAATTAAAAAAGTACATATTTATATAATAATGAATGATTATTATTAGGTACATGTTGCAATATATCAATACCATAGAGAAATATATATTGTCCAAATATATTTCTCTATGTCAATACCATGAGTATTCCAAAGTATGGATTAGATACATCTGTGCTGGTCCCTTAATATTTATTAATTATACTTTTGATTTATGTTATGAATTCTTTCAATGATTTTCTTCCGGTGGGAATCTCTAAATTAATTTTTAAATAAGGTTATTTTAATAATATTATTTGTTCTTCTGGTGTGGTTGCATGAAGGTCATCGTTGTATACATCAGCTACATGACGATCATATCTGCCAATGAAAAAGTAAAAAGAACATTAATTATGCATGCAGCAAATGTTAATACACTATTTGAGGTAGCATGTATGCTTCGACAGTAATAATATATATATATATATATACATATATATATATATATATATATATAAAAATATTTTGGTCATCTGATATATTTGAAATTCAGCGCAGAGTTTATATTTTATGTACGGACTGCATGAGCACAAAATACATATATAGATAGTCTGTCATATTCGTAAAAATCGTGAAATAATAAAGATAACAAATTGGATTTGCATTGCAGAGACAACTGTTGTAATGCATGAACTGTTGATTCAGAATGTTGTATTTCACCTGACATCAGCTTTTAACAAAATTATGTCATATATTATTAATTAATTAATTGAATATAGCAATGATATCAATATTAATGATATATTTGACATAATATATTTAAATGTCAATACGTGACTTAATATATTATATTTTACCTAAAAATGATATTTTTTACATGATAATAAACAATATTATTGTTGATAAATATTGTCAATATTTTTTAGAAGAAAAATAATTAAATCAAAAGGAATTGTGGCGTGAACAAGTAGTCAAATCAATATCGATATTTAAAAAAAATAATGATATAAAATCTAGACTGAGATCCGATTAAGTGATTATTATATGCATAATATTTTTTAAACTTAAGCATATTAACTAACTGTCATGTTTCTCTACATTTTTAGTTTTAAAAATGCTTATTAAGTCACCATAGAGAAAAAAATAATGGAATAATCAAAGCATTAATTCCAAGTTTTCAAACAGCAGTTCAAAATACTAGGGAGGTACATTGATGAGAGCTCTCAATGATGAACAGGGTTGAACAATTTCATCTCTATTATTCAAAATTAAAAATCTATTGAGGGAAATTTTGAGGTACCTGACGTCATCAGTTTTAGTTTGTTTTCCTGCCACCAATCCTTCAGCTCCTGCAGACCTGGAATGTCCTCCGGCAAGTCTCGACCCTCGCACTGAAACAAAACACGTTGGCGAGTTAGGACAAGGATCACTCAATGCAAAATAACGTATCTTACAACAATATAATCCAAATCAAAATGAGCGTGTATGTGAAAAGAATATAATAAATTCAACAAAATAAATATTAAAATATACAAATTATACAATATTTATTTAATTAATATGATATTTTTTATAGTCTGCGACTCTGCGTGAGATGATGAATATATGAACACCTCTTTCAACTACCAAATTAAATTAAACAGATAAAACCGAAGCCGGCCGTAACATTTAAATTGACCATATTATGATCATGCAACTTGATCGCTCCAACTATATACATCTATAAACTATATCAGACTATCTGTTCTATTATATGTAATATATATATATATATCATATGCGTGAATATTGCGAATATTAAATCTTATTAAGGTTACTATTGTCACTTTTTTTTACGGCACAAAATTATTATATTTTTCGTCCCATGCAAAGTTAAGAATTCTATTTGCAACATACTATAATGGGACGTGATGAGCCAGCAAAATCGTATGATTTAAGCATAGAATAATTATGCAATCCAAAAACTATAATACACCCCATTGTTATTATTTTATGTATTTTTTTGCGTAAATGAGTAGAGGGTACGTATACCAACAGTACCAAGTGCTATTAATTATTAGAGATTTTTTTTTAAATTTTTTAGATCTTTCCACAAGTAAGTTTCATTCCGCAAATAATACGTTAAATTTTTACAATAGTTCACATGCCACCTCAAAAAAATTCAGAATAACACAAATCGGATTAATATGGACCCTTCTTTTATTTCTGCAGTAAAAAAATCATGTCGGTTGACCAGTGTTACATGACCATCCCGTGCAGCCACGTGACGTCATCACTCACCAGCATCATGGAGTTCATCACGGTACCCAATTTGAGTTGTCCCATGTACGGCGACAGTCGAGCACCGTACAAATAGATGACTTTTCCGACCTCCAAGTCGAAGTCCCGCGCCTCGTTAGCCCAGAGCTTCACCTTAACTTCCCCGGACGAATCAATGAGGCGAATTTCACGGAAATCGACATCGCGACAGATGACGGATTGTGACACAAGTTCCCCCACATAGCTACAGATTCCCATCACATTCACTGCATCATCACCATCTCGAAACAATGCAATTGGACGAATGTTATAATCCACTTTTGGAATTTGCACATCAATTTGTGTTTTGTCTGTCAATTTTAATACAAAATTAAATGATGTCAGGGAGTATTTTCGTTCTTTGGGATAGTCGATGGCGAAGTTGCTGATGGAGTAATATTCGTTCAGAGCGATGGTGTCGAAACGCTCCCTGGCTTCGTCACTGAAGGTCACAACTTCAACCTTCTGATTTTTTGCCGCACCGTCGCTGATCGTGAAAGAAAACATGACATCTTCTCCATTTGGGGGCACGGCGTACGTCCGCAAGGCACTCTTGGTGATCACGCGGCCACGGATCATCTTGCCGGCCGCGTTCCAGCGCGTCAGTTTGGAAATTGGCACCAATGGAAACTCCGCCATGTTCTCCAGCTGTGGAAAATGTTTTTTTTTTGTATATATTGGGTGCGATTCACGAAGCAGTTAATCAGGTTTCTAACTACGTTTAGCTTAACTACGTTTAACTACATTTACCTGTTTTACGTGTTAAACGACCTATTTAAACGTTGTTAAGCTAAACATGGTTAGAAATCTGGTTAACTGCATGCTTCGTGAATCGCGCTCATTTTAATTAAACCACAATTCTTATTATATATTATATAATAACAATAACTTTATATTACTTATGATATACTCACTATTCACTAATACAAACCTTCCGAAATTCTGCTATATAACTTTATTATACATTTCGAGGATTCGTTCGGAACGGCCGGGAGCGATGTGTACTGCATGGCAAATTCACCCTAGCATTTACCTGTGACTGAGAGGAATAAGGAAACCTCAGTCAGAAATGGACGCTATATATATATGCACCACTCCTGTTGTCAAATTAACCAATGCCGCGTAATGATCAAGATCTTGTTAATTTTTTATTTGTCATGTATTGATTTTTATTATTATTAATATATTACACACACAATTTTGTTGATATGTGATAATGTAATTTTTGACGTGCTATAGCTTATATTGTTGCGTACAATCGAAAAGCAATAAAAAATATTATATATATAGATATATATAACGAATTATTTTTCGGGAGAATTCACGTATATCTTATATCTCACGTCATGCAGTCGGCATTAATACTTTATTGACTTCGGTGATCTGACGATGCCCTTTTTTCCCTCTTTTTTACACTGACTCGATTGAACATCAATTAGGCTCTTGCTTTTAAATCCATCAATTCATAATTTAAGCTGCATTTAACGTCCATTTAAAGTTTAAAGAGACAAGTGACCACAGCCCGTGGCATTATTTTCACTCTACACCAGAGTCTTCTGCGCGCAATGCTTCTAACAAAACATTAATGTTTTGTTAGAAGCATTGCGCGCAAAAGACTCTGCTCTACACACACTCTCATTCAAGATTTATAGTATGGAGATTGTTGAAAATATTAATTTGCTTGTTTTCCTCTTCCGATTAATTGACTGGTTAATATTCACTATTCTCTCAGTATTCTCTAATGCATAAATGAATAAAATAAATAGGCCACAGATGGAAACTTAATTGTAAAAATTAAATAATTTTTGGAAGCTTCTATATTAGAATTCGAAGACTAAAGACTATAATAGGAAGACTGAATATATGTCATTCCAATTAAAATGAGAAAGTGATTATACCTAAGAAAATACAATTGTGATATTTAGTTTGCTATTTTTTAAATGATTCGATTGGTATTTTATATTTTAAAATCTTGTTATTTTTATCATTGCAACTTAAATTTTCATTATAATTCCTTTTATTATACAAATGCTATGAAATATATTATATATAATATAACATTGATCATATTATATATATATATATATTTATATATAATATACAACTTCGTGTTTAGATTGGGGAAATAGCAATATGTCAATTAAAATATTGCTCTAATTTTAGATGTAGTATGTCTTATTAAATTAGACTCTAATTTAATAAGACAAACTACATCTAATAATGTATTATAATAATATACACATGATTTTCAAACGTTAATAATATCTATACATGATATGCAGCTATAATACTTTCATAATCCCTATATCCTCGCCTTGAGCTCCAACTGCTCCAAGCTTATAGGGATATAATATCCCTGTAAGAAAAAAATACACTGTATCCTTGTCTTAGGAATCTTAGAATAATATAATGTCATTATTATACAGTGTCGTAAAAACACAATTTTTTTATGTAGTACAAATTGGAGATAGATATTGCTCTGTATTTATACGGTTGGGATATCTAGTAATGAACAGAACTTTACTCCTCTCTGCTCTACCTTTTTGTAGACGTTGCCACGCAATCTAAACTTGAATATTTTGGAATGGATGCTCTTCTTATCTTTCTCAAAATTGCAAACTTGCATCTCTTTGTCTTACAGAGCCGCAGTGTCAGCAAGTGTGGCATGCAGGAGTAAAGTTCACGTAATAGGATACACTTGTCTTGTATTCTGAGGTGATGATATTGCAGCAGACAGCAGTGCATATGAATATATAGTATATAATATGTTGTAAGTCGTATTTTGTTTTCTTCTCTCTCATATATGGATCGAGCTACAGCAAAATTTGTATTTATCAGAGGAACTATACAAAGGACGTAGGTATGCACTCTCTGACCTTCTCGTTTTTATTATTGCTTGTAATGCATATTTGAGTTTTGAAGATATACGAACAAAAGTCAGTACAGCTAGTGCAACAGTATATACTTTTATAAGAATAACCCTATAGCTCTCTCATATCCTACAGTCACAGGGGGGGGGGAGGGTAATGGTAAGGGCTGGAGAAATGGTAAACTGAGTTTTCTTTGGCTCACAATTAATTTATTTGTTTATCACCATGCAAGTAAATGTACCAAAAGCATTCTAAACATCCATGTCCACGATTCTAATGGTGTATATATATGTGCTAAAAAATTAATTGCTAACCTGTTTAAACCTCAGTTAACCATTACTGGATCTAGTTTTTAGCCTTACCATTACCCCCCCCTGTGACTATATATAAATATATATATATATATATATATATATTATATATATATATATATATATATATATATATATATATATATATATATTATATATACACGGAATAATGAGCTATCTGCTATTTAAAAAAATAGCTTTATTTTATACTGATTTATTTAATTAAAGCTCATATAAATTGCGCTCATCTGTAATAACAAGTAACTCAGATCATTATTGCAACGAAATCGTGAAAACTAGACATAGCTATATAGCTCATTATTCTAGACGAGGGACGATATATTACTTACGGTGTGAATATCAAATTAATTTCATTGTTATAGGCGTAATAATAACATTGTGAGCATCGTCGATAACTCAAGTTCAGTATTTCTTATTAACTACTTGATTGTGTCAAGATGTTCATAACGTTATTTCGCAATATTTTTTAATATTGGTTAACTTTTTTGGCTCTAACATGTCCACCATATACCACATAATTAAATCTGTTCCTCTTGAAAAACAACACATACACATATATAAACAAAACTTACATCGCACTGTGTATAACAGACTGTAGAGACCGTCACTTTAGCGAGATGTTAACTTCACGGAGGGTGCTTCGCAACTGCATTTCACCTCGCAAAACAGCAACTATGTACTTACATACTGCATGCATGTGCTCGGTACGTATACTCGCGGTGCTGGAGTGGGGGGGGGGGCGAAGGGGAAGTCTCGTAATTAAAACTTATATAGAGAGGGCGCTGTGGTTGATGAAGACCACTCTCTTCCTACTGTTCATAATATTTGTCCGCTTTACGCTTCCCCCTCTGCGTTCTCTTTCTCTAATAAGCCTCCTAGCTGCATTGTGCAAAAAATAATGCTTATGAAAATTCATGAACACAATATTATTAATATGTAATAACTAATAACATATATATTATTAATTTTTTTCAAAATAGTAATAATTCATCAACAAAATATGCTATATACTGTATCTGTATAGTATAACAATATATTATATTGGGACTGTATATTATGCTTAAAAATAGTTTTTTATTACTGTTTTGTTTGTTATTGCATTAATTATGTATGTCGGTATCTTTTTTTTTATTTCAGTATTATATTGAATATATATATATATTGATCATGAGTATAAGTATATCCAAAATATTTAAAAGTTACTTTTTTATACGACTGTATATTTTGCCATGATATATCAGATGCTATT
Source organism: Siphlonurus alternatus (assembly GCA_949825025.1). NCBI lineage: Eukaryota > Metazoa > Arthropoda > Insecta > Ephemeroptera > Siphlonuridae > Siphlonurus > Siphlonurus alternatus. Next base: position 9,975,326 of record OX463778.1, read on the forward strand.
TTTTTCCCCCTGTGCTCGAGTTCTATATATAGATCATATAGAGGTGTATATATAGGTCTGAACATAATTTATTGTAATTAAATTATAAAACATGGAACTATTTTTATTTGTCTGTATACATGTGTATAAAGTTTTATTTAATTTCCAGACAACTTATTGTTAGGAATAAATTGTTAAATAATCATTGTATTACAGTCTTAGGTTGAATATATGAAATTATTATTGTTTTTTATTTTATTGTTGATGAGTTATTGCTTTTTGCATATAATATACTTCTTGCTATATTAAAATATTGTCCAATTGTCTCAATCTGTTTACAATAAATTTTGCCTATTCTGGATTGATATGGTGAGTGGTATAGTGTTTGTGTTAGATTTAATTGTCTTTTGTTGTTATTAAAATTTGTTATGTTAAGAATAGTTTGACAAGCACCATGAGGTTGCCACTCACACTGATATTGACGTGCTTATATTGTAATGTACAATCGAAAAGCAATAAAGATGAATATGAATATGCAATTAATGCCATCACTATTATAATTGCAGTATTAGTGCACAAAGGAAAAGGCAGTAATATATTATTTAATCTTGCTATATATATATATATATATATATATATATATATATATATATATATATATATATATATATATATATATATATATATATATATATATATATAAGAACTTACGCTTATTAATTAGTAAATAAACACTGGACATCAACACGAAGGAGCAGATGTCTAATACCCGGGGCGAGAAGTCAGGCCTCGCTCAGGTGAACGACGGTACTACCCCGGGCGAGGAGTCAGGCCTCGCTTCGGTGAACGACGGTACCACCCCGGGCGAGGAGTCAGGCCTCGCTTCGGTGAACGACGGTACCACCCCGGGCGAGGAGTCAGGCCTCGTTTCGGTGAACGACGGTACCACCCCGGGCGAGGAGTCAGGCCTCGCTTCGGTGAACGACGGTACCACCCCGGGCGAGGAGTCAGGCCTTGCTCCGGTGAACGACGGTACCACCCCGGGCGAGGAGTCAGGCCTCGCTTCGGTGAACGACGGTACCACCCCGGGCGAGGAGTCAGGCCTCGTTTCGGTGAACGACGGTACCACCCCGGGCGAGGAGTCAGGCCTCGCTCCGGCGAACGACGGTATTGCCCCGAGTGAGGAGTCAAGTCTTGTTTTGGTAAACAATAGTTTGCCTGAATCAGGACCACCCTTACCAGATCCTGTATGTTCTCTTGAATTGAATCAAGATATTATAGATCTGAACTCATTACATCCAAGACTCAAAGCTTTTTTACTAACGATTTTAGATAATAAATTCCAATTTACAAATGATCTATTAAAAAATGATGAAACCGCTGCTAAGAAAAGTGCAATTAATTCAGAAAAATCAATTAATGAAATTTCATCTGTTGTCTCACCATCCATTATTAGTAAAAATGATACTATTAATGATAATGTTTTGAGTTCAAATGTTGATAATTTTAATCTGGCATCTCAATTGAAATCCCCCATTAAAAATTCTCAGGAAGATACACAATCTTCCCCTGTGAGATCACGGCTCCGTGCCAGTACACTAAACAGTATCTCCACCAAATTGCCCAACAAAAAAAAAACTTAATGTTCAGGTTCACTCAGCCCCATGTAATATTAAAATTCTTCAGCTTAACTTACCAGGCCTAAAAAATAAATTACCAAAATTTGAGTATTTTCTTGAAATGGTTGATTGTGATATAATTATATTATGTGAACATGGGCTGAATGAATCTGAAATTATAACAATAAATTTTAAAAATTTTATGATAGTTTCATATTACTGTAGAGATATTCAAAAATGTGGGGGAGTAGTAATTCTATCTCGTAAAGGTTCAAATATAAATGATATTAAAATAAAATCCATTGAATCAGTTTTTGAATGCTGCATAGCGAAATTAGTAATTAACAATACAACAAACATTTATTTTGCTTCTATATATCGCCCACCTAATATATCTAGAGTGATGAAAAAAATTCAGAATTTTGACAACACAGAAAATAATATAAAACCATTCTTAAAAGAATTTGAAATGTTATGCAAAAAATTAATTAAATACTGTAAAAATAATGATGATTTTTTTATTATTGCGGGTGACGTAAATCTTAATTTATTTATTGATGATGCAAATGTAATTTTATATAAAGATATACTGGACTCATACAAGTTGGAAATTGTTAATAGTTCCGCTACTAGAGAAACAATGAAAACGGCTACTTTAATTGATCATATTATTAAAAGTACATCTGCTATTAATACTAATTATAAAACTGAAAAAACAACTCTGTCGGACCATAACTATACTATAGTCACAATAACATTAAATAACTCGAAGAACATTGATAAAATACAAGAAAAACAATTTTATTATAAACGAATATTTGACAAATGCAATTTAGATAATTTTCTGCTCCTATTAATTCGTGAAGAATGGAATGATTTATTAAATCCTGATCTCAATTCAAATGAGAGATGGTCAAAATTTCTTGAAATTTTTATTTATCATTTCAACGAGGCTTTTCCTGTTGTTAAAAGAAAAATTTCAAGTAACAAAAATAAACCTTCCTGGATACTCAATAACCCCCATCTTTACGAACAAAGGATTTCTTTAAAACGCTTACACTATGATGTAAAATTTACTGACCCAAATTTAGAGTCTACTTATAAAAAAGAAATGAAATCTTATAAACAAAATATGGCCACCGCTAAATTTAAAGAGAATGACCATGAAATAAAAGGAGCTAATAATAAAATTAAAGCTACGTGGAATATAATTAATAAAGAATGCAAAACAAAGAAAACAAATGTTAATAATAAGAATAATTATGAATTATGTATAAATAGTGTAACGATTACAGACCCCAAACTAATTTGCAATTTATTTAATAATTTTTTTGTCAAGACAATTGAAAATATAATAACAGAAAAATTTCCTTTTAATTATTCTAATACTTTAATTATTGTCGATTCTGATAAAAGTAAAACGAAATTAAATTTTAGTTCGATAGACCCGATTTATATTTTAAATCGAATGAAATCCCTTCCTAATAAGTATGCAGCTGGCCCAGACGAAATACCATATACTGTTGTAAAATATTGTGCTTCTGTTTTGTCTGTCCCTTTATCTAATTTAATTAACCATTCAATATCAGATGGTATATTTCCTGATTGTTTAAAGGATTCTAAGATTTATGCAACTCATAAAAAAGGCCCAACTTTCATTATTGATAATTACAGACCAATATCAAATACATCTGTTTTTGGCAAATTATTTGAGAATACATTAGACGATCAAATTACGGATTATCAAACAGAAAATCATTTAATTGCTCCCTGTCAACATGGATTCTTGAAAGACCGTTCTACTGATACAGCACTATTTGATCTTTTAAGCCACGTTTATATGGCAATAGATAATAAACTATTTTGCGTTGCAATATTTTTTGATTTATCTAAAGCGTTTGATAGTCTAAATAAAGATGTATTATTGAATAAATTTGATAACATGGGAATAGGAGTTTCGAGTCGTAATCTATTAGATTCATATCTAACTAACAGACAACAATATGTTGAATTAAATTCAAATTCTAACGGCCAAAATATTACATATAAATCAGACAAATTACCGATTACACTTGGAATTCCTCAAGGAGGAAAAATGTCAGCCACATTGTTTAATACAGGAACAAATGACTTATCAGATCATGTCAAGAATGCGGTATTAGTAAAGTATGCTGATGATATTACAGCTATAATCACAGCAGAAGCCGAAGATGAATTAATTCGTAAGATTAAACTTACTATTGAAGAGGTACATACATGGTGTACAAATAATAAGCTAATATTAAATTCAACTAAAACCGAATACATCCAATTTCATTCCCCTAGACAAATCCCTTTGAATAGTTATTTGTTGCAATTAGCCGGGAAAACAATTAAAAGAGCAGAGTCTGTTAAGTTTCTTGGTCTACACATTAATGAAAGTTTGGATTGGTCTTTACATGTAAATGCGATTTGTAAGAAGATAAATTCGGCCAATTTTATGTTATATACAATCAGGAATCATGTATCTCATGAAACCTTGCTAACCATATATTATGCGTATGTTTATCCACATTTGGCATATGGCATAATAAATTGGGGATGTAAATCGGAACTATTGAATCGATGTTTTGTTTTGCAAAAGAGAGCACTTAGAACGATTTTAAGAATACCAAAAGGACAGTCGTGTGTTTCACATTTTAAGGCTAATAAAATGTTAACTGTCCCTTGCATTTATATTTTAAATTGTGCCTCATTCAAAAAAAATCATCCAAATTTTTATGTTCAGAATGATGGCTATCATGACTATAATACTAGGAATAAATCGAATGTAGTTACTGAAAGACATAACACACAATTTTTCAAAAACTGTGCAATGTATCAAACAGCAAAATTTTATGAATTTTTACCAGCATGTTTGAAAGAAATAAAAACCAGTAAACTTTTTCGCACAAAATTAAAGAATGTATTGATCAATAAAGAGTTTTACTCTATTAAAGCTTTTGAGAGTAATAAAATGTCTGAAAAAGTATTATCAGGATTATAAAATAAACAAAATTATAAATTTACATATACATTGTATTGACTGATATATATATATGTATGTATATGTATATATGCATATATGTATGTGTGTGTATATGTGTATGTGTATGTATATATATATATATATATATGTGTGTGTGTGTGTGTATGTATGTATGTATATATATGTATGTATGTATATATATGTATATATATGTATATATATATATATGTTCCACATAAACTAAAATTTATCAGTATTAATGGTGACTTTGGCTTGTATTTTGTTTTTATTATTATTGTCAGTGATTGTGTTTGATAGTGTTAAATAACTTATGTAAATGTGTTTAAGTTTGATGTTTTTATGTTGTATTTTGTCCAATTTTGACTTGAACATATGTTTGTCTTGTACAACCAAAAAGAAGTTCCAAAATAAAAATAAATAAATAAATAAATAAATATGTTTGTAATTTTAATTTTAGAAAAACAAAATTATAAAAATACTATAATATTGTAGTCTGCTAAAATAACCTTTTATAATAATATAAGTAAATATTATCCACACTAGTTGCGGATATATTCTTACAATAATATATTTTGGAACTAGGCTTAAAGGTCACGTGCCATCATATTCACTTTCTCTCAGTAATGTATAAATAGAAGTGCATTGCTAGCCGCTCTCACTCTCACAATAATTCTCCATGCATCAGACTATCTGTACTCTGTATTGATCGTTGTGGGCGTATATTATATCAAACTATTATCTGTGATTGATAGAAGAAATAAATACAGCCAATTATTAAAATGACGGTGTTATAAGTTAATGTCAACCTACCCAGTAAGGCGGTTACAATATCTCAATATCATACTTCTCTCAATAGGTCTGATGGAAAACTTTGTCCAGTGTACACTTCCTACAGTCAATCAACTTTATGTCCATGCAAGAAGGTCGCTTGGGTGCAGAAAGTATTCACTGGGCATGCAGGGCTTACGAACAGAACTATAAATACATTGTATATAACGATATATGTCTTTCAATTCACCCCAACTTAAAGGTTTTTGAGTTATATAGGGGAAAAAAAAAAAAAAAAAACACTGAAACAATATGTCACGTGACCCCAGCCGGCTCCCTGGCGACCTCCTCGGACTGGGGAAACACCGAGGTACGTTCGCCAGTGACGTCACAGCCTGCTAATTTGACGTCCGTGTAGTTGTTACTGCAAGTTGAGTTCGTTCCACTCAAAATCTCTCTCTCTCTCTCTCTCTCTCTCTCTCTCTCTCTCTCTCCTCTTTTTTTTTTTTTTTTTTTTTTTCCCCCCTTCAAGGATACACCCTTAAGAGCTAAGAGCTTACAGCTCGCGGCGGCTTAATGGAGGGATAAGGTAAGGGAAGGATGGTAGCCACGGCTTGTTTCGCGTCCCAGCTAGTATATAGTTCAGTGGTCCCAGCATTCGCTGAGAGGTGAAACTGAGGGAACCGTATGAAACCTCAGTCAAGACGGACACTTCTACTCTTTTTCAATGAACCAAAGCGATGTCCAAAGTATGGGGAATCACACACATGCAAGTACATTCAGTGAACTCATTTCTGGTTAATTTCAGTGCAAATATAAAATTAATATATAGTCATTAGAAAAGTAGGAGAAAGAATTAAAGAATTGAAATTATAAAAAAAAAAATCCATAATATATGAGCGATCAGTAAAAAACTTACATACATGCAATGTATAAATTAATATTACATTTAAAGGTTTTTAAACACAGCGGTAAATTTAAAAAAAAAATCATATTCGATCCATTTCTATTTTAAATAACGAAACACATTATGCAATATAATTATTTTGCTAAATTTTTTATTGAATTAAAAGAAAACATGTATTTTTATAACAAATTTTATTTATGTTACCAAATTTCAAAAATACAAAATAGATACGACATCAGTACATAATATTTATTATAAATGTTATGCATTTCATGTATTCTATTTTCTTTAGGTGGATATATTCAATGATTTTCTTTGCAATGCAGTCATTTTAATAACATGTGTTTCTCTCAATGTGATTGCATGGCGAGGACATCCTTGTAGTACATCAGCTACACGACGATATCTGTCAATGAGAAAGTAAAAGGAAAATTGTTATTGCATGCAGCAAATATTGATAAAAATTATTTAAATATGAATACACTTACATTGAGATTGCATCATGTACGCCACATTCAACACTCGTAAAAAAGCAGCAAATAGCAATTCAGTCACGGTTATCTGATATATTTGAAGTCAACGTATATACTGACTTCAAATTTTATGTACTAACTGCATGAGCACAAAATACATATTCAGGTCTGTCATATTCGTAAAAATCTTGAAATATAATAAAGAGATCAAATTCGATTTGGAGAGATATACATGCAGCAGTTGTAATGCATAAACAGGTGATTTACAATGTTTTGTTTCACATGCCAGCTTAATTTTTGCCATACTTATGATTTTTATACATATTTTGAGATTTGCCATAATATTATGTAAAACTCACAGTGACTAAGATGCCTATATAATTATATATATTAGGATGGGACTCATCTTTATAATTATGATGTTATTTATATTGTTGTTTTTTTATGAAAAATATTGAATCAAAGAGGATTGTGGCAGACAGTAGTCAAATCAATATTTAAAAACTTATTGCTGTAAAATGTAGACTGCATATAATATTTTAGCCACTGAACTATATACTATGGAAAGCTAACGCCCGCTCTTCTACACCCTCCGCGCTGAGGCAAAAAAAAGTTTCTCCTCTTACCATCACAGCTGATCCCTTAACATGAAATAACGTTGAAAAGGTCTGACCTTCCTACTATAGTGGGAAGAAATAGTGGGAAGAAATCAGCTGGCAGGCAGGTAGAAGCAATCTTTATTTGCTTCAAACAATAGTGTGTAGTCTTGCCCCCTAATTTTAGCCCTTTAAAATTAATATTTTATTCTACATTTTTAGGTGTAAAAATGTTTTAAGCCGGTATTACACGATACAATTATTTTTCTAACTATTGTATACAATTTTTCCTTACAAGAAAACTTAATCTCCATTTGTTTGTATGGAGAGGAAATTTTCTTGCAAGGAAAAATTGTATACAATAATCAGAAAAAATGTATCGTGTAATACCGGCTTAAGTTTTACCACCAAACTCTAAATGAAATGAAATGAAATGAAATGAAACGAAACGAAACGAAACGAAACGAAACGAAACGAAACGAAACGAAACGAAACGAAACGAAACGAAACGAAACGAAACGAAACGAAACGAAACGAAACGAAACGAAACGAAACGAAACGAAACGAAACGAAACGAAACGAAACGAAACGAAACGAAACGAAACGAAATGAAATGATCTTTATTTTAGCTTTCGCTATTTAAATTCATAATAGTTGATTACATATTAATTAATTGATTTTACAATATCACATAAAAATTTGTTTCATAATTTTTTATGCCTACAGAACGAACCAATATATTAAAACAGAAATAGCAAAATACCAATTAACATATAAGATAGTTTTACAAATAATTACTTACACAATGAATATATAATTAACTGCTATAGGGAAATCTTTCCTTCACATATATAATACATAGCCTTTTAAACATTTTTTTATTATGACATATTTTTATATTATCTGGTAGTTCATTGAACAATTTTTTCCCACAGTTATAAATTGATCCATCTGATCTTTGTTTATTGACACATTTTCTGAAAAAATTGTTACATCCTCTTGTATTATAAGTATGCATCTCACTATTTTTAACAATTTCACTTTTAAAATGCTTAGGAAATTTATCATGAATAATATCATAAAAAAATAACAGTACTTTTAATGCATATCTTTGTTTTACACTCAACCATTGCAGAGTTTCCAACAACAATATAGTATGAGTTCTTTTATTACAACCCAATATAATTTTCATCGCTCTGTTTTGAAGTCTTTGTAATAATTTGATATTTCTTTTGCTCGTATTAAAAAACAAAGATGCACAGTATTCAAAATGAGGAGCAATTATAGTTTTATATACCAAATTTTTACATCAAACGCTCAGGAATCCCGAGATTCTACTTAAATACCCAATTTTTTTACCAATTCTTTTTGACATGGACTCAATATGATCATTAAAATTCAAAGTACTATCAAAAACTACACCAAGATATTTAACATTTTTTTCAAACTTCAGTAACTCTCCATCAAGGTTGATCGTTGAGTTGGGATTACTATTTACAATATTATTTATCTTACGATTAGAACTTGCAAGTAGCATGCAAGTAGTTTTTTTAACATTCAGTTTCAACTTATTCAAATTAAACCAAAAAGACAATTTAACTAAATCTTTGTTCAAATCATCACATAAAATTTTGAATTCTTTACCAGATATTGAGATCAGAGTATCATCCGCGAACAAATTAATTAATGATTTATCAACATGCAAATACATGTCATTAATATATATAATAAAGAGCAAAGGACCTAAAACTGATCCTTGCGGAACTCCAACATTAATTTCTCTAAATTCTGACGAGTCATTACCAATAACTGTACATTGTTCCCTATCTTCTAGATAGCTTTCAAACCATTTGAGAACAATACCATCGATTCCATAACACTTCATTTTTTTAATAAGGATACTTCTATCAATAGTTTCAAACGCCCGTTTGAGATCAATCATTACAGAAATAATTACCTTATTATTATCTAAATCATCACGCCAGTTTGATAAAAGAAACTGTAATGATGATTCCGTTGATACATCTTTCATAAAACCTGACTGATACTTATAAAATAAATTATTTGATACAAAATAATCATATAACTGATTTTTTACTACAAGCTCAAGTATTTTTTCATAAGCCGGTAACATATTGATTGGCCTATAATCAGCAGGATGTATTGAATTTTTTACTTTGGCAATCAACTTAATTAATGATTTCTTCCACCCTTTTGGAAATTTACCCGTATTAAATGACATATTAATTATATTCAATAGTTGAATACCAACGATATCAAATGTTTTTTTAATTATATCGATACTAACCTCATCAAAAGATGCTGTATTACTATTAAGGCCATTTACTATATTTTTTAAATCTTGAATATTCAATAGTTTAAATTTACTAAATTTACAACTTTGAGAAATACATTTAGAAAACTTATACAACATATATATAGTGCATATATACTGTATATAGTGCACATTTTTTACACTATATATAATAGTATATTATACATAGCTATATAGGGTTCACTAGAGCGAGTGCAATAATATTTTCAAATATTTTCAGTTATTATGAAAAATTGAAAATCTCCTAACATCACATTTTGAGGTACCTGATGACGTCAGTTGTATTTTTCTGCCACCAATCCTTCAGCTCCTGCAGACCTGGAATGTCTTCTGGCAAGTCTCGACCCTCACACTGAAACAAAACATGTTGGCGAGTTAGGATGTATGAATCAATCAGCCAATGCAAAATATCGTACAATAACATATTTCAATAAAAAATCAAAATATACTAGTTTGAATAATTAAAAAAAAAAGAATTGCACCAGGAATAAATAATTTACATTATAAACACCATCTTTCGACTATCAAAGCTGAGAGGATATATCCGAAAGTCGAAGCCAACATTTAAATTGTGCATGGAGTTTATGCAACTTGAACCCTCCATGCAACTATAATAAACTTTCTGTTTTGCCAGCAATCTATATATTCTATATATAGGGCAAGTTTTGACAAGAAAAAAATATACTGATAATGCTACAAAAACTACCAAATTTGTACAAATTGTTATAAAAATAATAATATAATTATGTTTTGCATGCTGTATTTGGCTCAATAAACATTTAAATGTTTATTGAGCCAAATACAGCATGCAAAACATGACATATTTACATTACTACAACGGGTGGTCAATAAAGGATAAATATCCCATTCACATGTAAGTGTCCAGCCACCCCAAATATTATTAAGGGGAATAATAATAATATTGTACTGACAATATAATATCAACAGCGCTCATGCAGTAATTATGGGACCATCTCACCGGCCTCAGGTGCGTGCACACGATAACATTATATTATTGATAAGAGTCGCGGTCAACAGTACAGGGGCGGCGAGGCTACTAGCAAAAATTAACTTTGGAAATAATTATTTTTAAGTTTATAATTTTTTATGTGCTTATTTCAATAATCTCTACTGTATATATATATCGAGTTTTGTGCAAAATATAATCGAGTTTTATAACTTTTAAGGGGAAAGTAACAAGCCCAATGTTAAAATTGTTTCCCCCCAGATCTTTCCGCGAGTTCAAGTTCTATTCCACATTATCATTAACTTGAAAAATATACTTCTCAAGCTCAGAGAAATATGAAAAATTCAGAGTATCACAATTTCATATCTCTACAATAAAAAATTCAAATGCGTTGTCTATTGTTACACACCATCCCGTGCAGCACAACACTCACCAGCATCATGGTGTTCATCACGGTTCTCAATTTGATTTTTCCATTGCGCGTGTTCTTCCGAGCACCATACAAATAGACGATTTTTCTTATCTCCAGGTCGAAGCCAGCCGCCTCGTACGCCCAGAGCTTCACTTTAACTCTCACTCCGGACGGATCGATGAGGCGAATTTTACGGAAATCAACGTTGCGACGGCTAGACTTGGCGAATTTTCTCTTGAGCTCCCCCACTTCCTTGCAGACACCCATCACATTTGCAGCATCTCCGTCTTTCAACGTTTTCAACTTGTCAATCTGTTGAATGTTACTGTATTCCAATCTTGAATTAATCCCAAAGTGTTGTTCAATTCTTACAACAACAGTATCTTTCGTCAAAGTACCCTGGTTCCTGGGAATTTTCAGTGGTAAATTTGCTCATGGAGTAACATTCGTTCAGTACGATGGTGTCAAAACGCTCCCTGGCTTCGTCATTAAAGGTCACAACTTCAATCTTCTGATTCTCCGCCGCACCGTCGCTGATCGTGAAGCAGAACATGTCCTCCCCGTCACCTGTTGAGGGCACGGTGTACGTCCGCAAGGCACTCTTGGTAATCACGCGGCCACGGATCGTCTTGCCATCAGCGTCCCATCGTGTCTGGAAACTGGATATGGGCACCAATGGAAACTCCGCCATGTTATGGAACAGCTGTGGAAAAGTCATAATTCATCGTAACTTCTATAATTATAATTATAATTCATACTCACTAAAGCCTGTATTAAATTTAAAGGCGATTATATATATATAAAAAAGAGTATCGATATAATTAATGCTATATTCGTCGCCGCAACCTGGTGTATTCGCCGCAGCATAGGATTTCACAGCTTTTTTTTGCTTCAAAATTGCGTCACATTGCCGTTGTCGCCATCTGAATCCACCTTTACATTTAAGATACATTTTTATAACATTATACAATTTTTCCTTAAAAGAAAATTTAATCTTCATACGAACAAATGAAGTTGCATGAAGTTTTCTTGTAAGGTTCCCCAGGCTTTGGACATTGCTTTGGTCCATTGAGAAAAAGTACAGGTGTCCGTCCTGACTGAGGTTTTCCACGGTTCCCTCAGTCTCACCTCAGCGAATGCTGGGACGCGTAAGCATGCAGGCCGTGGCCACTATCCGTTCCCTACCTTATCTCTACCCAGTACCCCGCCGCGAGCTGTAAGCTCTTAGGGGTGTATCCTTGTAAAAAAAAAAAAAAAAAAAAAAAGGAAAAAGTGTAAGCTATAATTAGAAATACTGTATACTGTGATACCGGCCGCGGCTTTATATAATATATAAAACATTCTCTTTTTATAGTAATTGGAGATCTTTTGTGCTGCATCATGTATACGTAAAGTAATTGTAATTCAAAACCTTGCGATATACACACGACACACTTGAAGCGATGATATGCAATATACCGCAGTGGAATATACTATGATATACATTATATTATATATAAGGATGATATTTTACTCTGGCTTACACCATCTTTGTAACATGCGTTCTTAAAATTAAATTCCAAACTCTTTCGAAAAAGCTAGCACCGCTGGGGTACGATCCCAGATCTTTAGATTGCCGGTTTACGCAATAATTACGCGTATATATGTTCCTATAATATGTTCCTCTTGGAAAACAACACAGACATTGCACATCTGACACATACACATAATAAACAAAACTTACATCGCACTGTATAATAACTGACTGATATATGAGACCGTCAATTCAGTAAGATGTTAACTTCACGGAGTGTACGTGCTTCGCAACTGCACTAAATTTGACCTCGCAAAACAGCAACTATATGTAACTTACCTGACTGTATGCTCATGTGCTCGGTATTCGCGGTGCTGGAGTGGGGGAAAAGTCACGTAAGTAAAAATTATTTAAAGATTATACGCGGTGGTTGAGGATGTCCCCTCTCTCCCTAATATATTCTCCATAATATTTGTCGTCCGCTTTATTATACGCTTCGCCCTAGCTGCGCTCTCTTTCTCTAATAAGCCTCATAGCTGCAGTGTACAAAAAATAATGCTTATGAAAGTCATGAATAAATGTCACAATATTAATATGTAATATATATTATTAATTTTATTCAAAATAGTAACAATTTATCAACAAAGTTGCTGTATTAATGTATGCATATTTTAGGCTTAAAAATTGTTTTTATTTTTTAATTATATGTTGTTTGTTATTACATTATTACGTCTGTATCTTTTTTATTTCAGAGCTTCATTAGTATTCAAAATACTTAAAAGATACAATTTACACGAATCTGTATATTTTGCCATAACATATCAATGCTATCCCCCCCCCCCGCCTCTGCTCGAGATCTATATGGATCATAGAGGAAAACGTAATTTATTTTGTAAATTAATTATAAAATAAGGAACTCTTATATTAGTCCGTACATATATTATGTTATGTATAAGGTTTGATGTTTACGGACAGAACTATAAATACATTGTATATATAACAATGCCTTTCAATTCAACTCAATTTAAAGGTTTTCGAGTTAAACAAAAAAATCTTTAAAAAAAATGTCACGTATTAACCCCAGTCAGGACCGTCTATTTTTTATCAATGAACCAAAGAGATGTCCAAAGCTTGGGGAACCACATACAAGTACAATACAATCCAGTGCACTCATTCATTTAGTGATTAATTTCAATGCAAAATATTAAATTAATAGTCATTAGAAAATTAGGATACAGAATTTTATTGAAACTAAAAAAACAAAAACATAATAATTATATGAGCGATATCAATAACACTTAGTAAACGTTTTCTATAAATTTAAAGGTTTTATAACGCAGCGATAAATTAAATGAAAAAAATATATTACAAATTTCTATTTTTAATAATGAATCACATGCAATATATAATTATTTTGCTAAATTTTTTATTGAATTAAAGGAAAATACATATTTTTATAACAAATTGTATTTATGTTGCATTATACATAATACCAAATACCAATTTTCAAAAAAATATGAAATAGATTAATAGAAACGACATCATACGACACATCAGTACATAATATTTATTATAATTTTTTATGTTATATGTCATGTATTCTTTCAATGATTTTCTTTCGGTCGGTATCTCCCAATGATTTCATTTTAATGCAGTCATTTTAATAACATTTGTTCTTGTCGTGTGTTTGCATGGCGAGGTCATCCTGGTAGTACATCAGCTACACGACGATATCTGCCAATGAGAAAGTAAAACGAACATATTATTATTGCATGCAGCAAACTGATAAAAATTGTTCAAATACGACTAAGCTATTGAAGTCGCATGTATGTCACATTCTACACTTAAAAAAAAAAAACTTGCAAAAAATATTTCGGTCATGGTTTTCTGATATATTTGAAGTCATATTTATGTTCTGAGTGCATGCATGAGTACAAAATTCATATATAGGTTATATCATGTTCGTAACAATCGTCAAATAATAATAAAATCAAATTAGATTTGCAGAAACAGCTGTTGACCTGTTGTAATGTTGTTGTGATTCACAATGTTTTATTTCACCTGTGTTCTGGCACCTTAAATTTTGTTATAAATAGATAAAATTACGTCATAATATATTATATAATATATATATATATATAAATATTATAATATATATATATATACATAATATATCTTGAGATTCGCCGTAATATGTAAATCTTACAGTTGTAATGACTTATTGATGTCTAGGAAGGATGTCTTTATAATTATGATGTTATATATATATATATATATATATATATATGATATATTATTATTATGATGTAACAGGCTGTTAGTATCATCTGTTATTTTATTTTATATTGTTTTATTATCATTTTCTATTGTTCTATTATTCTGTAACTATTATATATGTTTTGTATGTATGTTTTATGTGTTCTATTGTAATGTTTTTCTATAATGTATGTTTCTAGTGCTGTTAATATGTACACTTTCTGTGTTTAATAAAAGACTAATAATATATATAGAACTAAAATATTGAATGAAAGGAGATTGTTCTGGCATCCATTTGTCAAATCAATATTATTTAAAAATTAATAACTATAAAATCTAATTTTATTTTACATCTTTTCTTAGTAGTAAAAACGTATTAGGATTTACCACCAAAAAATAGACCAATTAAAACATTAATCCTAAATTTTAAATTTACATGTCTTTATATGATTAATATGAATTAATTTTTGTATCTAAAATCATTTTCTTATTTTTGATCATAATTGTTCTTAAATTCTTGTAAGTTAATTAGTATAAGTTGATAAGTTGTCTTGGACTAGTATTGTTCTAAATGCTTTTTTTTTAGTTTTATCATTATTGCTTAATTATTATAAATTCTTAGTATATAAATCATAGTTTGTAAGTTGTTCAAACAAAATATGTATCATTAATATAATCAATTGGTCAGGGGTAAGAAAAGGCATCATTGCCTTACCCTCGCCATAAATTCGAATAAATAACAATAAAATAGGACTTGTGAGAATTTAAGCATGCTGTGAACTCTAATTGGTGTACACAAGGTTTTCTAAAACGAGCGCAGTAATATTTTCAGCTATTATGTAAAATTGAAAATCTCCTAATTAAGAGGAAATTTTGAGGTACGTACCTGATGACGTCAGTTTTAGTTTGTTTCTCTGCCACCAATCTTTCAGCTCCTGCAGACCTGGAATGTCCTCCGGCAAGTCTCGACCCTCGCACTGAAACAAAACATGTCGGTGAGTTAGGACAAGGGATTACTCAATGCAAAATAACGTATCTTAATTTTTTAATTCCATATACAAATAGTGGAAATGTATTCAATGAATATCAAATTATATACTGATTTGATTACTTTCATATTTTTTAGAGGCCGCGCGGGACAAGGAATATATGAACACCCTCTCTCGACTATACCAAAGCAGAGGGCTTGATCCAATAAAGTCGAAGATGGTATTTCAAGTTAATTTTAAACCGTGCATGCATCATAATCATGCAACTCGAACTCTTCAACTAATAAACTTTATGTTCTGCCAGCAACCTATATATAGAGCGAGTTGATACGGTTCAAAAAAAATACTGACAATTGCATACAAAAACTCCCAAACTTGTACAAAATGTAATATTATTACATGGAATACTAATATAGCATTGACCAGCAACAGCTCTCAGTGATAGTCTGATCTTGCTTGACCGTACTTTTTATGAGACAGATGATAACATAATTGATAAGAAACAGCCAGGTCGCGGTCATGCAAGCAGGCTGCTAGCAGAAATTAACGTTGGAACTTTGCAATGATCAACCTGCATAAAAAAAATTTATTGCAGAAATGAATTGAAGGTACTAAATAATGCTGCTCTGAATTTTTTCAGGATTTTTAGAGACCCTGAACTGTTTTTAAATAATTATTAAAAGTGCGGCCACGCCCCCTGGAGGAGTCAATAGACGTCTAGACCCTATCCTCTTTCCTATTATTATTAATAGTTCTGGAACTAAAAAAAAAAAAAAAAAAAAAATGAACAAATTCAGAGTGACATAATTTGGTAACCTCCGCTGTTCATTTCTACAGTAAAAATATTTCATGCAGGTTGTCCATTTTTAAGTTATATAGTTGTTTGTTTATTCTAATAAAATCTCTGCTACGATCTCGAATAAATCTGAGATGAAATATATAAAATATTATATATATTGAATTTTGTACACAATAATATTTAATTTAGTTTTTTAAATTTTTTTTACGATTTTTATTTATTTAGCTTAATTGTTTATAAATTTACTCATTACAGTTGCTGCATAATTTTTAACCGTTTTTAAAAAATAATTATTTATTGCAGAATAAACCATGCATGCTGCATGCATGTGAGTATGTCAGCAGTATATATAATATATACAGTGTGTTATTATTATAATTATATGTAACTAAAATTATTGTTATATCAAATATAATATAGTGATAAAATTTTTGTTGTAATAAGGGGCATTCACAAAGCCTTAAAGGGATACACGCCTCAAATTACAAATTAGACAGACATTAAGTGTTGCTCGAGTTTATAATAAACATTCGTATTATTTTTACATGCGCGCGGTGCGACTGTGCGAAGTCGCGCTACAAAGAAAGTCCTTGCTGACGTCACAACTCACAGCTAGCACCGATTAGCATTGAGTTGTGACGTCATCAAGGACTTCATGACGTCATCAAGGACTAAATTTCTTACTTTGAACTGCGACTTCGCACGGATGCATCACGCGTGGAAAAAAATGATGCAAATGTTGATTATTTACTCTAAACCCACTTGGTGACTATCTAATTTGTAATTTGAGGCCTGTATGCCTTTAAGGCCACATTTAAGGCTCAATAATTTAAGACCAGAAATTTTGGGTCTAAAAAACACGTCTAAAATCAAGCTTTAAATTATCGAGCCTTAAATGTGGCCTTAAGACTTTGTGAATGGCCCTTAATAATACCAATAAGTTTTTTTAACGTAAGAAGAAACAAAAACAAAAAAAATGCTTCTTATTCATTACGTGTTCAAAGTAAAAATGGAAAGCAAAATTTTAAAATTGTATTTTGGTGTACCCCGGCCGTTACATACGCGTATAATATGATGATCCGATATATATATATATATATATATATATATGAACATTGCGCATTAATTTAATTTAAAATCCTACGATAATATTCTTTTTTAACGCCACAATGAGATATTAGAATGTGAAAATTTTAGTGGCTTAATCGAAAGAGGGGGTAAAAATATGGTACTGTGAATTTTTTCACATTTTTCTGAGACCGGGAACTATTTTTAAAAAATTATTGAAAGCCTATTTTGATGACGTCACGGGCGGCACTGCCCTATCCTTTTTCTTAAGGAGTGCCGCCCGTGACGTCATCAAAATAGACTTTCAATAATTTTTTAAAAATAGTTCCTGGCCTCAGAAAAATCTGAAAAAATTCACAGCACCATATTTTTACCCCTTCTTTCGATTAAGCCACTGAAATTTTCACATTCTAAATTCTAATATCTCATTAAAATTTCTTCGTCAACGTTGAGAAATATATTTTAAAAAAAATCGTATAATTTAAAGAGGGTACTGCTCTGATCTTTCCGCGAGTTCAAGTTGTATTTCGCACCATCATTAATTTGTAAAATGTAAAATATACTTCTCGAGCTCAGAGAAATTTGTAAAATTCAGAGTAGCACAAATTTGTATACTTATTTCTACAATAAAAAAAAAAATGAAATGGGTTGTCCTTTGCTACACACCATCCCATGCAGCACAAATACATTTCAACACTCACCAGCATCATGGTGTTCATCACGGTTCTCAATTCGATTTCTCCATTGAACGTATTTTTCCGAGCACCATACAAGTAGACGATTTTTCCGATCTCCAGGTCGAAGCCAGCCGCCTCGTAAGCCCAGAGAGCTACTTTAACACTCACTCCGGACGTATCAATGAGGTAGATTTCACGGAAATCAACCGGACGACCGCTAAAGGTGGTAGATCGTGTCTCGAGCTTCTCCACTTTCTTGCAGACACCAATTACATTTGCAGCATCTCCGTCTTTTAACTTTTCCAACTTGTCAATCTGTTGAATGTTACTGTAATCCAATCTTGCAGTATCCCCAAATTGTTCCTCAATTTGTACAATTTCGGTATCTTCCATCAAATTTAATGAAAATTTAATAGGTGTTAGGGAGTACCCTGGTTCCATGGGATCGTGGGTGGTGAATTTACTGATGGCATAATTCTCGTTCAGTACGATGGTGTCGAAACGCTTTTTAACTTGGTTCCCGAAGGCTACAACTTCAATCTCCGCCGTTCCGTCACTGAACGTGAAGCAGAACATGGTGTCCTCCACGCCATTCACATCGTATGTCCTCTTGGCACTCTTGGTGATCACGCGGCCACGGATCGTCTTGCCCTCAGCGTCCCATGGTGTCTTTAAACTGGAAATTGGCACCAATGGTAACTCCGCCATGTTCTCCACCAGCTGTGGAAATGACGAAATTCATCGTAATTTTTTTAAAACGTACTATATAATTGCAAGTATAATTTATGCAGATTCATACTCACTAAAGCTTATATTACACTATAAAATTTTACATACAAATTTTCCTTACAAGAAAATTAAATCTTCAAAAAAAAAAAAAAAAAAAAAAATCAAATCAAATCAAATCAAATGAAGTTGAAGTTTTTTTGTAAGAAAATACTGTACATATGCAATAATTAGAAAAATTGTGTCGTGTAATACCGGCTTAACATAATAAACAACATTTTTTTTATATATATAAATTGGAGACCTCTTGTGCTGCATGCATGTAAAGTAAAACCTTGCTATGTATAGGATTTCTGCACTTGTATTCTGAGCAGAGACTATATAGCAGTCTATAGTTGTTTATACGAACAGCAACAGTAAAATTTATATTAATTGCAGTAGCAGATAGTAAGTGTAAGTATATTGCTATATTCTGACCCTTCTAATTACTTACGAGTTTTGAGGATTGGTAAACAAGTCAGTACTCTCATTCTCTCATTACAAACCTCTATGCAAAATTTCAAATTTTAAATATGAATACAGTCAAATTAATTTAACTTTTCTTTCCGGAAGTAACCGGAAGTGTGTTTTTTACAGCTCTTCTGTTTTTATAATTTAGTTTTGAAACTTTACAGAATGGTTTGAAGTAAAAGTACTGACTGATGTGTGAAATTGCAATGCTGAAATATATGAATACAAAGACTAGAAATCTTACACTTCTGGCTACTTCTGGAGGGCATATCAAATTAATTTGACTATAGATGCTAGATTATGAGCATCAGAGCATCGTCAATTATGCAAGTTCTGCATGTTTTTTTAACTATACTTTTTTCAATTTATGTATTCATCATGCGTGATGTAATGACGCAATATTATGCGCGATGTATCGGTTAACTTTTTTGTCTTCCCCATACCATAATACAGTATAATTACAATCAACTTAGAGTAATATTCCCTCCGGAAGTAGCCGGAAGAGAAAAGGTTTCTGTCCTTCCTGTTTGCATTTGGAATTTGAAATATCGCAAAGAGCTTTGCAATAAGAGGACTGACTTGTTTAAAAAAGTACAAAAATTAGACATAAACAGGAAGATCAGAAACTATACTCATTTCCGGCTACTTCTGGTGGGAATTTCAAGTAAACTTGACTATCATAATAGGTCTGTTTGTAAATACACAATCAGAAAGAATCGATTATTTGTGCATGATGAACCTTATGTTCCATGTACAGAAGGTTCATCACAAATAATCGATTCTTTCTGATTGTGTATTTACGAACAGATGACCTAATAATTATGTTCCTCCATGAAAAACATCAGACACACACAAAACTTACATATATAGCACTTATTATGGAGACCGTCACTTCAGCAAGATGTTAACTTCACGGAGCGTGCTTCGCAACTGCATTGAAGTTGACCTTGAAAAACATCAAGTACTCGGTACTCGCGGTAGGAGAAGGGGAAGTCAAGTAAGTAATTTAAAATTATTTAAAGAGGCGCGGTCGGTGGGTTATTGTCATGCATGACTCTCCATGCTAGATATTTGTCTCCCTGCAATTTCAAGCTCCTCTGCGTTCTTTTTCTCTACGCCCTCTGGTGCAAAATATATATTGCTCAATAATAAATTAAAAAAATGTACAGTACATGAATATTTATAAATTTATTCAAAATAGTATCGTAACATTATGCTATATTAATGTATATATATTATGCTTAGGCTTACCATTTTTTTTTGTTTACTTTTAATTATTATTTTGTTTGTTATATATAGCTTATAATAGTATGTCCATATATTTATTTTTTTTTTATTTAGCGATGTATTTTATTAGTAAAAGGTACACTCTAAATTATATATATGGCTTTGAATTTTTTGCCATATCAGATGCTATTTACTTGTCTCAGAATGTGCTCGAGTTCTATAATACATAATTATAAATTATAATTTAAAATAATATAATTATAGCTCATATAGATGAGAGACGCATAGATGAAGGTCTAAACGTATTTTCTTGTAAATTATTAAATGTGCTAAAACTATTATAAATATTAAATTTGTTTATAAAATTATAATACATAATATAACGTGTTATCTTCAGGCAACTTACAATTAATTAATACACAGAAAAATTCAGAGAATAAATTAAATTTGGCTAAAATAAATCGATCAGATTAATTAAGTATTCTATGAATAATCAATTAACGTTAAATGATAATTATTCAATTAACAATAAACAACTTGCATCAAATTTTTCATCATATATTTGGATATAAAGAGCCTCGAGTTATATAATTAATGTCATTTTTTTAGACTTCTTTTTGAACCCTCTAAAAACACCCTTAAAATCATGCTGCAACACGTTATGACGTCATAGTCATGTAAGAATTTTCTCTACTATATACCCTAGTTAAATATTTGCATAACTATGACGTAACAGCGTTGTGCAGCATGACTTTAAGATTATTATAGAAAACAATTAAAAGAATTAACTAGAATATATATAATTAGTATCATATAAGTAGCTCCTGTATGTATGCAATAAAAAATTCTTGCAGGTTGTCCATCTCTATATAAGTATCATAATTTTATTTTATTAGTTTCTGCTAGTTTTATATACATAATAATATTTATATTTTATGTTATTTATATTATATATTATACTATAATTACATTATTTATATAAATTATATATAATCTTTAAAGACTGATAACCTGAAAGAACTTAATTAATTATATGTTAAGTATTTTGACTTGTCTTTATATTATAAGATAAATAAATTTTTAAATTTTATTTATGCGCGTTATTCCTTGCATAATATTTGTTAAATACTTATGATTTTCTGAAATAATTAAGGTTCTGTAAATAAATATTTACAATTAGATATTTTTTCATCCCTCTGCTATAGTAGCTAAATACTTCCTCAATTTTATTTTAACTAATGTTATTATACTTACAAGATTACAAAGGTATGCCAATGAAGTTTGCAGTTATAACTAATTATGTTATTATTGACTTGCGAATGTTTGGCATGTGATTCACTCGACTGAAATAATGGTAACTTGCAGGTAATTAGCTATACCTGCAGACTGCTGCACGGTGACCATAACAGCTGAGCAATGATAAATTACGGTAAATGTGAAAACCATGTAATAGGGGTGGTGAGTTTGTTTTGACGATGGTGGTGCAACCAAAGGAAATTTTGAAATATGTTTGGAATGTTAAAAGTTAACCCAAGGAAAAAAAGGGGGGGGGGGTCGAGATGACCCACAACTCTCTTTAAGTGGAAAATAAGTTAAATAAGTGTGAAATACTTCTCCAAAGAAAATGAAAAAAATTGCAATAATTAGACAACGAGAACGAGTAATGTAAAATAGTTATAATTTTTTTTCATATGCGATTTAAATAGTGGGTCGATTTGACTCCCCCTCTCCCACACACACACACATTTGGTATAAAGTGTGACAAAAAGGTGAAATGCTAGGGTTAACTAAGAAATAGGAGTAGCAATAAAATGCTGATAAAAATTACCATAATGACATTTCCCTCCACAAAATACATTGGAAATTATATAATGATATGCCTTTCACCTCAATTTGAAAGTTTAAAAATTCTAAAAACATGTCTGTCATGGCATATTGGCAATCTTCTCTGGCTGGGGAAACACCGAGGACGTTCGCCAGTGACGTCACGACTTGCTAATATGTCATAAGAAATAATTTATCTATAATTACTGAATTGAATTAGAGTGGATAATGTATAGTATAGATTTATCGACACCCTAAAAGTTGAGAAGGTATTTTTTTTTTTAATGCTTATATAAGGGTAAGGTAACGCCACCAATGTTAAAAAAAATCCCTCTCACAAAAATTCTGAAAAAAATTTAAAATGTTCTCCTCTATACCCCCTATTAGTACCTAAAATATCAGGTATACAAATACGATCTAGTTTTTGAGTTATAAATTTTTAAAGTTGACTACTTTAACATGGAGAAATGAAACTCCCATGTTAAATTGGTCAACTTTAAAAATTCATAACTCAAAAACTAGATCGTATTTGTATACCTGATATTTTAGCTACTGATAGGGGATGTAGAGGAGAACATTTTTAATTTTTTTCAGAATTTTTGTGAGAGGGATTTTTTTTAACATTGGTGGCGTTACCTTACCCTTAAAGTTGGTATCATTCATATTTTTATACGAATTTATCTTATATAATTTCATAATTGAAGTATTTTTAAACTTATGAGCTCTCATAAATTTTCAAAAGAACATTTAGATGACTCCTTTTAAGCCGGTATTACACGAGACAATTTTTCTAATTATTGTATCGTGTAATATAGGCTTTAGCTATAGTTACTATAAAAAGCCTGTATTACACGATACAAGAAAATGTCATCTCAATACTAACAAATAGAGTTTACGTTTTCTTGCAAGGAAAAATTATATGTAAAATTGTATAGTGTAATAACGGCTTTATTATAACATTAAAAAATTGAATAAAGAATAGATGTTAAAAAAATGGTATACGTATAATGCATTTAAAAAATGAATGAATTATAAATAAATAAAAATAAACATGCAATATATATTTTATTATATACAATATTAATTTATTGAATTAAAAAAGCTACATAATTTTATAAAATATAATTTAATTGTAATATATTAATCTTTAATTTATGATGTCAATGTCAATTTTCCAAATTATGAATTAGATATATATTATACTCTGTACATATTTTATATATATAACCATAATTTTTATTTCTTTCCGTGTGTTTCTCTCGATGTTTTTGCATCCTTGTAGTACATCAACTACACGACGATATAATATATCTGTCAATCAAAAAGAAAAATTATTATTGCAACAAATTTTGACAAAACTCATCAAAATGTATCTTCTCAGTTTTGTGAAAAGTGAGGTGGAAGTCTAACATTGGCCTTATGGACGGAAACCGGAAATGGAGCTGTTTTGTGAAAACTGACAGATTGAATTTGCTCAAGCCATAAGTGATTAAGTTGTAGAACATTCTTAATTCTTTAAAATTTATATTATTCTATTTTGTCGTAGAAAAATATTCTCTGACTCCAGCATCGTTAATCGTACATCAATTATAATACAGAAATCGAGTGCATGCAGTTTAGGATTTTCAAACATACCTATAATAATATCAAATCACCTTATGATTAGACAACTTATACGGCAGATCAGTGTTAAAATAGAGCTGGTTATATAGTTCAGTGATTAGTATATAGTATATAGTTCAGTGAGCGGGTTGCATAACAGCAAGCGCTTCTAAATAATGTATCAAAACCCTGTTTTGTGGTGCTTGGGGCCGATGATATTTACCATTTATCGGTTAATTAAGCGTACTTTAAATTCCCCCAGAAAATAATAAAAAATAAAACAACGGTCCTAAATAGTCATGAAACTAAATACGAGATGGTTATTGTGACTTGCAATCTTGCAATTCATTAACCCGCCTTAATGGACAACTTACATGAGATTTTTTATTGCGCGCAGAATTGAATAGAGGGTACCAAATTGTGCTATATATAGTATGAATTTTTTCAGATTTTTTTTTTCTAATCCCCGAACTGTTTTTAAATAATTATTGAAAGTTCTGTAATTTATATTGGAACCCCTGAGTCTTTAATAAAAAGGATAGGGCTGAGATGCCTATTGACGCCTCCAGGGGGCGTGGCCGCACTTTCAATAATTATTTAAAAATAGATCCGGGGCTCAAAAAAATCGGAAAAAATTCACAATAGCATAATTTAATGTCCTCTATTCATTTATGCAACAAAAAATTTCATGTAAGTTGTCCATTGAACTTTTTATATGGTTGCATGGCTGGGTCAGGTGTGTGGTAAAATCTAGTTGAAGGGTTTGACTATAGGAACGAGTTTATGCATTTATATTTTCTTAAATTACAAAATTAACCTCTTTGTCTCATAAAATTATAAATCTATAGCTGATGGATATAGAAGCGTTTCGACTGATAACAGTGATAACTGCTACAGTCAAATTAAGTTTATATTCCCACTGGAAGTATCCGGAAGTGAGAGGTTTTTGTCTTTTCTTTTTGTATTTGAAGGGAGGTTTGTAATGAGAATGAGACATGACTTGTTTGCTAAATTTCAAAACTCTGAGAACACTGAAATGAAGGGGAAGGCTTATAGAAAGCATTCTTCTTGCGGAATCTTTAAACCAATATACAAATTCATGTTTAATTAAGAGGACATTTTGAGAGGTACCTGATGACTTCAGTTGTAGCTCTGCCACCAATCTCTCAGCTCCTGCAGACCTGGAATGCCTTCCGGCAAGTCTCGACTCTCGCACTGCAACAATTAAGAAACGGCGAGTTAGGATAAGGATTATCCAACGTAAAATAACATGACATATTTTGACAACAGATTGAAAGACAATCAATGCAAAACCAACGCATTGATTTCTTCTTATATATAAATAAATTCGGGAAGTTAAATTAAATCAAATTTCTGGAGATTTTGGAGTCCGGAAACTATTTAAAAAATTGCAGCCATCCTCCCTTGGAGACCCCCTGAGGGCTCTTTTTTTTTATATTATCGACCTCAATTTTTTTTATTGCAGAAATGGATAGAGCGTGCAAAGTTATGCTACCCTGATTTTTTTTAGTTTTTTTTTTTAGTTTTTTTTTTTTTTTTTACAGCCCTGGAACTATTTTTAAAAAATTATTGAAAGTCCTTTTTGTGACGTCACAAGGCGTCTACCTTTAAGAAAAGGATAGGACTTGCCGCCGCGTGACGTCCCAAAAAGGACTTTCAATTATTTTTTAAAAATACTTCCAGAAATGTAAAAAATCTGAAAAAAATCAGGGTAGCATAACTTTGTACCCTCTATCCATTTCTGCATTAAAAAAATTGAGGTGGATACTTCATTATATAGAGACCAAACGCTATACCATCAGGGGAAGTAGCGCCTTTTCAATAAATGTTTAAAAGGCACTTCTAAAAGTCTAAAAGCGCGCGATTAAAAAAATTATAAGCAGAATATTTGGACCATCTATTCATTATGCAATGAAAAAAACAATAAAAAAAACATGTAGGTTGCCTATTCGTGGAAAGAGATCAATATGTTACCCAGTGTGAGGGTCCAAGAGAGAGAGGGATGTCCTGCAAGGCTCCTTAAATAAATGTGAGGTGTAATAACCACTATTAGCAAATTTCTGCTGATCTTAACCTCAATCTTAACCTCAATCTTAACTGGTCGTACAACTCAATCCCTCCGACTTTAAACTTTCTGTTCTGCCCAGCAATATCGATCGAGTTGATAAGGATTAATTTTTTTTATTGATAGTGCTATTTAGCACTATACAAAACTTACTTCTACATCTTTATAGATTATATTAATAATATATTATCAAAATTATCAGCAATGATAACAATCGTCTGATAGACCTTGCTTGACCGCCCATGATGCGGCCAGGCTATTCGCAACATTTCTGTAGTGATTTTTTTTTCAGTTGTTTTGAAGTTCAGAATTTTATGTGCCAAAATATATAACTTGTATTGCAATCTCTAAATAAGTTATCATATAATTTTATGGCTCATAAGTTGATCGAGTCATTATAACTTTTGTAATAATATTTATTTATTTCCCGTTATAGTCCTAAGTAGATAATAATTTCATTAGTAAAATCTTGTGTTTCAGCAGCAGCAGCAGTAACAGTAAAATGACCAATATATTAATTATACACTGCTGCAATTTTTCTTATAATATTTAATAACATCACTAATATAAATTCTTACGTGAAAAAAATAAAACGGGTCCCATAAGTAAATAAAAGAAAATGTTCTCATAGTATAATATGTGAAGAAAAGTCAAAACAAAAATTACAAATATTTTCAAGGTAATTATAAATATATTGATATAAATTAAATATGTACGAATATTACGCAATTGCATGATATATTAAATCCTATTGGCATCAGTCATTTTGTTTCGACGTCGCGATTACTTGGTCGCACGCGAAAAATCTCTTTTTGGAACGTTAATACTATTGGTCGTTAGTCAAAATCACAATTATCATAGGAAGTTTTAAGAGAGATTAACACACACATCAGTATAATATGCACCTACCTGCATCATGGTGTTCATCACGGTTTTCAATTCGATTTCTCCATTGTACGTGTTCTTCCGAGCACCATACAAGTAGACGATTTTTCCGACCTCCAGGTCGAAGTCCCGCGCCTCGTAAGCCCAGAGCGCTACTTTAACTAATACTCCGGACGTATCAATGAGGCAAATTTCACGGAAATCGACGTTGCGACAGGTGGCAAATTGTGACCAGAGGTCCCCAACTTCTTTACAAACACCCATCACATTCACTGGAGAACCATCTTGTAACTCTTCCAGCAAGGCAATCTTGCGAATGTTGTAGTCAAAACTTGGAAATTGCACAACAATTACAGTACTTTGTTTCAAATTTAGTGCAAAGTCAAAATCTGGTACAAGGGCAAACTCTGGATTGCGAAAATTGCTCGCAGTGAAGTCCCTAATGGAGTAATGCTCGTTCAGAGCAATGTTGTCGAAGTGCTGCCTGGCTGTGGCACCGAAGGTAGCAAATTCAATCTTCGCAATACCGTCGCTGAACGTGAAGCAGAACATGTCCTCCTCGCCATTTGGGGGCACGGCGTACGTCCGCATGGCACTCTTGGTGATCACGCGGCCACGGATCGTCTTGCCTTCAGCGTCCCAAAGAGTCAGTTCGGAAATTGGCACCAATGGAAACTCCGCCAAGTCCGCCATGTTCTCTAGAAGCAGATGTGGAAAATAGAGTTTTTTAAAATATTTTTATTTCAATCTTGCTATTTAGTAATCTAATTAAACCTTCTGAAATTAACTTCATTAAGGTGCATTTCCATGGAGCGAATGGAGAGCGAGGCTTGGCGCGGCGAGAAAGGCGCTCTTGCTTAAATGTCATATGGCGGCCATGATGGCGTGGAAAAATCGCTGCGGGAAAGCGATTTTTCCACGCCAATATGGCCGCCATATGACATTGAAGCAAGTGCGCCTTTCTCGCCGTGCCAAGCCTCGCTTGACATTGCTCCATGGAAATGCACCTTTATGCATTTCGCGGGAATCGCGGGCTCATTCGAAATTAAAAGGAGGGTCAAGCGAGAGGGACATTGCCTGGCAAATCTACCCTGGCATTTACCTCTGTGACTGAGTTTTTTAAAAGTTTAATTGTTTTTGTGTCCACTAAGTTTTCATTACATTCACAAATAATGAAATGTATAATAAATAATACATATTATAAAAACATATACAACTGCATGTTTAGATTGAGAAGAAAATTAAAGCAATTTGTTAAAATATTTTGCTTACAATAATAATGAATAAGATAGTAATGGCATGCAATTTGATAATTTAATAACTATATACACATCGCATACAATTTTAGTATATTAATTGTTAATACATATTATACTATATATCATAATTTCAAAATTAATACATGCAATATCATTAATCATTGCTCATTGCTTTAGAATATAGTGTCGTAAACGAATATAATTATAAACACATTGGACGCGATTCACGAAGCATGC
The DNA here is from genome assembly GCA_949825025.1 of Siphlonurus alternatus. NCBI lineage: Eukaryota > Metazoa > Arthropoda > Insecta > Ephemeroptera > Siphlonuridae > Siphlonurus > Siphlonurus alternatus. The sequence continues at coordinate 10,004,068 of OX463778.1, forward strand.
AGTTAGCCAGGTTTCTAACAGGTAAACGTGGTTAAGCTAAACGTTGTGGTCAGAAACCTGGCTAACTGCTTCGTGAATCGCGCCCATTTCTGTTATACAAATTGGAGATCTTGTGTTCTTACATATATACGACTCAGGACAACATGAACTTTACCCCTGCTCTGTGTTTTTATTGGTGCCATGGTTAATAATTTTGTCACGCATATATACAGTCTAGGCATGGTAAATTTGAAATTTTTGGGGTGACTGAATTACGTTCTTTTCTTCCGACTCACAAAATTGCAAATCTGCATCCCTTTGGCTCTTGTAGCTGCTGCATTTTAGCAAATGAGTCAGAAGTAAAATTCATGTAATAGGACACTTTTATCTTGTATTCTGAGTTGACGATATACGTATATTGCAATAGCAGCAGTGAAGACTTGTAAATCGTTTTGTTCTTTTTTTTATTCGATTTCTCAATGTACAGTAAAATTTATATTTATTTATAGTAGCAGGAATTTGAAGATTTGCAAACAAATCGGAAGTCAAGTGCCTTTATAAAAAAACTCTGTGCAAAATTGAAAATTGCAAACTTAAAATAAGAAATGGAAGTCGTATCCCCCTGTGCCGGTTCATTGACAAAAACTGTAGCGTCCATCCTGGCTGAGGTTTCCACGTTTCCCTCAGTCGCAGGCAAATGCCGGGATTGATTGATTCAGGTTTAGAATAGGTTTTATTCAAATTCACATAACACAAATACAGAGTTAGGCCGTGGACGCCCCCGTTCCGGAAGAGCCCGCGAAACGCTCAAGCTAAATATATATTGAGTTTAATAACACAAAAATTATTGGTCTCACTGGTCAGTATTTCAGGAAACTGGTCCTCTTGTAAGTTGCTTCAGTGCAAATTGTCGTTTTTTTAGACAACTCAAATCTAAAATATTTCTCTAGAGAAAAAAAAATCCGGTCAGTGTTCTTTTAATAGGTGTTTATTTTGTTAACTACTTTTAAAAGAAAATAATTCGTAACGAGGAGGTTAATTAAATTAATTAAAATCTACAAACATAAAACAATTAATAATGTGATGACTTTTTACCAGCATGTCTCAGAAAAGTGGAAAATGAACAACTATAAGAATTTTTTAAAAAAATATTCTTATAAGTAAGGAAATTTATTCTGTAAAAATGTACTTTAATAATAAGTTGCCATAAGATATACTGTCTAATGTTGTTTTTTAATTGATAATGATTAATTCATTCATTAATACTTTGATAATTTTGTAACAGAGCTTTTCTCTGTACCATAGCTACTCAATAAACTGGGGGTTAGATTAACTCATACACGCGATTACCCTAAAATTATTTATTAAACTTCTATTATATACAGACAACCGCGCCTGCCTAGCGGCAGTCGCACGAGACGCTCGCGCGCTCGTGGCTGACGTAGGAATGATTACTTGCATATTACACTTCTGCACTGCCAGGTTGGCTGAATGCAGAGTCTGCACGTTTATCTGCAGAGTCACCAATCTCACTCGGAACATTATTAATATAGGAGGTTACATGACTCCCCCCGCGGATAACATTTTGTCCTCAAAATGAGAAAAAAATAGTTTAACCATTAAAAAAAACTTTTAAAATTTAGTATGACTCATTGCAAGTAAATATTCCATGCACATTTAAAAAAAAAAATCAACAATATTTTTATTCCATGTTGTAATCCTTGGATCTTGTTCACTCCTGACGATACGCTGCTCCTCGCGTAGTTATCTGAAACAAGAAAACGAAAAGGCGGTATCTCGTTTGGCAGAGGTTTGACCCACAGTACACTTCAAAATAATTACGTAGGCTTTATAGAAATTTTATTGTACAGGCACATTAATTAAATTAACAAATTATGCAAATTCAAAACTTTGATGCACAAATTCATTATAGTTATTTTATTAACATTTCCGAAAGCCGCAAGTGTAGGAAGTTACAACTATGCGCTTCTGTCAGCATCTTACTTGCTGGACTCTAGCACGCTTCCTGCTCTGCAATGCACGTGAAACTTACACTGCAAATTTCAATGTCAAACGGACACTGAACATATAAAGTACATACTGTGAAATTTTACACAGCTGAAAGCAAAAAATTATCTATACATTTTATTTTATTAATGAATATTAATAACAACTTGCAAGAAAAAACACATCACTGTTTTTAAATTCTTTATAAATATTTTGTAACTGGATTTTTACTGTAGCATATTATTTAAAACACTTGATCGTATACAAAATAAACATCAATATAATATTTTATTTTAACATCTGAAATTTGGCCTGTAATTTTATTTTTTAACTAACTGGCTGGCATATGAGTACTTCTACTGTGTTATTTGCACACATATATTATATTTTATTGGAACATCTCACAACTGTTTTATTAAATTTTATTTATTAATTAATTTATTTGGGAACTGTATAAATGCATCTTATTTATATACGCAACTCACAAAAACGACTACCTTTTTTATTAGTTAATATTCGCAGTCTCAAAAGCCACATCAAAAATTATAGACACAACCAATGTCCATTGCATTGCACGCATTCACGCATCTACTAGGCATTACTTTTACTTCGCACGCACCTCCATAATTATTATTTAATTCAGTATAGCAGTACAACTTTGCATTATAGCAAAATAAATTGGCTGTCCTTGCAGCTCACACTCGCGCGTTCGCGATAAATAAACATTTTACTGCTCAATAATAATTCATTTGCGTGCTTCTATTTACTCATTAAGTAACCTCTACCAATAAGAACTTGTATCCTCTGGAGGATTAGACAAAAAACAAGTAGCATCAGGTAATATATGTTGGTTAGCGCCCCATGCAGGGACTGGCGAATCCCAAGGCATCAACAAATTAAAAATGCTGCACATTTGGCTACAGATAATCTGCCGCCACAGAAAATCTTCAAATGCTTTTACTACTGCCCATTGTTTAACAAGTAGCTACATCGATAGCTGTACCACGCATGCCTTAATTACTCTTTTACTTACGGAGCATATCGCCACCCTTGGGCGAAAAATATGTGAAACTCAACATCGTATCACTTCCTTGATACGGAAAAACCCGCACTGGCTTGCCTCACGCTCTACCTGACGTGGTATGTTGCGCGGTCATATTTCACAATAGCATACAATTACACTGCTCCGGCATGCTACACATAATATGCGTGTCTCTATGTGCTTATTTCACTTTTACCCATTAATTGAGTTGCTTTTTCAAAATTTAACTGAATAGTTCCCTCTTATTACAGTTACCGATTTGTTACTAAAAAGTTGTGATAAAACTTTCAACTAGTACAAAAACATACATGACTGCATGTGGCTCGTATTCTTATAGCATTAAAAATAATTAAGTAAAATAAACTAGAAATATTGTGGCATTATTGAACATTTTAAATTAAAATATGAGAGAAATATTTACTTCATGAAAATAATAATAAAAACTGATAATTATCACAGAATTGTACCACAAAAAGAACTACATAATTTTATCTCAATTAAAATAAAAATAATGCTTGAAACTGTACATCTTTTTAAACAAGCATATAAATAACTTAAAAACCAACGTTTTATCGACTGCTTAAAATCAAAAACTCGAATTAAACTCAGTCTGTTTAGAGATCCATACAGTAACCTTTGCAGGATATATACCTACAGCTAGCGGTACAAGTACTCCTTCTATTAAAAAAAACTTCATTAAATACCAAGTTCTGACATTCTACAGCCACAATTTCAACAGCTCAATTAATTAGCTCAAAATAATTTCACAGATTTTTCCTCCACGCTGACATGAAACATTTTAGTTTAAAAAAATAATGTGTTGCATTTTACTAACTCTCTTTTTCTTTATTTTAAATATAAAACAAGAAAAGAAAACATGAATAAAGGATTTGGCATGTTAAAATTATTTTACCATTATGCTGGTAAAAAACAAAACATTTTTAATGTACATTATCAGCAATTTAATTACATTTTTTATGTGTGTACTCCTTTGAAATTTAATATCCCAGCTGATACGCAAATTTCAGCTTTAAGAAAAACACTACTTGTTCCCTCATTGATTATAAACATCATTGTTTACAATTTACTTCACGAGCGACAAACACCACATGATACGAAAAATATTATTGCATGTAATACTAGTATACTCATATGCATTATTTATTTAGCCTTTTAAAATCTCCAAGCCAGTATAAATTAAACTCTCACGAGAAAAACGCACTTTAAATCCACTATTAAAACTTGTGCTTCGTTCTAAACATCGTCTTATTTGCTGTATATTTTCAATGAACGTTCACATTTATTTTTAAATATAATTTATTTTGCCTCACAATTACTGCAATCAACAAATACAATCCCACTAAATGGGAAAAAAACTTTGCATTTTCATTATTTATTAATTATTTGAACGAAAATTACAGTAAACTCAATGTGCCGCACTTACATTAAAACAAATTATAATAAATGTGGGTCAAACTTACCACTTTTCACTCTCTTTGACGTGGTCGGACGACTACATGGTCCGGTTGTACAAGACGAAGCTCTGAATGGTCCTCGATCATGGCACCGCACTCCTCCTGGAGTCGAAGATACATCTTGGACAACGACGTGGTCCGCAAGCCCTCTCGATGGGGGATGTCTTCTGCGACGAACTCTAACTGTTGCATGAAGTTCAATTGATGCGGTCCTCGAATCTTCATGATGAACGCTGAACCACGGTATTGATGATATCTTACTTTAAATTTTTCCACGTTGATCATATGTCTCTCTCCTTTACAAATACTGCACTTTTCCGTCGTCTGGAGTACTGTGATTAAAACAACGTTGCCCCGAAGATTAGTAAAAAAATTGTAATAAATTCTTGTTAATTCTACCGACTTATTTTTACGCGCACTTTTTTAAGCCATTAAAATGCCCACTTTATATAGTAGCTTTAATTAAAATGTTCGAATGCCATTTGAAGATATGGCATCCCACTTCTCGACACCAATGTAACAGAACTTTTCTCTGTACAATATAATTTTTTTAATAGAAGGAGTAATGTAACAGAGCTTTTCTCTGTACCATAGCTACTCAATAAACTGGGGGTTAGATTAACTCATACACGCGATTACCCTAAAATTATTTATTAAACTTCTATTATATACAGACATCCGCGCCTGCCTAGCGGCAGTCGCACGAGACGCTCACGCGCTCGTGGCTGACGTAGGAATGATTACTTGCATATTACACTTCTGCACTGCCAGGTTGGCTGAATGCAGAGTCTGCACGTTTATCTGCAGAGTCACCAATCTCACTCGGAACATTATTAATATAGGAGGTTACAATTTTATGAAAATTGTTATTTCATTTTGATGTTGTTTTTATGTTATGTAATTTTGATGTTATTATTAGGAATGACGTAATCAATGTTGTACCTGTACAGCCAGTTGATTGAATAATTGAATTGAATTAACTATAGTCCCTCCTAAAAGTAGAATTATACTTATTGACAATGGTCCTATGAATAAATGTATAAATGTATCCAATTGTATAATAAATTACCAGTAGCATTAAAAATTGTACAAAAGTATGCATATTTGAGGAATTTAGTTAAAAAGTTTCTGCTAAATGACTTTTATTAGGTTAATTATTACTCTGTTAAGGATTTCTTACTGTGATATATGTTTCTTTTCTGAATTGTTTGTATATTTTGCCTTTTTACTTTTTACGTGTCTTACCCATGCATAATGCTTTATTTCTGCTTGATATTATAATATTTGCATAAATGTATTTTATTTGGAATTGGATGATTAAAAAAGAATTTGATTTTGAAGAAGAAAATTTGAATTTTGACATAGATTTCGTATCATCTCTGTGAATCGAGAAAGTTCTTTTTAAAGCTAATTTTTTCGGAAGAAATAAGCGATAAGAAATATTGAACAAAGTTCTCTCTACACTTCAATTGGCATTGTCAAATGTTATCAGTAAATTTTTGTACCGAGATAAAGTTCTGATAACACTTTGTACTTTTATAACAGCATCAGCACGTACGATGATGTAAATTTTATATATTTTAAAATATCAAGGCTATATTGCAATTAAGTATGCAATAAGTAATTATTTTATTTTTCTCACAGACTCTCTGAATGCTTTATTATTTTAAAAAAAGCAGAAAAATGTTGAGGCGCAAGACAGTGAAAAAAAAAAAAATTCAGTGGGAATTAAATAAAGACGGTATAATTTCATATTTTCATTCTCTCTCTCTCTCTCTCTCTCTCTCTCTCTCTCTCTCTCTCTCTCTCTCTCTCTCTCTCTCTCTCTCTCTCTCTCTCTTATGCCCCCTAGCTGCTTCATTTTGAAATTTTTTTAATTTTTTATAAAATTCCATAATTTAGTAGCCTCCGTATATACTTAACGATTAATATCAGTTACTTCGGAGTCAAAGAATATTTCCCTGCAAAACGAATCGAATGAAATAAATTTTGAAAAATCGAAAATGTTCTAAAACTTAATCGCTTATGGTTTGAGCAAATTCAGTCTTGCAGTTTTCTTACAACAGCTCCATTTCCGGTTTTTGTCCATAAGGCCAATGTTAAACTTGTACCTCAGTTTTCACAAAACTGATAAGACAAATTCGCTTTAAAATTTGTATGCCACCTATTGATGGTGAGTTCTAAGTCCTCTGCAAGTATTGTTGCATTCAGGCGCTACGATTGCGAGATATCAAAACGTACTGAGAGATTCATGCATGCTCCCTAAAATTTCATTACAAAGTTTTGTCCAACATAATTAAAAGCAGGCAACATTCCACGGAACAGAGCATCTGTAAAAATGAGTACTGTACATTTTTTTAAAAGAAGCAATTAAATTTTACAGATTAAGAGTTACGGGACCCGGATTAGCAAATACATATACTTCTGGTGATTAACACTTTTCAGATTTTATTTTTTCGGCTTTTAATTTTCAAATCGAAATTAAAATTACTATTTTATTTTATAGCAATTTAACCCTTACAAAAAGATAGCGCTAATAAAAAAAACAACGTTCTATAAAAACTATAAATGAAAATGTTTTTAAAATTCATATACTTATTATATTTAAAGCGTAAAAAAATTAAAAACTTCTTCTATAATTATTATTATATTAATAATAATTGCAAATATTAAAATATAAGAATAAAATATACATTAAATTAATCACACATATAAGATAATGCAATTATCTGAATATTAAAGATAACATTTACACAATTTAGACATGTCACAACATGTTTTCTTTTAATTGGAACAATCATGACGTCAACAGGTGACATCACTCCTTCCAGAACCTTCTGTATAGCTAGAACATCTAGAACTTTCTTCCTCCCTGGGGTAACTTCATCTCGCTTTCCTCCCAGTGCACTGAGATGCACTTGTGTGCAGTGCTGGTTCCCCAGACTTTGGAAATCGCTTTGGTCCATTGATATAAAATGATAGAGGTGTCCGTCCTGACTAAAAGGTTTTCCACGGTTCCCTCAGTCTCACCTTATCGGACCAACGATGTCATATGTCATATTATCTTATAGAATAGAACATTCTCGAACTTTGTTTCAGATATTTAACATTTTATTTTCTATAAACATCACTTATAAATGCATTGCATGTGATTAAGCATTTTTTAATTTTATCTATATTAATTTACTTTTATTTAATGTATATTATTTAATACTTACAAGGAAACAAATTGTAATCATACCAATTATATAGAATCTAAAATATGAGGGTTTCAATTTATTTCATTTTTGTTTATGATTTATGAAAACTTTTTTAGTTGAAAAGTTTATGCTACTTTCAAGCTTTCATCATTCAGTTGATGATTATAAAATACGTATTTAAAATACTAATCTAATTTAAATTATATTTAAAACACAGAAAAAAAGAAAATGAATTGAGGTTAATAAAAATAATATGAAATACTATTTATATATAATTATATATACGTATTTCATTCACCAGCCAATTAAGATTATGTTAATCATGGCATAATCTTAGCTATTATAATATACATATACATATAACTGTTGTGCATGGACAAAAATTATAACTATACATTGAACATTTTTTTATTAATTAATAAATGTTTTTACATAATAAAATGTCTCGCTCTAATCTGCCAAGGCCCAACGCATATATATAATATTATATGATCAAATATAAAATAATAATTCACTTGCACGTACATGATCGTAGTGAACGAAGGTTATTATTGACGTCATATAATTTTATTTTAAAAACACACCACCCACCACCAGAGCACTTACCTTATAATAAGGGGAAAAGGTAACACGCCCAATGTTAAAAAAATCCCACACATGAAAATTATGAAAAAATTTAAAATGTTCTCCTCTACGTCCTTTATCAGTAGCTAAAATATCAGGTATACAAATTCGAGCTACTTTTCGAGTTATGAGTTTTTAAAGTTGACTAAATCAACATGGAAGTTCCATTTCTCCATGTTAAATTAGTCAACTATAAAAATTCATTATAATGCAAAAACTATAGTTAAAATTTATTTTGTATACCTAATATTTTACAATGTGTACAGGATTGACGACTTTTAAGCCTATATATTACACGATACAATTTTTCTGATTATTGTATAAAATTTTTCTTACTTCTTGTAACTTAATCTCCATTTATTTGTTTGTATGGAGAGGAAATTTTCTTGCAAAAGGAAAAATTGTATACAATTAATAATCAGAAAAATTGTATCGTGTAATGGCTTTATAAGAGTGCAGTTTTTGATTTAATTTTTTTTTTTTTTTTGTTCATATATTGTATGCTGACTTATCTTTTATGTGAGATTAATAAAATATTTGAATTTCATTTTAGCTGCTGATAGGGGATGTAGAGGAGAATGTTTTAAGATATGTTTCATAATTTTCATGTGTGGGAATATTTTTAAGGGCCCGATCTAGTAAAAACGGCCATAAGGAAAAAACAGCATTTTCCATCAGTTCTGTAAGGTTCAATATTTGCTTGAAAAAAAAATAAAAAATTTTATTTAAGAGAAGAGACTGGTATGTAGGGGGCCAGTCGATTTTTTTTTACACAAGTACCACCAATTAATTATTAATTAATAATTAAAAGTGGTAAAAGAGTGTCAACTTTGCTTTATCATAACACTTTAAAAAAAACGAATTTTACAAATGAAAATCGTCCAGCCCCCTATAAAAAATTGTCATCTTTCATTTGATGCGTGCTGAATGTGTTAATTTAAAAAATTAAATGTACTGGAACTGATAGACTAAAGCTACTTTTTTGCAATATCTAGTTCCTAAAACCGCTGAATGCAGCGCCGTGCGGAATTGCGGAAATATGCGAAATACTGAACTATTATACAAGTGCGGCCGACTCGGCCGAGAGAGAGAGAGAGAGAGAGAGAGAGAGAGAGAGAGAGAGAGAGAGAGAGAGAGAGAAAGGGAGAGAGAGCTGAAAGAGAACAATAAAAGAATTCACCAGCCTGCAGTCCTCTTGCGCGCGGTCAACCCTTCCCCAAGCCTTATCTTGCTTTACCATCATTGTCTCGCTCCTAAGCTCTATCTTTGCTTCTAGCTTGACTTTGAAGAGAATTCAGTATGTTGTTATGCTGTAGTATACAGTATAGGGTCATCTGAAGGTACATTATTGCCTAGAATAAAAAAAAAATAAAATGACTTTTTGAGCTTTCAAATCTGTATCCATGGTATGGTGGCTACATGGATATCAGTGACGTATGTATACAGCTGTAAAAGCGAAGGGTTGTTGCCCAATGTGGTGGTTGGATCCAATGCTTGTATGTAAAATTTAAAAAATTAAAATTTTATTAAAATTGTTTTTGTGATTTATCACTGAAAATTGTAAATATGAATAAATCGAGAGAAAATGTATATTTTTTAATTTGCACTTTTTTTAAAATAACCAATTTACCTTTCCTTTATTTATATTGTTTGATCGTTAATTAAATGAAAATATTAATTTAATAACACATTTTGTGACATTTACTATACTTTTACAAGATGTAATAATCGTAAATATTTTTTTATTTAATTTTCAATATACATATACACAAAAAAATTTACTGTCTTAGAAACTTGGCGCAATAGAGAAAATTTCAATTTTTTAACTATAAAAAATATATAAATAATATTATTCTCTAAAGTCTCAGATCACTGGTAGAGTATTTTCTTGCATTGAGAAATAAACAATCAAAATTATAAACGTGTTTGACAGCGGTTCATTTTATGGCTTTCTCCTCCTCTAACAGCAAGTGCAGAAGCACTCTATTGTGCTCGAAACAACAATACCAGCAGCTTAGTGGACGCTACCCATCTCAACAATGACATGTTTATGAATACAAAATTCGCACAATCAATAACATCTCATATACGCAAAAACTACCAATCTAATTGTTTAGAGCTGCATTAAATTGAATTTTTCATTAAAAAATGGGCCAAAGTCATTTTTTTCCCACGTCTCTGTGACTTTTCTTTCCAAATATATAAATGAAGAAATGTGGTGAGGAGCAGATAAAGCTGGTTTTTCCTTTTAAGCTGAAAAACCGCGTGGTTGCCTACATTTTGCCGCGTGGGGTGTTTTCCCTCTACTAGATCGGGCCCTTAACATTAGACGAGTTGCCACACCCTTAATTGACTCAAACCGTGGTCCTCGCGGATAGCTAGGGCTCGATCGTAACTGATCGTGTTTGATATATCAATCCTCAACTTAGTTGCATGTTTGGTTTTATTAAAATCAACCTCATGTTCATTAATGGAGTATCGACCTCAAATTTTTTTCATTGCAGAAATGGATAGCAAGAGTGCAAAGTTATATATAAGGTTTCGGAAGGTTCGGGGTTTCAAACTTAGTGAGTAATTAGTAAGTATAATAGAAGTACCCAGTTAGGGTTTGATTAAAAAAAAAAAGTTCAGAATTAAACCTTTCATTTTCGGGTACTTACGGCGGGAAAATCAAATAAAGCCCCCCCCCCCCCCCCTCGACTTGGATCCGCGCTCCTGGACCATCATTACGCAACATTTTGCAATATCGGTTTATTTTTTGTATCCACCATATAAACATATACCACATAATTAAATCTGCTCCTCTTAAAAAATAACACAGACACAAAACATATTACACATAAACAAAACTTACATTGCACTGTATAACTGAATGTGGAGACCGTCACTTCAGCGAGATGTTAACTTCACGGAGGGTGCTTCGCAACTGCACTAAATTTGACCTTGCTAAACACCATGCAAGTACTAGATACTACAGTGGCCGTCACATTTAACTTGGTTATGGTCGGAACCGCTCGGGAGTCATTCGGCTCGGCTCGGCCTTCGTTACAATCCGGCTACCAATGACTGAGAGCTTTACAAACACGGCCATATAACCAAGTTAAATGTGACGGACTGTAGCTGTTCCCACCCTCTATATCAAACCTATGTAAAAAAAAAAGTGAATGCGTTTTTTCACTAACAAGTAAGAATAAGAAAATTTAGGGAAAATTCCTTTATGGAACTTTGGTCCAAACACTCCAAACCGAAAAATACAGTAGATAATTCAAGATTTAGATTTTTTACTTGATTTATAACCGAGAAAAGTTAAAAAAACACTTTGCTTCATTTTCAAGTGCAAGATGGACCTTAGCGACAAACAGTTGCGCCGCGCGAGCGCACTCACTTGAAGCCTCTATTAAAACCTATGCGATCAGATCAGTGTATAATGCACGCACACAGCTTTGTTTAATTAATTGTCGCAGTGCATGACAAATCGTAAAAGTTGTAGGTGAGCTGTAAGCTCTTAGGGATGTATCCCTGTATATAAATATATATATATATATATTTATATATGCATGTATATGCATGCCAAAACAAAGGCAATGTGCGACCCCCCTGATTAAAAACTATATTTAAAGGGGTGCAATGGGTGGGTTGACGGCCCCTCTCTCCTTATTTTGCAGGACCCTTTCTATTGTGGTACAGCAATAGAGATGAGAGGGTCCTGCATGCTAATAGCCATGATGTACGCAAAGAATTAGTATTTAAATTGATGTACGTACGTTATAGTCCCCAGATTTCTAATATCTATAATACGACACGTGTGTATAATCCCTGTCTGGATCAAAGGATGAATATATAATGATACTGATTCATGAATCAATATCACATTTTTTAGGTCTGTTCATAAAAAAATACACAATCAGAAATAATCGATTATTATTAATGATCCATATGTTCCATGTGTACATGTTCATCAATAACAATTGATTCTTTCCGATTGTGTATTATTATGTATACGAACAGACCAATAGTTAATATTTTTATAACTTATAAAAATAGAAACGATTTATCATCAAAACATATATGCAAATAATTATGCCAGTGCATGTATTATTTTTTACTGTTTTCATTTTTTTAAATTACTGCATTTTTATTTGTTCTAGCCCCGGTTCTCCATCCAAATATAAAATTTCTTTCATTTCTACCGATATATAGGAGACCTACCTAGGGGTAGGTCTCCACCCTCAGGGGTGCGTCGGGGAAAAAATGTAAAATTAATTCTGAGTTCAGGAGGGTCGATTACTCTATCCTAGAAATTTTCTCCGCAAAATTCCAATGATTTCAAAAAAAGTTGAATTTAACATTGAATTTCCATAAGGCGAAAATAATTTTTTTAAAAAACACCCCTGAAAGGGGTGTTGTTGGTGTCCAATAAAATTTTTAAAACCCTGAACTAATTTTTACAACCCTCAGCTACAAGTGTACCAAATTTGAAGTTTGTACGAAAATTTTTGCAACACCAAATTTACGAAAAAAGTTGGCACGCGAATTGTGGTTCACTCTGTATAATATGAGAAGATGCAATTTTTTAAAGAAGCTAGATATTAATTAATAATGCGGCAATTAATGAATTTTTTTTAATCTAAGAACATATAATAATTATATAAATAAAACAAAGTATTATAAGCGTACTTACTACTTATATTATAATTATAAAATAATACTTTTATAGTCAGTATATATTAGTATACATTTAAATAGATAAATTTATCTTATCTTATAAGCTTATAATTTTGCTATTATGATGCTCATAATAATTCATACATATTACATATATATACGTGCGCGAGTAATCATGGCGCAGAATATAATGTTTAGAATAGAATAGTGCTGTTTATTTGAAGAGGCGGTACATACAGTGGTAAAAATTGTAATACAACCATTAGTCTCGTCAATATATAAGAATATTTAATAACTATAAAACATAAAATTTGCAAATTTGTGAAATAATGACTAATGACAACACCAATTTTATCATAGGGCACGTTAAAAAAAGAAAATATTTATGATCAATTACTTGAAGTAATTATAAGTATATAATTATACTAATACAAATACAAATATTATACAAATACAGTTAGATATTAATTTTGAGCCCTGCAAGCTATAACCAACGGAAATACCTCCTAAAATTAATTTTAACTAATGTTAATACTTACATAGTTTGTCAATGAACTCACAGGCACAACTAATTATTGGGCGAGTGCCACTTCGGTAGATGGTGCAATCGACTAATTGCCAGCTATAAATTAGCCACTGTTGAGTAGTATGATGTAGGTAGCTGATATATATATATATATATATATATATATATATATATATATATATATATATATATATATATATATATATATATATATATATATATATATATATATATATATATATTTACAATTGATGGTACGTATATAGGTTACAGTAAATGTGAAAACCGTGTAATATATATAGGGTTGGAGGGTGTGACAATGTGGTGGTGCAACCTTTAGGAAATGTTGAAATATGAAAACAAAGCTAACAAAAATGCATGATACTACAGTAAAATTTACGTAATATCACCTCCGGAAGTAGCCGGATCTTCCTATTTTCATTTCAGCGTTACAATTTCACACATGGTCAGTACTTCTATATACTGCAAAACGTACTATAAAATTTCAAAACTGAATTACAAACAGAAGAGCTGCATACTTCACACTTCCGCAGGCTACTTCCGGAAGGAATGTTACATTAAATTGACTGTATATTTTATTTCAACATTTCCTTTGGTTGCACCACCACATTGTCAAACCTTCATATAAGAGGGTTAAAAAAAAACTGAAAAAATTACCTTCAAGTGATGATCCCGGCCGGCACTCGATCTGCATCATGTGTATGGCGACCTTGTTGGACTAGGGAAACACGTCGTCGCCTCAGAATAAAAGTGTCGTATAAACCACTACGTTTTGTTGCAATTATAGACCTTCTGCTTCATGACATAAGATCTATAATTGCATCAAAATTTCGTGGTTTATACGACACTTATATTCTGAGGAAAACACGTGGTACGTTCACCAATGACGTCACTAATTGCTAAAATAAATCCTAATTTTGACGTCTGCGTTATTAGCACATGGTTATTATCATAATAAGACATCATGCTTTGTGCTAAAAAATCCAGTGTACTGATTGGATGCCGCATGGTGTGCAGAGGTCAATTATAAGATTTGAGCCAAATTTCTCTTAGCACTCTTTAATTTTTAATGCATTTGACTACAGTATATTATGTACTATATATATATTGAACTTTCCGCTACAAAATGACAAATTGTTAAGAATATTTTAAAATGTGTATATTAGAATTATAGAATAAATAATACTTAATTGCAAAGTACCGAAATTTTGGATTTAACATTATAGGTAATATAGGCATTTCCCTCACTCCATTTTTTTTTTTTTTTTTTTTTTTTATATTGGCCTTATGGAGGCAGCCCCTCCCGAAATTTTTTTCTGGATCCGCGCCTAGTAGAGAGGAGACCTGCGCATAAATAGTATTTCTAATATCTCTATATATTATAATATATAATATAGTATATATTACATTATATATTATATAATTATAGATTTATTATTTGCGACTTCTATAGAAAAAGCTCGTATTTTAGGTTTAAGGGGCCAGTCAGGGCCATATATGTAGGCATTACAGGCAGCAAGGGACACCTGGAAGGGGATCTAATACCACTTTTTGTATACCCTCTCTGTCAGGGTCGCACTGGGCTCAAAAGGCCTATATTGAGCAAACAGGAGTACGGGCTTCCTTGACCATGTGGGGGCCTACTTTTAATCTTGTAGTGGTCTCCCAGCCGAGGGGGCCTATAGCGATCGCTCACCAACTCTTATGGCCAATCCGAGTCTGCTTTGTGTTAAAAAGTGGAGAGGCCAGTCAGGGATCCCAGCTTTATGGCCAGTCCGAGCCTGACTACCTGCAGAGACTGTCAAAGTGTACACCTCGGGACACCCCGAACGTTACTCATGCATGTTCTGTTTGTGGACGTTGTCACGTGGTCTATGGCGGAGTGCAGGCGCGGATCCAGAAAAAAAATTTGGAGGGGGCTTCCTACATAAAGCCAATGTTATAAAAAAAAATGGAGTGGGGGAAATGCCTATATTACCAATGTTAAATCCAAAATTTCGGGGGGGGGGGGGCTGCACCCCCCAGCTTCCCCCTTGGATCCGCGCCTGGTGGAGTGGGAATCTTGAACTTTTTAGGACGGCTAGACCGGACGCTGTTCTTACCTCCTCCGAAATTCCAAATCTGCATCTTTCTTTCTATTGGAGCTGCAGCACCAGTAAGTGAGGCATAAGTAAAGTTCGTGATGTCCAAGTGTACATGTGACAAGCGATATTTATAGTTTATATAGCATTGACAAGTTAGGATTTTAAAAAAAAAATTAAAATCGAAAGTAGGGATCATGTTGCAGGGCAACAAAAGAAGATTCATAAATAACAAACTAACGTTCACAGCTTATATTACGAGTTCTAAACTCTTGGGATCTTCTAACTTAAATTTCCATTGTAATATACGTATGTTTTATTTCTGTGAATAAACACATTAAAAAAAATAATAAGAAAAACAAAGCTAAGAGATATACTATGATGAATTTTTATATTATAGATTAAAAAAAAAAAATGTATTGCTGACTATACATGACAAATTTAATCACCCATATCACCTTTAAACGATTTTATGTATGGACAACTTAAAATATGAATTTATTTATACACTATAATATATATAATATATAGAGCCACTATTACTGATACAGTAGCTAGGACATCTTTCTGGATATTTTTTATGCAAAAATAATAACAAAATTATAACCACGGATAAATGCAATAAATTTTCAATAATTGCAACAATAAAATATAATTGTTTGACCTGTATTTTAATTCAATTTTAATACATTGCATTACAAAAATGTACAATTACATTACAATTATCGAGTTCATAAAATTTTATATGTCTCTATATAACAAATAAAAATTTACTACTATATAATAAAGAAGTGCCTTTCGTAATAACTCTTAACATTTTTTGTTAACAATATTTAACAATATTATTAATAATGGACATGTCGTTTTGACTCAAGAAGAGCCAGAAGAGGTGTTCAAATTAGCCCATATATATAATATTATATTCCACGAGCATTTAATGTAACTTATGAGACAGCTGTATGAAATTATAATTATATATTATGAATGCTCAAATATGTTTCTTTTAGTCAAGGGCCAATTATTTATGCACAGGCGAATGCTAGAGCAATAACAGTGAAGCGTGTGGCTGATAATTTTCACATAGCTGTCACTCAAACCTAGCTAGCTTTCCTGTGTCATACGTGATCTGCATACCATCCTAGGTTTGTTGTGCTGCCTCATAAAATTTTATATAAACTTGAGTCTTTATCACCACCAATTTTATCCAAACTCGTTTCATACAGCTTATTTTGAATTATTTGTTTATTTTTTCATGTTTTGATATTTCCGTGAATATAAGGTTTCTTTTATTTCACAATTAAGGTGTTAAATTCTCAAGTTTCAACTATAATAAAAGCTATTATGTATAATAGATGATGAGCCTAGGGCATTCAAATCTGAGTGTAGTCATCTGAAAGATGTAGGCGTGGTTTAGTTAGTCTGAAGACTCTGAAGTGGATACAGTGAAATATTAATTTGCATGATATTCCTTCCGGAAGTAGCCAGAAATGTGAAGTTTGCAGCTCTTCTGTTTGTAATTCAGTTTACATAATTGTTTGAAGTAGAATTACTGACCTCATACGTGTGAAATTTTAGCGCTGAAATACGAATAGTAAAAACATTACACTTCCGGCTACTTCCGAAGGGAATATCATGTAAATTTGACTGTAGCAAAATAACGTCTTTGATCCTGCTGCTGCAACCTATCCAGGTGTGGACCAGCTTAATTATTGTGACATGATGGAAGATAACACGCCCAATGTTAAAAAATTCCCACAAATGAAAATTATGAAACATATCTTAAAATGTTCTCTTCTACATCCCCTATCAGTAGCTAAAATATCACAGGTGTATAAATTCGATCATAGTATTCGAGTTATGAATTTTTAAAGTTGAATACTTTAACAAATGGAGAACTGGAACTTCCAGGCTAAATTATATAGTCAACTTTAAAAAAATATATATAACTTAAAAACTAGTTCGAATTTGTTCGATATTTTAGCTACTGATAGGGGATGTAGAAGAGAACATTGAAGATATGTTTCATAATTTTCATGTGTGGGATTTTTTTAAACATTGGGCGTGTTACCTTATATATGTAATAACCTCTTTAATTGATCGGAAGACAGTGGTTGACGCTAATTCAACAGCTCTAATATTTGTTTGGGGAACTCTATGGTGGCTAACTTACACTCACAGCACATAATAGCTAATTAGATTAGAATGGAAAAAAAAAGCGTTGAATCAAACGGGAATGCGGCAACCTGCGCAGTATTCAAATCATCATATATTATATATTTTTTCCCAAAAATTTGATGTCTAAAAAACCTACACTGATTTCAAATATTTTGAACACATTTAATGTAAGTTATTTTTTTATATTTTTTATTTTTCAAGTTTATCATTGGAAAAAGAAATACCAGTGGCTATATAATAGTATATTGATTAGCCAACGTTTTTACATGGCTGGTTGGGGTGCTTAATAGTGTAACGATAGAACTATAATATAATTATGAGGGTTAGTGTACTATAAAGAAAGTGTGTTACTGTAACCTAAAGTTATAGTGGCGCCGTGGCAGCTAGCGCCGAGATCGCTACGAAAACATCTGGATAGATCTAATTCATTTAGCTGAGCAATTAATACATCAATAAATTCAATTCAATTTAGCTGAGCAACCCTTAGTATAGCCAGCACAGTAATTGTCTTGATGATAATATATGTCGACACTAGTAGCCCCTATATATATATATAAAGGTACGCCCAGAATTATGGGGATGATTCTCTCTCTTCTCTCACCACCGAGCGGACTTCATCTCTCGTCGATGCAACACTACACTTCATGTAACTCCAAAGTCTACAAGTCTTGCTTCGGAGAGAGAGATGATTATATGATATTTTAATACTATATGAACGTGTGAATAAATAATAATATCTACACTACATGTTTGTATGATTCCAAAAATCATTATACGCAGTGGTATACGCCTCTGATTCGTAATCGGATGGTCGTGAGTTCGATCCCAGCCACGCACCGCCAAACTTTTCACAAGCGGCGGTTGCTAAAGAACATGACCCACTCGTGCATCCGGGAGGTGATTGATGGCATCCTCCATCAATTGCTGACCATCCTGACTGAGGTTTCCATGGTTTCCTCAGTCACAACCATGCGAATGCTGGGATTGGGATGGATTGCTTAGGCCATGGCTGCCCCGGTTTGGAACGGACCCACGGACCCACAAAAGTAGGGTCTATACGAAGAGCCGGGAGGTTAAATTCAATTGAGTCACTTAAATGCATGGCCAGTACCCTATAGTATACTAGGGTTTAGTTAAAAAGCTAAAAAAAAAAATCATACCTATATATAGGCCATCCTCGACATACTGAATATATATAGCCTAAAATAATAGCTGACATTTCACAGGAAATGGACTGTTACATTACCACATTTCTATACTTTTACAAATTTTATAATCTATAATCTATAGTTAATTCATGGGTTTGAATAGACCGGGTGCATTTATAATTATTTTATACATTATAATATATACATTACAAAATCGATAACCTCTTTTTCTTGTAGCTATATAATTATTAATTGTGGTATAAGAAAATAGAATAGGATAGAATTTTTTTATTGAACGTTTCGACTGAAAAATGTTTGCATTGAAAGTAATTTTATATTTCCGCTGTAGCTACCGGGAAGTGAGAGATTTCTATACGTCCTTTTTTTTTTTATTTATGAGAGACGACATGTTTGCAAAATTTCAAAACTCTGAGACACTATAAGTCTGTTCGTAAACCCTCTCGGCAGGGTTCCAGAAAAAAAAAAAAAAAAATTTGGGGGTGCCAATGGCCAATGTTAAAAAAAATTAAAGTGGGGGAAATGCTTATACTGCATTATAATGCCCATGTTAAATCCAAAATTTTGAGGTGGGGGAGAGGCTGCATCCCCCCCCCCCTCAGCCCCCTCCCCCCTGGATCAGCGCCTGCTGCTCGTTGTACTCTGAGCAAGTTTACGAACAAAAATCGTGACGTCATTTGCACTACACACCCTACCCCATTGGTGTATGGTGTATTACTCTGTGTAGCTTGGGCAGCCTTGGGCAGGGTTGTTCAAACCATGCAACTATAACATTTTTGATGTACACCTGATGAAGTTAGTTGTAGTAGCACTGCTGGCTCTGCCACCACTGCCACCAGTGTCGTAGCGTTCCCAGACCTGGAATGTCCTCCGGTAAGTCTCTATCCTCGCACTGAAACAATTAAGGAATATGTTGGCGAGTTAGGATAATTTGATAATTTTAAAGTTACATACCAATTTCATGATTTATTATTACAATGATCGAAATAATTATAAATATTAAGTAATATTACATCAGAAAAATTATATATAATCACTCAAATTAATTATACTGCACATAACTCAATACAAAATTATATTTAATAATTTATTTAATTTATATGTTTTATTGCTTTTCGTATAATGCATAAATACAACATCAATATTATATCCTTTAATTAAGGTGGTTTTCCATGGAGCGATGTCGAGCTTGGGCTGGACGGGACGAGAAAGGCGCACTTGCAGTAGAACCATGGTGAAGAAAAATCACGACGTGATTAAATCACTGCGGGAAAGCGATATTTTTCTAGCCAATATGGTTGCCATGCGGTTTTATTGTATAAGTGTGCCTTTCTCGCTCCGCTTGCCATGGAAAAACACCTCTTATTTTACGTGATAAATTCTTTAAATTCGGAACACTGTCTTTATTGATCGTGAGTCAAAATCGCATCAATGGAGTATCGACCTTAATTTTTTTTTTATTACAGAAATGGATAGAGCGTGCAAAGTTATGCTACCCTGATTATTTCGATTATTTTCAGATTTTTTAGAGCCCGGGAAATATTTTTGAAAAAAACAATGAAAGTTTTTTTTTGTGACGTCACGAGACACCGCTTCTTAAGAAAAAGATAGGACTTGCTGCTTCGTGACGTCACAAAAAGGACTTTCAATTCAATAATTTTTTTAAAAAACAGTTTCCGGGCTCTAAAAAACCTGAAAAAAAATTAGGTTAGCATAACTTTGCACGCTCTATCCATTTCTGCAATGAAAAAAAATGAAGTCGATATTCCATTCACCATATTAGGTTTTGACTGTTTTGAGAGACAAACATTCAGTACATTGCACTCACCAGCATCATGGTGTTCATCACGGTTCTCAATTGTATTTCTCCTCTCCACGTGCTCTTCCGAGCTCCGTACAAGTAGACGATGTCTCCGATCTCCAGGTCGAAGTCCCGCGCCTCGTAAGCCCAGAGCGGCACTCCAACGCTTGTTCCGGATGAATCAATGAGGTAGATTTTACGGAAATCGACTTCGCGACCGGTGGACTTAGTGTATTTTACATCGAGCTCTTCCACATGATCACAGACACCCATCACATTCACTGGATCGTTATTTCGAAAATTTCTTAAATTTGAAATCATGCAAATGTTGTAATTTATTTTTGGAATTTGCACATAAATTTGTGTTCTTTCTGTTAATGTTAATGCAAAATCAAATGATGTTAGAGAGTAAAGGGAGAGTTCAGAAACTGTCGTAGTGAAGTCGCTGATAGAGTAATATTCATTCAAAGCGATGTTGTCGAAGTGCTGATCAACTTGGTTCCCGAAGGCTACCATTTCAATTTCCGCCGTTCCGTCGCTGAACATGAAGCAAAACATGTCGTCCTCCCCGCCTTCCACATCGTACGTCCTCTTGGCACTCTTGGTGATCACGCGGCCACGGATCGTCTTGCCGTTCGCGTTCCAACGTGTCAGTTTGGAAATTGGCACAAATGGAAACTGCGCCATGTTCTCCAGGAGCTGTGGAAAAGTTATAATTTAATTTTTATTGCAAAATTATACAAAATATTTCAATATGTATTGCTATTTCACCGTATAAAGTTTTTTTTAATCGTATAATTTATAGTTAAAATTTTGCACTTTCTTTTACTAATAAAAGTTAAGTCATTTTTTCAAATCAGCGTGAAAAGACATTATGACCGCGTCGCAAAAGAAAATAAGAAAAAGCAGAGAAAAACAAAGTGTTCATGCATACTTTCTCTGATATTTAGTTATCATTTTAAAAGCCACGCTTCTTCAATTATTTCCAGTATATAATTATGATGTTCATATATATTCCATTCAAATTCAATTCTGAGCCAATATAATTACTGTGGATATATCATTAACAATATTAACATATACATACATATAAGGATAGGGTAAAGAAAACTTAAAAAATTTAATAAAATCAATAGAATATATTATAAAAGTATAAAAAATTATTTCAATAAAAATAAATTTGTTGATGAATATAGTGTGTTATGTCATAACACAGACAATATTGTCTGTGGTCATAATATTAAACTTACTTAAAACTTAATAACATATTTTAAGGGGAGTTTATATTTCAGTAATTATTATCAATATGTAATAAATATTTTTATCTCTTCAGAATTACGTCAAACTTGTTCCGCGAATTAAGACAATAATAAGATGTGCTATCATTAATATTAAAACCTCTTGAATGAAGTTAATCTGTCATATATGAAGATGATGTGACAGTTTACATGCTGCATGAGCATATTATACAGGTCTTTCACAATAACGTCATAAAATAATATGACGTCATGATTTTGTAGGCAAAACATTGTCATCGGCATAACAGTTAATCTGTCTATTTATTCGTATTTCAGTGCTGCAATTTTACACCTACGTATACGTGTCAATATATTTACTGTAAAACGCTCTGCAAATTTTTAAAACTGAATTACAAACAAAATCGTCACAGCTATTATACTTAATTTAAGGAGGGAAAATCAACTTCACTGATCGACCTGTTTGTGTTTTAGTATACGAAGCGTCGACCGAATTTATATCAATAGCAGTCTCGTGATTGAACTAAATCTTGAGGCCTGTCAATTCCCGTATATTAGCGACATTTATCGATCGATTCTTAATTATATTTCCGTATTATTTCCACATATTGATAAATTCCACTCATAACAAAATTACAATTTTTATAGTGATAGTGCATGGTCACTGCCTCTACAAACATGTGGAAAAAACAGACAAACATACGTCCAGGCTCTGTAATCAATATAAATATTATATGATATTGTATAAAAAATGGGAAAGGCCGGGTAAATGTATAAAGAGAAAAAATATGGCTATATAAATATGAAAAAGATTTATATTTATGTTTTATTTAATATTTCCATTTAAAAATATTAATATAATAAATTCGAAAAATAGAGTTACAAGCAATTTGATGCATGTGACGTGATATAGTTAAATAATTACCTTAATTCAATCAAGCTGGAAAGATGCACTGCAATTAAAGTATAAAAAGAAACTTTTTTGGCAGCTGAGCGTTTCTAGCGTCTACCTTCATCGTAAGATACTTCGACACTGACTCAAAACTCTCGACTCTCGAGAGAGGTCACTGCATGTGCATAAAGGCGCATATATTTCCATGGAGCGTGGAAAGCGAGAGGCTTCACGCGGCGAGAAAGGCGCACTTGCTTCAATGTCAGATGGCGGCCATGTTGGCGTGGAAAAATCGCTTTCCGGCAGCGATTAAATCGCGCTGTGATTTTTCCACGCCAACATGGCCGCCATATGACATTGAAGCAAGTGCGCCTTTCTCGCCGTGCCAAGCCTCGCTTTCCACGCTTCATGGAAATGCACCTTAAGTCTAGCTGGGCCAGCACTCCAGAGAAGAAAAGCCGAGCCAGAGCCGAACGGCGAGGAAGAGTAAATGCGTTTTTGTTGCGGCGTTGCGTCTGTCGACGGTCTCGGCCGCGTGGGTGGTGCGCGCGGTGTCGCTACATTGGAGCAGCCGTGATAGCTAGCTGCTGCAACTCGGCCGATGTGTAGCTGCATATAGTGGGGTTTTCAAATTAAAGCTCTCTGGTGGAAGTTCGTACGCCGAGCCTCATGCTCTGCTGCTCGGCACCGTTGTAATTAACATTTTATACTGTAGCTAGAGATCACTTTCAGTTGGGCATGCAATTAACTCAAACAAAGTTAGCCACAGAATGTGTGCAGGAATTTAAAAAGTTATTTTTGCATTGAAATTTTAAAGATAACTGACATTTTTAAAAGAGTTCAAAATAATTTTACTTTTATCCTTCATGCAATCCTCTGGACCGCCTCACTTGCTAGAGCTGCAGCTCCAATAGACAAAGATATTATGCAGATTTGGAATTTTGAATGAGTAGTCCCATTAAAATAATACACTTTACATTTGAAAAAAATTATATTATAAAACAAAGTTATTAGTGTGAAGATTAATTAATTTAAGAAATTAGTGTATAACATTTACCTCCAAGAACTCGCGTTTGCCACAATCTCTTATTAATTGATCGTCATATATATGTTCATTCGATCACACGAGGTGATTTTATTGTTTCGTTTCTCCGGACAAATTTAATGATTTTAGTGATTTATAAATTATGTTTAACAAAAAATGTTCAGTATTAAAATTAAGAAGTGTTGATTGAAAATAATCTGATGTACACGTATCTAAAATAGATGTACGTAACTCATTGAAGAAAAATTACTGCAAGTTCTTAATTTCCAAAATTTCAACCCCCTATTAATATTCATTATAATGTTTGCGAAATTACTGAAATTACTATAAAGTTCACTTTATTAACAATTTCCACGAGTCAGTCTTATCTTGGGACAGGCGTCACAACCCGCTGTATTTCAATGCTAAATAAGTTGCCTAACTTACAGAGAGCATTTGCTTGATTATTAAAATAAGAATTTTTGAATTTTCGTCTTCTAATCAAATTATAGAGTATAATAGAGTGCATCCTTTCATCCTTTTGCATTAATGCTCGTTCGTGCATGCCTTTAATTAAGATTTTATTAAAATTGTTTAGTGGAGTACCAACCTCAAAATTTTTTATTGCAGAAATGGATAGAGGGTGCAAAGTTATGCTACTCTGATTTTTTTCAAATTTTTTAGGGACCGGGAAGTATTGCTAAAAAGTTTTGGCGAGGTCGGGTTCGAATCCACGTCCCTTTTGGGTCCTATCTTTTATTAAGAGAGGCGGCAAGAGGCGGCACTTTTTCTGTACTTGCCGGGAGGGTTTCTTCAGATAGCACCTTCTGCCTTGGGAGGGTTTGGTGGTTCACCAGATAGCACCTTTTTTTGACTTACCATGTTATCTTATGGAAGGGGTGGTGTGGGGTGAAAATCACTTGGCCATGCAGTTATAGAACATATCCAGACAAGTCATAATATGGAAAAAAAACGAATCTCGAAAAAAATGGCAGTCAGCACCTTTTGCCTTAGGGGCACCGAATTATTGTACAATGGACCCCAAAATAAAAGTTTAGAAAACTCGTGTCAGGGAATGTCATTGATTACATCGTTTGTGGCAAGAAAATTAATTATAATAATTTATTCTTTGACTACAAGCATATATATATATAATATACAATGTATAAGGTTGTCCATCAATACAAAACAGAATTCGTACACCAAAATTCAAGCTACACTTCTGGAGGGGCTATTAAATTAATTTGACTATACACATGCAATATTATATATGAATTATATTGTACATTATAATTTGACTTATAATTTGATTGTATAATAGCATCGGAGCGCCGAGACACTTCTGGAGGGGCTATTAAATTAATTTGACTATACACATGCAATATTATATATGAATTATATTGTACATTATAATTTGACTTATAATTTGATTGTATAATAGCATCGGAGCGCCGAGCGCAGCGCAAAAGATTTTTGCAGAATTACAGCTTAGAAATAAAGCATATACGCATGCACGATAAATAGTAAAAATAATACTATGTACTAACAACTTTCAATGAAAACTAATTATCAATGCACAGCTAGGACACTCTAAAGATATTAGATATTGCACTATATAAATATATATTAATTATATCCATCATTGCATATTATTTATACAATGTTTAAGAAATTACAACACGTTACGCATACTAATTAAGGGTCGTGTATGTAAATGAAGGACATTTAATAAGTATAGTGTATACAGTCATTACGTTAATATTACGTAAATATATTTAGAAGAACGTAATCACCTCGTTAAAGGTTGTAGACGTCAGAAGCAATTAAGCTTAAAAAAGTAGTGAAGTTTTCTGTTATTGTTGTTTATTATATAATTAGGGGTATATTTAAGCTCTGCTTGTAAATACACAATCATGCAGAAATAATCGATTTTTATTGATAAACCTTATTTTCCTTGTACATATAAGTTCGTCAATGAAAATCGATTCTTTCTGATTGTGTATATATTATAGTTATAATTAACAAACAGAGTAACAGAGCTATAAATATAGTATTATAGTCTTTCTAAAGCGTATAGTATAGTCTATAATAAATGTATAGAATAAATCTATAAATGTATATTTATGTATGTTAATTAAATTGTATGGTATCATCTATTTATAACGACTTAATTATTTAATTTGTATAATTAATATATATATATATATATAATTATATATATATATATATATATATATATATATATATATATATATATATATATATATATATATATATATATATATATATAATTATATGTCTTTAATACTGGAAGTTGAATTTTTATTTCTTATTGCTTAATATAATATAATAATATTTTAATATTTATAATTATATATTAATTATAAAACAATTATGTGAATAGATATTTATAAAATTAAATTCGATTATATTATATTCAATGGCAATAATTTCCAAGGATCCACACCTGTCGAGCGGGCGTGTATAGCTTTGGATGAGTGACCCAGCTTAAGAAGAATTATATATTTTACTAGCTCCCTACCTGGAGTACATTTGAATCATCTCGCTTAAGTCCACTTTCCCATGCAGTTCTACATTTAATTTTGATAAAAAGTAGGAGGCGGGGCCGGGCCGGGGAGTGTGTCTGGTATATATATATAATAATTAAATTATTTTTATTCTTATTTTTTTTTAACCCATTCTTGGCATTCTTGCTGATTACTTTCCTGTCCCCTAATTTGTTCTGGTTAATTGCCGTGGTTTCCTGTGCTAGCTGTTTTCTGTGGTTCTCATGATCATATATGGCATGCATAAATATATAAAATATATTAATATCACAGTACAGGAAAGATATATAGTAGCCAAACTCCTATACCTGCGCTACGGGGGAGCTAGCTGAAGTCAATTTTTGACACTTTTTGAATATTGGGTTAAGAGCTTACTTTTTTTTTGTAAAAAATACTAGATTTTTTTTCTAATATTTTAGTGAAAGATCCACTGTACGTGCTAGCTTTAATAATTTCCGAGTTAGAGCAGATCATAGTTGATTCTCCTATATACCATATATATATAACATTGCAGGATGCCCCATTTGGTCGTGCCCCTTTCCTATGATTTTAATTAACATTGCGGCGGACAAACATGCCGTTGACGCGACCAGTTTTCGACTTCGATTCTAGCATACGACTTTCTCTACTATCTAAACTATCTTCTCTGTACTGTGATTAATATATTATTAATTGTGGTTGCGCGGTTTCGCCTGCTGATTTGGTTCTTTGCAGGGCTATTCTCCTATAATAGAGGGTATACGCGCCACTGTCTGGCTTATGGCGCTAAATACTGAATTCTGATTGGCTTAAAAGTGGTCATTTGGAATTGCTCTGATTGTCCAAAATAAAGTTGTTGATTTTTTTCTAATTGGCTGAAATTTTAATTGTTGAAAATTTTCGAGCGATATCATTAGTTAAAGAATGTCCACTTTTCAACCAATCAGAGAGCTGCAATAAAAAAACACTTTGCTTGCCCATATTTTAATTTAAAAACAGACTTTTTACACCATAAAAATTATTTAAAAAATCGTAAATGGTAGAAAATAGTGTTATAAATTGCTTTATTTATTTAATTCAAAAATATTAATTATTTATACAGGGACCAAGCGCAATTTTTCAACAATAGGAATTTGCAACTGAAAAAATCAACAATTTCTGATCAGCCAATCAGAAGCGTCCAACTTTTAATGCTTTAAAATCAATGATTTCACTGAGTGAATGTCTCCATCGTCTCAAAAATCGTTCTTTTCACCCTTTAAAACCCCTTGGCGCATTTGGTTAAGAATGTAAACCCTCTGGAGCTCCAAAAAAAGTATCGAAAAAATCGATTTTAACATTGAGTTACATATCCCCAACAATGAAAATGTCCACTTTTTCTGATGCGCGTATACCCGATAACAATAGAAGAATAACCCTGGTTCTTTGGTTTCACACTTTTTCCGCCACTGCAGAAAAATGACAATCAAGCTGCGCAGTGCGCATACTGCGCATACCTGTGCGGCAAAAAATTGTAAACAAACAATTTACAATATTGATTTGGAAAATTCGGTTGTTTTATAAGAAGTTCTAATTAATTAAATGGTAAGATATGGGCCGGAGAATATCATGATATATTAACTACTGGTACACGAGAATATGCTTTTATTTCATTTATGTTCGACCAGCAGCTGGCATATAGTTGGAGGAATGTCACAGACGACACAGACCTCCTCCTGAAGGGTGACCTATTTTGCTAGGAATGCTAGGATTCGAGGAGCACGTATCCTTCTTGCAAAATTCCCACTACAGTGGGCATTGCTTCTTTACAATCCTGACTATATTATTATAATGATATATCATGTACCAGGACTAAAAGACTACGTGTATAGATACGTGCAACAGATACAGTAGAATGAGGGGGAAGGAACCAAATTTATCAATCACATACATGGTATATACTGTATATATACTGCATGTATCAGCTAGGTACCGGTACAGCTAGTATATATTATGCATAATTATATTTTATTTATTGAACTCGGTGATATAGTGTATAATACAGGAATATTATTATATATATTATATACTGTAACAATTGTAAGAAACTAAACGCTAAACTAAACTTATATCAGGTATATGAAATGATATGCAAGCAGTTAAACCTAAATGTAGCTATGGGTGACCCTTGGGCCCTTGGCCATGTCGGAAGAAAGTTGGTTGGAACATTAATTACTGTAGCTTGCATTCTTTGTTTAGGATTGTTTCCACTTAATTGCTTCAAATTTATGCATTCAGTACTAGATTTTCATAGCTGGTCTGCATATTGTTTTGTTTTTACATCCAACCCAAAATTACAAATCTGCAACCCTTCCATTGTACCCTCATTGGGCGTATTCGAGAATAAATCTGTCTTCTCCGACAGATAAGTCACAGATAAAGGAAGTGACATCACACACTCAGTCCGTCAGACATTTAAAAAAACAGTTGAACTATTTCCCACAGAGCAGCGCCATATCTGGTTGATCGCTCATGCCAGGCAGATAAAAAAGAGGAATCTTGCTAGTAGCGGGCTCTGCATGGCGGTAGAAAGGCGGGAGTGACGACTTCCGCCAGATCTGGACTCTCAGATTTTCTTAAAAAACACGGATATGTTTCTCCGATATATCCGAGCGACTTCTCGAATACGCCCATTATGGGAAGAGTCTAACCCCACAAGCTACTCCCTTATCTACACCACCTCCTTTCTTTACTCCCTCCCTCTAATAGACAATAATGGTTGCATTTTTTTATTTCATAATTAGAAAAAATACATAAAATTATGCTTTTCTGAATTTTTTCAGATTTTTTGGAGTGCGAGAACTAATTTTAAAAAAATATTTAAAATATCTTAATTAGGGTGATACACCTGACAGGACAACCGTGACATCATTTTCTCGTGCTGTGATTGGCTACTGATGACATCGTGGTTGTCCCGTCAGGTTGTACCACCCTAATTCAGATATTTTAAATATTTTTTTAAAATTGATTCCTGCACTTCAAAAAATCTGAAAAAATTCAGTAAAGCACAATTTTATGTATATTTTTTAATTATGAAATAAAAAAAAGAGAAAACTTAAAACACGTTGCACTGTAATTTAATATTTTCTTTTCTCAACAGGTGGTCACAGGATGATGGCTTCTAGTCGTAGCACATCTGAAAACGTTCTCCACCCAGAATGCTGCGAGGAAACGGAAGCGGACTTCGCACGAATGCGACAATGTCTTAAATCGCAGCCAATCTCTCTGGAAGAACATTGCACAGTGTTTACAAGTGGTTACTATTCTAAACATAAATATTCACCATTACAAAGTGCAATTATATGTGATCATTTTAAATGTGCAGAATTTTTATTACAAAATGGAGCTCTCGTTAAGGATAATAATACAAGTAACCCTTTACTTGAAAGAGCAATTTTAGTTAAAGACGTTATATTTCTAGAATTAATTCTTAAGCAAGGAGGTAATCCTGATTATGATCCTAGTGAAAAAGAGCATTTGAAGGAATTTCGTTACTTTCGATCTCTTGGAAATACTTACCTCATACATTTGGCTGTGAAAAATGGTGATCCAGCATCTTTGAGACTACTCCTTGCTTACGGTGCTTCAACGGAGGAATTTGTGGCTCCCGAAAGAGCAGAACCGCCTCCTCCGGTGGTTTTGGCAACTTGGGAGGGTCAGCCAGAGTGCCTCAAGTTACTTCTGTTGTACGGAGCATCCATTGAACCAACCTGTTCAGAACCTGCAAACCCTGATATGTATGATTCTCAAATGCCTTTATTTCATCTTATAAATCCATATCATTCAAACAAATTAGAACTAGAATTACTTCATATTCTATATTCATTTGGGGTAAATCTATATTTAAAAAACTCTCAAGGATTTACTGCTTTACAATTATTTGAGATAAATTCTAATCATGTAATGCCACAGTTACTACCATTATTTAAAACTGATGCTGAACTTTGGTTACATATGAAGAGATATAAAGATATAGCTGAAGTGCTGCGGCAACTGATGAACGAACCTTGTAGTTTGCAAGACTTAAGCAGGCTTGCACTGAAACATGTCTTGGGTCGGAAATACCTAGCTGCTCTACCAGATTTGAGGTTCCGAAATCTACCCCTGCCTCTCCCCATCTCTCACTTTCTCCATTACTGACAATCAGCTGGAAACCTGGCCCCTTCCATTACTGAATCTTCCAGCGCATTCTCCTTCTCTTCTCCTACTACTGACGAACCATAATCTTGAATCCCTAGCTCCACCCCCTGTGTGACGTACTCCATCGCTACTACAGGCATGGATAATATATTTTCTTCATAACTACAGGGGCCCTCATATTTAATGTGATTTTTGTAATGGATGTTTTAAAATCCTCATCTCAAGTTTCTTAATGAGATATTAGAATGTGAAAATCTTAGTGGCTTAATCGAAAGAAGGGGTAAATATATGGTACTGTGAATTTTTTCAGATTTTTCTGAGACCGGAAACTATTTTTAAAAAAAATTATTGAAAGTCTATTTTATGATGTCACGGGCGGCACTACCCTATCCTTTTTCTTAAGGAGTGCCGCCCGTGACGTCATCAAAGCAGACTTTAAATAATTTTTTAAAAATAGTTCCCGGTCTCAGAAAAATCTGAAAAAATTCACAGTACCATATTTTTACCCCTTCTTTCGATTAAGCCACTAAAATTTTCACATTCTAATATCTCATTAGGAGGGTTGATTGTTAAAAACTGTCCTTAGAATGAAAACGTTGCAAAACAGTTCGGATTGCAATAAATTTGATAGGCAGTGTACTTGATGATTTGGTGCTAAATACCTTGATACATTCACTTATGACTGTACTAGCCTCACAAGTTAGATCTTTCCTTTCTCCTCTCTCTTTTGTACCTACACGTCAACGCTATATACTAAAAAGCATGGAGGCTTTGAATACCCCGATCAAATCTACACATAACTTAGTCAATGTTCACATACATGTCCTGTGTATTACTGTATTTAAATTTCAGGTTAAATCTAATAAACTGATATTTTCTTTGACAATGGTTGTTTTTAAGGGTAAGATAACGCCACCAATGTTAAAAAAAAAAAAAAAAATCCCTCACACGAATATTTTGGAAAAAATTTAAAATGTTTTCCTCTACACCCCCTATCAGTAGCTAAAATATCAGGTATACAAATACGATCTAGTTTTTGAGTTACAAATTTTTAAAGTTGACTAATTTAACATGGAAGTTTCATTTCTCCATGTTAAAGTAGTCAACTTTAAAAATTTATAACTCAAAAACTAGATCCTATTTGTATACCTGATATTTTAGCTACTGATGGGGGGCGTAGAGAACATTTTGAATTTTTTTCAGAATTTTTGTGCGAGGGATTTTTTTTTTAACATTCGTGGCGTTATCTTACCCTTTATTGAATTAAACCTGATGAGCATTAATTTAAATGTACAATTATATTACATTTATTTGTTTGACTCACCATTTGTACTTTATTATTTAATAAAATGAGTAAATTATAAAATCTCTACCTGCAGTGACTCAAGAAATTATTACGGTTCTCATAAATCGTAACAATTAACATTAATTATAAAAATGTCAAAACCACATTTATGTATTAAATGTATCAGGCACTATAGTTTATTTTTGTACTGTATTGTAGCTAATAGCAACAAACAGTTTGCAGTGTCAGGTACCGTTACAGTATATTGAGTGCGAGTCACGAAGAAGTTAGCCACGTTCCTAATCACGTTTTACTATACCTGTTTTATGTGTTAAACCACCTTAGTTAAACGTGGGTGAATGGTGCCCAATATTATATTTCTAATAAATCTTGTTTTAAGACAATTAAATTATGGAAAAGATGGTGGTTTTTATATGAAGGGGAGAAAAAAAAAAGCAAGTGATGCATTCAAAATGCTTATTTATTGGAATTATATTTTCTGTATAAAGCTTATAATATTTTAGTAAATAAAAATTAATTTGATTTAAGAAGAAAATTAAAATATATTTTTTGATCACATACATCTGGAATGGCACAGGTTATTTTGACAATTAACAGCCAAATTATCAACGCTAGAAAGCTCCTACAAATGAATTAATTTAAAGGATATACATACTGATAATATTATAGATAGTACTTTGTCAAATACAATTTTATGGTGCTTACAATCATCTTACAATAATAATACAGTAAAAACTTGTTGTTAGGTAAAACTCCATTTTTTGAGTAAAGGAGATTGCAGTCCTGTCAAAAATAATTAGCATTGCGTGGTATAGGAAAAACTTGATATAAGGTAAACCTAGTTTCCTGGGTCTTTTGACTTTACGTAATAATAAGTTGTTACTGTAATAGCTAGTTTTTGACATCAAAGTTTCATTTTTAATTAAGTTTTTAATCCAGCCCCTCTTTTTCTGCAAGGGGTGGGGGGTGACTACTCAGGCGTGAATCTAGGGTAGGGAGGGGGCTAAAAGGGCAGCCACCCCCGAAATTTAGGATTTAACATTGGCAATATACGCACATCCTCCCCACTCCATTTTTTTTTTAAACATTGGCCTTATATGGAGACCATCCCCCACCCCCCAAAATTTGGCTCTGGATTCGTGCCTGACAGTACTTGGTTTTTATCACAACTACAAACTGAATTTTGATTTGGTCTATTTTTGGCAAACAATTTATGAAATTTTAATTAACAATTAACATTTTTGGTTAAAATTACAGTAAATTTTTTTATATACCAACAGATACCACATTAGGAACAACTAAAGTTTAAACACTACAATATTTTTAGAAGGTAAATAGAATACAGTACTAAAATTAAAGTCATATTTCAGATATCTACACAATAACATCAAAATTGAAAAACATGCAAAGGTTAGTCATTATTTTTTTTTTTAAGTATCAACAACGGTATCATGAATGCAGTATATAGTTAGTAGCTGTGGTGTTATTTTGTAATATTTAGAATTTACCTCTATATAGTTAACATGCACATTTCTAAAAACAATTAATATATAATATTATATGGTATTGCAAATGCCTTTAAAATTAATAATTTGATTTTTACTTACACTATTACAGTATTAAACATTATTTAATGAAAAATGGTATATGATATTTATTTCACTGAAAGAAAAGGACCGTTCGGAATAAAGCATTTATCATCTTTCGATAATTTGTGTTTTCATGGGTCTTTTCTGTCCGTTTAAGTAAAATTATTTAAAAATTAGAATTTTAAAATATTCATCTCATGCAATTTTTACCTATATTTTTTAGTTGATTGCACTTACCCTATTACACTTCATGTTAACTATGCAGAATTTATTTTATAATTAATAATGAATTTAGAAATTGTTTGTTAGGAATAAAACAGAATTGTGAATTAATTTTGAAAAAAAAAAAAAAAAAAAAGATTTACAAGCCTGCATGCTTCATGCTTCCCAAAGACATACAAACAACACAACAATGCTAACAGATAAGAAAGGTAGTAGAATAGAGATATAGGATATAGCTATTTGATGACTAAATTTACAGAGATAAACAAGAGTGAATTTAAGCAAAAACTAAAATCAATAAAAAAATTAAGGTGTAATAAATTTATAAGAATCTATACATCAAGTACTTTTTACCATTTGTCATACTTTAATGCTTTAGGGCCCATGCAAACCTGAATATAATCACATTTAAAAAAAAGTTTCTTTTTTTTTAGCTTCCCATCAATACTGAAATTATTAAAAAATAAATGCCGAGCAAAATACTTGAAAAGTACAACGTGCACATACATTTAAAAATGTGAAAAAATACAGTTAAGGTACTAGAATTGAACTTAAAAGATTAAAGCTGTTGAGATTATTAAGTTTTCTACAGTATAGTATAGTATATATTAGTCAAGTTTTAAGACTTAGAGGGAAAGAGTGCAATAAACTATATTCTAATATTTTGATTTATGAAAAAATATTGCCTTTATAAACTCTTTAATTAATTAACGCAGCAAAATTTTCAAATTCCCTTACCCTCTTTTAAAATCAAAGCTTTAATTTTTTTATGAGAGCTGCCTTAGACATTTAAAAAGAACACAAAGGTAATTTGGAGAGAAGGTTCTCAGCCCACGATGTTGTAGTAAGGCTTCTCCGATGGACTACCGCTCGAGATGGGGGCCTCGGGGGCTGCAGGGGGAGGCATCGTGTGGGGGCGGTCCATGTCCTCGTAGGGGCTGCGTTGGCAGGGAGACCCTGCGGAAATAACAATGGTGTCAGCTTACTAGAGTGGTCACCAGGCGCGGATCCAGAAAAAAAATTCGGGAGGGGCTGCCTCCTTAAGACCAATGTTAAAAAAAAATTTGGAGTGAGGGAAATGCCTATATTGCCCATGTTAAATCCAAAATTTCGGGGGGGGGGGGGGGGGCTGCAGCCCCCTGGATTCGCGCCTGGTGGTTACAAAGGGTTCTTACCAGTACACTGACAGTGAGCTATATTACTGGAAGTTAAAATCTCTCTCTCTCTCTCTCTTTAAAAGAGGATAGGTAGGGTAGTTTGTAAAAGTGAATTTCCATGGGGTGATTTTCAGTGGGACTTAACAGCAAAAAAAAAAAAAAAGTTACACTTGCAGTAAAACTGTATGACAGCCATGTTAGCAAGAAACAAATTGATTTCATCGCTGTGGGGAAGCAATTTTTTCACATCAACATGGTCATATTGGTTTTATTGCAATTTTTAGCAAGCCCTGCTTGATATTGCTCCATAAAAATCCTCTCTAACATACCGTCCCTTGCCCGGAATAATGAGCTATCTGCTTACCACGATTTTGTTACAATACAGTATCTGCTATTTCAGGTGAGCGCAATTATGAGCTAAAAATCGGTATAAAATAAAGCTTATAATTGTGCTCACCTGAAAGAGCAGACAGCTCATTATTGCAACGAGATCATGGTAAGCAGATAGCTAATTATTCCGGACGAGGGATGATATCTGCCATTTTTAGTTGCCATAACACTCAACTGTTTTTGGTGCAACACACAGGGTCACTCACCAAAGAGATTGCCAAAGTTTCCGGGGAAGGAGGGTGCGTCAAACCCGGCACGGTCCTGCAGGCTGCGGTACAGACCCACGGAGGAGATGGGACGCAGGACCAGGTTAATGATAGCCATGCCGACACTGAACCGCTCACTGCCCACTGAAACAGCGGTACTCAAGATAAAGTAACGAACGATATTTATGTTTGTTATTAAATGCATAATAAAGTGTTTTTAAAGATAGTAAGTCTGGATTGCAGAAATTGATCTTTTATTTATTGACCTAGCTGTGTGATAAATCTGCCTATTACATCACTTTTTATTGCAAGCAGAAGTAACATTTGGTTCTTTTGAGAATGGAAAACCTGCATGAAAAAATTTTATCGCAGAAATGAATAGAGGGTACCAAATTATGCTACTGTATTTTTTTTTTCAAATTTATTTGAGTCCCAGAACAATTTTTAAATAATTATCGAAAGTGCGGCCACGCTTTTTCTCTCGAGGCTTCTAGGTCCTATTCTTTTTATTAAAGATTCAGGGGTGCCAACTTAACTTACAGAAATTTCAATAATTATTTAAAAATAGTCTTGGGACTAAAATAAAATAATAAAATCTGAAAAAATTCAGAGTAGCATAATTTGGTACCCTTTTTTCATTTCTACGATAAAATTTTTTTCATGCAGGTTGCCCATTACAGAAAAAAAAAAAAAAAAAAAAAAAAAAAAAAAAGAGTTTTTACCATGGAATATTCAATCCCAATTATAGCTAAAGGAAGACAGTAATGGACAATGTCAGTTCCTCTAACAAATCCTAAATCCTCCATAGTCTCACCAGTGTGGATGTAGGATGGGAAGTAGACAGCCAGCACGATGATGTCAAACAAGATGCTCAGCAGGTTCACACACAGGGCCTGTAACAAAGTAACACAAGCATGGAACAGCAATATCCATGGAAGGAATGGTCATAGACAGCCATGGAAGCAAGGATTGGATAATGGGGCGATTGCCCCTTCCAAAAGGTCCCAAAATACATTGAAGGTGATACCACCCCCCACCTGTCGCCCCACCCTCCCACCCCAAATTTAACATTGCGGGATATAGAGCACCTCTCCTCCCCTCTCCACTCCCACATAGTTGATCATTAGATCCACCAATGTTTATAGAAGCTTCAACAGTCAGTCCAAAGGAACCAGCTCATTGTCAGGAATCATTTGAAGTGGCTACTGAACCTTCTACAATGATTCTTTCTTTGTTATCCATGAACAAATTGTCATAGAAGCTTCAGTAGTTAGTTGAATGGAACCAGCTCATCGCCAGGAGTCCACTGAACTGTTTCCATGGACACCAATATGATTTCACCCGACCGCTAAGATGACTCACCATCTGGATAGGGTCCTCGGAGTCCCGGTGATGGATGCCCCACAGCAGCAACACAAAGAAGAAAGTGTTGTAGAAAAGGTACGAGGCAGGACTCCATGATCCCTGGATGCCCCTTGAAGTCAAAGTTAACACTTAGCTTCATGTAATGATGAACTAATGTTTCATGCAATTAGGGTCTATATGAGAGTTTTAAGAAAAGTACAGTACCTGTCAAAGAAAGTTTAAGTTCGTTTGGTTCACTAAAACTTAATAAATGGTGTGAAAATTTGTCACCTCAGAATGCAAGTCAGAAATCAGATACAAATTCTGTAATGACTCTTATGCTTATAGTATTTAAGGTTCATATTCCTATAAATGTTGACTTGCATTCTGAAGTACATAATAAAAAAAACAATATGCTTAACAAACGTTGAAGGGTACAGTATACTATATTATTTGTTGTCTATTGGTGTATTTAATATTACGTAATGTTGTACAAATATGTAGAAGATAGCTACCGGTAGAGGATGAATACCAGTGATTTAACAAGTGATTAAATAAATGAATTGGATTGAATACGTACCACACAGAAAATATGAAGTGAAGAAGGAAGATAGCCTGTAATGATACAAAACAAAAGTTAGTTTTATATCCTGTTTTTTTTTTTATTATTATTATTAAAAGTGTTTGGGGGCAGGTACAGATCCTGGAGGGGAAGGGAGCTGGAGAAGCAGGGAACTCTCATCCCCTTCCCAAAATGTTGGATGTAAATTGACAGTAATTGTATTTACACGGTATAATTCCCCTTATTTTTCTTTCTAACATTGACTTATTTTTTTTAGCTTTTTAACTGAACCCTAGTATAGGGTACTGGCCACATTTAAGTGACTGAATTGAATTTAACTTCCCGGCTCTTCGTAGACCCTACTTTTGTGGGTCCCTTCCGAACCGGGGCGGCCATGGCCTAAGCAATCTATCCCAGCATTCGCCTGGTTGTGACTGAGGAAACCATGGAAACCTTAGTCAGGATGGTCGGCAATTGATGGAGGATGCCATCAATCACCTCCCAGATGCACGAGTGGGTGTTCTTTAGCAACCGCTACTTGTGACATTAACATCGACTTAATGAGGCTTCCTTAAAATATTGCTGGTATTGCCTCCTTGGGTAAAAAAGTAAATTAATAAAACTGTTGACAATCATCTGCAAATTTTTCAATAACAATAAGGCATAAAAATGAGTGTTGTGACATAAGGTATGATACATCAGAATTTTGCAGCTACGAGAATATTCAACAATTATAATTTTTATCAATGTTGTTTAAGAAACCATCAATTAAGTTGGCCTCTCAAGAGGTAAAATTAAAACTTGAATCTGCTTAATTAGTCAGCATAAAGTAAATGTTGCAAGTTGCAAATAAGTAAGTGATGTGCATGATGCAGCATATCAGAAAATCATACAAGATGAAAATGGTTATGCATACATCATTCCAACAACCTGAATCAAAACTTTCTAGCTTGTCATATACCGTATGTATAATATATAACTGCATGCAATAGAGAAATTATGCTTAGCCTACATAGAGTCAAGATTCTGAGATGTGGGATAAAATGAACATGCATATACTTATATATTTCTTGCATACTGTATAACCATAAATACAGTACACATAAATATCCTGCAATATGCATATGTAAAGTATGCATATAATATATTTATGTATGATACATCAGTCATGAATCTCATTATCAGTCATTGTCATGTTTTTTTAAATTTGTTTTGCCTGGTGTGCTTGCATAAAATTTTAAATTCTGTATCCTCAAAAAATCAGATAGATTCGACTCATTCCTTGATTTAACAATTTATTCATTTTAAGGCTTTCACAGGATGCAATATATATATATATAGAATCCATAGGTAGCATAATATATATATGTCATCTTACTATTATAATCCTATAATTCCTACATGCTGTTTTAAAATGAAAATTTGCATGCATCAAAAGAAGGGGGCGTGCCGAGCCAGAAATTCAGTGCACTGATACAGTTTTCAACCTCTTACGTACCTTCAAGGTGTTATTTGACACGTTCCCAAGCTCCACCATCGTTCCAAGATCTCAACAAATTGAATTGATTAACTTTATTACAACTAGATGAACTCTCAATTTACGTAACGCTGGAAACCTGTTTCAATCACAAAATCACATGATCATTTGTGATGTTCAGTGCTACCACCACAAAATTTCATATGCAAAAGTTGTATCACTAAAAACAATAAAAATAATACTAAATTTAGTAAAATCACCAAATTTGACATCGAAAAATAATTTTACTAATTTTAGACTATTTTAGTACCATATTTATAATTATTTTTGATAATAATTTTACGATATATGCACTCATCATGATATTCACTAGTGAATTTCATAATTATAATAAATATGTATAATATAAAAATATGATATAATATCATGATATAATATAATAATATATTTCATTTCAGATAAAAGATAAAGCTGATACCATACAGGGCCGTCCCATGCGCACGGTGCATACGTTTAATTTTTTCTGCTCTATTATAGAGTTTTCCGTAAATTAATAGCCACGGCTTAGAAAAGCTGCGCAGAAACGAGTTTTAAATGTTAGTAGTCTACTGCGCATGGCTCTGCGAAGTGTGCATGATAAAAAAGCTTGAATCCAAATGAAGCTGCGCAAACGCTAGGTGACTAATCTGCGCACAGCCAATAGCAACTTTGTATGCTTTATGAACAAAGATACGAACTTCTACCCCAGATTGCTTGCGAATTGCAGTGTTTAAAAATTCTTTTAATACGTTACTGCAACCGGTTTGGCTTGTAGTATTGCAAATAAATATCAAATTTGAGATGAGATAAAAAGCAACGTTCTCGCTAATGTTGAACAAAAATTCTGCTCCGGTAGGGGCCCCTCATGCAGCGAAACAGCTGTTTTGAGCTCACTACGTGACGTCACCTTGGGTGTTTTTGGCCAAAATGCGCAGATCAGTCCAAATTCGTAGGGCTGATGGACCTATCTATTATAGTTGTATCATGGATACCATAGAATATTATTTATATTAATTAAATCGTCATATACCGCGCGGGGAGCCTAATTACTAATAGCTAGGCTTGAATTGATGATGCCATGGTGGCCTGCCTGGTACATAACAAACACATGTAATGATGTAATATATAATAATATGTAGTGTAGTTCTCGTCAGTATATTGTCAGGAAAGATCAAACTATGGCTCGATCGTACCAAATAATTTTAGTTTAATTAGCCCACAAAATGCTTGTATAATTTAATTTCACATGGAAAAACTGCTTTATTTATACAGATAAGAGATTAAATTCATCTATAATATATATATAATTAATATGTAACATATATATGTATATATATATATATACATAATATAATAATATATTACATATTAATTTTAATATTATTTTAAATTATAATATAGCTTAATTAGCTGATAGGGAAAAAGCAAGCCCAATCAAACTACGAAACCCCTCTTTTAATTACCAAATTGCCTCTTTATAAGAACACAATTTTGAAATTAAGCATTGATTCTTAATTTCTTTCTTTTTTTCTTTTTTTTTGTGTGTGTTTTAGTGTCTTGTTGTAATTCTTGATGTCATGTAAAAATGACGTACCGTTAGTGTAACCGGCCATATGTTAATTGTACTTGAATAATCAGTACGTGGTTAAATCAAAGTCTTCTGCTCGTTGTTAGTACACAAAGTATTGTTGTGTATAAACAATGGTTTGTTACAAAACCATTGTGCGAGTAGAAGACTTTGGGTTAAATAAATTATTTAATTGAATTGATATAATATATATGAATGAACTATGTTCGCCTGTAGGTATGCAACTTTTTCTGCATTTGAATTTAATACACGCAATTAATAATAAGATAATGATATATTAAAGAATGCAATAACGTAATAATATATATACTATATAAATAATATACTATACATATTTTTGAACTTTATATATAGGAAACTCTTATCGGCGATAAGAGTTTCCTATATAGTGAGTTATCGGAATACTCGGAATTAACTCAATAAAGATTAACATATATACGTTTTATAATCATAAAAACAATACACTACATTTTTATTGTTTCTTTTGAGGTCAATTGAGTCAACATTAGGTTAGAATATTTTTAACAAAACAATATGTCATTATTATATACATCATGCATTTTTGTGCCATTCTTGTAAACTATTCAACTCTTAACCCGGGTTTAAAAGTTAAACTTCATCTATGTCATTGGGTTCATGTCAATTTAAGGTATAAAAAAATAATATAATAAATGATTTAAAAAAAAACATCATGTTATAATTTATAATATACTAGAACAGCATATTTTTTCATATAATATATTTTAATTTATATTATATTTATACTGTATGTAAATTAAAGCGCACATTTTTTATCTATCAAACATTTCTAACTAAAATTACCTGAATCAGCTCCCCCCCCAGCCACCCCCTGGATCCGAGCCTGAATTTTAAAATGATCTTAAATTGCAAAAATAAACAAAAAAAAAACTTCCCATTGAACTTAATTGGACTTTAAAATTTAATTTTTAATATTTACAAGAAATAATTTCCATGTATTAATTATAAATATTTGAATAAAGTTCATAACACGTCCTTCATTTTCTGATCACTGTTCTAATAGGGCGTGCACCACACTCCGTCTTCGCTCTACAAGCTCTCGCGGGGATGTCATACAGTTGGTTTAACGGACAGGTTCTTCGACTGCGGTTACCGAAGAGCAGACACTGGAAGTAATGTCTGCAACTGGTGGAGTCCGGCAGTCTGCTGAGGGCTATGCAGGGGTCAGGGTAGGGCACGCTGCACCCCGCCACTGCAGTGAGGCTGCACTTGCGAGCCCGCACGTTGAACTCATAGCCAGGCTCGCATTCGCTGATGTACTGGACGAACGTGGAGTTGGACGTAGGAACGCACGTGTAGAAGTTTATGCAGCGGCCTGTGATGTGAGATAATTATAGCATATTAGTTTTTTATTGAAATAGCGTACTGCACGAACACAATGGTGGTGCGTCAAATTTTCAGAGGAAGGAATTAGAAATCAGCTC
Organism: Siphlonurus alternatus; assembly: GCA_949825025.1. Lineage (NCBI taxonomy): Eukaryota > Metazoa > Arthropoda > Insecta > Ephemeroptera > Siphlonuridae > Siphlonurus > Siphlonurus alternatus. Next base: position 10,046,070 of record OX463778.1, read on the forward strand.
CGATCCCCTCAGAGTCCACAAAATAACCCTCTTTAACGTGAAGGATCGATCCTTTGGTTTAGGGGGACGTTATACTACCAGAAATCTTATATTGTAAGCTCTTAATTTGGTACTACTAATTAATTCATCACTCCCTCTCCCCCATTGAGCTCTACAAAAGCTCAATGCTCTCCCCCTTCTATGGTGAACCGGAGCTGTTGAAGAATGAGGGTAATTTTGTTTAAGCTTACTATACGTGTTGAATAATTATTGTATGCAACTCAGTTCCAACCGATAGGGCTTTTATTTAGGGCCTTGGTTGGACGTTGGACTGTATTTGTACACGATTAAATAATAAAAAACTTTAAAAGAAAAAAAAGAAGGGTGGATCCACGGGGTGGTATACATGCGAGTCAGTTGTGAATGTATATAATATTTACAAAAAAAAATCCCGGGACAGTTCACCATTCCACCGCATATACATTCATTTCTAATATTAAAACGCATGTTATTGGGCTTGCCCGTCGTTGTGTGATATAGAACTCATTTTCATTTTTTTAGTGGATAATTACAGACTTCCTATATGATATATAAAATCAGAAATTCTCAAAATTTATGTGAGGGGGTAAATTCATCTTGCTTTCTATCAGTACACTAATGCGTTGGTGTGTGGTTCCCCATCATGCAGGCCTTGGACACCACTTTGGTTCATTCAATTCAATTCAATTCAATTCAATTCAATTCAATTCAATTCAATTCAATTCAATTCAATTCAATTCAATTATTTATTCATCTCACTTACAAGACAAGTCAACAAAGTACACATTGCAATAAAAAATGAAAACATATATTATTCACGTTTGTAAAAATCGTCAATACTGTACACATTCTTATCAAATAAATGTTTTTTTCACATTGATAAAAAGTAGAGGAGGTGTCCGTCCTGAATGAGGATTTCCACGGTTCCCTCAGTCTAACTGCAGGATATCCCTGCCGTCCTCCCCAAGAGATGGAATCACGTTACGTACGTTGCACGGGGAAGTGTCCAGACTCAGAGCAGTCTGGGGCGATCGGTCCATAGATGCGAAGAATGCACTGCATGACCAACACAGATGGGAATGATGGGATTTTTTTTTATTGTCTTTTGGTGCTCCAAGCATATAATTTTCATTAGTTTGAATTTATAATTTTGAATAAAATCCCGCTGATCTTATTCTCGCTTGTCTTCGTATTTTTTCGCGATTTAAGACTGCGGCCCGAGTGATCGCAGTCATCACTACGTCACTAGAACCGGATCTAGCCAATAGAAAAGGCGCAAAATGAGATGGTGGGTGGGGTGGGCTATGGTAAAAATAATAGCTGGTGAAGCGCTGTATTCAGAGCCTCCTCAACCAATCAAAATCAGATGACGAGAAACTTTGATATTCATATTCGAAAATACTTAATATTTTAATAAATAAATAAGTATGTTACTCTTTTAAAATAAAAATATAAATTATGAAATTACCACATTTATTCTAATTTTTAAATTACCTAGTCTGTAGTCTTATAGTCTCTAGTCTGATTTTTTTGATAGAAAAAATATTCTTTGCAAGCTAGCGCCATATATATGCTGTGTTGCAAAAACGAACTACTTAGTAGTTAGTAAAGTTCGCAAGCTAGTACGGAAGCGCACACGTCTGGTTCTGTTCAGTGATGCCTGCGATGTATTTTGCTTGTGTTATGCGTGTCTAGTGTATAATTTAGGGAGTTTCTTTAAACTGTGTGAAATATACCTAATATAATAAGTTGACAAATTTATTGATAGTTTTTACCAAAAAGAGCGTCGTCTATATATGAAATTTTATATTTAGTAAGTTTGTTTTACATTGACATATGGTAGAATAAAAATTATACTTATTATAATTTAGGAGCAACGGAAAATAAGAAATAAGACTTTATAATTTGCACCGTTGATTAAAAAGAATGAAAAATATACACATTTAAAAACATTGAAATTAGTAAATTAACTTTTTTTTTTAGAATACGGCAAAAATATTAAAGAAACAAAAACATCATCGATGGTAGCTTCGGTTATAAAAAAAAAATCAAAGTTTTCATTGATTTTTAATAAAATAATACTGGATTGATAATTTTAGGAATCATATAAAACTTTGAATCATGTTTCTGGAGTGTTAATTTTGAACTTCAAAATTTATCTGCCACGCCCCTTTTTTAGAAAAAATCGCGACTGCGGCGGGCTGTACGGGGGGCACGGCCCCCCGGACCCCCCTTTGGCATTTTATTCTCGTCGTTTTCAATGCGCATGACTATGTAGTAAGGTCACCGATCGCCACTGATGAGCAGACAGGTGGTGGAGGTCCGCATGCCTCAAAGATGGTCCAGCTGCCACCGTAACACACCTCATCCTCACGTTCTGTGAACTCTGTCAACTGTGCGCACGACATCATTCGAGCAGAGGGAATAACCTCGTTGTGTTCCGTACATATGTCCAGAAGACTGCGACCTATACACACGTGCAGTCCCTGGTAAAACATCATTGTTATTATTAAATTATAGTAATAATAATCATAAATTTATTGTTATTAACCTTCATTTCACCTCCCTCTTTTATGGTAAGGGCACACTTGCCACTCTGCGCATGAGCAGGTATAAACCGCAACGCAGCCACACACGTGACCTGTGGACAAAGTTTGTGGTTAACAATATTTAATTACATGCGATGGTAATTTAAACAAAAAAGAGTATATTATGTAAAATATGTAAGACAAACAGTCTTTCAAAATTTTTAAATTTTGAACTCATTCAATTTCTAATTTAGTTTTAATTGAATTTTGTAAAGCAATTTCTCCAACATATATTATTATAATGCCATAATTATAGATAGAACAAATATTTTCATAATTATATACTATACATTATACTGTATATAGAACAACCAACAATAATTAAAGTGTTTCTGTATAATATATATATAGCTATCAGAACCAAAAAGGTGTACCCCTGAATAGCATATGCATGTTCCATAAGAAGAGGGGCACACCTTTTTGGTTCTGATAGTAATACACAGAGAGATAGAGTTAAATCTCACATTAAATATGATTTTATTTTATACTTTTTTTTTAAACATTATACGGGAATTTCATGTTTACATTTTGGGTAGCACGGAGATGCCCGAAGCCGCCCGAAGAGCTTCGGGATGTAGGCAGAAAACCCTAAAATCCTATGCTGTGCGTGTTAACGTAACTCACTACACCTCTTTTCTCATAACAGTTTCGGTCGCCAAATATTTTTTTTCATTAGCATTGGTTCTTCTTGTTACCATTTATGAAAGAAAATTCTACGAGAAATGATATGAATCGTCAGGAGAAATGAATTTCAATACTAACTTTAACACGTATTTGCTATGCCGCTGACAATGTTTTGCCTACACAATTATGACGTCATATTGTTTTGTGACGTATGGTGAAAGACCCGTATATGAAAATACTTACAAAAATGATTTGAATGCTCATCTCGAATCCGAATGTTCTTTAGTAGGAGCTCACGACGTTCTTGTATTATATAGCATCAGTAATCTCTTGATACTAACTAGTTGGTAATTTCCCTAATTAGTAAGTTTAAAGAGTCATCAAGCATGTTTACCTGCTTTATTGTATGAAATTACTCTGCCTCTTATCTGTGAGCTCTAATAACTATATTTAATGACAAATACAATAAAGTAATTATATAACCCTCTAAGTTTAATTTGTAAATTTGTGCAGTGACAGTATGCTACTAGAGAACATAAAATAAAATAGGCATATAGCGATTCATGAAGAGAGTAAACTTATCTTTTAGTTTTGTATGTTTCTCACTATTATTATAATATATAACCACGTTTAGTGTTATTGACTTTGACTGGCGCTAATCGTGGTTAGTGAGAAAGCTATATAAGTATAATTGTTTCATGAATAATAAAACTTTTTCGTGAATCGCCCCCTATATATATATATATATATATATATATATATATATATATATATATATATATAAATCTCTCACTATATATAATTATTACTTTTAGTGCACAAAGTTAATAAAATGTGCATAGACCATATGGTATTATTTGTAAAACCAGACAATATTACATGTAAATTTAGTCATAAAAACAGACATACAGTAGTTTAGTGTCACCACAGGGATAACTGCACGTTTTGTAGCGGCGAAGCGTTCATATATAGCGACGTTACTTTTTGATCCTTTTAATATATATACAAGTTAGTGCTTATATTAATATATTTTTATATTTTTTTATTTGAAATAATTTTACATTCAGGATAATTATATTATTGTAGTTGACAGTTCAACGGTCAATTCTTTGTTCTTCGTTGTCACTCTCACTGCTTTGGTCACTTTCTTTTTCTCTGCATGGGGCCCATCGTCTGCTCGCTACTTGTAGGTGGGCCTTTGATGTACAGTCGTCGCCTCGGAAAATTTTCCTTTGAAGCCTTTTCACCATACCCCGTAAGAATAATACAGGGCATGGTGATTCAAGGCTGCAAGAGGAAAGTTTCCCAGGGTGTGACGAGTGTACAATTTTTAAACTAACTCTACATGGTGTCCCACTATAATGTCTATAAATTTTGGTTAAACTTTATGAAATTTTTCTATTTTTATTTTGTATAAACGTTTAATTCCTCTATTTCCTTTTATTCAAATTCAAAAGGCTTTTTTATATAAAAATCATAAAACACATGATATTACGATATACACGTTTTGAGTTTGTCCATGACTTTTTAACTAAATCAGCGTCAGATCAAATAAAAATAACAACATGGCATTTATAGAAAATTAGTTTAAAACAATATAATTTGGTAAAATTATATCAAAATTTAATTAAATAATTGAATGTTCTAAAACGCCTAGGTAGGTATGCAACTTTTGTTACACCCATGCAAATTGCATACCTGCAAGGCGTAGATTCTACAATCTTTATAATTATATAGGAATAAATAAAAGAATAATGTTTTAGCATAAGTATTTTTAATTTTATTATAGATCAAAAGATTATAATATTAATTGCATTAAACTTTCAGCGCGATCCGTCTAATAAATTAACTATCAGTGTCTAAATAATGCATATCCCTTCTCAATATGTATTATATTTTTGTGTAATTCAAGAGACCTATTTTGGCTGCTGATTTAAAACAAATTCAATTGAATTTACAAGCATTTTGTAATGAATTTAATAGTTATATAAATTTTTAAAAGTATAATAAAAATTAAATTATATCAAATTCAAAACTAGATATTTAATTATTTAATGTTTGCTTAAAAAGTGGTATCTGTAGATTTTCGATGGATCTCTGTAAAGAATCTTTTATACTAAAATGTGGGTGTTCCAATAGGCCGTGCACCACAGTCCGTCTTCACTCTACAAGCTCTCGCGGGGATGTCGTACAGTTGGTTTAACGGACAGGTTCTTCGACTACGGTTACCGAAGAGCAGACACTGGAAGTAATGTCTGCAACTGGTGGGGTCTGGAAGTCTGCTGAGGGCCATGCAGGGGGCAGGGGTGGTGGTAGTGGTCGTCGTGGTAGTGGTTGTAGTGGTAGTAGTGGGGTAGGGCACGCTGCACCCCGCCACTGCACTCAGGCTGCACTTGCGAGCCCGCACGTCGAACTCATAGCCAGGCTCGCACTCGCTGATGTACTGGACGAACGTGGAGTTGGACGTAGGAACGCACGTGTAGAAGTTTATGCAGCGCCCTGTAAAAAGATTTTTTGTTTTGAACTTACAGGCGCGGATCCAGAAAAAAAAATTCGGAAGGAACTGCCTCCATAAGGCCAATGTTAAAAAAAAATTGAAGTGGGGGAAATGCCTATATTGCCCATGTTAAATCCAAAATTTGGGGGGGGAGAGGGGGCTGCAGCCCTCCCAGCTTCCCCCCTGGATCCGCGCCTTTGAACTTATAATAACATTTAACAAGAGCAAATTGACTTGGATTTACGGGATGCAGGAAGAGGAGGGAGGAAATTATTGCTCTCTTAAAAAAAAAAAAAAAATCCATCTTGAAATAATATTGAAGTATAATTATCATGAAGCACCACACCCCTCCCATCCCCCCAGCCTCCTATTAAGTGCCCAAAAATTAGCACTACAGTATTGTTTGATTTTCTTAGGTTTGGAAATTGCTGTGTCCCAGTAATTGTTAAAGGTACACAGAGGCTAATTTCTCCTTTGTAAAAATATTATTGGAGCGCGTAGTGCATGTCAGCAATCTAAATTCTATATACGTAACAAATTTTGTACTTTTATTGACTCTCTTTTTTATGTGCAAATTTCATATTTAAATTGCGTATTTTTTTTTACTGAAATTAAAAATTATCTAAAAATTTAGCGTAATAATGCTAAAAAGTAATTAAACTGGTTACTGCTTATGGAATTTTTGTCCAAAGGTTGTAAAAAATGAAGGTTTTACTCGAAGTTCTCAAATTTGCCACTCAAAGCTGCCATCCACTATAGGTATCTTTCTTGCCTTTGCCCCCCAAAACTGAGGGATAGAATAAAATAGCGAAAAAATATTTATTGATTCAATTCAATTAAAAAAAGCGAAAACGGTATTATTCATATAATACGGCGAGGTTTATTCAAGCCCATTCTTGCACCTAAAGGGATATGTATCAGTCTTTGGATCTTGTTTACTGACCTTCCACGGGGAAGTGCCCCTCCTCGGAACACGCTGGTGGCGGAGGTCCGCACGCAGACTCGATGCTGGAGTTCCCTCCGTAGCACACCAGCTCCGTGTCCAGGCCGGTGAAGTCTGCACACGACAGCCGGGCATCACCAGAGGGTTCCAGGTCCGAGGTGCACTCGTCCAGCAGACTGCGGCCTATACACGTGTGCTGTGGCAGGCAAAATATCTGGGTGATAACTTCTTTTGAACTTGATTAACATTAATTAGTTCTGTAAAGATCAAGCTGTGTGCTATAAGATTATAGAATATATTTTAATAATATGTTAAATTATATTATGATAAAATAGGTTTTAATAAAATAATTTCTGTTAATTTACATACAATCATTGTGTGAATTACTTTTTATAATTATAATATAGAAGCAACAATACTTGACTACATTGCAAATTATTTTATAACAATTTTGCACCACAGTATAATAGAAAAATTACTATTTTTTTCCATGACAATATGCAGTGTATACAGTGGCGATCGGTGACCTTACTACATAGTCATGCGCATTGAAAACGACGAGAATAAAATGCCAAAGGGGGGTCCGGGGGGCCGTGCCCCCCGTACAGCCCGCCGCAGTCGCGATTTTTTCTAAAAAAGGGGCGTGGCAGATAAATTTTGAAGTTCAAAATTAACACTCCAGAAACATGATTCAAAGTTTTATATGATTCCTAAAATTATCAATCCAGTATTATTTTATTAAAAATCAATGAAAACTTTGATTTTTTTTTTATAACCGAAGCTACCATCGATGATGTTTTTGTTTCTTTAATATTTTTGCCGTATTCTAAAAAAAAAAGTTAATTTACTAATTTCAATGTTTTTAAATGTGTATATTTTTCATTCTTTTTAATCAACGGTGCAAATTATAAAGTCTTATTTCTTATTTTCCGTTGCTCCTAAATTATAATAAGTATAATTTTTATTCTACCATATGTCAATGTAAAACAAACTTACTAAATATAAAATTTCATATATAGACGACGCTCTTTTTGGTAAAAACTATCAATAAATTTGTCAACTTATTATATTAGGTATATTTCACACAGTTTAAAGAAACTCCCTAAATTATACACTAGACACGCATAACACAAGCAAAATACATCGCAGGCATCACTGAACAGAACCAGACGTGTGCGCTTCCGTACTAGCTTGCGAACTTTACTAACTACTAAGTAGTTCGTTTTTGCAACACAGCATATATATGGCGCTAGCTTGCAAAGAATATTTTTTCTATCAAAAAAATCAGACTAGAGACTATAAGACTACAGACTAGGTAATTTAAAAATTAGAATAAATGTGGTAATTTCATAATTTATATTTTTATTTTAAAAGAGTAACATACTTATTTATTTATTAAAATATTAAGTATTTTCGAATATGAATATCAAAGTTTCTCGTCATCTGATTTTGATTGGTTGAGGAGGCTCTGAATACAGCGCTTCACCAGCTATTATTTTTACCATAGCCCACCCCACCCACCATCTCATTTTGCGCCTTTTCTATTGGCTAGATCCGGTTCTAGTGACGTAGTGATGACTGCGATCACTCGGGCCGCAGTCTTAAATCGCGAAAAAATACGAAGACAAGCGAGAATAAGATCAGCGGGATTTTATTCAAAATTATAAATTCAAACTAATGAAAATTATATGCTTGGAGCACCAAAAGACAATAAAAAAAAATCCCATCATTCCCATCTGTGTTGGTCATGCAGTGCATTCTTCGCATCTATGGACCGATCGCCCCAGAGTGTATACAACATTTATAATATAATTATAATAAAAATTAAAAATGCATTCAATTTCAGACCTTCTAAATAATATTAATCAGGCACCAATCCAGAAAAAAAAACAAGTTTGGGGGGGGGGGGGGGGAAGGCTGCCACCATAAGTTCAATGCTGCATATTAAAACAAAAATTTTGAGTAGGAAAATGCCTATATTGTTGCCCATGTTAAATATAACATTTCGGGGGGGAGGGGTCTGCAGATTCCCCAAGTTTTCTCCCCTTTATCCACGTATGATATTAATGCATTTAATATTTATAAGAACAAAATATTAAATAATTATAATGCTTTCAAAGTTTTTAAATAAACAAATTAAGTGCATCATACAGTGATATTGTTCATATGTCTGTAAGTTAGAAAATAATTTATTTCATTAAATTTCTAGATGATAAAAACCTAGTTAATTAACCAAAATTAATAAACAAAGTATGTTATATATACTAACCACCGTTTCACTCGAGTTTCCACCTTTGGCACACAAGCCGGTCTGCGCATGAGCAGGCACCAGAAGCGCAGCTACGCACGTGACCTGTGAGCATGTTTGGTGAACATTAAATTTACACATTGGGATTTATGTACAAACGAAAAAATCATAAAAAATGTATATTTGAAATATGATAATTTATGTTACTTCTTATATTAGACATAATTTTGTTTAACTTTTAGACATTTTCTTCCCTCTGAAATTATAAACAAATTACAAGCCATGCAATATATCACCACGTTATGCATGTGCTAAAAATATTGCAATAAATATATTGGTCTTTGTTTCTAAATGTTATAAAAACTACTTCTATGCTTATAAGTCGCATTTGAGAGCGGTAATAAAGTATCGACCTCATTTTTTTATTATTGCAGAATTGGATAGAGGGTGCAAAGTTATGCTATCCTGATTTTTTACAGCCCTGGAAGTATTTTTAAAAAATTATTGAAAGTCTTTTTTTGTGACGTCACGTGGTGGCAAGTCCAATCTTTTTCTTAAGGAGCGGCGCCTCCTTCGATACTCCATTGTAAGAGCCTTGGTCTTTTCTCCCCCCGTCACTGTACGTGTAATTAATATTTTTTTTATTTCTTGAATATTTACTTCTTATCAAGAGATAGATGTATATAAGTAGAGTTCGCAAAAATAGTCTTTCGACTATTTTTAATTTTGAGACTATTGATGTTTTTATTGCAGATGTCCACAGATCTCATGTAACTGAATCAATAGAGCTAATAAAAAAAAGAGATTATTTGCGACTATTTTCCTATTTAACGAATTTTTTAGAAAACCCAGACTATTTTGCGACTTTCATGATTTTTTCTTGATTTTACGGTCATTTCCATGCCTAAATTTCAAAACCTTGCATTCATGTTTCTGTCAAACCATGTGAATCTTGATCCTACACATTGTTGTTTGAGTAGTCTGTGGTGCCCTGTAAGATTAAATTTAAAAAAAAGTCAATTTTTCACTTATTTTCTTCTTACCCTGCCCAATCCCCCCCCCCCCCCCCCCCCCCGGAAGACGAACGCTAGTGAGATATTGCTTTCGTGTCACGTTTTTTGCTTAATTTATGCAATTTCATGGACTCCTAGACCCATATGAACCGTTAATTTATCGTTAACCACCCAATTTCATCATTTTCGGGTCGACTTTTTGAGAGACTATTTTGCGAAAAATAGGCGACTTTTTAGGCGACTATTTTGTCAAAAATAGAGACTATTTTTGCAAACTCTATAAGTATAAATGTTAGAACAGGGAGTTACTTATATAGTAACTATAGTAATAGTGTTTAAAACATTGACAAACTAGTTATAGATAATTATTATGATTCTTAAAGGATCTAAATTAAATTACGATTGTTTTGAAATATTTGTTTCAGCATGACCCTCAAAAACGACGTAAAATTTGATAGGCTATATAATTAATATTGGTGACTTCATAATTTAATTTGAGGGTCGTATAGACAGAATAGTAATAGTTTTCTCACAAACGAGAATAAATTAATAAATAAATTATTATTAATAAATATAATTTTAATTACCACGATAATTTTACAACGCAAGCACGGCAAATCTGCATGCTTTTTGTTGTTACATAATATATATTTAGATGGAGCAGCTCAAGTCATGTATTTTCAAAATAAATTATTTTTAACCCTCTCAAAATCGAGAGAAAAAAATGCTGTGACGTCACAGTCATGCAAAGTTTCCCCCTACGATTGTGTTAAATATTTGCATGACTATATGACGTCACAAGAATTTTGCAGCACAAAAGTTTTAGAACGATTAAAAAAATTGAAAAATAAGTAACATAATACATAATTCGAGGTTTTCTATCCGAATATGCACTACAAATTTTCATGCATGCCTCAGATATAATATGTAATATAAGAATATAAGTAAATTTTGCGTTGAGAACGGTTAAACACGTTGGTACTTACAATAATGATGAAGGCGCTCATCTTGGTTCTCAATGTCCTTTTGTTGAGGAGTGCCAAGTCTTATATATACAGTACTCGAGATACAGCCAGGTAATTACCAGTTTACCACAGGTAAATTCTAAGAATCAGCTGTTTACCTGTTTTATTGCGAGGAATTGTTCTTCCTCTTATCTTTGCGCTCTAACGACAAATACAATAAAGTAATCTACCCTCTGAGATTTGCGATATATAGCTGGGGAACTTATTTTGCGAATGATGAATGTACACAATGACTGTATACTTTCAATATTGACAAAGTAGCAAGTCTCTGACATGATTAACTTGACAATTAGGTTGCTGCATGACATTTTTTAGTAGTTCAATCGAAAGAGGAGGTTGAGAAATGCACCTATGAATTTTATGTGATTTTTTTTAGTACTACATCATACCTAAAATAGAGATGATAAGAGGTCACGTGACCTGGAGACTTTGTCCGCAACGCCTATGACGTCATTACATTCTTTGGTTCAACTATATAATGCTTGTAAACAACCGCGTTGCTATGGAAACAAATAATAATTTTTAATAAACAAGCAACAATGCAATAATTGTTTACATGTGTTATATAGATAAACCAAAGAATGTAATGACGTCATAGGCGTTTCGGAAGGCGCCTCCAGGTCACGTGACCTCTTATCATCTCCATTTTAGGTATGATGCAGTACTAAAAAAAATCGCATAAAATTCATAGGTGCATTTCTCAACCTCCTCTTTCGATTGAGCTACTAAAAAATTGGCATGCAGCAACCTAATTATTGTTTTATGCAATTTATAAAGATATTGTACATCAGAAAGATATATAACAATTTATTTACAATCACGCATCATTGACTCATTGACTATAGGATGTACGTATGACGCAAAAAAACGTCGTTTAATTACTTAATTATAGTGAGAAACCATTTATCTTGAATCAAGTGAATCACACCCTTTATATTTTATCATTATTTTCTTTGATTTTATCAATAGAATAGAATAGAATAGAATAGAATAGAATAGAATAGAATAGAATAGAATAGAATAGAATAGAATAGAATAGAATAGAATAGAATAGAATAGAATAATTTATTCGACCACACTCGTCGCCTCAGAAAATTTTCCTTTGCGGCCTTGTTAATCATTATGCCTCGTAAGAATAACACAGAGCATGCATGGTGATTAAAAATTCAAAATTGTTTATTTAATCCATTTCTCCTACAATCAATATAGACAAGGCTGCAAATGGAAAATTTTCTAAGGCAACGAGTGTATATAAAAACCTGAAAAAATATCCATATTATATATTTGGATATATTTGGTTCTCGTTTTTTAACACTATAAATCTGAAAATCAGTAAATTAATCAAGGGAAAACGCTGTAACGTCATGGTTATTTTTATTACTGAATTCGTAGGTTTACAAATATTGTCCAGCTGGGATTACTTAGTATTGTTACGAGTAATGTTTTTCCACAAAAAAGTAAATAAATAAAAAAAATAGTGACTTTTTTAACATGATTATTTAAATATACGGTTGTATCGACCCCCCCCCCCCCCATCTCTCTTAGATAAAGCGTGTGACGAAAAAGTGCCTTGGTATAAATGCTATTTATCAGGCGCGGATCCAGGGGAGGGGGGCTGGGGAGCTGCAGCCCACCCGAAATTTTGGAATTAACATGGGCAATATAGGCGTTTCCCCCTCTCCAAATTTTTTTAACATTGGCCTTATGGAGGCAGCTATCCCCCACCCCCACCCCCCCGCAATTTTTTTCTGGATCCGCACCTGATAGGGTTAATAAAAATTAAGGTCTGGTTCCGCAGACGACGGTGGGTAGGGACAGACGGAGGGCGGTGTCGTAGTACTGGCCAGCGGAGCATGTCATCTTGACGGACATGTAGTAGCTACTGCAGCTCGTGGGGTCCTCCTCGAGTTTCAGGGGAGGAAAGCACGTGTCACTTGGTTCAACAGGGAGGGGTTCGTTGCAACCGGCGACGGCTGTGGCTAAACAGGACCTCGTAATGGAGCTGAATTCCTGGCCTGTGGGACATCCTAATAGAATTTTAGAAGCTCCCACACATCTATAGTAGGTTCTGCAGAAACCTATAATATATATATATATATATATATATATATATATATATATATATATATATATATATATATATATATATATATATATATATAATAGAGGCTTCAAGTCAGTGCGCCTCGCGATGCTCATTTGTGTCGCTATTAGCTCGTATTAAATATTAACATGCATATTATTATTATAGTATATACTACAGCTAGCTTACAACGTCTTCTATCTCAACAATGTTGATGTTGCGAGGGTATATTATACTTTATCGCGGTTAATTGTTGCACCCTCTTTTTACTAAGGGTTTAATTTCTAAGTCATTGTTTAAGTTAATAAACTTAATCATGTGTTTAATAAATACAAAAAGTATATATTTTGGTAACAATTTATTTATTAGCAATAAATTAACATTCTAAAAAAATCCTATGTTTAAATTAAAAGTTTTTACATGAGTTTATTAAAATGAGAAATAAATAATATTATGTGTGCTTTTACATCAAGGATTATTATTATAATAAATATAATAATTTAATAATGTATAGGAAATGCTTAAATACATTACAGTTTATTAAGTTGAACCAAAGAATACTGGCATAGTAAATATGTTAAAGTCTTAGATTTTATAATTCATAAATTTAATAACATATGTGATTAGATTATAACAAGTAGTCTAAATCAATCGACAGAAATTTGTTATTAAATAAGATAATGACATGAGAAGAAAAGAGAAGAATATATTATAATAAATAAAATATTTAAAATATAATTTATATAGTATTAGTATTCTTTGTTTCAACTTAATTATTAACTGTGATTCTTTTTCCCTCCAACGTGTTTCATTCACAAAGACTGAAGGTCTGATTTAGGGCCCCCTATTTCAAGTCTTAAAATTGTGTGTAAAATTGGACTTATAATATCGGACCATATAAATTGTTGCTATATAGCTAAAATCAGGCCTCTTATAAGTCTTTGTAAATTCCCACCGGCCTATTTTAACGATGATTATACTGAAGGTCTGGTTCCGCAGCTGTTCGCGGGAAGACACAGACGGAAGGTAGTGTCGTAGAACAGACCAACGGGGCACGTAATCTTGATGCGATAATTAAATAAGGAGCATTTGTAGTAACTACGGCAGCTTGTGGGGTCAGCCTCACGTTGTAGGGGGAAGCACGGTCCAGTTGGTGCAACAGGGAGGATTACGCTGCAACCGGCGACGGCTGTAGGTACACAGATCCTCGCAATGGGACTGAATTCCTGTCCTGCAGGACATGCTACCAGAGTTTTCACACCTGTTGCACAGCTATAGTAGGTTTTGCAGACACCTGTTAACAAAAAAAATAATAATAATAATAATATTTAATTGATATACCACAAAATTGGCAGCGAACCTGGGTGGTAATAGCTGAACTACACGTACGTGCATCGAGGATCCGTTATATGATTTTTAACATTGTAAAATCATGTAAATGCTCTGACGACAGCATGAAGTCACAGCATAATTTTACAGAATTGACAACGCCATAAGTAGTTGCCACATACAGTATAACAGCTAGATCTTATAGTTTACTTCTAGATCTAGACAGTTCAGTAGACTAGACGGCGCCAGCCAGCCAATGAAAAGGTGCCAGCTAGCTGTTCTTTCAGCCTTTTCATCATTGGTTGATATATCTGGCGCCGTCTAGTCTACTGAACTGTCTATATATAGAGGTAAACTATATAAGATCTGTTATATACTGTAGGGTACGTACAGTACCTTGAGACAAATATTAAAAAAAAAAATATTTCAACTTTATAAATGATTTCTTTCATATAGTATAAATTTTGTAATTTTTATATTTCTCCCAATGCTATATAGAGTACATAAAGTACCAAGAGATGACGCTGATCGCTGAAATTTTGTCTGTTTCTGCCGAGGATAAGGCAATGCCTATAGCATTGTGAAAATTACAAAAACAACAAAATTTATATATGAATTTAGATTTTTTTTTTATATATATTATGTCCGAAAGTATTTGACAACTATACTTGGTATTAATTGTCATTTCTGTAAAATCTTGCTGATGTGGCTGCTGACAGAATATTTACATGATTTTACAATGTTAAAACAGTCAATCTCTCCTCGCTATAGACGTATACGTATAGTTCCAGCTGTTACTACCAGGTTTGCACGAATTTTATAACTTTTAATAATTTCAATATAGGTATAGTGCCGTATTCTCGATGCAAAGAGTCAAATTTTCTGAACGCAGTGCCATCTATTGATGCTTTATATATACCGAATAATATAACTCTTAAATAGTAGTTTTTGATGAAATAAAAAATATGAAGTATTGTGATTAATTTAGATTTTCTCACCTGGGATTGAGAACAAGCCGTCGGTAAGACAAGGACCAGTGACATCAGGACCACAAGGTGTTCCAGCTGAAGTACCAGCTTCAGAACCTCCTGGGTAGCAAATGTAGTTCAAATTTGGTGGAGCTGCTGCAAAGGCACCTGGGCAAGGCGTCGAGACTCTGGTTTAATAGAAAACATAAGAAATTAAAAAAAAAAAAAAAAACGGTTCTAATTGGAAAAACGCTCACAAAACTAGGTACTGCTTATTATAATATGTAATCAGTGTAATACGAATGCATGCAATGATGATTAAAAAATAAAAAAATTATTGCGATTAAATTTTTATCGGTTCACTAGTAATTATTTTGAATAAATTTTTATACATCAGCATTTTGAAGAATATTAGAAATGAAAGCTGAATGAGTTTATTTTGTGTATAGTATATTATGTAAGCTGAGGCATGAACATGAAGTGGAATGTCTAAAATTTTAACTGCAAGATAGGCATCCCTTCTGCAGCTCTGGCTTAATGGAAAACACAACCAATTAATAAATGCAATCAAATTTTCATTCTATTTATTATTGTTATTTCATAACATGTAACTATTTTTCTTACATTCCTCCCGAATTTAATGATCAGAGATAAAAGTTTTAATCTTTGGTATTATATACATGGTGTTTACATAAATTTTAACATGTTTAAACATGTGGTTGAATCAGCAAAACAGTTTTAATCAAATCAGCAAATCAGTATAATGGTTAAGATTTTACTAAAGAAAACGAAATAAAAAGGACAGTAAAGAAGAAAATTATAAAAACAGAAAAAAAATACCGAAAGAGAATTAACATTTAACGTTGATTAAATGTTAATTTAATTGATTAAATTGGTTAATTGATAATCGCCAAAAATAAAATAAATAAAATAAGCTGTACCTATTGAAATACTTGCTTCATTACAAGTTTGGTATTATTACTATATAATTAATTAATTATTCATGTAATACATTATAATTGTATTAAATTATATAACATTTGAAATCATCTCTCACTTCTGCCTTTTTATATATCGTCTTTCGTCCAGAATAATGAGCTATCTGCCTACTGTGATCTCGTTGCAATAATGAACTATATGCTATTTCAGGTGAACGCGACAGTGAGCTTTATTTTATATCTGATTTACAGCTCATAATTGCGCTCACCTGAAATAATAGACAGCTCATTATTGCAATGAAATCGCATGGTATGCAGATAGCTTGTTATTCCGGACGAGGGACGATATATAATGAATAACTTTTTTTTTCTTCAGTGTCAACTTACCCCTGTACACCGCCCACACAAGGGGCAAATGATCCTGCTGTAGGTGTGACGGTATCACCCGTTGTTAAGCAGGCAAAACCACCGGGAGCGCTGCATACTCCAAGAGTACCGCTGGCGAATTGAGCCTTGGCGCCTTGATATGGCATCAAGACCGCGCATAACACCTAAATGGAATGGCAGGGTGTATTAATTATCAAAACTATAGTTATGTAAAATAGAATGTCAGATGTAGTATCGACCTCAATTTTTTTTTATTGCAAAAATGGATAGAGGGTGCAAATAAGTTATGCCACTCTGATTTTTTTTTTAAGTTTTTTTAGAGACCGGGAAGTATTGCTAAAAAGTTTTATCGAGGTTGGGTTTAAACCCACGCCCCTTTTTATTTAGTTCTTATCCGTCTTTTAAGACTATTAAGAGAGGCGTCTAGAGGTGTCGCTTTCTCTGATGTACTTTCAATAATTTTTAAAAATAGTTCCAACGTTCTAACACTCTAAAAAATCTGGAAAAAAAAATCAGAGTAGCATAACTTAATTTGCATTCTTTATCCATTTCTGCAATAATTTTTTTTTAAGGTTGATGCTAAATTAACGAGAACATGAATGGCTGTATTCACTATTTGATTATAGTATTTTCAAATATTATATTTTTATTTTTTTTTTTTAAATTTAAAATTTATTATACGATTCAATTTGCACATGACGATAATGCACATTAAAAGCATTAAATGATAATATTACTTGGTGTACTTTTACTAGCGATATCACCAAGTCCCGAACAATTTAATTAACATGTTGAAACATGTGCCATGGTTGAATCAGCAAAACACCTTTAATCAAATCAGTATAATGGTTAAGATTTTACTAAAGAAATTGTAAATGAAAAAAAAGGGCAGTAAAGAAGAAAATTATAAAAACAGAAAAAAATACCGAAAGAGAATTAACATCATTTAACGTCAATTTATAATTTATAAAAAGATAATTAGTAAGTAGAAGTACCCAATTGGGCTTGTTAAAAAAAAGGATAATTAATAGAATTCCAATTTATTTTTAAATGTTTTAATTATTACAATTATTAATTACTAGAGCACAGTTAATATTTCAAATGCTATTAAATAATAAATATTAAATAAATATGTTATAATACTCACGAAGATGCAGATAGTCAAAGTGTTCATGTTGCTTGTAGAAGATGAACTGATGAATTTCATTAATTGTGTGGTCCTTTTATACTGAAAACTGCCCTAGCTACTATTGTATATCTTGGGGGTCTTAATTCTAATAATTCTTGAAATGATATTGCGTATGTTTATTTAATCTAGTTCTACAACTATAATAATACAACTTGATAAAAATTCATGTAGCTTGATTACTACGTAAGAGTTATTAAAATGGTGACAAGATGTAATTCAATTGACTTTACACAGAATTTTCTGATTGAAAATGAACAGCACTATTATTTATAAAGGGGCAATTAATTCAGGTCCTACATTAGGTACATACTGTTTATTCTATAGTAAAAAACAAAATAATGACGTCATTTCATTGTATTCTATGTTTTTATTTTCATTTGCAACTTTAGAATAAATTCAAATAAAATAGACTCGTACGCTGTTTTGTCTCAAAATATTTAATACTCTTTGACCTAGCTGTCATCTTGTAGTAAAATTTTAATGCTGTTGGTCTTTGTTCTAAGAACTGTCGACCTAAAAAAGTAAGTGAAATATATAGGAGTGATGTCATATGTGTTCTAAATTTATAATATACAATATAATGTAAAATTTAAACCATTTTGTTTGATACAACATATTTAAAAAATTAGTTAAATATATTATGTTATTTAAGTTTTATATATTTATTTTTTCTTTTGAACAATTCCCTTTGGGGATTATAATGGGCCAATTCACTTAGGACCTGATGGTTTTACCATTTTTATAGCTTGATGTTTCTTTACTTAATATAATATAATATAATATAATATAATATAATATAATATAATATAATATAATATAATATAATATAATATAATATAATATAATATAATATAATATAATATAATATAATATAATATAATATAATATAATATAATATAATATAATATAATATAATATAATATAATATAATGTAATATAATATAATATATATATATATATATATATATATATATATATATATATATATTATATACAGTATATAGTGGTTAGTGAGAAACTTAACTAATGCATAGGAATAATTATTAAATTATATTTATTAAATACATTTTTAGTGCACACGCATATTATACAATATCTTGTTTATTGAATATTATATATTAATATGTAAAGTCATCGCC
The DNA here is from genome assembly GCA_949825025.1 of Siphlonurus alternatus. Taxonomy (NCBI): domain Eukaryota; kingdom Metazoa; phylum Arthropoda; class Insecta; order Ephemeroptera; family Siphlonuridae; genus Siphlonurus; species Siphlonurus alternatus. Next base: position 10,065,059 of record OX463778.1, read on the forward strand.
TCGGAAAATTTCCCTTTGCGGCACAGAGCGTGGTGATTAACAAGACTGCAAGTGTGACATTTTCCAAGTTTATAACGTACGATACTACAGCACGTACACGACATCTTCAATCTCTGCATGCAATGTTGGTGTCTTGAGTATCCTCTCGATCGTGGTTTCTGCACCCTCCTTTTACAAGATCGCCCAGTGGTGTAGTGCTAAAATTTAAACAGATGGGTCGCCAGTCTTCCCCTTTCTTCATTGGTCATCTATAATTCGCCGAATAAATAATATTTTGAATTTTAAATATTTCCGGGACTCTAAAAAATCTAAAAAAAAAAAAAAAATCAGAGTGGCATAATTTGATACCCTCTTTTCATTTTTTCAATAAAAATATTCTCATGTAAGTTGTCCATTGTTTAATTAATGCCAGAATATTTAGGTGGTGAGTAGTTTTTTGAGCAAAATTGCACGAGGTGGTACGAGAACCACCTCGTGCAATTTTACATATTATTTTTAATTTATGAAAATTTAATGGTTCCTTTTCTATCTAAAGATTCAAATTAAACAATTAATTCTAAGAGTTGCTATCTTTATATAATTATTTCAACGTTTTTTTAATAATTTTGAAACATCTTCTTACATATATATTATAAACATAATGTTTTCTAACAACTCCATGTTTGTTTTTTATAAATATAATATACTTAATTATCTAACACACATTATGAAGACTCTTGTCTAAATATTTGCACGTGGCCTGACTTAACTATGAAACCTCACGATGTAAATACTTGCGGCATCATGTTTGTGATGTTGAAAACCTTCATTATTTAATAAACTTCGTGCATTTTCGTAAACGTTCGTTTCATTTACGAATGGTCCAATGAGAAGTCACGTTTTGAATTTTCAACCAATGAGTGGAGATCATGGAACAGCGAAGATATCTTCATTAAATATGACTTAAACTGATAAGAAAGTAAGATGTGTGCTGTACAAATAGCAATGAACCGTGCGCGTGGCTGCAGCTATACTAATATTTTATAAAAAGGTAATTTGAATTAGTAAATTCATCATTCGGGGTCATGAATCTTTGAGGAGGCTTAAATACGTGGTAATTTCATCACATTATAATTAAGTGATGCTCTTACTTTTGTTCAATTTTTAGCAGTTGGATCATTGGATGGGTGACCATTTAAAAAATATCACATTTCTCCTATCTAAGGGTGTGGATTTGTGCTTTACATTGAAAAAAGCTGTAGAGTCCATTATGAATGTAATTTCCACGTTTTTCACAGTCGCATGTTGGAATAGATTGCGATGTTGTTGCCGACTTCATTTCGAATTACCCAACGAAACACAGAAGTTTCGACATTTTAAGATTACTCTATAATGATTAATTATTAAGTATTTAATAAGTACCCAATTATATGGATTGATAAAATAATATGTAATTTTATCACAATATAAAAAATAGACAGTTTATTTACATTTTTTTTTTCAATTTCGTTTATTCAGAAAAACATATATGATGACACTTTACATCTATTACAATATACCCCAAGAGTTTGGAAAACTCGTTAACGAGAAACGAAATGAACAAAATGGGGAAAAATAGTTCATAATATAACCGATTAAAAATATAATAATTGAAGAAATGCCAATTTTAAAATTGCTACTCTCATATTAAAATGTAAAAATCTATCAAATGTTTCACTTTTTGCCTTTGTTATATAAATATTTTTCATTTATAAAGTGTTTATAAATTGACACGGAATAGAGTATCGACCTCAAAATTTTTTATTGTAGAAATGGATAGAGCGTGCAAAGTTATGCCACCCTGATTTTTTTCTAATCCGGGAACTATTTTTAAAAAATTATTTAAAGTTCTTTTTGTGACGTCACGAGACGCCGCTCCTTAAGAAAAAGATAGGACTTGCCGCCGCGTGACGTCACAAAAATTACTTTCAATAGTTTTTTAAAAATAGTTCCCGGGCTCAAAAAAATCTGAAAAAAAAAATCAGGTTAGCATAACTTTGCACGCTCTATCCATTTCTGCAATAAAAAATGTTGAGGTCAATACTCCACTATTGGTACTTTACTGAGCCCAATGTGAAATTAGCAAATTTATTTTCTTTGCAAGGTTTTGATGTCAACGTTAGCTTTTTTTGCTGTTGTTTCAAGTATGTTATCCAGCCAATCAAACCGATGTTACCATCAATAAATTCTTGTTCCTTTTATACATTTTCTGATTTCAGACTAGCATACGTCAATAACATTAAAATAAAATTTCATTTTAATGAAAATATTTCATTTATTTGCTCAGGCGCGGTGCATAGGGGGAATTTAACATGGGCAATATAGGCATTTAGCCTTTCTCCAACTCTATTTTTTTTAACATTGGCCTTATGGAGACAGCCCCCTCCCCCCCTGATTTTTTTCTAGAACAAAATGACTGCAGTTCACTTTCTGAAGTAAACAAAGTAACTATTCAGTCCAGTTTTAAATATAAATATTTTAGTTGAAAAAGATGCTGATTTGACTAATGCCTGCCAGATTTCCAATGATATTCTCACTATTGGCGTCATAAATTTAGTGCGAACCTAGTGGTAACTGCTGGAACTACGTGCTTCTGGCGAGGATTGTTGTATGATTAACATTTTAAAATCATGTAAATGCTCTGTCAGCAGTCACAGCATAATTTTACAGAAATGACAGCACCATAATTAGTTGTCAAATGCTTTCGGAAAAATATATAAAAAAATATTTAAACTTCGTAAGTGATTTCTTTCCTAGAAATTTGATAATTTTTGTGATTCTCGATGCAAAGAGCAAAATTTTCAGACGTCAGCGCCATCTCTTGGTCCTTTATGTTCTCTATTTATATCATGCATGTACATCTAAAAAACTAGACCGACTATTGCTGCTCCATTTCTTTTGGCTGAATCAGTGGCGTAGCCAGGATTTGCCCAAGGGGGGGGGTCTTCAGGATAAAGATTGAGAACAGGTCACTGGGGGTTTGGGGGGCGAAGCCCCCCAATAGCCCGCCGGCCGCAGGCGCGATTTTTTTTAAGGACAGTACGCCCCTTTTTTAGGGTAAAATAATGGAAAAATACTATTATATTAGAGGATAAAATATATGGCCTGATGCAATTTTTTTAGTATTTTATATTTTTTTCACCCCATTTTTCAATTTCTTTTGAATACGTGCGTATAATAAATAGAGCTTTCAGTAAATCATTTTAATTAAATCAAGTTATTCATGTAACCACTTTATATTATTTTAATAGAATCAGTGTACGTGTCATTTAATTGAATTTGATTTTTAAAATTTATTTAATAATTAATCCAAGTTCACATCATTAAGATATTGTAAAAAATAAATAAATAAATAAAAAAGGGAATTGCTTCTCTTATTTTTGTTCAATTTTGTCTGCACCGGGGGCGCGTGGAGCAACCAATTAAATGAAAGTGCGGCACACGTGAGAGCGTTTTAATTTATACAATAGTAGTTATATGCACATGCAGTTTGTAAGGGAAATAAAACATTTATTTATGAGTCGCACTTTTTCCTGTTAAAATTAGAAACTAACTTATAATTGGATTATTTTAAAGAAAAGACTACTTGATACCCTTAAATTTCAATTTTTTATTTAACTTTTTTTTTTTTTTTCAAATTTCTATAATTTTTTCTTTTTTCTTCTTGTATCCAGTCATTACTCGATCTTCATGGGGGGGGGGGGGTTAAACCCCGAACCCCCCCCCCCTTGGCTATGCCACTGGGCTGAATATTTATATATGTTAAAATGTAAAGAAGGTTTATTATATGTAACTTTCAAAGTAATTCACCATCTACTAAGACTAGTGACATTATTTAAAAAAAAATACTTTGGTAATTTAGTAATTGAATAAAGAAGCATGTTGTGCACGCATCAACTTCAGCGATTTTTTTTTATCAAAAGTTATGTAATTTTTATTACTTAAGTTATATTTATTAATTATTTCATACAAAGAAATCAGGGTGTATATGAGGGAATTTTATGCATTTATGCTTTCATAAACAAATATTACTGTAAAGAAGATTTTTGGATGCTTTTTGAAAACTAAAAGAAAAAGTCAACATCATTATATACTTTTTCGAAAAAGAAATATTTTTTTATTAAAAATATTGCATCATGTAACTACAAATAACACTAAAAATACATACAAATAAATACTAAAAATCACTACATAAAACAGATAATTAAATTACATTTTACATAAATTTTATAACACATGAATAAATAATTGAATTTACATTATAAATTTTTATGAAAATAACTTACGACCATTCAAATTTAAATAACATTGAAAATAACATGCCAATACGATAAAAAGACTCAAATTGCATTAATGGATTATAAGAGTATTATATAATATAAAGTTAAAAAATATTATTTCAGACAACTATAATTTGTCATAAATTAATGGAGAATTATAAATTAAAAGTATATTTCTGTCGATATTCTGCATATTATATACTCCATTGATGTGATTTGAGCTCTCTCTTTCGATGTGTTTCTTAGAAATTAACCAGCCACGACTGGTATGTCTGGTCTGACTCCGCAGTTTTTGGTAGGTAGGCAGACATTGAAAGTGGTGTCGAAGAACAGGTTAGCGGGGCAAGCTATCCTGACGCGAGCATTGAAGAGGGTGCACAAGTAGTACTGACGACAGCTCGTGGGATCAGCTTCTTTTTTCAGAGGGAAGCAGAAGCCAGTTGGTGGGATAGGCGCGGGAGGTGCGGGAGGTGGGGGAGGTAGTGGCAAGGAGCAACCAGCCAAAGCTGTGGCTACACAGGTCTTCGTAATGCGATTGAATTCTTGGCCTGCAGGACATCCTAGGATAGTCCTGACACCTGCTGTACAACGAGTGTAAGATCTGCAGAAACCTGTTAACAAAAAAAATATTTAATTAATAATAACTTTTATTATATTGAAATCAACAATATGAGTTATTGAAATTAATTCATATTTGCTCACCTGGAATTCCTTCATTGCCGTTGGCAAGACAAGGACCAATGACATCAGGACCACAAGGTGTTCCAGCATCAGTACCAGGTTCAGCACCTCCTGGGTAGCATATGTACTTTGCAGCTCCTACTCCAGCAGTAAGTGGGCACGGTGTCGTTCCTCTGGTTCATTGGAAAACATAACCAATAACTAATTAGAAACGCGGTCACTATGTACATGCAATATATATAATTAGCATTATATCATCATTTTAATCAGACCGCATGCAAAGACGCTCTAAAATAAAATAATTTATTTCAAATACATTTTTATCGGTGCACTCCTAATTATGTTAATTTCAATAAATTTTTATACATCAGTGTATGTATATTATGTAAGCTGAGGCATGAACATGGAGTGGAATGTCTAAAATTGAAACTGCAAGATAGGCATCCCTTCTGCAGCTCTGGCTTAATGGAAAACACAACCAATTAATAAATGCAATCAAATTTTCATTCTATTTATTATTGTTATTAAATTCCATAACATGTAACCAAGGAAATTGAGATCTCAATTTCCTTGATGTAACTATTTTTCTTACATTCCTCCCGAATTTAATGATCAGAGATAAAAGTTTTAATCTTTGGTATTATGTACATGGTGTTTACATAAATTTTAACAATTTAACATGTTTAAACATGTGGTTGAATCAGCAAAACAGTTTTGATCAAATCAGCAAATCAGTATAATGGTTAATATTTTACTAAAGAAAATGAAATAAAAAGGACAGTAAAGAAGAAAATTATAAAAACAGAAAAAAAATACCGAAAGAGAATTAACATTTAACGTCAATTTATAATTTTAATTTCTTTAAAAGATAACTAAGGAATGAGAAGTTAGATGTTGGATTTTTTTTTTAGACGAAAAAGAAAAAAAAATGTGTTTTTTCGTTTGATAACCGCCAACAAAAAAAAAATTAAAATAAATAAATAAAATAAGCTGTACCTATATTGAAATACTTGCTTCATTACAAGTTTGGTATTATTACTATATAATTAATTAATTATTCATGTAATACATTATAATGGTATTAAATTATATAACATTTGAAATCATCTCTCACTTCTGCCTTTTTATATATATCGTCTCTCGTCCGGAATAATGAGCTATCTGCCTACTGTGATCTCGTTGCAATAATGAACTATATGCTATTTCAGGTGAACGCGACAGTGAGCTTTATTTTATATCTGATTTACAGCTCATAATTGCGCTCACCTGAAATAATAGACAGCTCATTATTGCAATGAAATCGCATGGTATGCAGATAGCTTGTTATTCCGGACGAGGGACGATATATAATGAATAACTTTTTTTTTTCTTCAGTGTCAACTTACCCCTGTACACCGCCCACACAAGGGGCAAATGCTCCTGCTGTAAGTGTGACGATATCACCCGTTGCTATGCAGGCAAAACCACCGGGAGCGCTGCATACTCCAAGAGTACCGCTGGCGAATTGAGCCTTGGCGCCTTGATATGGCATCAAGACCGCGCATAACACCTAAATGGAATGGCAGGGTGTATTAATTATCAAAACTATAGTTATGTAAAATAGAACGTCAGATGTAGTATCGACCTCAAAATTTTTTTTATTGCAAAAATGGATAGAGGGTGCAAATAAGTTATGCCACTCTGATTTTTTTTTTTTTTAAGTTTTTTTAGAGACCGGGAAGTATTGCTAAAAAGTTTTATCGAGGTTGGGTTTAAACCCACGCCCCTTTTTATTTAGTTCTTATCCGTCTTATAAGACTATTAAGAGAGGCGTCTAGAGGTGTCGCTTTCTCTGATGTACTTTCAATAATTTTTAAAAATAGCTCCAACGTTCTAACACTCTAAAAAATCTGAAAAAAAAAAAAAAATCAGAGTAGCATAACTTAATTTGCATTCTTTATCCATTTCTGCAATAATTTTTTTTTAAGGTTGATGTTAAATTAACGAGAACATGAATGGCTGTATTCACTATTTGATTATAGTATTTTCAAATATTATATATATATATTTTTTTTTTTTTTAATTTAAAATTTATTATACGATTCAATTTGCACATGACGATAATGCACATTAAAAGCATTAAATAATAATATTACTTGGTGTACTTTTACTAGCGATATCACCAAGTCCCGAACAATTTAATTAACATGTTGAAACATGTGCCATGGTTGAATCAGCAAAACACCTTTAATCAAATCAGTATAATGGTTAAGATTTTACTAAAGAAATTGTAAATGAAAAAAAGGGCAGTAAAGAAGAAAATTATAAAAACAGAAAAAAATACCGAAAGAGAATTAACATCATTTAACGTCAATTTATAATTTATAAAAAGATAATTAGTAAGTCCAAATGGGCTTGTTAAAAAAAAGGATAATTAATAGAATTCCAATTTATTTTTAAATGTTTTAATTATTACAATTATTAATTACTATAGAGCACAGTTAATATTTCAAATGCTATTAAATAATAAATAAATATGTTATAATACTCACGAAGATGCAGATAGTCAAAGTGTTCATGTTGCTTGTAGAAGATGAACTGATGAATTTCATTAATTGTGTGGTCCTTTTATACTGAAAACTGCCCTAGCTACTATTGTATATCTTGGGGGTCTTAATTCTAATAATTCTTGAGATGATATTGCGTATGTTTATTTAATCTAGTTCTACAACTATAATAATACAACTTGATAAAAATTCATGTAGCTTGATTACTACGTAGGAGTTATTAAAATGGTGACAAGATGTAATTCAATTGACTTTACACAGAATTTTCTGATTGAAAATGAACAGCACTATTATTTATAAAGGGGCTATTAATTCAGGTCCTACATTAGGTACATACTGTTTATTCTATAGTAAAAAACAAAATAATGACGTCATTTCATTGTATTCTATGTTTTTATTTTCATTTGCAACTTTAGAATAAATTCAAATAAAATAGACTCGTACGCTGTTTTGTCTCAAAATATTTAATACTCTTTGACCTAGCTGTCATCTTGTAGTAAAATTTTAATGCTGTTGGTCTTTGTTCTAAGAACTGTCGACCTAAAAAAGTAAGTGAAATATATAGGAGTGATGTCATATGTGTTCTAAATTTATAATATACAATATAATGTAAAATTTAAACCATTTTGTTTGATACAACATATTTAAAAAATTAGTTAAATATATTATGTTATTTAAGTTTTATATATTTATTTTTTCTTTTGAACAATTCCCTTTGGGGATTATAATGGGCCAATTCACTTAGGACCTGATGGTTTTACCATTTTTATAGCTTGATGTTTCTTTACTTAATATAATATAATATAATATAATATAATATAATATAATATAATATAATATAATATAATATAATATAATATAATATAATATAATATAATATAATATAATATAATATAATATAATATAATATAATAATATATATATATATATATATATATATATATATATATATATATATATATATATATATATATATATATATATATATATATATATATATATATATATATATATATATATATATATATATATATATATATATATATATATATATATATATATAGTGGTTAGTGAGAAACTTGGCAAAATTAATGCATAGGAATAATTATTAAATTATATTTATTAAATACATTTTTAGTGCACACGCATATTATACAATATATTGTTTATTGAATATTATATATTAATATATGTAAAGTCATCGCCTCGGAAAATTTCCCTTTGCGGCACAGAGTGTGGTGATTAACAAGACTGCAAGTGTGACATTTTCCAAGTTTATAACGTACGATACTACAGCACGTACACGACATCTTCAATCTCTGCATGCAATGTTGGTGTCTTGAGTATCCTCTCGATCGTGGTTTCAGCACCCTCCTTTTACAAGATCGCCCAGTGGTGTAGTGCTAAAATTTAAACAGATGGGTCGCCAGTCTTCCCCTTTCTTCATTGGTCATCTATAATTCGCCGAATAAATAATATTTTGAATTTTAAATATTTCCGGGACTCTAAAAAATCTAAAAAAAAAAAAAATCAGAGTGCCATAATTTGATACCCACATTTTTTCAATAAAAATATTCTCATGTAAGTTGTCCATTGTTTAATTAATGCCAGAATATTTAGGTGGTGAGTAGTTTTTTGAGCAAAATTGCACGAGGTGGTACGAGAACCACCTCGTGCAATTTTACATATTATTTTTAATTTATGAAAATTTAATGGTTCCTTTTCTATCTAAAGATTCAAATTAAACAATTAATTCTAAGAGTTGCTATCTTTATATAATTATTTCAACGTTTTTTTAATAATTTTGAAACATCTTCTTACATATATATTATAAACATAATGTTTTCTAACAACTCCATGTTTGTTTTTTATAAACATATATATAATATACTTAATTATCTAACACACATTATCAGGCACGGACTGGGCCAAAACGGCCCACCGAGCGAGAAAGAACGACGGCCCACATAGGCGGGGGCTAACACTCCAAAGGGGGGTCTGGGGGGCGGAGCCCCCCAGTATAGCCCGCCGCAGGCGCGATTTTTTTTAGGTTTTCACTAGAATTTTTACTAAATTTCACTAATTTTTTTAAAAATTACACTAAATAGCTTCAATTAAATTTTAATATTAGCTGCAATTAATATTTACTATATTATAATATGCTAAGTATTAAATCTTAATTAATCAAATCTAGTGATACGTATATAAATTTCCTATATTTTTTTAAAAACGAAATTAAGAAGTATATTATAGAACTCAATCTCTCCTTAATTTCGATTCCTTAATTAAATATATTTTTTTCTAAAAAGCATTACTGCTAAATTCACTGCATTTGCTTAAATTTTAAATTTTGTGTTAAATTGTTGCATTTAAATAATAACTATTTGTGATTTTTAAAAGCCAACAATTAGTTTGGCCACGGTTAATTACATTATAAATTAATATAAATACTTCCTTGATTCGGGAGTATACCAGCATATATGGGGGAGGGAAATAAAAAAATAGCAGAATTATACCTTTGAGAGCTCGAAATATTCGAGAATCATGTAAGTAGATTAATTGTTCACTGGAGAAATTATATATAAGGATTTTGGATTCCAAATAAATACAATGTTAATTAATTTAAAAATTTATTAGAAGTTTAATTGTGAGAGTATATATTTTTTCAAGCAAACTGATAATTAAGAGAACGTTTAATTTCTTTCTCTATTACTTTATTTAAGTTCAATTTTTTTTATATTTACTGCAAATTGCTTATTTTAATTGAATCCTTTTTTCAAGGTAAATGCAAAGTATTTTACTGAAAATTTTTATTTACTAATATTCATGAAGTATTTGATTGGGAGCAACAGTTAATTTTAATTATTATTAGATTTATTTTTAAACTTTACTTTATGCAAGACCCACGTACAATTTACTTGCTGCTGTAAATATTTTTATTCGTCTTTCAATTGAAAATTTAATTGCTTAGTGATAATGATTATAAGAATAGAAATACGCCAAATTAAATACGCCAGCATCTATAGTTAAAAAATAAACCTAACCAGGAAAAAAAAATAAATGTTGCTTTATTCAGAATCATATTTTGTATAAATTGTGATGCATGCAGAGCCTGCACCTGCAGGAAAATTGAAGGATCACCTCTTTTTGTTTTAGTTTTGGTAAGTCTGAGGTCGAGTACTCGCATCTAGCTATCGGGTATGCTATTGTAATTTGTTATAAATAGTTCCTCTTTTTTGCGGTAAAATATATATATTTAGATCATACACCAGTATTTAAAAAAAAAAAAAAAAAATAAATAAATAAAATACAAGTCATAAATCTCAATCACATGGATAATTTTTTTCTCTTAACTCATTATTTCATAGCGCTTGATTTTAAATGCATGATGCTTAATTTCATAAAATATAAGACCAGAGCCGTAAGAAAGTTCTGATTATAATATGATATAAGGCGAAATATTAAATTTAAACACGAAATTTAAAAGATCGCGGAAATAATTGAAACCTAGCTAGGCTAGACTACTAAAAAAAAAGTACATATAATATACATAGTGTCTTCTTCATCCCACAAATAAAGCTGATGCATATGCACTTTCATTCCCTCTAATTTGATCCTTGATCAATTTATGTAAGACAGTGCTCTTTAATTCCATTGGTTTTTGTTGTCCTTTTCTTTTCATTTCACTCTTTTTTTCTCCGTCTTTTTCTTTTCTCCCTTTTACCCTTTTTTTTTCTTTCTGACCGGCGGCCCACATTTGCCCCGGCGGCCCACTTTTGCCGCGGCCCACCGACCCATGCTCGGTGGATCGGTAGGCCAGTCCGTGCCTGCACATTATGAAGACTCTTGTCTAAATATTTGCGCGTGGCCTGACTCAACTGTGAAACCTCACGATGTAAATACTTGCGGCATCATGTTTGTGATGTTGAAAACCTTCATTATTTAATAAACTTCGTGCATTTTCGTAAACGTTCGTTTCATGTACGAATGGTCCAATGAGAAGTCACGTTTTGAATTTTCAACCAATGAGTGGAGATCATGGAACAGCGAAGATATCTTCATTAAATATGACTTAAACTGATAAGAAAGTAAGATGTGTGTTGTACAAATAGCAATGAACCGTGCGCGTGGCTGCAGCTATACTAATATTTTATAAAAAGGTAATTTGAATTAGTAAATTCATCATTCGGGGTCATGAATCTTTGAGGAGGCTTAAATACGTGGTAATTTCATCACATTATAATTAAGTGATGCTCTTACTTTTGTTCAATTTTTAGCAGTGGGATCATTGGATGGTTGACCATTTAAAAAATATCACATTTCTCTATCTAAGCTAGGGTGTGGATTTGTGCTTTACATTGAAAAAAGCTGTATAGTCCATTATGAATGTAATTTCCACGTTTTTCACAGTCGCATGTTGGAATAGATTGCGATGTTGTTGCCGACTTCATTTCGAATTACCCAACGAAACACAGAAGTTTCGACATTTTAAGATTACTCTATAATGATTAATTATTAAGTATTTAATAAGTACCCAATTATATGGATTGATAAAATAATATGTAATTTTATCACAATATAAAAAATAGACAGTTTATTTACATTTTTTTTTCAAATTCGTTTATTCAGAAAAACATATATGATGACACTTTACATCTATTACAATATACCCCAAGAGTTTGGAAAACTCGTTAACGAGAAACGAAATGAACAAAATGGGGAAAAATAGTTCATAATATAACCGATTAAAAATATAATAATTGAAGAAATGCCAATTTTAAAATTGCTACTCTCATATTAAAATGTAAAAATCTATCAAATGTTTCACTTTTTGCCTTTGTTATATTAATATTTTTCATTTATAAAGTGTTTATAAATTGACACGGAATAGAGTATCGACCTCAAAACTTTTTATTGCAGAAATGGATAGAGCGTGCAAAGTTATGCCACCCTGATTTTTTTCTAATCCGGGAACTATTTTTAAAAAATTATTTAAAGTTCTTTTTGTGACGTCACGAGACGCCGCTCCTTAAGAAAAAGATAGGACTTGCCGCCGCGTGACGTCACAAAAATTACTTTCAATAGTTTTTTAAAAATAGTTCCCGGGCTCAAAAAAATCTGAAAAAAAAAATCAGGGTTAGCATAACTTTGCACGCTCTATCCATTTCTGCAATAAAAAATGTTGAGGTCAATACTCCACTATTGGTACTTTACTGAGCCCAATGTGAAATTAGCAAATTTATTTTCTTTGCAAGGTTTTGATGTCAACGTTAGCTTTTTTTGCTGTTGTTTCAAGTATTTTATCCAGCCAATCAAACCGATGTTACCATCAATAAATTCTTGTTCCTTTTATACATTTTCTGATTTCAAACTAGCATACGTCAATAACATTAAAATAAAATTTCATTTTAATGAAAATATTTCATTTATTTGCTCAGGCGCGGTGCAGGGGGGGAAGGGGGGATTTAACATGGGCAATATAGGCATTTAGGCTTTTCTCCCACTCTATTTTTTTTAACATTGGCCTTATGGAGACAGCCTTCCCCCCCCTGATTTTTTTCTAGAACAAAATGACTGCAGTTCACTTTCTGAAGTAAACAAAGTAACTATTCAGTCCAGTTTTAAATATAAATATTTTAGTTGAAAAAGATGCTGATTTGACTAATGCCTGCCAGATTTCCAATGATATTCTCACTATTGGCGTCATAAATTTAGTGCGAACCTAGTGGTAACTGCTGGAACTACGTGCTTCTGGCGAGGATTGTTGTATGATTAACATTTTAAAATCATGTAAATGCTCTGTCAGCAGTCACAGCATAATTTTACAGAAATGACAGCACCATAATTAGTTGTCAAATGCTTTCGGAAAAATATATAAAAAAATATTTAAACTTCGTAAGTGATTTCTTTCCTAGAAATTTGATAATTTTTGTGATTCTCGATGCAAAGAGCAAAATTTTCAGACGTCAGCGCCATCTCTTGGTCCTTTATGTTCTCTATTTATATCATGCATGTACATCTAAAAAACTAGACCGACTATTGCTCCATTTCTTTTGGCTGAATCAGTGGCGTAGCCAGGATTTGCCCAAGGGGGGGGGTCTTCAGGATAAAGATTGAGAACAGGTCACTGGGGGTTTGGGGGGCGAAGCCCCCCAATAGCCCGCCGCAGGCGCGATTTTTTTTAAGGACACGCCCCTTTTTTAGGGTAAAATAATGGAAAAATACTATTATATTAGAGGATAAAATATATGGCCTGATGCAATTTTTTTAGTATTTTATATTTTTTTCACCCCATTTTTCAATTTCTTTTGAATACGTGCGTATAATAAATAGAGCTTTGAGTAAATCATTTTAATTAAATCAAGTTATTCATGTAACCACTTTATATTATTTTTATAGAATCAGTGTACGTGTCATTTAATTGAATTTGATTATTAAAATTTATTTAATAATTAATCCAAGTTCACATCATTAAGATATTGTAAAAAATAAATAAATAAATAAATAAAAAAGGGAATTGCTTCTCTTATTTTTGTTCAATTTTGTCTGCACCGGGGGCGCGTGGAGCAACCAATTAAATGAAAGTGCGGCACACGTGAGAGCGTTTTAATTTATACAATAGTAGTTATATGCACATGCAGTTTGTAAGGGAAATAAAACATTTATTTATGAGTCGCACTTTTTCCTGTTAAAATTAGAAACTAACTTATAATTTGATTATTTTAAAGAAAAGACTACTTGATACCCTTAAATTTCAATTTTTTATTTAACTTTTTTTTTTTTTTTTTCAAATTTCTATAATTTGTCCTTTTTTCTTCTTATATCCAGTCATTACTCGATCTTCATGGGGGGGGGGTTAAACCCCGAACCCCTCCCCCCCCTTGGCTACGCCACTGGGCTGAATATTTATATATTATGTTAAAATGTAAAGAAGGTTTATTATATGTAACTTTCAAAGTAATTCACCATCTACTAAGACTAGTGACATTATTTAAAAAAAAAAAATACTTTGGTAATTTAGTAATTGAATAAAGAAGCATGTTGTGCACGCATCAACTTCAGCGATTTTTTTTTTATTTATCAAAAGTTATGTAATTTTTAAGTTATATTTATTATTTCATACAAAGAAATCAGGGTGTATATGAGGGAATTTTATGCATTTATGCTTTCATAAACAAATATTACTGCAAAGAAGATTTTTGGATGTTTTTTGAAAACTAAAAGAAAAAGTCAACATCATTATATACTTTTTCGAACAAGAAATATTTTTTTATTAAAAATATTGCATCATGTAACTACAAATAACACTAAAAATACATACAAATAAATACTAAAAATCACTACATAAAACAGATAATTAAATTACATTTTACATAAATTTTATAACACATGAATAAATAATGGAATTTACATTATAAATTTTTATGAAAATAACTTACGACCATTCAAATTTAAATAACATTGAAAATAACATGCCAATACGATAAAAAGACTCAAATTGCATTAATGGATTATAAGAGTATTATATAATATAAAGTTAAAAAATATTATTTCAGACAACTATAATTTGTCATAAATTAATGGAAAATTATAAATTAAAAGTATATTTCTGTCGATATTCTGCATATTATATATACTCCATTGATGTGATTTGAGCTCTCTCTTTCGATGTGTTTCTTAGAAATTAACCAGCCACGACTGGTATGTCTGGTCTGACTCCGCAGTTTTTGGTAGGTAGGCAGACATTGAAAGTGGTGTCGAAGAACAGGTTAGCGGGGCAAGCTATCCTGACGCGAGCATTGAAGAGGGTGCACAAGTAGTACTGACGACAGCTCGTGGGATCAGCTTCTTTTTTCAGAGGGAAGCAGAAGCCAGTTGGTGGGATAGGCGCGGGAGGTGCGGGAGGTGGGGGAGGTAGTGGCAAGGAGCAACCAGCCAAAGCTGTGGCTACACAGGTCTTCGTAATGCGATTGAATTCTTGGCCTGCAGGACATCCTAGGATAGTCCTGACACCTGCTGTACAACGAGTGTAAGATCTGCAGAAACCTGCTAACAAAAAAAATATTTAATTAATAATAACTTTTATTATATTGAAATCAACAACATGAGTTATTGAAATTAATTCATATTTGCTCACCTGGAATTCCTTCATTGCCGTTGGCAAGACAAGGACCAATGACATCAGGACCACAAGGTGTTCCAGCATCAGTACCAGGTTCAGCACCTCCTGGGTAGCATATGTACTTTGCAGCTCCTACTCCAGCAGTAAGTGGGCACGCTGGCGATCCTCTGGTTCATTGGAAAACATAACCAATAACTAATTAGAAACGCGGTCACTATGTACATGCAATATATATAATTAGCATTATATCATCATTTTAATCAGACCGCATGCAAAGACGCTCTAAAATAAAATAATTTATTTCAAATACATTTTTATCGGTGCACTCCTAATTACGTTAATTTCAATAAATTTTTATACATCAGCATGAAAAATATTATATATGAGAAATGAATTAGCTTATTTTGTATCCTTATTAATTTTTTCATCTTATTGGAGATCTTCATTTACCTGCTTGACATGCATTATTATACACTCCAGGTTCCAATAAAACTGCTTACATTTTGTTAAGGATCTTTATATTATATTCTATGGCCGGTACGTTATATATTTAATTTAATGATATAAACGTCTAACCTCTCTTCCGCCCGAAGTCCCATCTGTTAAGTAGTATCCTCAATGTGTTTAAATTTTTACAAGCGTCATGAATTTACCTCTGGGTGGGAGAAGCATTATTTAATTGAAAATGTTCACCCATCGAAATACTAACCACCCTTGCGTTGCTTGACTTTGGTGATCTATAACGAGGGGTCAAACGCAACACGTCATACTACACTAGCTGCCAACCGTTCAATCTAGAGAATTTAAGATTTTAAAACAATCATTGTGGTTTATGTTGTTAATTTTGAATTGCGTTATGTATCACAATGTCTATGTTATCATCAAACTTCATTCCAATTCGGTTAGGGTTTGATAAAAAAAAAAAACATTCCTTAATTTTCCTTTAAAATCGTTCAAATTAAAAAAAAAAAAAAAACTTAATACATATCCCCTAGAGAAGCCCAAGAATTGTACTCTGATTATCCCCCGATAATTAAGCCATTGTGTTATACTGCAACAACTTAATCATTAATAAATTAAAATATAACATATAAAATTAAATATTTAAAATCCTCTACTATTTCTGCCTTATAATGTATGATATTAATTTCAGTAGGATAACTTACACGCCGACCACTGGTGGTATAATTACACCGCCCGCACACAGGTCAAATGTTCCTGTGGGGCGGCTAAACTACCAGTTGCTTTGCAGCTAGCACCGCCGGGAGCGCTGCATGTTGAAAGCGTACCGCTGATCAATTGGGCCTGGGCACCTTGATATGGCATCAAGGCTGCACATAACACCTAAACAGAACAACAAGTTTTAGTTATCAACATTATAATTATGGCCAGATTATAGTTAGAGATTATGAATCCACTATTTTATTATTATATTCTCAATTTAATATATTTTATTTACGTTTTAGATTTACATATGACAATAAGAAGCATTATAAAAGTGTATTCATAATAATTTTTCTTGAAGTGTACTATTTAAGTGGTATAAAGATATCACCAAGTGTCGAATTATTTAGTATGTATAAAGATGTTAGTTTCAGCAAATCAGTTTTAATTGCTTCAGTATATAACAGTTAAGATTTTACTAAAGAAATTTTAATTTAAAAAAAAAAAAAAAAAAAGTAAATTAAAAAAAAGGGAAAAAATATTAACGAGAGATAGAAGAAAGAATTAAAATTGAACCTCAAATTTTTTTTTAAATTGAAAAAAAAAAAGAAAGAAAGAAAAATAATTGAAGCAACAATTTATTTTTATGCATTATTATTATATTTATTATTTATAGCAATTAAAAAATGCCATGTTAAATATAAATTGTATGCTATAAATGATACATTAAATAACAAATATGAACATGTTTCTCACGAAGATGCAGATATTCAAACTGTTCATGTTGCCGGTAGAAGATGAACTGATGAATTTCATTAATTGTGTGGTCCTTTTATACTGAAAACTGCCCTAGCTACTATTGTATATCTTGGGGGTCTTAATTCTAATAATTCTTGAAGTAATATTGCGTATGTTTATTTAATCTAGTTCTGCAAATTGTAGATAAAAAAATTCAAGTAACTTGATCATGACGCAGATAGAGTAAAACGTTGTTAATTTACAATTTAATTGATCGCGACTTAAAACAATATTTTATGATTGAAAATTCATAGTATTATTATTTGTCAATAGACCATCAATTCAGATCCTGAATTAGGTACATGGTGTTCATTTTACAGGAGAAATGAAAATCATGACGACACTTTCTTGTATCTTACACAATTCTTTAGGATATGTCCTATTTTAATTTGTAACTATAAAATAAATTCAAATAAATAAAACTCGTGTCCAAAATATTTAATACTCTTTTACCTGTCATCTTTTTAATGCTGTTGGTCTTTGTTCTATTATACAAACTGTCGACCTACAAAATTAAGTTGAGTAAAATATAGAAGAGTGCGAAATGAAATATGTTGTCATGGATCTTTGATCCCACATATATAATTATGTATTGAAAGATTTAAACAAAATATACCATCACCGTAATAAGAAATACGTTAATTTTAAGGATTTTTTTTTTTTCTGTTTTTAAAAACAACATTTTTTGGGCGATTCACTTAAAACATGGTGGTTGTTTATATAATTTAAACTTGCTAATTCTTTCAATGGATATAGTTATTTAATTATATATTTTAATGCACACGTATATTTATATTATATTTCATAACAGTTTATTGACAATATATACATAAAATTACAACAGCGCACGAAATCCCCTCTTATCTCTACAATGTTATTTGTTATCGTAAATGTCCCTTCTTGGTTGCTGCACCCTTTTTTTTTTACTAGGGGTTGATCGTAGTGCAAGGTGAAAATTTTACCAGATGGATGTTGAAAATCAAAATACTTGATCTAAAATTTCAACAGCTCTGTTTAACAAATTATACAATATACAGTAAAATATTAAGATCAAATGCTGCATGCAAAGGCGGATTCACATGCATGGCAATTTTTATCATGTGACGCGACGCAAATTATGCGCACTTGCTGTGACATCCATTAGCGGCCATGTTTGGCGATTAAACATAAGAGCATCACAATTAACGCGATTTCGCTGCCGCAACCTGGCGAATCACATCGCATCGCTGTTTTCGCCATCTGAATCCGCCTTATAAAAGTTGGAATGTTCCTTTAATTTCTGAAGTAAAATAAGAAAATAAATGCTTATTAGCATATATTATATGAAACTTTAATGATAATGCATTCTGTATAAATATCCATGCTCAAATTAATAAAATAAATAAAAGTGGATCCACATGACGACAATGGTGATGCGACGCGATTTTGACGCAACAGCTGTGAAATTCTATGCAACGAGTGAATGGGGTACTGACCGGTATTTGAGTTAGCAATATTAGTAAAAAGTACTGTGAATTCTTTGAAGAACGAGCCCTATTAGAGCATTCTACGACAATTTGCTGATTTTATATGAATTTTTAAAACTTTTTTTGATGACGTCATAGCATTGAATCTTAAATGGGAAAAATGCATCAGTTAACATTGCTAAAATGAAAAGTTATTGAGGTAGGAATTTGAAACCTTCATTATCGTGATTCTAGCACCTAAAAATCTTGCAAATTAAGGTTTGGTTACATTTCAATATTAAGTATGGGATTTGGCAATGTTAACTGATCTATTTTCTCATTTAAGATTCAATGCTATGACGTCATTTTTGAGAGGTTTCAAAAATTCATATAAAATCAGGAAAATGTCGTACAATGCTGTAATAGGGCTTGTTCTTCATGAAATTCTCGTGCCTTTTGAAATGTTGACAAAAACTCGAAACTTTTTTTTTTGGTCAGTATCCCATTTGCTAAGGTTGCGGCGGCGAACACCGCGTTAATCGCCAAATATGTTCGCCAATGCCATGGATGCTACAGCAAGTGCTCATTTATTCGCTTTGCATGCATGATAAAAATCACCATGTCAATCCGCCTTTTAGAAGCGTGCTATAAATATACCTTATTATAAACGGCTATAATAAAATAAAAACCGCACCAAAAAGTATGTATTAAATTTAAGGGTATATATTATATACAACTATACAGGACACTAGGACACTGAAAGAAGAGACCATTTTACCTTGAACTATCAAACCTATACTTTGTGATTTTACATTCTAGATGTCTTATAAAATAATTATTATGTTATACTGTACTTTCATAACATAATATCAGAGAAAACTTAATTAAAAGTATGTTACTGTCAAAATAAAAATTTGTACCTTTTTTTTAATTTAATAATTTAGCCCCCTGCTTTTTTTTATACGGGGCACAATCAATTTTCTTTTTGTAAGCTTCTAATTCTTTTAATCTCTAAAAGTAAAATTTATGTAATTAATTATAGGATCTACTTTAGTAAAAATTAAATAATTTATAATCATCTTTTGACATAAGTTCAAAAGAAATATTTTTTACGCAACGCAAAGTTTTCTAACAGCTCCATGTTTGTTTTTTTTATAAACATTTATACTTAAATGTCTAACCACATTACAAAGACTCTTGTCTAAATATTTGCACGTGGCCTGACTCAACTGTGAAACCTCACGATGTGAATACTTGCGGCATCATGTTTGTAATATTGAAAACTTTCATTATTAAATAAACTTCGTGCAATTTCGTAAACGTTCATTTCGTGTACGAATGGTCTAATGAGAAGTCACGTTAGGAATTTTCAACGAATGGTTGGAGATCATACATCGAAGGTGTGTTTATTAAATATGACTTATAATAAACTGATAATAGTGTGATAAAGAAGCAAGAAGTGTGCAGTGCAAACAGCAAGCCATGCGTGTAGCTATTAATTATAATTATGTGATTTGAATTGGGGTCATGAATCTTTGAGAAGGCTTAAATGAGATGTGGAAATTAATTTCAACACATGTTTTTTCAATGTTTTTTCTTATTTTTCATTACTTTTTTAGTTAATTGGTAATCAGTAATAATTTAATTAAAATCATGCTTCTTCAATTAAGCTAGGAGAATTGGTAGAATTGAGGGTATTCAGAGAACTTTTTTTATTGTGGTGTCAAAAAATGAATGTTGTGTTTAAAAAGGAAAATTACATCGCGTTGTGTCGTGACGCGGGCCTGCATTCATTGCATGCAAGACGTGACATCAGTGATTTATATTCATGAACAAGATCCTCAATAATAGACAATATTGGTTGCATTTTTTATTTCATAATTAGAACAAAGAACAAATATATAAAATTATGCTTTTCTGAATTTTTGCAGATTTTTTTGGAGTGCGGGAATTAACTAATTTTAAAAAATATTTAAAATATCTGAATTAGGGTGGTACAACCTAGGATCATGTATGTATGGATAGGCTATCCCTATACCAATAGCATTAGAGCGGCTGAGGCAAATCTCCAACGTAAGATGGTGACCGAGCGCAATCAACCGGCGGCATATTTTCAAAGTTTTGAATAGCGTAAAAAAAGTGAAACAGTAGAGAGCTCGCGAGATCATGCATGCAGAGATGTATTCGATCTTATACGTCAAAAGAAAAGAATTAGAAGCATGATTCAAGCCAAAGCAGGTCAGAGCTATAAAAAAATATGGGAAAAACTGAATAATATATACTGAATTTCCCAAGTATATATATTTGTATTTTTTTTTTATGATTATGTATATTAAAGTTCGAATAAAAAAAGCGATATATTTCATTTTTTGGAATATTTTATTTTCTATAAATAGTTTAACCTGATGCCTTCTATTGAGAAATGAAAACCAAAAAATTCCATCTCAAATAGCTTCACCACAAAAAAATCCCAAAGTTGCTGTTTCGGAGGCCTTTAACATGCATTCTTATATATGTGGAACAGAAAACCAGCTTTTTACTCCAACTTCGTCTGAACTATGGAACCCAATTAAAAAATATGTACGTAATCTATGATGAATTCTTTAATGGATTTTCAAATAATTTTTTTTTTACGGAGCCGTTTTTCCGGAAAAAAAAACTTGAAAATCCTTATGGGAATTAACCCGCAAAAATTTCAATATTTTTTTTCGGAAAAACGGCTCCGTAAAAAAAAAATTATTTGAAAATCCAATAAAGAATTCATAATAGATTACGCACGTATTTTTTAATTGGTACCATAGTTCAGACGAAGTTAGAGTAAAAAGCTGTTTTCTGTTCCATAAGGATGCATGTTAAAGGCCTCCGAAACACCAACTTTGGGAATGTTTTTAGGTGAAGCTATTTGAGATGGAATTTTTTGGTTTTCATTTCTCAATATTATAGAGGGTGAGTTGAACTATTTTTAGAAAATAAAATATTTAAAAAAATTAAATCGCTCACTCTATAATACTTTAAAAGAAATTATTATCGGCATCAGGCCTGATGTATTATTGTCGTAGGGGTACTTATTTCAAAAAACAACAAAGATGTGACTGGACGCAATACTATAATAGACAGCTAGCTAGCAGTTTAATCTATTACATAAAAAGTCTGGAGGATATTCATGAGCAATTAAACTTAGAGAGACTATGTTTTTATCTTAGCTCATGCCATGCAGTGTTGTATAAACTTCCAGATTAAAAAAAAAAAAAAAAAAAAAAAAAAATGAAAGTATACCTGCATGTGTTTAAGAAACAATTGTTTGACTACCTAATTAAAAAGAAAATATTACTCCATTAAGCTCATGCAAGGCAAAGAATGTCAATAATTTTATTTGTATAATTTTGTATTGTAATAATTGAATATTGTCATTTTGTATGTTTGTCTATGTCTATTATTTTTAGAACCACAAGCAGGGATAAAAATTGAGGCCAAAGTGGGGGTTAAAGTGTTTGTGAATGCTCCCCATTATATATGTTTTAGAATAAAATTATTAACAAACATGGAATAAAAAGGTGAAGAATTATAATAATTAACAATATATACAGTATCATATAATTTATTGATGTCATTATAAAATCTTTCCACAAAATCTTTTTATGTGCATATGCCAACAGTCAGCATGCACTATATCTATTCTTGATCAAAATCTTTTATTTTTTTCCAAATGGTAAAAATTGGCTTGCACGCAGGACTCCCCGGCAAAGTTTAGTGACTCAATATTGTTAAATTTATCTGCCCAGGCCATATGTATATATATATATACTGCATGAAAAATTCATTTTAAGCCGGTATTACACGATACAATTTTTCTAGTTATTGTATACAATTTCTCCTTACAAGAAAACTTCCACTCCATTTGTTTGTATGGAGATGAAATTTTCTTGCAAGAAAAAAATTGTATGCAAAATTGCATCGTGTAAAGCCGGAATTACACGATACAATTTTGGACACAATTTTTCCTTACAAGAAAATTTCATCTCCATACAAACAAATGGAGTTCAAGTTTTCTTGTAAAGAAAAATTGTATTCAATGGTTAGAAAAATTGTATTGTCTAATACCGGCTTAATACCGGCTTAAAGTGAAGTCCATGAAGACACTTTTTAATGTTTAATCATTGTCTACCTTTGCTGGCAACTATATTGTAAAAAAAAACTTAGCTGCATCTTATATATTATGCAGTAATGTATATATTATATATAAATTTATATTACATATATTTATTTATAATATATTTGCAAAATTTGCATATTATAGCCGTTTAAAATATAAAAGACAAAGCCAAAAAATGCTTATTTCTTGAGTAAAAAAAATAGATAGTATTTTCTCTTTATTAAAATTCTTACTCATTACATAGAGTGCTGTACACCAAAAATGTGTCGTACTTGTTGACTGAAGCAACGGGTCCAAAGAAGGAACGTCAATAGAGTTTTGTCGGTGCGACAATGATGTGTTGGGCCTCCTCGCTTGCCTTTTCTGTGTAGAAAAGAATGATTAGTATTTAGGCAAAATTAAGCATAGACTTACTGGTAGACTTAATTAAATAGTACACTCCATTTGAATAAAAATATCCCATCCGGCTATGTTAAAGTATAGCCGGATCAGACATTTTTATCTGAATGGAGTGTACTTTAAGACAGGGACTGGATCCCGTATCCGGATCCGCTCATTATCCTGTTAAAAAAATAAATGGACCAGATCCGGGTATCCCGATCCCCTTAAAAATATAAATGGACCAAATCCGGATATCCCGATCCCTTAAAAAAAATAAAAGGATCTGGACACCCAGATACTTTTATATTTTTTAAAGAGGATCCAAAAAAGGGTTCAGGTATTTTAATTTTTTGATTTTCACTATTTGAAGTTTGAATTTTATCTTCCCAACTTGCGCAATTTGCGGCTTCTTAAAAAATAAATCTTTTCTCTTATTGACACAACATTGGGTGTTCATATATTATATATTTTCGTATTTCATTAATTTCAATTAAAAGTATTAAAACTAAATTTACACTTACGTACAGACCCCATGCATGCTTATTTTTTTTTCTTTTTATTTTTTAAATTTGAAATGAAATTTGTGTTAATTTTTATTCTTTTTATATGCATATTAAAATTAAATGATTAACTGTAAGAAAATTGTTCAAAATGTTTAAACAGTGCAATGAAATTCTTCGAATATTTAATCATATAATTACCAATATTACCAATATATAATATAATTAACGTACAGTATGGCATTTAATTAAACAATTAACAAACAACAGTTCTTATCATACATTATCAGTTACAGTATGCATAATATGTGTATGATACAGAGATACAGTACTGTACATACCCGTGTATCGAGACTGGCGTTTCTCCTTCATTTTGCAGGGATTTCCGCTTAGCAGCATTCTTGCAACCAGGTGCACAACAAGTTCTTGTCATTAACGCTTATTTAGCTTCACATTTTCGTATAATATCACATAAAATATGGAGAAAATAGTAAAAAATTGCAATTTTTTCTCCATCCCAACATGGCGGACAACAATATCAAAACATTAGCGTCACGTGACTATCACGTGACCGTTACCACCCACTTCCTCCTCACGACCGAGCTTCACCGAGACAGCGCCATAGCCTATCCATACATACAAGATCCTTGGGTACAACCTGATGGGACAACCGTGACGTCATCAATAGCCAATCACAGCAACCTTTACGGCATCAATAGCCATGCAATCACAGCAACCTTTACGGCATCAATAGCCAATCACAGCACGACAAAATGACGTCACGGTTGTCCCATCAGGTGTACCACCGTATTTCAGATATTTTAAATATATATATATTTTTTAAATTAGTTCCCGCGCTCCAAAAAATCTGAAAAAATTCAAAAAAGCATAATTTTAGGTATATTTTCTAATTATGAAATAAAAAAACGCAACCATTATTGTCTATTATGTCACTTTATCTAAAATTTTGAGTTTGTTTTGTGTGAATGCTCCTCCTCGGCAAAACCGTCATACTGTTCTTTTCAAGCCACCGAAGGGGCGTGTAGATGCATCCTCCAAGTTTGTGTTTCGTACGATAGTAGAGAACCTCTACAACAAATTTGCATCTGAGCACCGTATATAATGTAGACATATTCAATTATTCGTTAAGCCAATTTCGGACTATGGTTTTTAATGCTCTGTTCTATATATATAACATATATATATATATATATATATATATATATATATATATATATATATATATATATATATATATTACAATGTATAACTTGATTGTTTTTTTACATTATTCTACATTATTCATTATTTCAAGTTGTATGTATTATCATTTTTTTAATTTTTAATGTAATATTGTACTAGTTGTTGACTAAGTTATTATATTTAATGCCTTGGTTCCGTAACTGTTGTTAAATAAATAATAATTTGAATTTGAGGAGTACATCGTTATGTGTGTTTTTTTTTTTTTACTATGACATTAAAAGTTGTCCAGCTTTGAACTTTGGACCATTGCATTTCCGGTTCGTTGACAAAAGCTATAGCGTCTCTATTATACGTTTTCTTCAGTTACAGGTTAATGTCAGGATGGATTGCAAGATATTAGATAACTCCGTTCTGGAAGAATCCACAATTAAAACACAGAAGTTAGGTTTTCGGAAAGTTCAGGGTTTAAACTTAATAAAGGGCATTCACAAAGCCTTAAGGCCACAATTAAGGCTCAATAATTTAAGACCAGAAATTTGGTGTCTAAAAAACACGTCTAAAATCAAGTTTTAAATTATCGAGCCTTAAATGTGGCCTTAAGACTTTGTGAATGCCCCTTATTGTTTAGTGATTAATTGTCAAGCATCTAATTGTAATTTCATAAAATTAAAATATGATAATATATTTTAAATTTTATTACCACGTTAAAAATAAAAAAATAATTGACTTTTAATTTTTTTTTCATAAAAAATAACTTATTAACTTAATATCATTAAGGATGAATCTCACAGTCAGTTGATTGAGATCTCGAAATCGTTGCACTTAAATGCAACAAGACTTGCAGGTGACTTTGAACTCGCCATCAATATAGGTGCATGACATACATATCGTCGCTTCAGAATAGAAGTGTCGTATAAGCAACGAACAACTTTTGGTGCAATTATAGACCTTATTACGATTCATGAACATTAGGGTCTAAAATTGCATCAAAACTTCTTGGTTTATACGACACATATTTTGAAGTGAATCAGTCTTATTATACCATATACTTATAATTTTTGTAGAAACTGAGCTACAAATTTAATATTGGCTTTATTGAAAATGGAGCTGTTATGAGAAAATTATATACCATATTGAATTTGCTCAAACCATAAGCAATTAAGTTTTACAATGTTATTGATTTTTTAAAATTCATTTCATTCGATTCTGTTATTCTGTTGCATAAAAATATTCTTCCACTCGTTCAATTAACTGAGATTCACCGTTAAATAAATACAAATTGTAAAATTCCAAGGTCTCACTTTTTTCTTTTATTTTTAATATAATAATATGGTAACTTCTGATCTTACAGTTAACATTAATTTGTTTTTAAATATGCATGGTAATGATCGGTTCATAACTTTAGTACTTTACTGTACCCAATGTGAAATGAGTAAGGTTTCTGGCAACGTTATAGCTTTTCTTGCTGTCGTTTCAAAGAATTTTGTCCAGCCAAGCAAGCAAATGTTTCCATCAATAAATTATTACGCCTTATAATTATTATTATACATTTTCTGATTTCATATGCTGGTATACGTCAACAACATTGCAATTCAATTTCACTACTACTGAGAGAGACGTCATTTTGAATGGCACCCCTGATGGTTATGTTATCCGCTATGCTCTTCTGCTCAAAAAGTTGCATAATTTACAGGATCATTGTGTATAGTAGTTTAATTTCAGTAGATTAGATAACGGTAAAAGCCGGTTGGCTTATATAACCTCAAATTGTGTTATGTTCATGTACTTATAATATTTTAATGTATCATGTAATGAGATGAAATAAAACCTATATTGAATCTTGAGTAGTTTAATAATAAAAAATATCATATATTATTACTATCATGTGATATTATATCATATTGATCATAGCGATGATCAATTGTAACATAACACATCTCCTAGAGTTTTTTTTAAAGAAGCACATAAATTTAAGTTTCATTAAGACGAGTAGAATGGAGTATTGTCCTCAATTTTTTTTTATTGCAGAAATGGATAGAGCGTGCAAAGTTATGTTACCCTGATTTTTTTCAGATTTTTTAGAGCCCAGGAAGTATTTTTAAAAAATTATTGAAAGTCCTTTTTGTGACGTCACGCGGCGACAAGTCCTATCTTTTTCTTAAGGAGCGGCGTCTCGTGACGTCACAAAAATAACTTTCAATAATTTTTTAAAAATAGTTCCCGGGTTCTAAAAAATCTGAAAAAAATCAGGGTAGCATAACTTTGCACCCTTTATCCATTTCTGCAATAGAAAAAATTGAGGACAATACTCCATTGTTACACTACGTTGATAAGGTTTGTATTTTTTTGTAAGTTACTGTATTCTATTTGCTTCTTTTAAAGACCACGATCGATACGTAATTTTTAGTAGTTTTTAAGAACATAGTTGAAAATAAATGGAAAACAAGAAGATTTTCAACTTATTTTATATGTAAAATGGAAATTGTAATAATTTTTAAGAATTAAAGAGAAATATATTAATATTGAGTTTGTTACAAAATTGCAGCAGCTACTAATCCTAAGCAAGTTGGTGCATGTCTTTTGCAAGATCTTAATTGATAATTTTAGTGTAATATAATAAATTAAAAATTACATTCGATCATACTCCGCTAGCTATAGTATACGCTAGTATTGTACTATATAGTGCAAGGTAAATATAATAAATAAATCAAATTTTAGTTAAATGATCATTTTCTCTTAAACTATAAGACAAATCATATTTCAGCATGCAGTTGTTTGTATTTTCAAGAAAGTTTATTGTTCATTTATTTTATTTATTAGTAAATACAAACCTTATCGGTTATGGAAGAATTGGTGATGTTTGGAACTACACATACACGTGGATATCGTGAAATTTGCACTAGTTACATAATATCTTACTTTATAATACCTTTATTATATGCATCAGATAACACAGGGGCTGAGAATCAGTCAGTTTTATATATTTGATAACTATTTCAATTAGATAACTCCATTAAATATTGTCACTTATTTCTTTAACAGGTATAAATAATGCATTAATACAATAAAATTTTATTTGAAATACTTTTTTATTTAAAATTTTACATATTAATAAACGCTACAAATTAACATTAAAAAAAAAAGAAAATAAGCTATAAAGAAAACGCATTAATATATTTTACGTAAATATTATAAATATATAGTTTGGATAAATAATAATATCAGATTAAGCCCCGTCCAGAATTGCTTCGGAAACGGAACGGAGATCGAAAAGCTCTCGACCAATCAGAAAATTGAAAAAAAAAAAAAAAAAAATTGCTAGAATTAGCCAAGTGTTTGGAAATTATTTTCAATTCTAATTCCAACAATTCCAGATGGTGCTTTAAAGTTTCAAGTGGGACTTTTTAAAATATTAACTGTCATCACTCATCATTGGCTATGTAATGGAAAACCATTATGAACATTATTTATTGCATATTTGGATAGAGGACCTCGAGTTATGTTTTATCAATATTTTTTATATTTTTTGAACTACACCCTTAAAATTATGCTGCAAAACGCTATGACGTCATAGCGATACAAGTATTTATCACCCAAGCATAGGGAAATGCGTTGCATGACCATGATGTACGTCACAGCGTCTTTCTCCTCGATTTTGACGGTGTTAGAAGGTTAAAAAAAATCTGTAAAATATTGATAATACATAACTTGGGGTCCTCTATGCAAGCATGCAGTAAAAATATTCCATAAAAGTTGTCCATATCAGAACGCTACTTAAAATAACTCCATTATTCCATTATTGTGTAATTTATACAATTTAGTATATAGTTATTGCTCAATATTTTTAGGAAAAAAATTAACAAAATTTAAAAAAAAAAAAAAAAGATCAAAAGTAATATTATTGCTGCTACCATATTATATAATAAGACAAAAACAAAACAGCAATAATGATAACTTTGAAGAACTGATATAAAATTTTGAAATCCCCCCTCTCCCAATTTTCATTAGGGAACAAAATATATATACTTAAATACACTATAAAAAAATTAGATTAACTTAATTGTAATTATTGTAAATTTACATATCGTCATTGTGTACGTATTAACAATTATCTGACGTAACACACGTCTTCTATATTGGACAAAAGTGAAATTTGGTAACGTCAGACAAACGGTTACCATATATCGTCCCTCGTCCGGAATAATGAGCTATCTGCTATTTCAGGTGAGCGCAATTATGAGCTGCGAATCGGTATAAATTATAAAATAAGGCTCAGTATGAGGCAAATAGCAGACGACAGCTCGTTATTGCAACGAAATTATGTTAGGCAGATAGCTCATTATATTCAGGACGAGGGACGCTATAGTCGTCCCCATTTATCTTTGGTTTCACGTCACGAACCTTATCTTTTGTCCTCCAATACAATATTAATGGAAGATTCATGTGACATCAAACCAAAGATAATCCGAGACGACTATATACTTCACAAACTTGGTTCTTATTTAGGCCTGGATCCGCAATCAGTGACAAAGCGACATTTATGGAAAGTTGTGTCGTAGAACATGTTGAAGGGACATTGGACCCTTGAGCGGGCCCCCAGAACGGTGCAGAGGTAGTAGTGGCGACAGCTGGTGGGGTCGGTCTGGCGAGTCAGAGGGAAGCAGAAACCACTCGGACTTGAAGTGGTCAGGACGGGTTTGGAGCAGCCGGAGATGGCCTTGGCCACGCACTTCTTTTCTTTATCACTGAACTCCTCTCCTTCGGAACATGCCAGCACAAGTTGAATAGTGTCGCTCACGCAGGTGTAGTAATTGCGACAGCGATCTGTAAAATTGAAAGTTCTATACTTATATTGAAGTCCAATAAAAATTTAAAATATATTTATTCATGAGTTCTTTTGGCTATGCAAATAGCACTTTGTATTCTGTAATGCTAAAATGAGCACCATTACTTCACTCGCTTGATTTATCAGACAACAATGTCGAAGTTCATGTGACTCACGCAGTCGCCTCCTCTGATTCTATAACCTAAAGTAGACTGCATCGTTTTTTAAACTAATCCATTTTACTTTTCAAGTCTATATGAAATTTTCCATAATAATAGACAGGTTTGCCGGTCAGCACGGCGATTGAACTATAAAGGCACTTATTTTAACATTCCAGCACAGGCGCAGATCCAGAAAAAAATTCGAGGGTGGTTGCCTCCATTAGGCCAATGTTAAAAACAATTGGAGTGGAGAAAATGACTAAATTGCCCGTGTTAAATCCAAAATTTCATGGGGGGGGGGTGGGGGGAGGGAGGGCAGCAGCCTCCCTACTCCCCCTGATCCGCGCTTGGAATCCAGCGTATATTCAAAGTGGAATCTTATGTTAACATAACTGTACATCACTGATCTTCAACTTCCAATATCTTATGACTTATGACTATTATAGAAAATTTACCACAAAGACATAAAATTATGAAAGGTTTCAGAGGTTCAATATATTTGAATTACATATCTTGTCACTAGGAGGTGACTGATGTGGCGATACTTTCATAAGAAACACGAAATCTCCTGAAATCTTTGTCAAGGTTCTGAACGTCTCTGGACGAATGTTTTACCAGTGATGGAGATGTTTCCGGTAGTTACTCCGTTGCATGTAGTCGTTAGCTCAATATTACAAGGAGTACCTTCGCCGGGAAAGCACTTCAAGGTCCCACCGCAGCTTTTAGGCGTAGAGCTGAAACAATGCATACATCAAAACGTTATATTAATAACAAAAATAATAACTACTATTCTTGTTTCGTAAACAGTGGAAATGATTTAGCAATCAAATTTTCCCATGGAATTATAAGGAATATTCATACGAATTAAATTATCATTGCAAAAGTCCTGAAGATAAGCTGATTTAATTCAACTAACAATGGAACTGGACATTATCATAGATTTGCGTGTTTAATGGCAAGATATTTGATCAGAATAAGTTTCAGGGGACGACAGATTCTTGTTAGCATTGCTATCATATATCGCCATTAAAGTCGACCAATGGTGATGCGTAACAATTATTAATAGCACTTATAATAATATAACGTCTGGGACAACCTCGTCATTCGGGTCAAATTTCTGACAATAAAGAAGCATGTCCATGGAGCGAGCGATGTCAAGCGAGGTTTGGTGGGGCGAGAAAAACGCACTTGCTTCAATCTAGTATGGCAGCCATGTTGACGATAAAATCATTCCCTGGCCGCAAGGTGAGGAAATCCCGAGCCTCTGATTAGGCAGATCCACATGGAACGGCGATGCGACGCAATTTTGACGTAAAAGCTGTGAAATCCTATGCAGCGAGCGAATTCGCCAGGTTGCGGCGGCGAATATCGCTTTAATTTACGATGCTCTTTTTTAATTGCTAAATATGGCCGCCAATGCCATGGTTACTGCAGTAAGTGCACATTATTCACTTCACGTCGCATGCTAAAAAATCGCCATGTGAATTCTGCCTATTGACTGTAGCACGTGATTTTCTCGCTTTTCCCGCTGCATGGAAATGCACCTATAAGACACGAATATTCTACAATAAATTCTTCAAGTGACTATTTTGTTTTTGATACACACCCTGAAAGTTTGTAGTTAATACAACCGACGTACTCGGTGTCTGAAACGCAGGCATAACCGTTGGCAGTGCCACACTCGCCCAAATTTCCAGTCTTTGAAGCCTCAGACGGTTGATGCAACACAGCCGCTAATAACACCTGAAAAGACGGTGCTGTTGTAACTTGGGGCCTGGAAAGATCTAAAGTGACGATGTTCTTGCTATACGATATATGATCGAACTTTCGATTTTACCTCTGAACTCATTGAGGTCTAAGCTTAATTTTTTATGTAAACTATATTGAATTTATGGAATTTTATAAAAAATATTACCGTTAAGAAATGACAATGGACAACTTACACGATTTTTTTTTATTGTAGAAATGAATAGAGAGCACCAAATTATGTTGCTCTGAATTTTTTCAGATTTTTTTGAGACACGGTTTTATTTTTAAATAATTATTATTGAAAGTTCTGTAAGTTAAGTTGGCACCACAGCTGAATCCTTAATAAAAAGGATAAGACCGAGACGCCTATTGACGCCTCCAGGGGGCGTGGCCGCACTTTCAATAATTTTATTATTTAAAAATAGTTCTGGGTTCAACAAAAATCTGAAAATTATTCAGGGAAGCATAATTTGGTACCCTCTAATTCATTTCTGCAATAAAAAAATAATTTATGTTGTCCATACCCATTGCAATAAATAAAATGAATATTTGATACAGATCGCCATAAGTTATTGCACTGATATTCGAGTTCTTTTACTATGTAAATTTCTTATTCACATAGTACTGTATGGTAAAATACAGTTAAAACATAATTTAAAAATCACGATCTAATGATTTAAAAAGAAACTTCTGGTAAAATAAAGTGACTAATATTTTTAGCACTCTCTATACTATTAACAGCAAAATAGTAATAACCCATAAGCTGTTAAAAGGCGGATTCACATTGGCGATTTTTATCATGCGACGCGAAGCGAATAATGCGCACTTGCTGTAACATCCATTGGCGGCCATATTTTGGGGGAAAAGAGAATCGCAATTTAACGTGATATTAGCCGCCGCAATGGCGAATTCTCGATCGCTCGCCACATGGCATAGGATTTCACAGCTTTTGTGACAAAATCGCGTCGCATCGTTGCTGTCGCCATCTGAATATATATTCAGAATATTATATATATAATATATATTTTTTTTGTCTAGTATTATATTATATTATTATAGTTACTGACTTTAATATTTCTATAAAAATATTATAATCCAAAATTTTATAACACATATATTTTAAAAAATTATATTTCCGATTGATTTTGCTGCATGTTTTTGTCATACTCACAGAGATACAGATAGCCAAGTTCTTCATGTTAATTACGAAAGTTGAACTAATGAAGTGTGATAATTTTCTGCTGGTCCTTTTATATACTCAGCTTCCTGCCTTGAATTGTAGGTCTTATTATTATTTAATACCTCTACTTACTCGTTCGTGTACTAAAGGCTTAACCTGAGAAATTTGGACGAAAAATTCGCTACAACAGATTTTCTTCAAATTAATTTGGTGGACTCACAACAATCGTCAAATTAGCTCTGAATTTTTTCGGAATTTTTTAACCGTTGGTTTAATTATAATTAATTTATTTAAATGAGAATTTTGTATCCTTCCAATGTTAAATTTGTTAATTAGCATTGCAAAAAAACTATACAACAGATTCTTTTACTTTTTTTTTTTACTAAAGCCTAATTTTTTAGACTATTTTTCTGAATTGTTTTCATACATTTTGAACCGTGGCGATGATCGTTTCCTATATGTGATGAGAAATGTGGCAACGTTCTCAAGGACTGTTGTCACCACCCCCTCCTAAAAATTTAAGCTCATTCCAATGAAAACAGTGTTGCCACTATAGACACGCCTCTTGACCTTGACAGACAAATTCTCAGGTTATACCTTAAAAAAACTACACTTTAATTCAACAAGTACTTTTTAATATATATGATAACATACTTTCATTGTATAATATGTACCTAGAAGATTTTATATTATAAGTACAGGAGTGTACCGACGGGACTACAAAAAATGCCTATTTGTTTACACAGGCGCGGATCCAGAAAAAAAATCGTGTGGGGGGGGGGGGTGGGGGGGCTGCCTCCATAAGGCCAATGTTAAAAAAAAATTTGAGTGGGGGAAATGCCTATATTGCCCATGTTAAATCCAAAATTTCGGGGGGGGGGCTGCAGCCCCCCCAGCCCCCCTTGGATTCGCGCCTGTATTTACATGATATTGGCAACGATGTGAATGGAGTACCAACCTCACATTATTTTATTGCAGAAATGGATAGAGGGTGCAAAGTTGTGTTACCCTGATTTTTTTCATATTTTTTAGAGCCCAGGAACTATTTTTAAAAAATTATTGAAAGTTCTTTTTCTGAAGTCACAAGACGCCGCTCCTTAAGAAAAAGATAGGACTTGTCGCCGCGTGACGTCACAAAAAGGACTTTCAATAATTTTTTAAAAATACTTTCCGGGCTCTAAAAAATCTTAAAAAAATCAGGGTAGCATAACCTCTATGCCTGCAATAAAAAAATTGAGGTCAATACTCCATTGTATCTGTGAAGTTTATTGATAGAAAGTCATTCGATACTGCCTTCTCTTATCACTCATACCTTTATGCCAAACGTCTTTTATGACGTCACCCATAAGGTCTGTGTATATAGGCATATATATATTATACCCGTCGGTACCTCTTATTGCAGTGCAATTTTTTTATTTCTTATTAATTACTGTGTTATGAAATGAAAATCAATATAATTATGTTTGTTGCAACAATTAGAATAACAATGATCAAATCACACTTCTTATGAATTTTAATTACTTCATTTAAAAATGTTTTACGCAATGCTGCTTATATAAATATAGATACAAAATACATATTTTGGTGACCTCAAATGTTTGGACAATTGTTATCACTGTATGATAAGAACATTGTTTGTATTATTTCTGAAATAAAATCACAACTGCCTTTTAATAAGCTTACGTAAATAATAGTTGGTAACCTAAATTAATTGTTTTTCTATGGTAATAATTGCTACGTCATCACTTGATGAAATATTTACATAATTCTATTTTTGAAAACTGGACTCTATAATTTAAGTATTATAAAAGAATAAAATTATTTGGTAAATTAATGGGATAGCTTTTTAAAAGTAAATAAAAGTTAAAATTTGAAATGATTGATTTGTTTTAAATTCATTAAGAAATTAAAATTAATATAATCATTGAATTAATTGTATTAAAGATTATTAATTTCACTGTAATTATATATTTTATCTTAGAACATTATCAATTATCAGTACCCTACTTAACAGCAATGCCACATAAGGAAGGAATATTAATAAAAAACGCACCAACTACTATCAGAACCAAAAAGGTGTACCCCTCTCCTTATGGAACTTGTATGCTATTCAGGGGCACACCTTTTTGGTTCTGATAATAGCATAGATTTCAGCTGTAATTGACCAATACACACATGGTATTTACCAATATTTAGGATTTTTCCCATCTTAAAAGTTCATCCTTCTCGAAGCATATTTCAATTTCCAGCAGTGGAAATCGTGCAGATATAATGAAATACTATATAAATATTATAAATGAATTGGTACATAATAGTTTATGCAATCATAATATTTTAATATTAATTTAAATATATAATTTCAGTGAAGAGAATATTATTATTGTTATATTGAGATGAGAATTATTTGATTTAAAAAAAGAAAATCATTTTTCATTTAAATTGAACAACATGCTACATTTAAAATTATGTTAAAACCCAACTGTTATAAATTTATTAACTACTATTATATAACTTAATTGATTATACAAGCTATTATAATGTACAGGGTGTTTACTCTGATTTGAAAGTTTTAAAGTGATAATTAAGGAATGAAGTTCGATGGTAATATAGACATGTCATACATCAAATTAAAGCTTACATTTTAAAATTTTCAAAACTCACATCATAAATTACATGTGCGGACTTGTCTGTTTTTGAGTCGAAAAAGAAACAAAAATGAGCTGTTTTTTGTTCAAATATCGGTGGTAACATGAAATTAAAAATCCCTATAAAAATTCTGGCTTGATTACAAGTTTGACTACACCAAATAACTCAAGGTTATGCTCATGAACACCGTTGGTACCCTGGCACAGGTTCACATTAACACACGTTGCTAATCCCTTCGGCGTAACAGACTCGACTGCAGAGCTAAATTTCGCTGATGAAACTTTCCGGCATTTCACGCTGGCGACTGCATCTTTCGGGCAGCTTCTTTAAAAAAAATCAGGAGGAATGACGCCTGGGGACCAAAAGACTCATTTCGTGGGTCAATCATGCATGGCTGATCCAGTGACCTGTGGAAAGACGTTATGGTTTTGCTGCTCCCACACTGCGTACACCCAGTGGCGGTCATTCGGAAAAAACATAACTTTTGTTCGCTTCGCGGGGGCCAAGTCAGCCTTGCAATTTATCCTGGCATTTAAATGTGACTAATCGTAACGTGGAAACTTGTCAGGATGAACGCCACATGCATCTTAAAATTTTGTCAATGAACCAGAAACAGAAATGGAATGGTTCAAATTCGTAGAGAAACCACATTGTGGTAAAAAGCGTTACCCCTGGATAGGAGGAGTGCAATTTTTGTTTAAATGATCACCCATCCAACCACAAAACAGTCTTGTGCTGCTTTACTTTGGTGATCTAAGGAAAATTGGCCAAATGAATTAAATATCACTCCCACACCAACCTTGCAATCCACAGTGAAGGATTCAACAGTTAATTTCATGTTACCACCGATATTTGAACAAAAAAACGTACGGCTCATTTTTGTTTCTTTTTCGTCTCAAAAAAAGACAAGTCCACACATGTCATTTGTAATGTAAAATTTGAAAATGTTAAAATGTAAGCTTTAATTTGATGTATATGACATGTCTATATTACCATCGAACTTCATTCCTTAATTATCACTTTAAAACGTTCAAATCAAAGTAAACACCCTGTATATCAATTTATATCGTGTGAAACAAGGAAATAAAATAAAATGCTCCGCCGATGCATGATCGCCAGCATACCATGCAATATATCATAATTATATGTAATATGTAATTATACGTAAAATTTTATTATTATTATTTGTATTTGAAGATCGTATAAAAGCAAACTTAGCAAACTCTGTTTTTGAATTTATAAAAGAAAATCACTCACGTTTATTCATGTAACGCATTTTATTTATTTTTTTAAGGAAATTTAACAACAATAAAATCAATCTAATTTATTACTTAACTTATAACAATAATGTATAATTAACTATAGAAATATTTCAAATTTTAAACTACAAGGTTTACTCAAGGATACCTATATCAACTGCCGAGGTATCATGCAGGATTTTTGCAAACCTTTGCTACACTTGCCAACTCACACCTGTTGACAGTAGGGTCAAATACAAATGATGCTAGACAATTGGTTTCCACGGGTAACTGTCCAACTGTCACGCAAGTTAAATGAGCAGCTGATGGGAAAATCACAGCTGGGTTAGCCATTTTTCCTACGAAAGTGCACAACGCGGGCACACATTTTTTTGATGCCAAGTCGAATCGTTGCAGTTGCGGACATTTGTACATGTCATACTTGGTGTTAAGATCGGAGGGATCACAGTACAGGTAAAATCTTGGGTCTTTGGTATATAACTGGAAGCCTGTGAAGCCAGCGGGACAAACTGAGGTGGGACATTCTGCTGACTTGACGCAATCGTTGACGGTGGTTGACGCGTAAAATCCAGTGGCACACTCTAAGACAGATTCAGGCGTCAATTGAAGTCCATCGCAGATGAAGAATAAGCGGCAGTTGGTTGGATCAGGGAATATTCCTACTTCACTGCACCGAAATGTGCTAGCCTTGCAAACCGGAGACTGGATATTGCTGCAGATTCCGGCATCACAAAATGGTGTAGCTGCAGGACACGCCGAGGTCTGGGGATTGGCGTATTCACCCAGGTTGTTCTTGAAGCATTTTGTCACAGTGTTGCAGTTTTTGCAGGAGAAAGCAGCACCGTTGCATTCTGGTGCTGCAGCTGCAGCAACTATAGTAGACCTTCGGGCAATCGGAGCATAGCAGCCTTTAACCTGAAGAAAAAGGGAAAGAATAATGGTTAATTATAATTTTGTATTCCCAAGCCGAGATATATATATCAGCTACCTTAGTCAAAGTCGGAGCATGGAAACCGAGTTCTTTCCAATATCAGTGACAGCCAGTAGAATATAATAACATATATTTATTTAATATATTATATGATATTATAAAAAAATATATATTTTTAATAGCTGGTTAACTGTATCTATAGGGTACACCATTTTGAAGAATTAAGAAATGTGGATGAGAGTAATTTCAGCATTTCAGCAAGCGTTATAAAGGAGAAGGAGAAATTTAAGAAGCGTTTTTCTTATACCTATATTATATACCTGCTTGTATAAAAATTGCTTCTTAAAAAAAACGCTCCTCACATCGCTCCTTAAAACGCTTCTGGAATCGCTCTCGTATATAGTTACTTAGATTATAAATGTTCTATATAAGTATATATTCCATACTTTTTCAGTACAATATTTCACACTTTTTTTCCGTTTTAAAAGAGTTAGGGCCGGTCCTTTCCCCCCTCGGTAATGCTAGGGTCAATAGTAATTCATCCCCCTCTCACCTGGCTGATTGGCACACAGGAGGTACCGTTGAAGGCCAGGTTGGCACCACACGACCGCGCCCTCGCCACGAAGCCACTCTCGACCGTGGCGCACGTCACGTATTTGGTGCACTCGGAAGGGTGAGGCACCACGCCGATCTGTGAGCAGAGCGTGGCCAGCTCCTCGTCGCTCTGAGCACCACACAGCGCGGCGGACATCACCTGAGAAGAACAAACCATCATGAAAGCTAAAATACGATATTTTTTGTTCGGCTTCGTAAAAAGTCAGCTAAAACAGACTTAAAATTTTAGGTTATTCACTTTATTCAATTCATTTTTTGGCTTTAACCGAGTTTTCTTGGCACTTGCAAAACCACTGGGCAGAGCAACAACGCGCCAAAACTATATACTAGGCACAAGCCGAGTTTTAGCCAATCAGAAAGCCGTATACATGGCGTAAGACAAAACTGAAAAGCTCGTATTTTTACTTCCATTGGCTCAATATATTAAACATAAAAGAGAAAGAGTCTTATATAAAGAAAAGTAATCATAATATAAAAATTCTTTAAGTGGACCTATACCTATGTCTACTTTATGATTACTGAATTCAAGTGAACAATTATAACCTACTTTTATAGCTAGTTGTACAGTGCAGTACTAATTTACAAGTGAATAACGTTATACTCACCACCGCAAGGAAGAGCGCTAGGAGACACATGCTGCGTTCTGCCATGCTGCTGACTGCACCTAACTTTTTTTTTAGGCTCTTATATACCAGCCAAAACATACGTAGTAATATTTGCAATCAAACAAAACAACCAAAGTCATGCAAATTTAAATGTGCAATAAATATATTACCTAGGCTAGCCTTCATATTTGGCCTAGCTTTTATAGTTTACATATAGTTTATTGTCTTAAATTTGCAGATTGTAAAAAACTATGTCCAGGTTTATGTGCTCATGCTAATTTGTGTCGAGCTCCTTGAAACATTGTTTTACTTTGAAGTAATATATACTACGTATATATAATATATAATAATATTAATAATATATTATGTATATTAGCAACCAAAGCCGAATTTGGACATTTTCAAAAAAAATTGACCAAAACTAGTTTTGTTTTTTGCATTTTGACCAAAATCCGAAATGAACAAATATTTCGGCTTTTGGTCATTTAAATTTGATCACAACTAGTTGTGTTCAAATTGTGAAAAACAAAAACCGACTAGACAGAGCTCATAGGCTTTTGGTCAAATAAAATTAATCAAATCTAGTTATGGTTAAATCAGAAAAAACAAAACCAGATGTGAACTTTATTTCGGCTTTTGGGCACTTTTTCACATGCTTAGGTTTGATCATTTCATTTACGCAACTAACTGATATTCGTGTTTCATTGTATATAAGACTATAAGCAGTACACTTGATTTTATATTTTATTTTTATGTTATTTTTATTTTTTAATAAAATTAATCAAGTTTAAATATTTTAATAATACTTTAACAGTATACACGATAGAATTAACTCATAAAAAAATCAAAAAATCTCACCTCCAAAAAACTGTTAAAAGTATCTTTTATATATATATATATATATATATATATATATATATATATATATATATATTTCATTTTGTCTATATATTATGCTCACTGTATAATCTGGCCTGCAAATAATTTCTCTTTTCCCTCCCTCCTGCGCCCCCTTCACAATGTTCAGATGGGAAACCCCTCTATCCCGCCTCAAGTATAATAAACAGAAATTGTCAGAAATCAACTCCATAGCGCCAGTTCTATTTATTGGCAATATTGGCATGCGCCAAAAGGGTTTTAATTATATATAGTGAGAAAAATAAATATATAACTTGTCTCGTAAATCGAAGAAATCATTATTTATTTAATTTCTCATTATTAACTATTATAGGATACGCATTAGCATGAAATAAAGTAAGGTGTACTCATAAAATGAAACACGAATATTATTTAGTCTTGTAAATGAAATGACCTAACCCATGCAGCTACGGTTATAAACATGTGTATGAAAAAGCGCCCAAAAGCCAAAATAAAGTTCACATCGAGTTTTTTTTTTCTGATTTAACCGTAACTAGATTTGGTTAATTGTTAATTTTGTTTGAACAAAAGACTCTCTCTCCCTCTCTCATTGGGTTTTGGTTTTTACGATTTGA
This sequence comes from Siphlonurus alternatus, assembly GCA_949825025.1. NCBI lineage: Eukaryota > Metazoa > Arthropoda > Insecta > Ephemeroptera > Siphlonuridae > Siphlonurus > Siphlonurus alternatus. The sequence goes on from OX463778.1 coordinate 10,105,814, forward strand.
ACACAATTAGTTATGATCAAATTTAAATGACCAAAATCTGAAATATTTGTTCATTTCGGGTTTTAGTCAAAATGAAAAAAAAAAAAAAAACACAACCAGTTTCAGTCACTTTTTTTGGACGATGTCTGAATTCGTCTTTGGGTGCTAACATATTATATAATATACTTCAAGGTAAAGCAACGTTTCAAGGAGCCTGACACAAATTAGCATGAGTACATTATCCTGGACCAGAGAGCTTACTTTCGTCCCTTCCCACCTTCAATAACAACGTATTTGAAGACACGACTATATATATTAGTGCATGGATGTTGATAATGTCGCTTTAGCCTGAGGCAAGGCAGTGAAGGGGGGTTCAGGAGGAGGAGTAATGACTGCAATGCACCTACAAGGACTACAAGGAACACAGCGAAAAAAACGATAAAACAAAATATGAATGGTTGAGTTTATGACCTGTCACTCCTCCCATCCCCTTCTCTCTGCTATTATAAGATCTGATAAACCGTGACCGCGACATGCAAGACCCCTCTTTAGGTCGTGTCTTCAATTATAATGACAAATGACATGACCACATGACGAAAGACTCCCTTGAACCTTCTACTAGCCATGCATTATATACCCTTTCTCTGATATTTATATGGAACATTGAAGTCTATATAGTATTGATTTTTTACTCCAATAAACACCCTATAATTATTTTTTCTCAAATTATTTTTTTTTAAAGGGAGGGCACCGAATTATATGCTACTTAATATCTACCCCTATGCACCGGAACGAAAATTTGCGAGTATGAAAATCATTTTAAAATTTAATTTTATTTTAAGTGCAGCCACTTACAGTATAGAGGCAGTTGGTGCTAATGGGTGCGATTCACGAAGCAGTTAGCCAAGTTTCTAACCACTTTTAGCTTAACCACGGTTAACTAGGGTGGTTTAACACGTAAAACAGGTATTGTTAAACGTGGTTAAGCTTAACGTGGTTAGAAACCATGCAGGCTAACTGCTTCGTGAATTGCACCCAATATTGCTAATAAAACGATATAATATAGCTAAAATGCTAAGGCTTGCGAGTACAATTAAAAAATATTTTGTGCAATACTTTTAAAAATCCATTCGGGTAAAATTATTTTTCTAAAGAGAAAGGAGTTCTTTAATCTGTTTGCTTTCTAATAAATATTATAATATACCTTTTCCTTTTTTAATAAATTATTTATTGAACACAAATGACATTGTACAGTAGAGATTATAATAAAATGATGCCCTATAAGAGTAAAAATATGATAATACATATACATACAAACAAAAACATATTATACAGTATTAATATTATAATCATTGTAAAACATTATGTAGGACATTTTTTTTTTAAATATCATTAAATTAATAACTTTCATTGATAATTTTATTTTTAAAGTCGTTCATTGTAATGTGTGAAAATTTAAGTATAATTTAAAAGGAAAATTTTTAGTGGTCCTTTAAAAAATCACGCCTGTGGCGGGCTAGAGCCCCCACCCCCTTTTCTTTGAAGTGGTTGTCTCCGCCTATGTGAACCATGATTCTTGCTTGCTTGGTAGAAATTTACGGCCCAAATAAGTCTGATTATATTATACATGTCTTAGTTAGATGTCTTATATATATAATATATTATACTTATAAAGTATATTATAATGAATAAGAATTTATTATTTCATTCGTACAGTATATTTGCAGATTATACAAGCAACCTCTGGTTTTGAACTAATAATAGAAAAACACTCATTTTTATACTATATATTATGTAATATATATATATATATATATATTCATATGCATTTTAACATTTTTAAGGATTTATAGGATTTTATTTTTATTAGTCATAAGTACAGCTACTTAAATAAATTTGATTATATTGTTACTTGAGGCCTGTTCGTAAACCCTGCTCGGTGTACACTTTCTGCACCCAATCAACCTTATGTACATGGATATAAGGTCGATTGGGTGTAGAAAGTGTACAAAGAGCAGGGTTTACGAACAGGCCTTTGGTCTTCTTGTTATTTCCAAATATATAAAAGTATTTCAAATTATCGATTACAAGTTCTTATAATCAGGTATATCTGGATCTTCCGGAGCTGGAGGATTAGTGCAAACCTTTGCTATGGTTGCTAACTCGCACCTGTTGAAAGTAGGGTCAAATACAAGTGGTGAACAAGAGGTTTTCTTGGGTTCCACTCCAACTGCCGTGCAAGTTAAATGAGCATCTGGAGTAGTCGCAGCTGGATCAGCCATTTTTCCTACGAAAGTGCACAATGCGGGCACACATTTTTTTGATGCCAAGTCGAATCGTTGCAGTTGCGGACATTTGTACAAGTCATACTTGGCGTTAAGATCGGAGGGATCACAGTACAGGTAAAATCTTGGGTCTTTGGTATATAACTGGAAGCCTGTGAAGGTAGCGGGACAAACTGAGGTGGGACACTCTGTTGACTTGACGCAATCGTTGACGGTGGTTGACGCGTAAAATCCAGTGGCACACTCTAAGACAGATTCAGGCGTCAATTGAAGTCCATCGCAGATGAAGAATAAGCGGCAGCTTGTTGGATCAGGAAATAATCCCATTTCACTGCAACGAAATGATTCACCCTTGCAAGCCGGAGACTGGATATTGCTGCAGATTCCGGCATCACAAAATGGTGTAGCTGTTGGACACACTGAGGTTTGCGGGTTGGCATATACACCCAGGTTGTTCTTGAAGCATTTTTGTCACAGTTTTGCAGTCCAGGCAGGAGAAAGCAGCATTGTTGCAGACTGGTTCTGCAGCTGCAGCAATTATAGACATTATAGTAGAGCTCAAGGGGGCAATCGGAGCATAACAGTCTGTAACCTGAAGAAAAAGGGAAAGAAAAGATTGGTTACAATGTACAATTTGCATCAACTTTTTTTACTAGCTCAATCGAAAGAGGAGGTCGAAAAATACACCTGTGAATTTTATGTGATTTTTATTCGTACTGCATCATGGCTAAAAGAGAGGTCACGTGACCTGGAGCCGGCGCCCGTGTCGCCCGTGACGTCACTTAACTGTTCCGTCAAACAAACGATCGACTTTATAACGCTTGCAAACAACCACGTTGCTATGGAAACAAGCAACAATTAATTTATTGTTTACAAGCGTTATATAGACGATCGTTTGCTTGACCAGACAGTTCAATGACGTCACGGGCGACACGGGCGCCGGCTCCAGGTCACGTGACCTCTCTTTTAGCCATGATGCAGTACGAATAAAAATCGCATAAAATTCACAGGTGTATTTTTCGACCTCCTCTTTCGATTGAGCTACTAAAAAAAGTTGATGCAAATTGTCCATTTTGTACTCCCAAGCCGAGATATCAGCTACCTGCTTTCCACTACCCTCCTGATATTAGACAAGTCGGAGCACGAAGACTGCAATTCTTCCCAATATTATCAGTGACAGCCAGTACAATACTGTATATTTACGTATATATGTATATATGCATATATATACATTATTAAATAATATTGATAATATTGTAGAAAAAACAAATAGTCATGGAATAGCTGGTTAACTTGGGTACACAGTATTGAAGAATTAAGAAATGTTTATGAGAGCAATTCCAGCAAATGCTATAAAGGGTCAATTTGGAATCGTTGTTTTTTAAGAAGCGTTTTTCTTACCTGTTATACCTGATATAATAATTTCTTCTTAGAAAAACGTTCCTCAAATCGCTCCTTAAGGTCTGTCGCTATGAAAAAATGCAACTGAAATTAAATGAGATGTCGCTACCTGCCTATAGTAAAAAAGATACGGGATTCGGTGATTTTTATTCGGCATTAGCAATGAAAATAAAGAAAATTAAGCGTTTTTGTTGAACTTAGGGCTTAAACGTGTTGTTTGCCTATGCCTTCTACCGATTCATTATTTAAAATATTCATTATATATGGAGTTATAGCAATTAAAAGTATGCAACATTTTACTGGAGAGCAAAAGCTGAAGGCAAGGAAAGAAATAAGGAGGGCAGGCGTGCCGTTGCGAGTGCGTCCTTTACGTGCCATGCGTGCCGTGACGAGTGCATTGTGAGGTCGACTCCAAAGTATTGTACTGTAAATTGAATAGAAAATAGAAATATGGTAACAGAGTGTTTTGTATACAGCATTCTCTGTTATTATTATGAATTATTTTTTTTAAATAAATTTAATTTTTGTAGTAATTAATAGGTATCAAAAAATGTTTTGTTGCTTTTTTGTATAATATATAGATAAAGAAACTAACCTAATTAATTTAAAAAATACATTATCGGTTTTATATAGGATAAATCTGAATACTATAATCACCAATCGGACATATAAAATCTTATATTTTTTATATCCTTTCAAGCTATACTTTTTCAGTTTTATCATGTCAATTATCTACTGGAAGGAGTAAAAAAATTAAATTTATGGAATATGAATAAAATGCTAATGTATGCTCAAACTAATAAAGAACTGTGGATTAATTTTTTAGATGTATTTTTAATTATGTCAAATTATAAATTAAATTAAAAATGTGACGTTTAGAAAAAAGAAACTATTTTTTATTGTTATAGTAACTTTTTCACATTGAAATTCAATGTATTTTGCTCCTGTCCGTGGACCACATCATGAGTGCGAATGCTGCTATCATGAGGTAGTATATGCAATTGCCCCGCGCTGCTACTGCTTGCATTCGCGAGCTGCAGTTTTTTTTTCTTCACTTCCTTCCTGGGTCCGGAGAGGACGGGGGAGGATGGGGAGAAGGTTAATAAAGAGCAGGCGTTACGTGCTGAATGCGTTGCTGTACGCTTAAAATGATCAAATTTTTTTTAATAAAAGTTAATTTTCAAGGCACATTTTTTTTTATCAAAATTATTATGATATATATTTTTCAAATATTTATATATTATATATACAATTTTTTTGTGTGGTTTTAATGATAAAACTCCCTCCAAACTTAATATTTTAAAAAGTAATTAAAATATTCTCGACCTGTATTATATAACGATGAATTTGAAATCTGAATCTGTTTATTATAATAATCCTTCCTTTTTTTTTGTATCCTCTCAAGCAATACTTTTCAAGTGTTTCATGACGATCATCTATACTTGGAGAGACTGAAATTGAATTTATTAAATAATAATGAAAAAGTGAAATCAATATACTTTATTATGATTCATAATTTTCCTAATAAAATATAGATTAATTTTTTATAAGTTTTCATTGTTATATAATTACAACAATTTTCACTGTCGCGCGCAGGTCAGAAGGGTAAACGAACTCAAGAAAATAACTTGTATTTTACTCCCCCAACCCTTGCTATCCTCATTCATAAACCTTTCTTTTCTTTGAGAAAGGTGAAGAAAAGAATGTAGTATATGTTTTAGATAGAAACCTAGTTACAAACAGACTTCAATGCAATGTATAAATATTTTTGGGAACACCACTTTATATTTCATAGGAGAAAATGAAAAAATTGCACCAATCAAAATGCAGTAAATTATGCATAATAAATGCATAAATATTGCAACATCATATATACATTTTAAATATATATATATATATATATATATATATATATATATAATGTTGTATTAATATGCTTCAATTTTTATAAAAAAAATTTAAAATTATATTAAATATTATATTATATTATATTAATATTTTAATATTATTTTATATTTTGTATCATTTATATTTATATTTTTATATACTTTTTTATAAATTTATATTAAATGTATGTTATATTTATAATATTTATATCACATTAATAAATGCTGCATTAATTGCATTTTGAATGATGGTGCAATATTTTTATGTATTCATTTTTCCTGGCCATAGATAAGGTAAAAGCACGGCCCGCGATTATATTATATCTGCGTCGCGCGAGCCGCAAGGCGCCAACCCTTGTGAAAGTCTGCAGGCCAAGTGGCCCGCCTCGCCTGCCTGACCGCTAGCGAGCAAGGTGCAGGCCGGCCGCTCGTCCCCAACAATGGAACAATGTACAGTACAGTACGGTACATCTGCGGCGAAAATAAATCAGCAAAATGGCTTGTGAGGAAGTAGGGAAATATTATATGTATTTTTTCGTACTAATAAAGTCATCAAAATCTTACCGATACGAATTTATATTAACAGGTTTCCTAAAGATTATATGTATGAATAACATTATATCATCAAAAATGTAATATAATTTATCGTTCTGCAGAAGAAGCCGAACAAAATTCATCCAATAATTATTTTTTAAAAGGCATACGTCGCGCCTCTGGTGGCCGGCTGCATAGCGACAGACCTTAACTGCATGGAATGGCTCCCGTATATATAGCTACTTAGATTAATATACTCGTCTCATGCATCAAACGCCTGTGCAGCATTGCTGCACAGAGCAGCATCGATTTCCATTACAATGATAAGCTTTAATATTGACGACACAATTCTCTCAGCCAATGAAAATCTAGCGCGCGAACTGCGCGCGACGACATGTTCTATCAAGCTTCCTATCCATTAACCCAGCGGTACTGTACCTGGTTTTTAATTTTTTTCAGTGGTTCTTATGAAGGGCAAGATTAATAATTCATATGAGCCACGGGAAAGATCACTTTACACGACATAAAAAATATTCGAGATTTTTTGCAGCATAGAATTTGAATGAAAAAATAAATAAGATTTTTTTCCCAACAAACCTTATGGAGCGATGTCAGAATGCGGCGCTGCGGCATTTTTAAGTTGAAGCTTGTCATTGAAAGCTGAATTACATTATATCATATTTTTATATACTATCAAACATGTTTCCCTTCTATCCCTATATAGTTACTGAAAATATTGCATTTTATATTATATTACTGTATTTTATTTCGCGTATAGTATATATTATATGTATGAATTTTCAACTTAACCAAATGGCATTTTATAACAAGGGATTTAATTGTTTTTCATACGGTGGAACTTGAATTGAACCACTATATAATTCACATTTTAAACTTATTAAAGAAAAATTTAAAGTTTTTGCTCATAATTTTTTTTTTCGGAAATACGTTATTACATGGCTAATAATTTTTCACACCTTTTTTAAGTTTTAAAAAAGTTAGGGTCCTTCCCCCAACCCTTCCTTAATGCTAGGGTTAATAGTAGTTCATCCCCCTCTCACCTGGCTGATTTTCACACAAGAGGTACCGTTGAAGGCCAGGTTGGCACCACACGACCGCGCCCTCGCCACGAAGCCACTCTCGACCGTGGCGCACGTCACGTACTTGGTGCACTCGGAAGGGTGAGGCACCACGCCGATCTGCGAGCAGAGCGTGGCCAGCTCCTCGTCGCTTTGAGCACCACACAGCGCGGCGGACATCACCTGAGAAGAACAAACCATCATTACAGCTGAAATACGATATTTTGTTCGGCTTCGTAAAAAGTCAGCTAGAACCGACTTAAAATTTTAGGTTTTTCACTTTATTCAATTCATTTTTTTGGCTTGCACCCAGTTTTCTTGGCCCTGGCAAAACCATGGCATAGCAGCAACGCGCCGAAATTATATACTAAAACAAGCCATGAACGTTATACTCACCACCGCAAGGAAGAGCGCTAGGAGACACATACTGCGTTCTGCCATGCTGCTGACTGCACCTAACTTTTTTTTTAGGCTCTTATATACCAGCCAAAACATACGTAGTAATATTTGCAATCAAACAAAACAACCAAAGTCATGCAAATTTAAATGTGCAATAAATATATTACCTAGGCTAGCCTTCATATTTGGCCTAGCTTTTATAGTTTACATATAGTTTATTGTCTTAAATTTGCAGATTGTAAAAAACTATGTCCAGAGCTCAGGCATAATTTGTGTCAAGCTCCTTGAAAAATTGCTTGCATTGAAGTATACTATATATATATATATATATATATATATATATATATATATATATATATATATATATATATATATATATATATATATATATTAGCAACCATGCAAAGCCGAATTCAAACATTGTCCAAAAAAAGTGATCAAAACTAGTTTTGGTCTTTGCATTTTGACCAAAACCCGAAATGGACAAATGTTTCGGCTTTTGGTTACAGTTTAATTTGATCACAACTAGTTGTGGTCAAATCGTAAAAAAAAAAAAAAACACTGACTATAGAAAGAGCTCATCGGCTTTTGGTCAAATAAAATTAATCAAATCTATATAGTTATGGTTAAATCAGAAAAAACATGAAAACCCGATGTGAACTTTATTTTTTATTTCGGCTATTGGGCATTTTTTCACATGTTTAACCATTACTAGGTTTGGTCATTTCATTTACGCGACTAACTGATATTCGTGTTTTATTGTATAAGTATACACTTGATTTGTTTAATTTTATTTCTATGTTATTTTTATAACTTTTAATCAAACTCTAACTGCCAACTGGGTACTTCTACTTACCATTTACATACTATACTTCCTTTGAAACCCCGAACCTTCTGAAACCCTAACTTGAGCGTTTCGGTGGGCTCTCCGGAATGGGGGCGGCCACGCCCTTGCAATCCATCCCGGAATTTGCCTGTGACTGAGGAAAACGTGGAAACCTCAGCCAGGATGGGCGCACTTCCAATTCAATGAATCGGAAGTGCAATGGTCCAAAGCCAGGGGAACCAAATGGTTTAAAAGAGCAACAATTTACCCCTATTTGGGGAACATTTTTTTTTTTTTAGAATGTTCATGCATCCAAGTACTAACCACGCTCGGCGTTGCTTGACTTCGGTGATCTGACGAGACCCGGTCAAGCGCACTGCACCATCACTCATCCATACTTTATTTTATTTCATGCTAATGTAACCTCCTATATTAATAATGTTCCGAGTGAGATCGGTGACTCTGCAGATAAACGTGCAGACTCTGCATTCAGCCAACCTGGCAGTGCAGAAGTGTAATATGCAAGTGAGGATTCCTACGCCAGCCACGAGCGCGCGAGCGTCTCGTGCGTCTGCCGCTAGGCAGGCGCGGTTGTCTGTATATAATAGAAGTTTAATAAATAATTTTAGGGTAATCGCGTGTATGAGTTAATCTAACCCCAGTTTATTGAGTAGCTATGGAACAGAAAAAAGCTCTGTTACATTGGTGTCGAGAAGTGGGATGCCATATCTTCAAATGGCATTCGAACATTTTAATTAAAGCTACTATATAAAGTGGGCATTTTAATGGCTTAAAAAAGTGCGCGTAAAAATAAGTCGGTAGAATTAACAAGAATTTATTACAATTTTTTTACTAATCTTCGGGGCAACGTTGTTTTAATCACAGTACTCCAGACGACGGAAAAGTGCAGTATTTGTAAAGGAGAGAGACATATATGATCAACGTGGAAAAATTTAAAGTAAGAAATCATCAATACCGTGGTTCAGCGTTCATCATGAAGATTCGAGGGCCGCATCAATTCAACTTCATGCAACAGTTAGGTTCGTCGCAGAAGACATCCCCCATCGAGAGGGCTTGCGGACCACGTCGTTGTCCAAGATGTATCTTCGACTCCAGGAGGAGTGCGGTGCCATGATCGAGGACCATTCAGAGCTTCGTCTTGTACAACCGGACCATGTAGTCGTCCGACCACGTCAAAGAGAGTGAAAAGTGGTAAGTTTGACCCCACATTTATTATAATTTGTTTTAATGTAAGTGCGGCACATTGAGTTTACTGTAATTTTCGTTCAAATAATTAATAAATAATGAAAATGCAAAGTTTTTTTCCCATTTAGTGGGATTGTATTTGTTGATTGCAGTAATTGTGAGGCAAAATAAATTATATTTAGAAATAAATGTGAACGTTCATTGAAAATATACAGCAAATAAGACGATGTTTAGAACGAAGCACAAGTTTTAATAGTGGATTTAAAGTGCGTTTTTCTCGTGAGAGTTTAATTTATACTGGCTTGGAGATTTTTAAAGTCTATTAAATATAAAGTGCAAATGATCGAGTACTAGAATTACGTGCAATAATATTTTTCGTATCATGTGGTGTTTGTCGCTCGTGAGGTGAATTGTAAGCAATATATACAATACTGATGAAATTCAATGAGGGAACAAGTAGTGTTTTTCTTAAAGCTGAAATTTGCGTATCAGCTGGGATATTAAATTTCAAAGGAGTACACACATAAAAAATGTAATTAAATTGCTGATAATGTACATTAAAAATGTTTTGTTTCTTACCAGCATAATGGTAAAATAATTTTAACATGCCAAATCCTTTATTCATGTTTTCTTTTCTTGTTTTATATTTAAAATAAAGAAAAAGAGAGTTAGTAAAATGCAACACATTATTTTTTTAAACTAAATTGTTTGATGTCAGCGTGGAGGAAAAATCTCTGAAATTATTTTGAGCTAATTAATTGAGCTATTGAAATTGTGGCTGTAGAATGTCAGAACTTGATATTTAATGAAGTTTTTTTTTAATGGAAGGAGTACTTGTACCGCTAGCTGTAGGTATATATCCTGCAAAGGTTACTGTATGGATCTCTAAACAGACTGAGTTTAATTCGAGTTTTTGATTTTAAGCAGTTGATAAAACGTTGGTTTTTAAGTTATTTATATGCTTGTTTAAAAAGATGTACAGTTTCAAGCATTATTTTTATTTTAATTGAGATAAAATTATGTAGTTCTTTTTGTGGTACAATTCTGTGATAATTATTATCAGTTTTTATTATTATTTTCATGAAGTAAATATTTCTCTCATATTTTAATTTAAAATGTTCAATAATGCTACAATATTTCTTGTTTATTTTACTTAATTATTTTTAATGCTATAAGAATACGAGCCACATGCAGTCATGTATGTTTTTACACTAGTTGAAAGTTTTATCACAACTTTTTAGTAACAAATCGGTAACTGTAATAAGAGGGAACTATTCAGTTAAATTTTGAAAAAGCAACTCAATTAATGGGTAAAAGTGAAATAAGCACATAGAGACACGCATATTATGTGTAGCATGCCGGAGCAGTGTAATTGTATGCTATTGTGAAATATGACCGCGCAACATACCACGTCAGGTAGAGCGTGAGGCAAGCCAGTGCGGGTTTTTCCGTATCAAGGAAGTGATACGATGTTGAGTTTCACATATTTTTCGCCCAAGGGTGGCGATATGCTCCGTAAGTAAAAGAGTAATTAAGGCATGCGTGGTACAGCTATCGATGTAGCTACTTGTTAAACAATGGGCAGTAGTAAAAGCATTTGAAGGTTTTCTGTGGCGGCAGATTATCTGTAGCCAAATGTGCAGCATTTTTAATTTGTTGATGCCTTGGGATTCGCCAGTCCCTGCATGGAGCGCTAACCAACATATATTACCTGATGCTACTTGTTTTTTGTCTAATCCTCCAGAGGATACAAGTTCTTATTGGTAGCGGTTACTTAATGAGTAAATAGAAGCACGCAAATGAATTATTATTGAGCAGTAAAATGTTTATTTATCGCGAACGCGCGAGTGTGAGCTGCAAGGACAGCCAATTTATTTTGCTATAATGCAAAGATGTACTGCTATACTGAAATAAATAGTAATGATGGAGGTACGTGCTAAATAAAAGTATGCCTAATAGATGCGTGAATGCGTGCAATGCAATGGACATTGGTTGTGTCTATAATTTTTGATGTGGCTTTTGAGACTGCGAATATTAACTAATAAAAAAGGTAGTCGTTTTTGTGAGTTGCGTATATAAATTAGATGCATTTATACAGTTCCCAAATTAATTAATTAATAAATAAAATTTAATAAAACGGTTGTGAGATGTTCCAATAAAATATAATATATGTGTGCAAATAACACAGTAAAAGTACTCATATGCCAGCCAGTTAGTTAAAAAATAAAATTACAGGCCAAATTTCAGATGTTAAAATAAAATATTATATTGATGTTTATTTTGTATACGATCATGTGTTTTAAATAATATGCTACATAAATCCAGTTACAAAATATTTATAAAGAATTTAAAAACAGTGATGTGTTTTTTCTTGCAAGTTGTTATTAATATTCATTAATAAAATAAAATGTAGATAATTTTTTGCTTTCAGCTGTGTAAAATTTCACAGTATGTACTTTATGTTCAGTGTCCTTTTGACATTGAAATTTGCAGTGTAAGTTTCACGTGCATTGCAGAGCAGGAAGCGTGCTAGAGTCCAGCAAGTAAGATGCTGACAGAAGCGCATAGTTGTAACTTCCTACACTTGCGGCTTTCGGAAATGTTAATAAAATAACTATAATGAATTTGTGCATCAAAGTTTTGAATTTGCATAATTTGTTAATTTAATTAATGTGCCTGTACAATAAAATTTCTATAAAGCCTACGTAATTATTTTGAAGTGTACTGTGGGTCAAACCTCTGCCAAACGAGATACCGCCTTTTCGTTTTCTTGTTTCAGATAACTACGCGAGGAGCAGCGTATCGTCAGGAGTGAACAAGATCCAAGGATTACAACATGGAATAAAAATATTGTTGATTTTTTTTTTTAAATGTGCATGGAATATTTACTTGCAATGAGTCATACTAAATTTTAAAAGTTTTTTTTAATGGTAAAACTATTTTTTTCTCATTTTGAGGACAAAATGTTATCCGCGGGGGGAGTCATGTAACCTCCTATATTAATAATGTTCCGAGTGAGATCGGTGACTCTGCAGATAAACGTGCAGACTCTGCATTCAGCCAACCTGGCAGTGCAGAAGTGTAATATGCAAGTGAGGATTCCTACGCCAGCCACGAGCGCGCGAGCGTCTCGTGCGTCTGCCGCTAGGCAGGCGCGGTTGTCTGTATATAATAGAAGTTTAATAAATAATTTTAGGGTAATCGCGTGTATGAGTTAATCTAACCCCAGTTTATTGAGTAGCTATGGAACAGAAAAAAGCTCTGTTACACTAATATATGAATATCATAATATATATCCTAAATAGTGTGTAACGAGAGAAGTAAAATAAGTAATTATAATAATTATGCAATAAATAAAAAGCACATACCTTTAAAAGTTTCCTATTTTAGAATATTGTATTAGTATAAACACTTCAGCATTTTTATCACTCATCGCTTCACTTTATTATAATTTTCAATTATCAATTAATATAATATTCATCCCACATTATATGCATAGTTTTAGAGCTGCAATGCACTTGAACCATATACTTGCAGTATAACCATATATCACATTTGTTTCGAGGAATTAAGCTACTCGGTTTAACTCTTTATCGTCAAAAGTATATTTGTAAAGGAAATTGATAACCTTTAAGGGTAAGTATATATAACGCCACCAACGTTAAAAAAAATCCCTCACACAAAAATTCTGAAAAAAATTAAAATGTTCTCCTCTACACCCCCTATCAGTAGCTAAAATATCAGGTGTATAAATACGATCTAGTTTTTTTTTTTTTTTTAGTTATGAATTTTTAAAGTTGATTAATTTAACATGGAAGTTTCATTTCTCCACATGTTAAATTAGAGAACTTTAAAAATTCATGACTCAAAAACTAGATAGTATTTGTATACCGGTCTGATATTTTAGCTACTGATAGGGGGTGTAGAGGAGAACATTTTAATTTTTTTTCAGAATTTTTGTGTGAGGGATTTTTTTTTTTTTTAACATTGGTGGCGTTATCTTACATTTTATTTCTACTCGTAGAATTGTGTCACCAAACATTGTTAAATACATGAAAAAATATGCAGTTCACACATAACTCCATGATAATTAAGGGATATTACTTTAAAATATTGCACGTGTTTGTTTCTGTAATATGCCGTGTGGTTGAGGTGCATCCGCTCTAACACTATATGTGTTAAATATTAATTAATAGATTAATACTAATTAAAAATTATGAAACAATAAGTGATAAAAATGTTGGAGTATTTATAATAATAAAATGTTATACAATCGGAAAATTTTTAAGGTGTGTACTATTTATTTATTTTTTAATTATATAATTATTGGGAGCGATTCACGAAAGAATTATCCATGAATGAAGTTAATTATCATTCAAAGTTTATCGATAAGTATATCCCTTTAGTTATAGTATACCAGTTCTATTTATTGGCAATATTGGCATGCACCAAACTAAATATATTATAACGTCCCTCGTAAATCGAACCCCCATTATTATTTATTTAATTTCTCATTATATACTATTATAGGATAATACTTATTAGCATCAAATAAAGTAAAGTGTACTTATAAAAAAAAATCACGAATATTATTTAGACGCGGAAATGAAAAAAAAAAAAAAAATTATAACATGGTGAAACATTGAAAAAGCTTACTGCCCAAAAGCTAAAATAAAGTTCACATCGGGTTTTGGATTTTCTGATTTAATTATAACTAGATTTGGTTAATTTTGTTTGACCAAAAGCTGAACTTCTCTCTCTCTCTCTAGTATTTTGCAATTTATATATATATATATACATTATTATTATATAATGTAAAAAAAAATGTTAATTATAAATTATTATAATGTTGCAAGAAAAAACCGTGAAACAAATCCAATGTGGTTACTGAAAAACACAATATTCAATTTTCCAAAAATTGTGTAATGTGTCAAAAATTTATTTTTTTAATTCTTATCAATATGTTTAAAAGAAATAGAAAACTATAAAAATTTTCGCACAAAATTAAAAAGAAGGTATTTTAATTAGCAAAGAATTTTATTCTGTTAAAGCGTTTGAGAGTATATAATAGAATGCCCAAAAAAAGTATTATCAGAGTTATAATAGATATTTTCAAAATTATAAATATATTATTTATTTTAAATGTCTATACTCCAATTAAACATAAATTTATCATGCAGAATTATCAGCTATTGTAACAACTTAATATGTTTGTCATGTACAATCAAAAAGAAATTCTAAAATAAGATAATGCTATTATATACTTAAATAATTTAAAAGATTTTTATCGATAACCACATAATTTTTATATTATTATTTATCATATATTATATTCGTTATACGCCTTGTGATTTAATATTAAATTCACCAAAAGTCTGAATATCCTTACTGGATAGTGTTATTTTAAATTATTAAGGTTATACATTCTGCCTTTTGATTTCCTTAAGTATACTTGCATACGTGCAGGTGCAAAAACGTGTTCAGGGTATATATCATACGAAATATAAATATATCCGTAACGTACTATAGCCCAAGAATTACCAAAAAAAAAGAAAAAAACAAACATCAACAGCAGCAGCAGCGGGCATAGCACGTACATTACATTAGCTAAATATGAAAGATTATAATGTTTCGAAATTATTTTTAAATCTTTTTATTTAATTCATTTAAATTAATAACTCATTTGATTAGCTTAATTTATGTCCAAAATTCTTATTTTTGGTTAAAATTGCTAGAAAAATAAATAAAATTACAATTTCTAAAATATTATTTAATTTTATTTTTTTAATTAAAACGAAAGTGGCTTAAGCCACCTTATCTTTCTATTCAACTCAGTCTTGACTCTTGAGCGTTATAATATATGTGCTACAATGACATAAATGTTATATTGCTAAATATAGTATCAGAGAAATGTTGAAAAGATGAACTATTCTTTGATATTTTATTTATAATGAATAAGATTTTATTATTATTTCATTTATACAGTATATATATTTGCAGATTATACAAGCAAACTCTGGTTTTAAACTAATAAGTGAAAAACACTCACTTTTATATAATATTCATTATGCATTTTACTTTTTTAAGGGTTTAAATAGTTTTATTTTTACTACTAATAAATACGAAATGTTATTCCCAAATATATATAAAAGTATTTCAAATTATTGATTACAATTAAGTTTTATTCAGGGATATCTGGATCTTCCGGAGCTGGAGGATTAGTGCAAACCTTTGCTATGGTTGCTAACTCGCACCTGTTGAAAGTAGGGTCAAATACAAGTGGTGAACAAGAGGTTTTCTTGGGTTCCACTCCAACTGCCGTGCAAGTTAAATGAGCATTTGGAGTAGTCGCAGCTGGATCAGCCATTTTTCCTACGAAAGTGCACAATGCGGGCACACATTTTTTTGATGTCAAGTCGAATCGTTGAAGTTGCGGACATTTGTACAAGTCATACTTGAATTTAGGTTCGGAGGGGTCACAGTACAGGTAAAATCTTGGGTCTTTGGTATATAACTGGAAGCCTGTGAAGGTAGCGGGACAAACTGAGGTAGGACACTCTGTCGACTTGACGCAATCGTTGACGGTGGTTGACGCGTAATCTGTAGTGGCGCATTGTAAACAATATTCAGCCAACAATTGAAGTCCATTGCAGATGAAGAAAAAGCGACAGTTGGTTGGATCAGGGAATACTCCCATTTCACTGCAACGAAATGTGCTACACTTGCAAGACGGTGACTGGACATTTGTGCAAAATCCGCCATCACAAAATGGCGTAGCTGTAGGACACACTGAGGTTTGCGGGTTGGTGTATTCACCCAGGTTGTTCTTGAAGCATTTTCTCACAGTGTTGCAGTCCAGGCAGGAGAAAGCAGCATTGTTGCATTCTGTTGCGGCAGTTGCAGCAACTATAGTAGACCTTCGGGCAATTGGAGCATAGCAGCCTTTAACCTGAAGAAAAAAATGGAGAGTAAATATATATTATTATTAAAGTATATGATAAAAAAATAATAATTGAATAGTTGGTTAGCTAAGGCACCATTTTGAAGTAGTTACTTAAATTCTACTCCTCTCGTGAATCATTATACGTCTCTGTGGAAATAGTTTCCATTACAATGTACAGTATAAGTTTCAATTTTTTTTATTAGCTCAATCGAAAGAGGAGGTCGAGAAATACACCTATGAATTTTTTGCAATTTTTATTAGCACTGTTTTATGCCTAAAATTGAGGTCTAAAGAAGTCAAGGAACCTAGAGGCGGCGCCCCTGACGCCTATGACGTCACTGAACTTTCCAGTGAAATAAATGATCGTCTATATAATGCTGTAAACAATAAAATAATTGTCACTTGTTTCCATAGCAACGTGGTTGTTTAGAAGCGTTAAAAAGTCGATCGTTTATTTAACCGGACAGTTTAATGACGTCACGGGCGCTGCCTCCAGCTATAATAGGTTTCTTCACTTCCTTCATCCTCTATTTTAGGTTTTATGCAGTGCTAATAAAAACAGCATATAATTTCACAGGTGTATTTTTTGACCTCTTCTTTCGATAATAATAAAAAAAAAAGCTAAATTGCCCATTGAAAGCTGAATACATTACCATATCAAACATGTTTTTCTTTTTTTACTACTTAAAATACTGCATTCTCGTATTTCTCGTTGTATATTTTATCACGCGTATATTATATTGTATGAATTCACATCTTAATATATAATAGTTCATCCCTTCCCCCCCCCCTCACCTGGCTGATTGGTACACAGGAGGTACCGTTGAAGGCCAGGTTGGCGCCACACGACCGCGCCCTCGCCACGAAGCCACTCTCAACCGTGGCGCACGTCACGTACTTGGTGCACTCGGAAGGGTGAGGCACCACGCCGATCTGCGAGCAGAGCGTGGCCAGCTCCTCGTCGCTCTGAGCACCACACAGCGCGGCGGACATCACCTGAGAAGAACAGGGATCGATATATTGGCTCAATATACGCCGAGATATAAGAGAAACAAATTTATACAAAACAATAATTGCCAAACAAAAATATATTTTTTAATTTTTTTACAGGGATACACCCCTAAGCGGGCCCTAAGACCTAAGAGCTTACAGCTCGCGGCGGGATAATGGGTAGGGATAAGGTAGGGAAAGGATGTTGGTCATGGCCTAGGCTGTTACACGTCTTAGCATTCGCTCAGAGAATAGATATATCTATTCTCTGATTCGCTGAAGTAAAACTGAGGAAACCGTGAAAAACCTCAGTCAGGACGGACACCTCTACTTTTTTTCAATGGACCAAAGTGATGTCCAAAGCAGGGAATAAAAGCACACAAAAAAATTCTTTAGTCATTCTAAATTTCTTTTTGTAATTCAAGTGAACAATATATAATATCTTACTTTTATAGCTACACTTATAGAGTCTAGTATTAACTTTTATAAAGCAAAAAACGTCACACCACAAATTAATTAATAAATTAAATTTCTTGAACGTGTTAACATAAAAGCTGTCATACTCAGTATACTCACCATCACAAAGAAGAGTGCTAGGATGTTGCGTTCTGCCATGTTGTTGACTGCCCCTAACCTTTTTTTTTAAGGCTCTTATATACCAGCCAAGTCATATATATGTAGTAATATTTGCAATCAAACAAAACAACCAAAGTCATACAAATTAATATGTACAATAAATATATTACCTAGGCTAGCCTTCATAGTTCATAGTTCCATATAATATAGTTGGCCCTGCAGCTTTTATGGTTTGCATATAGTTTACTACCTTAAATTTGCAGAGTTCTCGACAAATAGTGAATGTCTAATTTCATATATAATTTTTGTGTCATGTCCTTGAAACATTCTTTCCCCTTGAAGTATAATTATACTTTATTATGTAATTACAACATACTTTTCAAATATCAATTAAAATGTAGTACAAGAAAAAAACAATTTTGAAGTAAACAATACTGTTAGTCTTAAATTCTTTAACAATTGAATTGAATTTATTGATGTATTGACTTTGGGTCTGTGGACCAGGTAGTCATTGACCGTAAAAATACTTTAACAAAAATTATTTGCTAATAACACGATTTTTATATTATTATTTTATCACTGATCGTCATATATTCGTTACACGACGCCTTGCATGTGATTCAATATTAAACTACCCCAGAAGTATGGACATCCTGGATAGTGTTATTGGGCGCGATTCACGAAGCAGTTAGCCAGGTTTCTAACCACGTTTAGCTTAACCACGTTTAACTAGGTGGTTTAACACGTAAAACAGGTATAGTTAAACGTGGTTAAGCTAAACGTGGTTAGAAACCTGGCTAACTGCTTCGTGAATCACGCCCATTAAATATTATTAAGTTTATACATTCTGTCTTTCGATTTCATATTTGAATGTTCATAGGTTGATAGGTGCAAAAACGTGTTTACAGATAACAAAAAGGGGGGGGGGGAAGGCAGCGTGTGGGCATTCTAGCACATAATATATATAGCTAAATATAAAAGATTAATGATTCAAAATTATTTTTAAATAAATTGATTAATTCATTTGGTTATAGCTCATTTTATTAGCCTAATAGGCAAATTTGATGCTTTAAACTTTCAACTTAAATTGTAAAAAAAGAACAGAAAGTATTTATGGGTAATTCTGTAAATTATCAACCAATCATGCATGCATGGTTGCACCATGCAATATCATCGGATGTCTATGAATTTTTTTGGAGGGGAATATAGCTTTTTTTTTTTTAGTATAAAGGCGGATTCAGATGGCGACAATGGACAGTGGTGATGCGACGCGATTTTGTCACACAAGCTGTAAAATCCTATGCGGCGAGCGAATTCGCCAGGTTGCGGCAGCGAAATCGCGTTAATTGAGATGCTCTTTTTTTATAATCGCCAAATATGATCGCTAATGGATGTTACAGCAAGTGCGCATTATTCGCGTCGCGTCGCATGATAAAAATCGCCATGTGAATCCACCTTAAGCTGGAAATAAAAAAAAAATCTGAGTTCTAACGAACACTCTGGGCTGCAACAGCGTGCGAAGTCTTGTGGACATTTAACATGGAAAAATCGGGAAAACGGATCCAGGGATGGATTTGACCATTCCTACGAAACCTTCCTTTTTGTCATACAGTATATAAAAGGTATTTTTTTTATTTATTTACAGTCATAACCTTGGTATTTTTGGTTGATGTTTACCAACCTCGAAAAATATTTTTATCATAAATTTACTAGACAAAAATCCATTAATTTATTACACTGCATGACATATTTGTTTATATATATAATAAAAATGAATTTATGCCTGGTAAATATGATAAAAAAAATTTTCAAGGTTGGTAAACAAAATTGCCTAGTTTATGTGTATAAAGAAAAAAAAAAAAAAAACGGTTTGCATTATCATGGATTTCATGATTAAATTACAGAAAAAAAACTTATTAAATGATAGCATATATATAATATATTATAATATGATATGATGATAATATAATTACTATTGTGTATTATTATTTAATATAATCAAGGGCAAATTTATTCGATCTTTGGAATCGAGTAATACTGTATTACATAAGAGAGCAATACGGTGTATTCGCACATGCTGATATATTTGCTATATTATTTTATAATTAAAAAAAAAACTTAAATTATTATGCGTATTTTTTCCTGTTTTAATTTTTTCATTGTCCTATAATTCTATAATATAATATTATAAATTTTTTCACAGCAAAGTCACCTTCGCAAGAAGAGATGATCGATGCTAGAAGTTAAGCTCGAAACAATTATACCTGCTTTACAATTAGTACATGCACATACATGTATAGTCCCTTGTCTGCAATTATGAGCTATCTTTTTACCATGATCTCGTTGCAATAATGAGGTATCTGCTTTTACAGGTGAACGCAACACTGAGCTTTATTTTATATTGACTTACAGCTCATAATTGCATATGCGCTCATCTGAAACAGCATATAGCTCATTATTGTAACGAGGTCGTGGTAGGCAGATAACTTATTATTACGTACGAGGGACGAGTTATAGGAAATTCAAGCATTGATATTTTTCATCGCTTAAATGCATTGATGGACGAATAATGAAACTGCATGCATGGACGCAAGGAAATTTTAATTAAATATTTTTTAAACTTTTACTCTTTTTTTCTTTCTTCAACAAAGTTGTGTTTCACATAATATGTATTTTTATTTTATTTTTACATAAAAACCTGAATATATTCATATTTTTTATTAATAAATAAAGCTAGTATAATTAAGCATGTTGACCATAACCTGCTTTTTGAATGCTCTGTGATTGATAAAATGATTTATAATTACAGTTCAACAAATATAAGATTGTCACCGGAAAAAAACTGGAAATTGAAGGATTTTAGCTTTATTATGCATATGAAAAATCTAACGCTTTGCAAATAGTTTGAATTTAAATTACTTTGCAAAGTTTCCGGTTCAACACTTATCTAGAAAGTCCACAAATCAATTATTTCTGGCTACTTTCATTTAATCTTAAATTTTTTGAATTGTATAGGTTAATTTAATATCTGTACCAAAATATAATGACTTTTTCCTTTTTTTTTTTTTTTTTAAAAAAGACTTTTTAACAATTAAAATTGCGAATTTATAGTTATAATATGAAAATTATTTATAGCTCTATGTACAGTACAGTATTATGTCATATGCAAAATTAAGAACTATTAATTTATAAAAATATATTTAAACTTAATATTGTATTTGGTGAATAATAAATCATTACATAAAAATGTAAGCATATTATAAAGAGTTTTTATTATTCGCAGAGTCTTCTGCGCGCAATGTTTTTAACAAAACATTGTTCAATGTCTGTCGCGTGGTGTAATTTTCGATTGTTGAACGCGAGAAAGCAAAAAAGTAAACAAACTCCACTGTTTACAATTTTTTGCCGCTGACGGCGCCACTAGCGAGCGGTAATTATCAAGGGAAGCATTATGAATAACATGAAAAACTAATAGAAATAATTAAAATATTGAGGACATGTTTTCAAAAATCAAGTGAAATGGAAAGAAACATGCGCGGAAATTTTATAGAAAAAATTAAGAATTTTTAACGGTTTTTTATCATTGAAACGGTCGAAGAAATGTTGAGCGGTAACTCTGGTGTAGGTAATGTACATCATTTCTATGTTCCCAAGGGCTTGTAAGCTCTAAAATCTCTTAGCTAGCAGTTCTGGCAGAACTTGGCTGCTCTTACTAGCCGCACTAGTGTCCATTTGTTGATTTATTTTTAAAAAAATAGCCATATAATAGGGTTTTAAAATTTTAACTTTGAATTTCTATATACTGAAGATATAGCAGTAATTTGATATGCTACAAGTTTCTATGCTGTTAGACTTTAATGCTGGAGTGACTGAAGTCCCATGCAACATTTATGATCGCACAGAATCTCGTTAAAGGCAATGAAATGCTAACCTCAGTCTGCGTCTTCTCTTTTTTGTGTTAAAAATAAGATAAAGAACCGTAAGATTTGCTAATAATTATTTTTTTGCATTACCTGGATCAATGTAGTACGAAGTAATGATGATTTTTTTTACTTTTGGTGCTGTACTTTAGAAGATATCGTTACATTTATTATAGGCGTCAACTCTCGAAATTCCTATGTTAAACAATGGCGCATAGTCAACAAAAACCCAAGGTGGCTGGATAGTAAGGTGGGGACACGGAGCTGCTGCCCCCTCGCGGCCAGTGAGGAACTACAAAAAAACAGTTGACGATCGCGTTTTTGGATCCAATTTCATCCGCGAAAAATTCAAACGATGGAACTGGAAAAGCCATCAAAAGTCGTATTTACAGTATAACTGTGGGTAAAATTGTGATAGAAATAAACTCTATGTTAAATTTTGGAGAAGATAGACTCAATTTAAAAGAATTTTAATGGTTCATCGGCCCGATGTTCATGGATTTCTATTACACCGTTTGAATTTTTCGCGGATGAAATTGGATCCAAAAACGCGATCCTCAACTGTTTTTTTGTAGTTCCTCTTTGGCCGCGAGGGGGCAGCAGCTCCGTGTCCCCACCTTACTATCCAGCCACCTTGCAAAAACCGCTCGCTAGTGGCGCCTCTGTTGGCTCTGGCGGGCGCAAAATGGAACTAAAGCGTCACGCAATAATCGGGCCACGCGACAGACATTGAACAATGTTTTGTTAAAAACATTGCGCGCAGAAGACTCTGATTATTCGTCACGCAGTTCGCAATATTTTCTATATACATATAAGAAAGGTAAAAAAAAAAAAAAAATGTTGCTGCTGCTAATAATTTTGTTATTTATTGTTAGAAATTTTATAAGGCTAATTAGAGCTTTTAATAAGCTGCCTGTCGAGACGAGAAATTTATACCTTGATAATTTGTAGCATATTCTTTGTTTTTATGTTAATAAATCATTAACGTATTTGTATATAATATTGTTGTATTTATGACGAAGTAGTTTATTTTATTGTGTGTAAAATATCTGATAAATTTTACCTTATTTTTGGGTGATTTAACACTTAGTGAATGGGATCCCCTTTTTGAGTCACTCTTTGAGCATTATGTATAAAAATGTATCACTGTGCATTATGTTCTTTTGCTCAATAAACATTTATATTATTATATTATTATTATTATATTTATAATAAAATACAATATAGAGGACAGGATTAAAGTGATCGATGAAAATGAACAATAGTATAAAATTAATAAATAATTTTGGAGGCATGTATTAACAATATAATCCACTTTCATTGCAAATTATTAACAACAATAAAACACAGAAATAGGAAAACTGCAACATTATTTTGAGCATTTTGAAAAGTTTCAACTTATAACAGGTTGAAGAGTTAAATGATTTTTTTTCCCCATTCATAAAAATTATTAATTACAAAGTATCCCCTATTTTCTACCAAAAACGATTTTATTAAGAAAAATAAGAATGCAACTTGTCATTATTTGCTATATTAAACACGATAGTAAAAGAATAAAACAACAAGCAAAATAATATATACAGTATATTTTATATATATATATATATATATATATATATATATATGCTAAATGATATACATATATATGTGCGTATTTTATTATTGATTAATGGAAAATCAATAATAACAAAATAATTATAAATTGTGTTATTATTAATGTCAACAATATAATAACATATCAAGGTTATTTTAAAGTTATGTCAATTTGTAAAATGTGTAATCTGTTTTATAATGTTGTCTTATTAGCGCAAGCTATAATAAAAGGATCTTTCATTTCATTAAATTATTTACAAAATAGCAAGAATGCCCCAAAATTTTAACTTTCATTACTTCGTTCCATGCATGTAGGATATTATTAAAACATTATTAAATGATAATAACATATATTAATAAGATACTAACAATAAGTTTTTAGTTGTATTATAATTTGTGTTTGTGAATATTATTATTATTCTTTGCAATTGGACTATCTAACCAGTAGCCTCTGTTCTTAATAAATATATATAATAAATAAACAAGAAATAATCTCTCGTCTGGAATAATGAGCTATCTGCCTACCACGATCTCGTTGCAATAATAAGCTCCTATTTCAGGCGAGCGCAACAATTAACTTAATTTACGTTAATTAATATTTACAACTCATAATCGCGCTCACCCCTATCAGAGAGCTCATTATTGCAATGAAATCATGGTAAGCATCAGATATATAGCTTTGGTGGAAGGTGCGACGCATTGCGCTTGACCGAGTCTCCCGGTCTCGTCAGATCACCGAAGTCAAGCAACGCCGAGCGTTGGTTATAGTTGGATGGGTGTTCATTTCCAACAAAAACCACGTTTCCCACCCAGGGGTAAATCGTTGAGCTTTTCCACCATGTGGTTCCCCTGGCTTTGTATACCATTGCACTTCCGGTTCATTGACAAAAAGCTGTAGAGTCAAGGTTTCCACGTTTCCCTCAGTTGCAGGGAAATGCCGGGATGGATTGCAAGGCCGTGTGGCCGCCCCCATTCCGGAAGAGCCCGCGAAACACTCAAGTTAGGTTTTCGGGAAGGTTTATAGGGGTTCAAAGTAGCTGACTCACATGTAATTAACTAATTAGTATATATTATTAGTCTTTTATTAAACACAAAAAGTGTATATGTAAAATAAGATTAGAAATATACATTATAGAGTAACACTGTAATAGAACACATAAAACACACATACAAACTATATATAATAGTTACAGAATAATAGAATAATAGAAAATGATAATAAAAGAATATAAAATAAAATAACAGATGATATTAACAGCCTGTTACATCATAATATATCATATAAATAGGCACATATATAAAACAAAATATCACATAGAAAATAAATAGAATGAAAAACTTATTGCTTAATTGCTATTCAAAATATATAGACTATATGAAGTCTCCCTTGGCATAATCGCTGATAGGTTTAATTCTAGATTTACATGCAGGTATTTAAATGATATTGGCTACAATGTTCGTTACATAATTTACATACACAAGATTGTTCAGCTTTATGATAACCAGAGGATTTACAAATTAGATGGTGGAAGCCGTGAACAGCTTGGCGAGTGAAGACATTTCTAACATTGGATCTATCCAATTGGGGCAGACACCACAATGTTTACATGTCATAGCATCAGTGCTGTAAAACTCAGGATTAATATCCTGAGCTTTTTGATTCCTGACAGCTAGAAAATTGGAGTATTGATCTGTCATTGGAAGTTTAAACATTTCTTTGATTTCTGTAATAAAATAATAATTGGAATCTATCAGTTTATAGGCCAGTCTAGTTTCGGTAAATTTTGACAGACACAGTAGTCTTTTAACAAACATTACTTTTACTGATTCTAATTTATCAAAGTCGGATACAGATAAATGAGGCCATACGATTTCAATACCATAAGTGGCCACAGGGGCGACTTTTAAATTGAATAGTTTGAGCCCTGTTTTGACGGATAGACCAGAATTAGTATATATAATTAGTAAATATAGAAATACCCATGCAGTAGAGTTTGATAAAAATAATAGATATAGCTCAATATTTCAGATGAGGGACAATATATTGTATTTCTTTGTGACATTTTATTTCGGTCTGCTGCCACAGTCAGTGTTTACGCGACAAATATAACGATTTGTATCGTAATTCAGACCAAGGGGACACTCCACTCTGACCCGAAAACTCTTGATGGTGCACTTGTAGTAATGGCGGCAGCTAGTTGGGTCCTCTTCGTGGCTCAGGGGCTTCAGGCACTTGCCGGGAGGTGCGGTGGAGGGGACTGCGGTGGTTGGAACGGGTAAAGGCAAACTGCAACCGGCGAGAGCTGTGGCGGTGCATTGTTTCAGAGTCGGACTGAACTCTTGACCTTCGGGACATGCGGATAAAAATGCGTAGGGAGGATTGGGAGGGAGTCCAGGAGCAGCCATGTTTGGATTAGGAAGACAGACAAGGAAGTTACGACATGCTGAAAGTATAAAGAATTGAGTAAGTTATTTTATTAAATTAACTACATTTTTGAATTAATGTGTTAATTTTTTAGAAGTATTAGAAATAGAAATATAAGAAATATTTATTTGGTCATTAGGCAGTATACAGTGATTATATCACAATACAAACATATAGATCTTGTCAAGACTTATAATACTACAATAAATCAAAAGCACAATGAATTTTGTTTTCATTAGTTTAAAATTGAAGTTTACCCCCAATTTTTTTTTCTACTGTTTTAATAACAATAATAACCAATTCCATCGAAGTTAAATTTTGATGTATTATAGATATTGTAAGTAAGAAACCAGTTTCAAAAAACAGATCAAACCTTAAATTGACACACATGTTAGCTAAGTATTTAGTTTCATAAAATTATCAATGGTTTACGCATTCGATTTATAATCAGAAAGTCGTAAGTTCGATTCCAGGAACCACCATTTTTTTTTTTTTTTTTTTTTTTTTGCAAGCATGACGGTAGTTAAAGAACACCCTTGGAGGTCACATTTTCCATGGCATCAACTACTGACCATCCTGACGAGGGTTTCCATAGTTTTCTTAGTTAAAACTAGGCTGCTGAGATTGATTAATACAGGCCATAGCCGCTTCAATTTGGAAACTATCGGAAAGAACCCACAAAATCCCAAACAACGCCACGAAAAGCTTGGAAGTTATAATTTAACGTCACTTGTGACCCGTAAACAACGCCACGAAAAGCTTGGAAGTTATAAATGTAACGTCACTTGTGACCCGTGACCTACAAAAGGATTCAGTTTAAAAGTAAAAAAATATTTTAAAGAAAAAGGGAATTGAATTGAAATTCAATATCGTAAATAAATCCATTTTTTCTGTGTTTAACACATTGTTTGATTAAAAATTTCGATTACACTTACCACATGCAGGCATTGAGAAATTTCCAAATTCAGTAGTGCTAGGGCATGGGAAATTTCCTTTACATATGGGCTGGTTTGCTGCCTGACCCGGGTAACATTTGTTGGTATCCATGCCGACGCAAAACTTGATGTCCCCTCTAGAGCACACAAGAATTTTTTTATTATACGGTCCAGATAAGCAGTAAAATATGGCACATGGCGATATGGGCTATAATTATTAAAAGTGTAACAAAGTGAATACTTTTTTTTACATAATCGGGTACCTAAGAATTGTTTTGGTATCCCTGTGGCTCAATATTTTCGTACGATGTATAATTAATTTACATTTAATTATTTAGTTTGAAAAGTTAATCCGAAAACCGTTGATTAATTCAAGCCGGCGCGCGGCCTCAGCAGCCGGTAATACGACAAGAAGGGGGCAGGAGGAGGTTCCCACGATTCACGGGAGATTATCGTTGTATGATGCAGCAGCTGCTGCGGCCGCGCGTCGGCTTGAATCAACCAATGGTTTTGGGATTTACTTTTGAAACCAAATAATTAATTGTAAATTAATTAGACATCGTACAAAAATATTGAGCCACAGGGATAACAAATATAATTCATAGGTACCCGAATGTGCAAAAAAAGTATTCACTTTGGTACACCGTTAAGCAAGGCGGAAGTGTAGTAATGTAATGCACAATGTTAATGTTTCTAGACGTGCCGCATCAGGGGTGTAATGTTCAGTTGTTGCTGATAATTCCACTCATATATAAACCTGACTCTTTCGGCTATTTCCATAGGTATTATAAATTAATTTTACTATAACATCAATATAATATACTAGCTTGTTTTATGATACATACATGCACACAGTTTAACAAGGAAGGGTTTATGCCTGAAAATTTCCGGAAATGACCTAAATTAGGTAGTTTTGTTTTTA
The DNA here is from genome assembly GCA_949825025.1 of Siphlonurus alternatus. NCBI lineage: Eukaryota > Metazoa > Arthropoda > Insecta > Ephemeroptera > Siphlonuridae > Siphlonurus > Siphlonurus alternatus. The sequence goes on from OX463778.1 coordinate 10,133,713, forward strand.
TTTAGCTTACAATCGGAAGTAAAAATTGGCAGAAAATGCGTTGTTTTCGGAATTTTTCACAAGTTAAGTCTCGCTTATTAGTACTTCAATTAAAGTATAATATATATTTTTTTTTATTTTAATTATTCTTACCCTATTTTGTAATTGCTACAACTGGCGTACGAGCGGCTTGTCAGACAGGCATATCCGTTCGCCGAGCTACACATCCCGGTCAACACGTCTTGTGCACGGATCACGTCCGGCATGTACAGCATCGCCATGCTAGCCACCTGAAAGAATTTTAAGATAAAGTATATACCACATACCGAACAGGGTTTATGAACATACCTATATACTATGTTTACATGGTGGTGTTTAATACGTAATACCACGCCTATTGCCTTTCTTGAACACGTTAATTAAGGAGGGATGTCATAATAATTTAACAATTAAAATCACAAGTACATTATTATGTAGTATATACAGTTTTCATTTCATGCCCCTATTTAGGAAACATTATATAATATCCTTACGTCCAATAAAAAGGTGTAAAGAGATTCATATTTGAAATACTTGGATATAGGTCTATCTTCAACTTAATTAAATAAGAATTAATTTCAGATATAACAACAACAAAATGATGGTATAATTAGTTCTGTCCAATAGTATTTAAGAAACATATTCCTATGAACTTTTGTTGTATTTATATAAAATATATATGAACGACATAAGAAAAATCTTGAATATTTAATATGTCGTCGCTTCAGGATGGAAGTTACAAATTAAATTACACAAAAAATAAACATGCAGGAACATGAATTTTAAATATTATGAGCATTGTAGCTTGAATTTTGTGTGTAGTTATGTGACTTGCATTCTGAGGCAACGGTATACTCTGAGCATGATTATCCACATTTATCCAGCTTTCTCACTAACCACATTTATTAGCTATAAGTGCATGTAACAGATTTTTAATGGCATTAAACGTAGTTGGTAAGAAACCTGAATAATTTGTTTCGTGAATCATATCCAGTATGTATAATATACTGTATATAATATAGTCGCCGTCGTGCAGAAAGATATATATATATGTATATTTATACTTTTCACTAATGGTCATTTTCTTATCTTTTAAACACGTTTATTAAAATCAAAAATAATTACCAATATTACAATGAAGTCGTTCATCTTAATAGTCGACTGAAACTGAGCACGATGTCAAATTTTTGCACCTTATAAGCTACCTTCTTCTTCTCCTTTACCTTCCTTCTTTTAATTAGTCGCAATTTGTGTATTTCCAATAATTATATTCTATTTACTAATTATTTATTTACTAATTGAAGTCTTTTAAGCTCCGGGTCATGGAACCAATAGCCAGACGAAATAGAAGCTAATTTATTATATAAATAAGTGTATTAGTGTATCTAGAGCACGGAGGCTTAATATTATGTTCTCTTCATTAAAATGTTTGTTTTAGTTAATTTGTCAAATAACAGTAAAAACGAAACCTTCACCAAATTTATTATAGCAGGAGCATAAATATTTAGGTTTGTTAATCTTGAATTACTAGTTAAAAATAAATGGGAGTAATTAAATGACTGGGAATCAATTTATCCGATTCTTAATTAGTAGTCTGTGTCAAAAACTTAATATATTGAAGAAAATTACTTCAGAAAGAATAGGGTAAATTAAAAAAATGATATATTTGCTGTAATAAAATAATTTGTGAAATTTGATATATATACATTTATTGAAATCTAATATTTTTATTTACCTACAACCATGCAGATGTCTCCTGACAGTGCCTGCAACTTAATAAACTACCCGTTATTTTCAATAAGACTCGATGTTTTCAAATTCAAATAGTTTATTTATATTTACTCATCTTGCTCGACATTATTTATTTTGTTATATAAACAAAAGAATGCGTAAACAACCGTGCGGTGTTGGTAAACAAATTACCTTCGTCACTTCTTGCAGGGTATAATCTCTTGAAGAAGAAGTAAGGTCATGCACGCAGGTCTTTTTTTTTTCCTCTTCGCTTAAAGTGAGGATGAAATGAAGACAATATTTCTAACATTTTATGCTCAAGAAGAGGGAAAAAAAAATGCAATCTCGCTTTTTTCCCTTCCCCCCCCTAAATTGGTGCAAAATAAGAGGAAATTAGGAGAGCTTAATTTTAGCAAATTAAGGATAAAATTTATTTCAACTCGCGCTTATTCGTGCATGGTCAAATCTGTAACTGCATATATGAAGAATTATGACAAAAAGTGTACGTATTATACACTGGAAACAATTAAATTAGGAATAGAATTTGATTATGATTTTTTTTCTATATACCTACATGATAAGATTTTCAGAATTCTTTTACAGTTAATGTTAATATAAAAAAACATGAAAATAATTATTATAATGCAATCAACTATGAATTCGTGTATAAATTTGTTATCTTATTTCTTGACTTAATTACAACATTTGACAATGATGGTGCAAAATAATTAAGTTCGTCTTAAAATTAATTTATACCACCAAAAACAATCAGGTACTTCGCCGCGTACTTCAATTGTTTACTTATCTACTGATCAGATGATGAAAAAACAGTAAAATAAAGGTAAAAAAAAATGAAATAGTTTTTATAAATTGTTTCCTACATGAACTTACAGAGCAGCGTACCATAGTGGTTTGATCTCTGCCTATCGCTCGGGAGACCCAGGATCGCGTCCTGCCTTGGCTCAGGTGACTTTTCGTCTTTTCGAGCTGAGGTATGGCAGTGTGTTCTGGTAAGTTCCCGAGAGATGGCATGTATGTTCTTCCACTATACTGCCTGTATTCGGGAGGTGTTGAAGGTCATTTCCTTTGGTACCGTCTGCCTCGATGATGGTTTCCCATCGTCACTCCCAGGCAAATGCCGGGGCAGTTCCTAACACAAGGCCACGGCCGCCTCCTTTCCTATCAATTCTTCCAACTGTTGTTAATACTGTTGTTAAGTTTGAATGCTTACACTAATAGCAGAATATGCTGTAGTAAGCTAACACTGTAATAAATAAATAAAACTTGCAAAAATTCCTACACATTAAATTTGCACACAGATCGAGAGTATATAAGCACATGCAAGATCCCAGGTCACTTTAAATAGAATATCGACCTCAACATTTTTTTATTGCAGAAATGGATAGAACGTGCAAAGTTATGCTACCTTGATTTTTTTCAGATTTTTTTGAGCTCGGGAACTATTTTTAAAAAATTATTCAAAGTCCTTTTTGTATTGTCACGCGGCGGCAAGTCCTATCTTTTTCTTAAGGAGCGGCGTCTCGTGACGTCACAAAAAGAACTTTCAATAATTTTTTAAAAATAGTTCCCGTGCTCTAAAAAATCTGAAAAAAATTAGGGTAGCATAACTTTGCACGCTCTATCCATTTCTGCAATTAAAAAAAAATGAGTTCGATACTCCATTGATACAAGATGACATCTGCTCGCTGCCTTGTGATCCTGGCTCTGGTTGCACTGGTGGGCACTGGCCATGGCAAGATCTTTGACCGCTGTGAGCTGGTATATGAACTGCGGCGTCGGGGTACTAACGTGCCTTCCACCTGGACACCTTCTACGAGTCGAGTTACAACACCGCGGCCATCAGACCCGCCAACACCGATGGATCACGTGACCATGGTCTGTGGCAGATCAATGACAGATACTGGTGCTCAACGGTCAGTGTATTGAATTAACCCTTGTATTACCTGGGGGAGGTCGAAACGAACTACAACTTTTTTTTAAAAACCGTGTAAAAGACTGCACGATTAAAAAAAAAAAGCTGGAATAATTTTTTTCCAAATCTTTAAAAAAAATTGAAAGAGCATAGACATTTAACTAGTTGATCATATTGATCCCTCTCCCCTTGATATAGCATGAGGCAAAAAACAAATTGGTAAACTGACGTATTGTTAATGAATCCAATTAATCATTTTAATGTATAGTATAGGCATAAAATTTGTAATATAATTGGTCATATTTAGCTATATAATGTATTGACAGACTGGGAACAAAGATATATACATATTATTATAATATGTAGAAGCATTATATATACTGTATATATAATATATATATATTAATATTGATAAAATGTGTATTATATAATATATTGTTTATTTTTCACTGATGATACATATTATATTTTAATGAAAAAAAGGTTTTAAAATTTACTAAGCTAGGCAATAACTATACAGTATTTACAAAATATAGTAAAATTACAAGTACTGAAGGGGTCATATGAAGTATCATCTATTTGTTTATATCATGGTATCGGCAACTATACGTGTATTGAATTTATGAAGTGAATGTCAGTCGGTATGTCTCTTCTTATCACTCATCTTGATGCCAAACGATTTTTATGACGCCAGCCATATAAGGTTATACGATCCCGGGGGTACACGATCATATTCTAAAAAGAGGGCATTATAATTAATAAGTGAGTTTGTATGTTTCATTCAGACCGGAGTTGGTGGGGACTGCAACGTCGACTGCACCACTCTGCGCACCGATGACGTCACCCAGGTCTTCATTTGCGCCAACTTCATTGAGCAGCGCCAGGGCTTCAGCGCGTGCGGTCCGTCTGGAGTCGATGTAGTAACGCTGAAAATGAAGGCTCCTGGCTCGCGGGCTGCTAGTGTGTACCTGCCAAGGATGTTGTATATTATTAAACCTTGGCAAAACCCTTGGTTATATATACCTGCATTATAAAAAACATTGATAATAAAAATAGTGCGTACGTGTTACAACTTGTAGTTTTAATCACGCTTGTTCACTCTGTAGTTTTAAATATATAGGTAATTATTTATTCACAATATTGAAACAATAATTAATAATAATAATTATTGTTATAGTCACAATAAAATATATTATCAATGATAGTCAATATATTAAATGAAAAAGCTATATCTGTGACTATTATTATAAAGTGTTGGGTTTCAATGAATATTTGAGATGAAATTTACATTCGGAGTCTGTTATTTCATTATCTCAGTTCATTGTTATTAACCCAGTTAATGATTCCAAATGACAAGTGCGGATACACATAAGCATTACAGCATAATAAACTGATAATATAGTTTCTTGTGATACATTATTCCTTATTGTATATATTTTTTATATAACATGAAATTAGATGAATTAATTTTTTTACTTACTTTCATGCATTAACATAATATAATGATATTAATTTCTACAACAATTTGTGTTTGGCCCTAGAGATCCTCATCTCCCCACTCCCTTCTCAAAAGCCGTCAGTCACTGCTGGCTTTAAGTAATTAAAATTAAATTTAATTAACGCGGAAGTTTTATGCGTGGTTTTGCGGTTCCCCGCTTATCCTGTATGCAAGCTGTAAAATCAGGAAGTAAATCAAGAAACCAATTAAGAATGACTGCATGCATTATTTATGTAACGGTCAGTTTAAGTGCTACATAGGGTGCAAATTTAACCCCCAGTCGGCTATAACATTTCTTCATCTCGATCTGGTGGTTGACACCTCGGCTTGGCTCAAGTAAGTAACAAGTACAGTCTGCTGCACAAAAGAAATGGAATAATAAACGTTTACTTTGTTTAGATAGAACACCCTTAAACCCAATAATGCAGATAGTATATACTGCTAACAACCCTCTATCTCCTAACTTCAAAACTTCAAACAAGGAATATGTTATTGCATGATTATTATATAATTTTTTTTTTTTTTAAATCCAATTTCTATAATATGTAAATGCGGTAATATCTCTACAAGACTGTGCGGAATTTAAATTTAAAGAGCAAGATTGAATTATGAATCATATTATATAACGGCCCTTATCAAGAATAGAAGTTTTCTTGGGGCCAATGGTAATAAAAAAATTAAGGCGGGGGAAATTTTGTTATTGCCCATGTTAAATTCAAAATTATAACCTCTTTCTTCCCCTTCTTAGATCCGCTCTCACCGTACATTCTTCAAAAAATGTCAAGTAAAATTATATTTGAATATAAAAATCATTTAATATTTCAGGAGAAAGCCTTCCTATCACGATGAAGATGGTGTTATTACCACACGTGTGCTTAGCCCTGCTTCTGTACCATGCAGTCGGTGAGTATGATAATTAGGAATGATGATTATGGTATAAGAATTTCGGGAAAATAATTCTCGGTGAAAAGGAAGATTCGGTTCAAAGAAATTTCAGTGCAAGGGAAGTTTGATACATAGAAAGTTCAATGAACGGAAATCTCAGACAAAATTTTGCATATTCATTTGTATGGATGACAATGAACTGTATAGTTTTTGTGTAGTATTTGTCTCTTTGTTTTGAAGCTTTTGACGTAATTTCAAATTGTCTGTGATTTAATAATGAATCTGATGTGCTTTATATATTTTTTTGTACATCGAAGAGCAATAAATAATTATTGAAGTACTGACGGGTATTTGAGTTAGCAATATACTAGTAAAAAATACTGTGAATTCTATGAAGAACGAGCCCTATTAGAGCATTCTACGACAATTTGCTGATTTTATATGAGTTTTTAAAGCTTTTTTTTATGACGTCACAACTTCGCTTCTTAAATAATGGGGAAATACATCAGTTAACATTGCTAAAATTAAAAGTTATTGAGGTATGAATTTGAAACCTTCATTATCGTGATTCTAGCACTTAAAAACCTTGCAAATGAAGTTTTGGTTACATTTAAATACTAAGTATATGGGATTTTGCAATGTTAACTGATGTATTTTCCCATTTAAGATGCAATGTTGTGACGTCATTTTTGAGAGGTTTTAAAAATTCATATAAAATCAGGAAATTGTCGTAGAATGCTATAATAGGGCTCGTTCTACACGAAATTCTCGTGCCTTTTCAAATGTTGACAATTTTTTTTTTGTTTTTTTTTTTTTTTTTCAGTACCCCATTATGTATGAAACTTCATCTGCAAAAATTGCTACAAAATAGTTGTTATTTTTCACATTTATCCAAGCAATCGTAAACACTTTTTTTCCGGGAGATAAAACTCAAGGAAATTCCTTTGTTGATGTTAAGTAAATTTAATTGAAATGTCGATGTAGAAATTATTATTGCTTAATTTCCGCTGTTATTTTTAATGTTGTGGTTTTGTATCCTTCTTCCTCCTTTCACAAACATTTTAGCTATTAAAATTAAACTTTGTATGAAAAATTGTCTTTTTCTGCAGCTTGTTGAGCAGAGTTTCTACTTTGGCTATGATATTTGATACATTGTTTTTTCTGCTGAATAATATATTTATTATAAAAAAAAATACAATTAAGTATATATTATAATAATAAAATTTTAAACAAAGGTACATTAGCAATTACCGCGCGTGATATGCATAATTAATCCCCTATTTATTTATACCATGCACGCAATATCTTTTTTGTTGCTATGATTGATATAAGTGAAACTGAATTTAATTAAAAATAAAATTTCTATTTTTTCATTATTGCGTATACGCATATATATATATATATATATATATATATATATATATATAATGTTTTTGAGTTTGCCGTATGCATATTATGTATCAATTCATACTTAAAAAAGAACGATGTATATATTAGACAAGTTAATTCTGGAGCAATGCACGGACAAGTTATCCAGAAAGTTGCAAATACAGCTTCCTTTCGTGCCAGTGATTTAGGTTGTGATTAAACGTGGTTATATAGACTAAATAACCCACGTGACGTCACTGCAACGCATATTGCATACTTTACAGGAACCTAACGTGCCAAAGAGCTGCATCAGCAGCGTGTAAGGGGAGTCACACAACTACCTTCGTATTGCATCGTATGATAAAAATTTAGAACCGGTTCTAAAATGAGAAACATGACATACGAAAGCATGCGATGCGATACGAAACGAAGCTGCAATGACTACGTTTACATGACGGTGTTTAATGCGTATTCGTTGACGACGGATAATGTTATTCTTATGAGGCGTCGTCAACGAATACGCATTAAACACCGTCATGTAAACGTAGTGAATGTGTGCGCGCATACACCTGATCGCACCTAACCCCTCCCACCACCAATACAGAGCCGAGCAATGCGTGAATATCATGCATCTTTGACTGGACAGATGAATAATATATTGGTGAATATATTGGTGGTATAGCTTATAATGTAATAACACTTACCATGCATGCGTGCAGAAATTTAATATACATCTGTGCAACTTGATTAATACAATTTTTGCCTAGCCATGCTTTCCTAATGATTCTTGTTTCATCAGAGAGCACTGTAGTTCTCCAGACTGCCACTTCAACCAACTCGTCGCTAGTGCAGCTGACATGCGTCCTGAACGGTCCTGACGCGCTCAGTTCGTCTGCAGCGGCGTGGACCTTTCAGGGATCTCCCTTCTCTCTGCAGACATCATCACCACCACCAGGTACGGGAAATTACGAACGGTACCCTGGCCTTTTTTGGAGCGTACGTGGTCAGTAAAATTGGAATATGTCGCATTCTGGAGTATTGAAATGAGCACCATATTTTCACTCGTGTTAAGTGCTTACCGGACACGCTGCAGCCTATTGGCTATTACTGCATGACCATGTATATAGACTCGGAAGGTGGTGTGGTGTTGAATGTGACTGTGTGAGTCCCCTCACCATTACTCTGATCGCTCTGATGGTGTTGTTATATAGATAAGCCAACTAATGGTGCTCATTTCAAAAATCCAGCGTATACGCGGCATGTTCCAGTTTTGTTGTCCGTAACTGTACGTTATCACGAAGTGTAATGGTGTTGGAGTTTTTATTGGGCACGATTCACGAAGGGAGTTATCCAGGTTTCTCACTAACCACGTTTAATATCATTGAATTAGGCTGGCGCTAACCGCGGTTAAGTGGGATAACTCGTTCGTGAATCGTGTCCATTGTTACTTTGCGATAATTTACATTGAAATAAATTTAATGTAAATTCCTCTTCACCTCGTGTGTTTGTTCTCCAGGACGTTACGAGCACTCCTCCCTCGGCAAGGGTGTGTCCCACAAGCCACTAACTTGCGGAGACAAAGGCACCAACTCTCTCCCTGGGTTCACACGTAACAACTGGAAATGTCTGTGGAGTGCCGTGCTTGTGGAGACCCAAGACTCCTTCGGACCGGTCCTCGACTATCGCTGGGAGCGTGAGTAGATCCACAACTGTTTATTTTATAATATAAAGTATAATATCAAAAGGTTCTAGCATCATGCAAGGGCGGATCCAGAAATCAAAGTGGGGTAATACCACCCTATAACGCCCGTCGTTTTCCCCTAATTTAGAGCCCATAGTTTAACATTGAAGGATAGCTCCCCCTCCTCCCCTTCCCCCAGTTTTAAATTTTGGGCCCAAGTCAAGCTGGATTTGCTCCTAGGAATTGAAAATCCTCCGTAACCTATATATACACTGAAATTAATTTTAGATTCCTTCCGGAAGTAGCCGGAAGTGTGAGGTTTGCAGCTCTTCTGTTTGTAATTCAGTTTTCAAACTTTGCAGAGTGGTTTTAAGTAGAAATACTGCATGATCTTCGTATGAAATTGTAACGCTGAAATACAAATAGAAAGACTAGAAACCTTACATACTTCCGGCTACTTCCGGAGGGAATATCATGTAAATTTGACTGTAGTCCCTAGTCACTACACTGCGTAGTGAGGTTCCGGAGGATTTTTAAACTTAACTATACACATCATGCCAATTTAGCTGTGAAAACTCCCATATAGTGTTATAGTCAGGTATATTAATCTATTTATGTTAAATTAATACATACAAATTAATTTAATTTTCACGGAAGTATGTGCAGATGGTAGTTTTATCGCCTTTCTTCTGTTAGTTTGATTTTTTCCCATCAGTTTAATATGCTCTCTGTTTGTCTGCATGTTATTTTATATTTTATCACTTTTAATTTAAATTCAAAAGCAAATAAAATTTTGTAATCCATCCGGAATTACCTCTGTCTCCCCCAACAAAAAAAATCATTAAAACGTTCAAAACCTTTGATTAAATTTATCCATTTCAGACTTTCCAATGTCGTACGTCAGCGCTACCAAAGAAGTTACAAGAACAGTTAACTTCAATCAAGGAGGGTTGGAGAAGAGCCACTTGCTTCATTTCTCCGTGATGGCTCAAGACTCTGCGCTTGTCTACGTCACTTACGGGTAAAATTATAACCATCATCACACAGTCATAACGTTTCTAAACTAGATAAAAAATAAAGATTAACCACCCAGGCATATATTATAATATATGTGTATAAACTTATAAAGGGAACGATTCACGATAGAGTTATCCAGGTTTCTTACTAACCGTGGTTAATAGAGCGCCAGCCTAATTCAATGCACACTAAACGTGGTTAGTGAGAAACCTCTGGATAACTTCCTTCGTGAATCGCGCCCAATATGTTTAATACAATATGATGTATAATAATTTATAAGTTATTATATTTTATAAGAAATAGAACGTTCGATCGTATTATACTGTATGGACTAAATGCGCGCGCGCATGTATATACAAAAGGGCGGATCGAGCGCGCGCGGCTCTAGAGGGGAAGTTGTCCTATCCCGGCCCCAATGTTAAATTTGAGGTGGGAGGGTGGGGTGACGGGTGGGGGGTGGTAACCACTTCAATGTATTTTGGGATTTTGGGACCTTTTTAGGGGGGGGGCTACCCCCATTGCCCCCCCCTCCCTTAGATCTGCGCTTACATATATACATATAGTAAATATGGACTATTTATTATACGATGCACGTACCGTTCTCTATTTGTGAATTCCTTTTCTAATAATCGTTTATACCGAATTTTGTATTTAATTTTACATTCAATATAGGGAGTATTTATTTTAACATCCATTTTCATTTACCAAGTTGTGACTAAGGATATCAAATAAAACCAGGCAAGGTATCGAACTCACGACCATTTGATTACAAATTGGATACATTAACCAATGCACCAAGTTCTCCGTCTCTTTAAACTGAGCCAATCAATCACCGGACCTTTCAAATTTATTGCATATTAGTCTGTGATGATCCCCTCGATGCTCAGTATTTACATTCAGGAAATGTGATGATGCGTTCAATGTTTGCAGAACACATTCCTCGTCAAAAACAAACCTCATCACCCTGGACGAAACTCAGGGTACTGGCAGTGCCATTCTCACGTGCCCTGACAGGTCATCGACACCTCAGCAGTGCAGTCGCACTCGCACCAGCGCCATCTACGTGAGTGTGGATTTTTTTCTTTTGTTTCAACGTTTGCACTGACTGATAGGCTGGTAATAATTTCTTACTGCACAAAATGGGGGACATTCAAAAAGCTCTTTAACTCTACTTTAGCCTCGATTTTTACCCCCCCCCCCTGGGTTAAAGCGAGTGCTAAACACGATACTAAACCAGGGGCTAAAAATGTAGGCTAAATCGGAGGTTAGTGTATCTGTTTAACATTGCTTAACCCCGCGCAGTTTCAACCCCCTCGTTGTTTCAGCAGTCCGGGAAGGTTCTCAACAGCAAGCAGTGGGTTCATCTGACGGTGCAGCTGGTGCGATCTGGTAGAAGAGTGACGATGCAGCTGCTGCGGGGTACTGAGTCTCTACTGCAACACGTTGACACGACATTTAGCGGATCTTTAGCCTCCATCACCATCACTCTGAAGAATGCAGGGGGCGTCGCTTGGTGGAAATCACACAACTGTGAGTGTTTTATAAGGCGAGAGAGGAAGGGGGGAGGTACTGGGGGCTTTGACACTAGCTTTCACTCCCGGGGACATCATGGTCTGCAACAAACAAACAGATGAGGTATTTTAATTATGTTCCGCAGCTCATTATTCTAAAACAATTAGAGAGCAGCAATTTAAGTTTATTTGGGGAATGAAAATGTTTTTAAATGCAACGTAAAAAATATACGTTTTCCAAAATAACTGCATGGAACTTAATATAGTAAAAAAGTAGAACATGATGTGTTTTCGTTACATCATCAAAGTCAAGCATCGCCTTAGCGTATGTCTTTAGTACGCATTAAATGCATGTTTTCTACAAGTAAAAAATTACACTAAAATCTTTCTGGTGATGTTTATCTCTCTTTTGTCAATGTAAATACACTTGTGTGTGTTTCTTCCAATCATTTATATGTAATTAACTATTAATTAACTCTCACAATCAGTGAGTCTGAGTGAATATATGCTAGTAGGGATTGCAAGGACACATCCAAGGTGTCTAAATAAACAGGTGAAATTACTTCATGCGTTTGCTAACTGCGTACTTCGTTGATCTTCGGAGCGCAAAGCTCGCGCGCATAGATCGGGTATTTCCGTCAGCGTCATCGGGTGCTGAGAGCCACGCGACTCCCACGTGTGCGCACGCACTTAGTGGGGGAGGTTCTAACACTAAAAAAAATCAAAGCAAGCACAGTGGTCAACAGGTCAAGTATCTCGGCTAGTGCGACAATAATTTTTTCTTATTTATTTTAAAATGCCTTTGTTTCAATCAACGTCACCAAAGAAGAAGAAGAAGAAAAGTAGTAAAAAATGTTATGTGAGTTTATGTGACATTTTTATTTTTTATTTTTTTTTTATTACGTTCCATTCAAATTAAATAAAACATAAAGCCGGTATTGCACGATACAATTTTTCTAATTATTGTATACAATTTTTACTAACAAGAAAATTTTATCACCATACAAACAAATGGAGTTTAAGTTTTCTTGTAAGTAAAAATTGTATACATCAATAATTAGAAAAATTGTATCGTGCACCTTGGACACATCATTACAGGTCAAATCTTAACAACATACAACATAAGTGGTAAAATGTATAGCGGTAGTCATCTGGCAAAACCGGTCAATTGGCTTTTTTGAAACTTTACAGGAGAGCCAAAAAACACTTTTTTGAGCGTTTAATAATTCATAAAATATTTGTTTTTTTACTGATTTTTATGATTTTTTTTTGTGATATCACTTAATTACGAATGAAGTTTGTAGTGAAATTCAACGCACAATTAATAATTAATTCAGTAAAAAATAAAATGTCCCAAAATTAGCCAGATAGCCGATTTTGCCAGACTCAGATTCAGGAATTTGTAGCCACTTGGCCGGTTTTGCCAGAATGCAATTAGTTTTTTTTTCCACCAGTTATCCGCTTTTGCCAGACTCAAATTCAGGATTTTTTAAATAATAATTGCGTATAATAATCATCACTAGAAATTGAAGCATAATTGTTGTGCTTCTTAACGGTAGCATAATAATTTATAGCAACTATGTTTTGTAAGATAATATAAATTACTAGCGCTTTTGAACATTATTACGCTATATAATTCTTTATACCAATGTACAACATGTACTTCAATTATATAATTTAAAATAATATACTCGTCAATTAATTAAGTGGGTATTGTAGGTTCAAAAAAAAGTTTATCTACACAAAAACAACAAGTTTGACTATGTGGGAGGTACGGTGCAGTGCGTTTGACCGGGTCTCGTCAGATCACTGAAGTCAAGCAACGCCGAGCGTTTTTAGTAGTTGGATGAGTGACCATTTTCAACAAAAGACACATTTCCCTGACAGAAAAATTTATAAATTATTGTAGTTTGCAATATAATTAGATGTATTGTTTTTGGGGTAAAAGAGTTTTATATTGGAAACCAGAACTGCTGTATTAAAGTAAAATGCAGCGCAACTCTTAATCACCACATCGAAGTATATTGTACAACATAGCTACAATTTAAAAATTCTATAACTGAACTATGTTGTACTATATAGCAACTGTTTCTCAAAACTTACAGCTTAGCTATATGCTACAATATAGCTACTATTTAAATTTAATTTATGTATTTATAATTTTATATAGTTGGTTATTTGATTTAATATAACTATTATATAATTGTAACAATATTATTATTTTCTTTCTATACTTAATTTGTTACTAAAATCTTTGTATTTCATTTTAAAATCAGATATAATTAATAATTATTTATTGTTCTTTAACTTAGATAGATATAGATTAAATAAATTAAACAAAGCAGTATGAACAGGTACAAAGCTTAATGCAATTCTAAATTTATAACTCAGCCTAAAATATGATCGTATATAAGCAATGCATGATTGACATTGCCTGAATAACTTGCTAAAAAAAAGGTAAATGTTAAAGAAATAAACACATCTTATTTCAATACTATATATAACTGGGAGTTTAATTATTATATAACACACATTACAATTAATTATTAATTGATACATAAAATGCACGTTCATGAAAAAAAGTAATACTATAAAGATTCTGGTTGTATACATAGCTTTTTGTATAGTAAATATTTCCAAAAAGACTTCATTTTTATATATTTATCTTATAATGAGATATTAGATCATATTAGAATGTAAAAATTTTAGTGGCTTAATCGAAAGAAGGGGTAAAAAAATGGTACTGTGAATTTTTTCAGATTTTTCTGAGACCGGGAACTATTTTTAAAAAATTATTGAAAGTCTATTTTGATGACGTCACGGGTGACTCTTCTTAAGGAAAAGGATAGGGCAGTGCCGCCCGTCACGTCATCAAAATAGACTTTCAATAATTTTTTAAAAATAGTTCCCGGTCTCAGAAAAATCTGAAAAAATTCACAGTACCATATTTTTACCCCTTCTTTCGATTAAGCCACTAAAATTTTCACATTCTAATATCTCATAGTTATTATATAAACAAATCAGGAAAAAAAATATAGTGGCATAACTTTCAAATTGCGTTAAAATAAAGGCAATGTCTTTTTCAATAAAAATATATTACATTAGTGCCACATGCATGCAGTTTTATTTCCGTTTTTTATGAAAAAGTATAGGATTATTTTTTTTAATTGTTTTACAAATATAACAGAAATCGACCAATATATTATTATATAACCATTACCATGCAGTAAAATTTAACAACAAATGAGATATAACAATGATATCACAATTGAAAGTAAATGAACATGCCCACTAAAAATTACAAGAATAATGCTTTAATTTAATATACCAGCTAACAAATTTGATTAAAAAAATTTTTAACACCAAAATCGACGGAAAATGTCATTCTATGTGCGTTGTTTTAATCTATAATAGGGCCGTATTCCTAGAAGGAGTTTTTATTAATGAATTCATTTGATTTCATGTGAAAATATCCAACAAAATTTTACAACACTTTTCTATTTTCTCACGAGCATGCATGCAGTAAAGGAAGAAATATCGAGGGGCACGCGAGGATTGTGGATCACTAGTACCGAGATTGATGTTGGTGTGTTTCCATCAAATCTTCAAGTTCATTGCAGTTCTTCATTGCAGCTCAATGCAGCTAGGTGCAAGGTCATTGCAGTTCAGAATATCAAATTGCATCTGCGAGAAGTGCGAGAATCTGCGACAAATGCACAAAAAATATAATCTCTACACAGACTATTTACCTGGTTATAATAACTTTAGTAACTGATAATTACCTGTTAAATTATGTAGTCATTCTGGCTTCATTTAAACGTTTGAATGCAGTAGTATGCATGTCGGAGGAAACAAGTATGCGCACCTAAAAACAATAGTTCTAAATTTAATAATAATCAAATTAAACAGTTTTTTCATATATTAAAATACTGTATATATAAAGATTTACATACCTTTATAATTTTGATATTTGTACACTCGAAGTGATAACAGATAGAGAACAATCCAGCCCAGCTAATAATAACGGTGTACATTTACATCATCTTCTTGTTACAAATGGCGTACAAATGGCATTTTTTAATAAAAAATATTCATTTGTAACATATTTTTTATGTCGTCTAATACAAGAACTGTTGTGTCTCAACAATTCAGGTATATTGTACAGCATAACTCTCTATATAAGTCTTGAAGCGGCACTATTTAGAGTTATAGTTACGATTTTTAACATCTAGCTATATTGTGGTATATAGCTGTTATAGTAAATACAAAAGAGGCTAATGTGTTGATTTATAAGAATTGTAAATTATTTTAAAAACTTAGTTATGTTGTATTATATACTTACTAACTACATAGTTCATAAAATTGTTTTATACAGCTAGCTATGTTACTAGCTACATTTAATTGTGTTTTATTACATTATATCTGTATTACAGTGTATAATCATGAAATATAAAGTAAATATTTTACTTCAATATAGCAAAATGTATTGAAATCTTACATTTATTTCTGTCAGTGATGCATGCACCCTGGAGTAAATCATTGCGCTTTTCCAACATGTGGTTTCCCTGGCTTTGGACCATTGCATTTCCTTATTATTGACAAAGCTGTAGCGACCATCCTGGCTGAGGTTTCCACGTTTCCCTCAGTTGCAGGTAAATTCCGGGAAAAATTGCAATTAAGGCCGTTGCCACCCCCGTTCCGGAAGAGCCCGCGAAATGCTTACGTTAAGTTAGGGTTCGGAGCTTCAAAGTAGTATGTAAATAGACTAATTAATAAATAGAAGTATAACCAAATAGGGGGGTTTGATTAAAAAATTGCTTCTTCTTTATTTTATTATTTTTGTCATTTTTTTTTTTTTTTACTACAAGGACACACCCCTAAGAGCTTACAGCTCACGGCAGGGTATATAATGGGTAGGGATAAGGTAGGGAAAGGATGGCGGCCCACGGCTTGTTACGCATCCCAGCATTTACTGAGGTGAGACTGAAGGAATCGTGGAAAACCTCAGTCAGGACGGACACCTCTTCTTTTTATCAATGGACCAAAGTGATGTCCAAAGCCTGGGAAACCACACACAAGTGCATCACTGCACTGGGTGGAAAGAGATAAGAATTTACCGATGAGTAGCGTAATTTTTACTTGAAACGGCCACCCATCCAAGTACTAACCACGCGCGACGTAGCCTGACTTCGGTGCTTTAACGAGAACCGGTCGAATCAATGCACTGCGCCACGCTCGACCTACATATTCGCTACACCCTTATTTTATAATTATTATTTGAAAATTATAAAAAATAATTATAGTCTATAATAATCAGTATTAAAAATAAATCATTTTGAATTAATAAAAATTAAATAATCTTCAATCATTTTTGTAACAAAATAAGAGCCAGATATCCGGTTTTGCCAGATTCATGAGACACTATTTTAAGCCACTTGTCGGCTTTTGCCAGATTCATGATAAACTTTTTTCAACCACTTGGCCGGTTTTGCCAGACTCAACTAAGAGAAAAATATTTTCAAAAATCTTGATATTTTTGCCCTTAAATATTAAAAAAAAAATAGTTGCATTATTCAGATGACAAAATGCTTCTAGAATATCATAGGATTCAATGGAATGTACAGCACTATGCAAAATAACGCATATTGAAAATTTCGCCACTTGACCGGTTTTGCCAGATGACTACCGATAGGTCCTTTGCAATTATCATGACTTAATCTGCTTCAAGGGTGCATGCATGGTGCATTGAAATATATGCATGAATTTCTTTAAAAATTAATTTCTGTAATATTTTGTTGACGATTCTTCCGCTCCAGACGCCGTCATGCAAGCGACGTCGGTGACTCCTTTGAGTGGGACGTTCCGATATGACCGCGCGGCTGGTGACAGTGGCGCCGCCTGCCTGGCTCTCCTGTACTACTCGAAGCACGGCGACGCCTCGCTCACCTCACGTGCGGGTTTTGGTGCTGCTACGAATCACGTGCTGAAGGTGTGTGACGAGTTTTGCTTCGAACGATTGATAATTATTAGCAGCTAAACTACCTCTAAATTGTCATTTATAGACTTTGTCAGATTTTGGTTAGCATTTTAGTTCTTGCAGAGAGGCGAGGGCTGGCAGGAGGCGCGGTTGGAGCTTCCCGGACCAGCGGACACCACCGACTACCAAGTCTCCATCACACCTCCCGCTGGCACGTCCGACACCAGCTTCTTCGCGCTCGGCGGCTTACGACAGTGCAATCTACAAGGTGAGCTGTTTGATCGAGTTCTTTCGTCATCTATGTTCAGTTTCGTCTGACGTCTTCAGCCAACAATTTATATATCTGACCTGATCTGATTTTTCTCTTATATTTCGTTAAAGTGCCTTTTTATGTTTAAAAATGGGGGTGGGATAATTTGTTTACTTGCATTCAAATCATTTTCCCTCCTCATCTATGCTCCGATTAATGAACAAAGACATATATATTTTGTGATATTCCATAAAGTAATAGAGCGAGAATAATTATTATTAATCGCGCAAGTCTAATTTTCTAATTTTTTTCACACAATATATAATTAATTGTGTTTCAGAATACAGAGTCCGCACTTTGGATGTGCCACTAAACCCCTCGGTGTCTGCGATCTGCACGTCCCTCAAGTCCGGACAGTCGGACACCAAGACACTCGAACTGCCGAAGAAAAACGACACTGCATCAACTGTTCATTCATCAACCATCACGACAACCACCCCTTCTACGACAACTACCCCATCTACGACAACCACCCCTACGACTACAACTACCCCATCTACGACAACCACCCCTTCTACGACAACCACCCCTACGACTACAACTACCCCATCTACGACAACCACCCCTTCTACGACAACTACCCCTTCTACGACAACCACCCCTTCTACGACAACCACCACCCCTACGATAACCACCCCAAAAACGACAACCACCCCAAAGATGACAATGATCCTAACGAAGACAACCCTGCCGAAGAAGCGAATCATGACAATGACCCCAGATGAGCGAACAGCTGATGACCCAAGCATGACATCACCCCGAGTAACCCCCAGGCTGCCCCTACATGAGACAACGCGATCAAAAATTGTCCAAATGAAAGAGAAAAAAAGTCAGGAATGTATGTGAATATTTGTTTTTTCTTACATTGTTTTTTGGATTCATATTAACTAGATATAATATTTGCATCATCGACCTTTCTTTTTAATCCATTCATTTTTTAATATATAATTAATATATTATATTCATTTTTATAAATTTCATATCACACCGGTGATATCTAATTTTTACTCATACTGTTCATAAACAAAACTGTCCATAAAATAAAAATCAACCCTAAAATTCTAACACGTTCTCTTGCGCAGCACTGTGGTTTGCAATCGCCATGGTATCTCTGACAGCCCTCTCATTGGTTTTGCTGACCCTGCTGGTGTGTTGGTGCCGCGGACGCAACGTGACGCACCTCGAGGAACCGTGGTACCACAAGATTTCTCTCCGCCTTCCCCGGACACAAGAAACGTTCGACCAGCGTCTCACCTCCGTTGCTCAGCACTTACTCCCGAACAAGGAAAACCTTGGGGCACAGTTCAGTTTTCAGCAGCTTAAGAACAACGAGCAAGGTAACCAATTGAAATTGCATAAAAGGTTTGGAGATTCGTCTTTTTTAATTAATATGGACAGTATAGGAAAAGAGGGTACGGGGGACATACAACTCCTATATAGTAGAATTTCTATAAATAAATGAGGCATTTCGTAGGCTCACCACTTAGCACCCAAATTTTCTTAACGTAAAATTGAAACATCAATTGCTTACATTATAGCCAAGTTGGGTTCAAATCCACTCTGAAACGATTACATGATCGATAAAATAATAGCATTTGTGCCTAAATAATAGGATACTAGATAGGGGTCAGCACCCACTTCCCCCTACAGAAATGTAAAATTATCCACCCTGAAAATGGACACTTAAGTAAAGAAATAAACATTACAATTGTGTCTGTCGGTAATTATGAAAAAAACAATGTTTGACATGATTGCAACATTGCAACCAAATTGTATAGCAATTAAATGACGCGAAAGTGCCAAAACGATTAATTAAAAGAGCTTGTTAAAAATCACTTATCGCTAAAAGTACTATAACTATAAATGCTGTAGGTCGGTCTATAATGCTAATTAAGTAACTACAGCATTGCTGAATATATTGCTAATTATTTTACTATCAAGAGCAATTTACTCGTTTTGACAATCAACTTCATATGTTATTGCGATAAAGGTGGATTTTCATGGGCGATTTCCAGCCTGCGACGCGAATAATGCGCACTTGCTGTAACAATTGTAACATCCATTGGCGGCCATATTGGGCGATTAAAAGAAAAAGAGCATCGTAATTAACACGATTACCGGCGAATTCGCCGCCGAATAGGATTTCGCAGCTTTTATGTCAAATCGCGCCGCATCGCTTTTGTCGCTCATGAAACTTTAAGTCAGTTTAAGTAATCGCATCAAATGCTGTTAGCATTACCTTGGCACCACAAAAAATGTAATATATATTAAAATTACAACGATTACTTTTTAATGATGAGCTATAATATTATATTGTCTTCTCTTGCAGACAAGGTCGCTACAGAAGAGGCTGAGTACGAGGAGATGGATCCTTCTGCACCGTTGTACGGGAACGTCGAGGATAAAGGGGCGTCTCCGAGCGGGCAGGACCGCCGTGATAAGACCTTAATTTCTCGGCACTCGGACTTCTCCCAACAACAAGACAACCTTGGTGCCCCGTTCAGTAACCAGCAGGAAAAAGAAAAAGAACAAGGTAATTAATTAATGGATCGGGATTTCATGATGAAGGGGTTGGGGAAAAGATTGGTTCCTTCTATATTTTTTGTTATTCAGCTTGGGTGTAACAGGAGCAGTGATGCAACGCTTCGCGAAGCTTCGCGCGAAATTTCGCTAGTTTCGCGAATATTCGCGAAGTTTCGCAAGCCAAGTTTCGCGCGAAACTTCGTGAAATTGATTTATTTGAATTTCCCGCTCTACTTTTTCGAAACGTATTTAATGAATACGCCGTTTTTTTCCTAATTTTGCTTTAATGACAGGTTTAATTGCATAAATGAATTAAAAAAGAGTTCAATTTAATTTATTAGATATAAAAAAAAATTATTTCTTTTTTATTAATTTTAAAAATTACTTTTAATTATTTTTAAAATCATTTAACACATTTGAGGATATAGACAGGTCATGAAAGGGGCCATTTTATCTTGTTTTCTTAATTTTTTGATGAATATATGAAAAATCGCATTGCGACAGTCATTTTGTAAGTTTCGCGAAATTTTCGCGAAGTTTCGCGAATATTCGCGCGAAAGTTTCGCGAAAGTTTCGCACACCATGTTTCGCGCGAAGTTTTGCATCTCTGAACAGGAGCAAGGAGACAATTGAGGAATATTGGAGGGCCTTCAACCATTTGATCCATTTTGATAAAAAGTAGAGGTGTCCGTCCTGACTAAGGTTTTCCACAGTTCCCTCAGTCTCACTTTGGCAAATATATGCTGGAACGCGTAACAGGCCATCCTTTCCCTATATATAACATTATCCCACCTCGAGCTTCAAGCTTATAAGTCGTTATAGGCGTGTATAATCCTCGTAAAAAAAAAAAAAAAAAAAAAATGCTGAAATACATATTGGGGGACATTCACAAAGCATTTTAACCCCCATTTTAGCCTCTATTTTTATCTCTGGTACTAAACATGGTGCTAAACCAGGGGATAACCATGTTAAGTTCCTATAGTTTAGCACCATGCAGGGATAAAAATTGAGGCTAAAGTGAGGGTTAAAATGCTTTGTGAATGCCCCCCAGTATGCACCTCCCTAGCTCGTCTATAAACAAGTACATGGCACCAAACTTTCTTACAATTAGACAATTAGAGAGAGAGAGAGAGAGAGAGAGAGAGAGAGAGAGAGAGAGAGAGAGAGAGAGAGAGAGAGAGAGAGAGAGAGAGAGAGAGAGAGAGAGAGAGAGAGAAATATGAATTGCTTATATATAACCCCGAGAAATTCAGTGTATACGGGAATTTCATGTTTATATTTTGGGTAGCACGGAGATGCCTGAAGATCTTCGGGATGTAGGCATAAAACTCTAAAATCCTCTGCTGTGCGTATTAACATAACACAATATTCTCTTTTCTAATAATTATAGTTTTGGTCGCCAAATATTTTTTTCAATATTAGAGCATTGGTTCTGCTTGTCACAATTTATTATATAAAAGAAAATTCTAAGAAAAATGATGCGAACAGCCAGTAGAAATTAATTTCGAGACCAACTTTAACACGTATCTGCTATGCCGTTGACAATGTTTTGCCTGAGACACAATCGTGTGGCATCATATTGTTTTGTGACGTAATGGTGATGGACCCGTACAATGTACATTATATTCCTCTCGCTTGCAGAAAAGACACAGGAGGCCGAGTACGAGGAGATGCCCCCTACTCCCCCTCTGTACGGGAACTTCGAAAAGAGAGGAAAGTCTCCAATTGGTCAGGATCCGCTCTACGGGAACCTGGCGTCCGGGTCTGTAGCCGAGGAACCGTTGTACGGGAACGTGGGCGAGGACCAACCGCCTCAGTACGCAACCGTGGCTGTACAGCGTCCTGTCACAGACTATATTTATGATGACGTGAATTTAAGTCATGTAGACTAAAGAAGAAATTGTATCCACTTGATTTTTGGAAGCCATCATTGTTTTAAATTACATATACGGAAAAATGCGTCAAAAAATTAAGCAACTGTTCGACCAACGCTATAAAGCTAAATATATTTTTAAAGGGGAAAAACCAATTTAATTACTTTTCAATATCAGAGTTGATAAGATTCTGTCAATTAAGCGACGAATCAAACGCTGTTTCCGCAAGCTCAAAGATATATAGCTGCCAAGCTGTAATATAATACATTATAATACGTATATATTATATATTATAGCAAATTATTTAGCGGAAACACATTTAAGTTCTTGCATTAAAATTCTATTTTCTTTTTACGTCATTATCGTCCCAGCAATAGGCCGGGCATATTTACTA
Organism: Siphlonurus alternatus; assembly: GCA_949825025.1. Classification (NCBI taxonomy): domain Eukaryota; kingdom Metazoa; phylum Arthropoda; class Insecta; order Ephemeroptera; family Siphlonuridae; genus Siphlonurus; species Siphlonurus alternatus. The sequence goes on from OX463778.1 coordinate 10,156,433, forward strand.
GATAGAAAACATTGCCGTTATTGAATGTTGGAGAAATTGTGTCAAAATAAAAAAAATTATATGCCAGTAGATTGGATAGATTTTTTTTTTTTTTTTTTACTTTTATCAAAACCATAATATCTTTTGATTTGCACTCGTATAAAAATGATGTGTGAATGCCACAGAGCCTTTACTTCCAGTGACATAAATATAATTAATATATAGAATGATATATTAAATTCAATTCAATTCAATTCTTTTATTTAACCACTGGTTATACAAGTACAACATGGGTTACGTCATTTTAACAAAAAAAAAACAGTTACAACAAGACAATAATACATAAACGCAAATAACCAACAATAGCACTTCCTAATAAATTAAATCTACAAAATAACACTGGATAAAACACTTTCAGGCATCTTATTACTAAAATACAACTTCACAGAATAAATTTCACTATGAATAAGAATGTTTTTCAATTTGTTTTTAAATAGTTTTTCACTATCAATTTCCCTCAAACTTAATGGTAAAAAGTCATAGATTTTGGCTGTCTGATAAGCAGAACTTTTTTCTAATAAACTTGAAGCGTGAGCTTCAGAAACAATTTTATTTTTATTTCTGGTATTATAAGAATGTAATTCACTATTATGTATATACAGGTCAGGATATTTCTTTTTAAACATAGCACAGTTTAAAATATACATACTAGGCAATGTTAACATTTTAAGCTTTTTGAAATGTCCAACACATGAATCATGCTTCTTAAAGCGTAAAATAGTTCTAAGAGCTCGTTTCTGTAATATATACGAATAGCCTGTTTAAATGGTTTGGATAACTACCCCAAAAAATTAAGCCATATGCTAAGTGAGAATAGACATATGCATAATATATTGAAAGTAACGTATCTTGAGAAACGTAATCTCTTATTAAATAAAGAGCAAAATTAGCTTGATTAATTTTTTTACAAACTTCATCAATATGAATACTCCAATCTAATGATTCATGAATATTAATACCAAGAAATTTAATATTTTGTACCCTTTTAATTAATCCTGTTTCGGATTTAATATAATAACTGCGATCTGGTTCATTCCTTTGTGAATGAAATTGTATGAAAAAAGTTTTGTTTGTATTCAAAAGTAACCTATTATTTTCACACCAGGATTCAACTTCTCGCACCACTATATTAGCTTTATAAATTCTTTTTCATTATCAGCTGATACTATCGCAGTTATATCATCTGCAAATTTTATAATGTCAGTAAAAGTTACTTTTTCAGACAGATCATTTGTCCCAACACTAAATAGGGTAGGAGAAAATTTTCCACCCTGAGGCACCCCTAACGAAATATGTTGGGTCGTGGATTTGCAGTCAAGTTTAACGTATTGAGTTCGGTCAGAAAGATATGACTGCAAAAGAGTTAAGCTATTTGTGTCACAACCGAGAGTCAATAATTTAGTAAGTAAAATATTTTTATCAACGCTATCGAAAGCCTTTGATAGATCAAAAGATATAGCTATACTCAATTTTTTTGAATCCAAATTTTTATATATTGGATTCAATAGTGCGTATGTCGCAGTTATAGTAGATTTATTTTTTAAGAATCCATGTTCGCAATTTGAAATTCATTTATTTTCAATTCTATAATCCATTATTTGATCGTCTAAAACTTTTTCAAAAACTTTACCAAACACAGATGACGATGAAATAGCTCTATGATTATTTAATAAATTAAATTAACCTTTCTTATCTTTCATTAGCGGATAAACTACAGATTCTTTTAATATCAAGGGAAATAAAGCATCATTAATAGAATGATTTATTAATGATGTAAGAGGTACACATAAAACTTCAGCACAATATTTTAATACCGTGTAAGGTACTTCGTCAGGTCCCGCTGCTTTTTTATTAGGTAGTGATTTAATTATTTTAAGAATATATTTAGAATTGACTTGCTGAAAGCTAAAATGACTTCTATTTAGAATATTTGTGTTACTATTAATAGGTATTATAAATTCATGACTTGGCTGCGGGTACTTTTTTATTAAATGGTATCATTTCCATTTATAATCTACTAAAAAGGTGTTTAAAAGATATGTTGTGATCTTATTGAATTGGTAATAAAATAATGGAAATTGTACATGCAGATAAATTTAAAACATATTTATTTTTATTTATAATTACTTTGTAATTATAATTAATAATGTATAACATAATGATTTTGGATATGTGCTAGAGTATATAGTGGCTATAAAACGGTCTACATTTATTATACATAATTATATAATATGGAAATTTTCTAAGAATCAATTAAAGAATTCTTTTTATGAATCTACGTATTGTGTAAAATAAGTGAAATTTAATATTTGTTTATTAAGTGTAACTACAATTATGGGTGCGATTCACGAAGAAGTTAGCCAGGTTTCTAACCACGTTTAGCTTAATCACGTTTAACTAGGTGATTTAACGTACACGTAAAACAAGTATAGTTAAACGTGATTATATAAGCTAAACGTGGTTAGAAACCTGGCTAAATGCTTCGTGAATCGCACCCATTTACTGTTTATCTTCTATAACAAATTAATTACTAAATATTTTAACATGTTTTGCTATCTTGCCAGAAACTATATATTAACGTTATCCGAATACAAGTTTTTTAAACTTTTGAGGGTTACTTTACAATATTTTTGTTTTATATTATTAATTATTATAATTATGTTACATATAAAATATGTTTTTTCTGAATAAACTAAGAAAAATGATCTCTTTTCATTACTTATTATTTATAGTATTTTGTTTATATAGGTGTGATTTTTAATTTTTATGTGTGATCAGCATGATCTGGCTTGTCTTCAGTCCATTCCTCAAATTGATCTGCCAATCAGCCCATCAGATACTTCTGACTACGGTAGTACATTTGTAATTTCGACTGGATATCAATATTTTTCTCTGCATAAATAGTACACAATGACTTCATACATTAATTCTTTGCCCTATATAAGACGAATGCCCATATTAAATTTAATTATAAAATTAAAAATTGCATTCACTTTTCATGAGAAAATCTTATTTAATAGAGATTTAATGCAGATCAGGTTGCAGGAGTATAAGCCTAATTAAGTCAATGGCGCAATAATAGCCATGTATATTATATAATACGTACACAGCGCTCATGCACCTTTGCGTCGGAGGAATAGGAGGCATGCATGATGTTTCATGCAATGTTGAACTAGATCGGAGTTGGTAAGGGGGTGGGTAATACTTAATTACCATAATTTTATAAATTTCATGATCTTCTAGGGGAAGCGATCGCCCTCATTATAACCCTTACCTCCCCATTGGATAAATAGATTTATTACATTCTGTAGGCCATACATGTCACATAAATCATTACAAAAACACAATTAAACAACTTAATTAAAATAATCTTAAACATCTTAAAAAATGTTATTCATTAAATATGTATAAAGCTGCTTTTTAAATGTTGACAAATTTTCCTCATTTTTTTTTTCTCATAATTTCTGGCAAGGCATTAAATACGAAACGTAAAGAAATCTGCGGAGAATTTTATTAAAATATTGATCTTTATATATTTATATACTCTATACTGTGACTTAAGTTTATTTTTCATTCTGTTCTGTGGACAAGCAGCTATGGGGGTTATAGTGTTATATATATATATATATATATATATATATATATATATATATATATATGTATATATAACATATATATATATATATATATATATATATATATAACTCTCAACATGTAAATATAAAATATTTAATATATTATAAATTATATAATAAGTAACCATTCCTCCATATCATCTGTCAAATATAATAGCTTCTTGTGACTTTTAGAAGAAACATACAATTATATGAGTAAAATAAAAATAAAAAAAGAGAAAAATGTTTGTAATAATTAATATTTGAGTTTTAATTTTTCCTTTTGTTAACAATTTTATAAAGAAGGAACAAAGATGTTAAATTTAACATCGGGAATTTCAGAGAGTGGCATTCGCCTGTGAGTTTCCCCAAGGAGGGATCACGCCACTTCCGAAAATAAGTGATAAGAATGCATAATCCATTTTGCAACCGCAAAAAAAAAAAAAAAAAAAAAAAGTGTAAGTCACATTCGAATAAATATAATTCTTGTTCCGCAGAGAGCACTGTAGTGGGGGCATACATGACCAAAATGTGTCAATAGCCCCAAAATACCAACCAATCAATCAATCAATCAGAGTACTGTAGTTCTCCAAACTGTCACTTCGACCAACGCGTCGCTAGTGCAGCTGACATGCGTCAACGACCCTTTTTATATAAAGCCAACCTGCAGGACGCGTTCAGCTCATTTGGCCGCGGTGTGGACCTTGTAGAGCTCTCTCTCTTTCTGAGGACCCCTTCACCACCACGGCATCATCCATCAGGTATACCATACCGGGACAGTTGAAATGTTGCTAAATCCGGAACAAATCCTTTATATCCTCCAATTAAACATGTATAATATCTGCATGTCACTGATTATTATACATATTTATATAAATTGAGGATATTTATAATAATAGCATGGGTGCGATTCACGAAGAAGTTAACCAGGTTTTTAACCATGTTTATAGCTATAACTGTTTCACGAAAGCATCTATGTATATCATAGTTAAACGTTGTTAGAAACCTGGCTAACTGATTCGTCAATCGTGCCCTATATTTTGAATAATTTGATTAATTATAAGACAATTAAGTATTTTTAAAAATGTATTGAATTCTATAAATTTACAGCAAGACTGAATCGTAAATACAATATATTATAATATATATATTATTTTGGCACCAAAGCCCGAAAAAATGCGCACACCTAGGTGTGTCCCTAGCGATTTGAGCAAAGCCCGAAATTAACAAATATTTCGGGCTTTGCTCATTCAAATTTGATCATATCTGGAAGTGCTCAAATCGAAAAAAGCAAAGCCCGACGAGCAGTTTTATTTCGGGCTATGTTCATTAAATTTGATCATTTCTAGAAGTGATCAAATCGAAACAAGCAAAGCCTGACGAGAAGTTTTATTTCGGGCTGTGTTCACTGTTAAAATTATGATCATTTCTAAAAGTGCTCAACGTGAAATGAAAAATAATAACTTGAAATTGTATGGCAATAAATAATAAAACAATAAAAAATAATAATATTTAAATTAAATAATATTTTTTTTAATTAATTGATAAAAAATCAAATTTAACAATAGCATGCATGTGTACGATATTTTTATAAAAAATTTCTTTCTATATTATGCAAGTCATATTAAAAAAATACAATTTTGTCACATTGAGAGACACTTCTTTATTTTTATTATTTTTTAATAGTGGGTACAATGGGGTATCGACCTCAATTTTTTATTTTCAGAAATGGATAGAGGGTGCAAAGTTATGCTACCCTGATTTTTTTCAGATTTTTTAGAGCCCGGGAAGTATTTTTAAAAAATTATTGAAAGATAGGACCCAAAAGGGACGTAGAGGGACGTCATGCGGCGGCAAGTCCTATCTTTTTCTTATGGAGCGGCGTCTCGTGACGTCACAAAAAGAATTTTCAATAACTTTTTAAAAATAGTTCCCGGGCTCTAAAAAATCTGGAAAAAATCAGGGCAGCATAACTTTGCACCCTCTATGCAATAAAAAAATTGAGGTCGATACTTCATTACAATTAAATTCAACATTGGGGGGGGGGGGCTATAGCCCCCTTCTTCCCCTTCCTCGTCCTTCCTAGATTCACTCTTTCCGTACATTCTTCAAAAAATGTATGTAAAATTATATTTGAATATAAAAATCATTTAATATTTCAGGAGAAAATCTTCCTACCACCTTGAAGATGGTGTTTTTACCACACGTGTGTCTAGCCCTGCTTCTATACCATGCAGTCGGTGAGTATGCATGATAATTAAGAATGATGATATATAAGAATTTCGGAAAATTAATTCTCAGTGAAAAGGAAGATTCGGTTCAAAGAAATTTTTATGCAAGGGAAGTTTGATACATGTAAAGTTCAATGAACGAAAATCTCAGACAAAATATTGCATAGTCATTTGTATGGATGACAATGTACTGTATAGTTTTTGTGTAGTATTTGTCTCTTTGTTTTGAAGCTTTTGACGTAATTTTAAATTGTCTGTGATTTAATAATGAATCTGATGTGCTTAATATATCTTTTTGTATATCGAAGAGCAATAAATAATTTTTTTTTTTTTTTTTTTTTTTTTTTTTTTTTTTTAAATCAAACCCTATTGGGTACTTTTATTTACTAATTACATACTACTTTGAAACCCCGAACCTTCCGAAACCCTAACTTGAGCGTTTCGCGGGCTCTTCTGGAACGGGGGCGGCCACGGCCTTGCAAATCCATCCCGGCATTTGCCTGCGGCTGAGGAAAACGTGGAAACCTCAGCCAGGATGGACGCTACAGCTTTTGTCAATGAACCGGAAGTGCAATGGTCCAAAGCCAGGGGAACCACATAGTGGAAAAGCGCAACGTTTTACCCCTGGGTGGGAAACGTGGTTTTTGTTGAAAATGGTCACCCATCCAACTACTAACCACGCGTTGCGTTGCTTGACTTCGGTGATCTGACGAGACCCGGTCAAGCGCACTGCGCCACACCTCCTCAATAAATAATTATTGAGGTACTGACGGGTATTTGAGTTAACAATACTAGTAAAAAGTACTGTGAATTCTATGAAGAACGACCCCTATTAGAGCATTCTACGACAATTTGCTGATTTTATATGAGTTTTTAAAGATTTTTTTATGACGTCACAACTTTGCTTCTTAAATAATGGGGAAATACATAAGTTAACATTGCTAAAATGAAAATTTATTCAGGTACGAATTTGAAACCTTCATTATTGTTATTCTAGCACTAAAAACCTTGCAAATGAAGTTTTGGTTACATTTAAATACTAAGTATGGGATTTGCAATGTTAACTGATATATTTGATGTATCCCGAGAATGTATCGTAAATCGTAACATTTATTGTTATATATATTATTTATATTTATTAAAAAATAAATAAATAAATTTGTTTTATGATGATACATCAGTGAGGTACGTTATACTGTCTTATATTATATTATTATTATTAATTATTATTATTTCTTGTTACTTTCTTTACTATAACACAAACACCGGGCTCAATTAAGCCAAGGTGTAAGTGCCTGTACCAAACATTGAGAGGGGATTGCGGGTAAGCATGCAGGGGTGCTACAAGCTCAAAAACTTGCGCACAATGTTAGCCGTGCCAAGAATAGCAGCCTTCTGCATGACACGCACATGGTATTCTTTGAGAGCCAACTTCTCTCTGGCATCTGACCAGTCTTTGGTCACAAGACCGTTACTAGAGATTACAACTGGAACCATATCAACACTACGAAGCTGGTACATGTCTTTGAGCTCAACAGCAAGTGGCTGGTACTTGCGCTTTTTCTCCGCAACTGTGGTCACAGGATTCTCGTCCAGCGGGACAGCAATGTCGACAATCACCGCTGTTCGAGCTTTCTTGTCGAAGAGAACAAGATCAGGTCTGTTTGCTTCAACAGCTCTATCTGTGGTGATGGCAGAATCCCACAGGATTTTTGAATCCTGATTATGGAGAACTTGTTCCGGCTTGCACTTATAGTACGGAACCTCCGTCTCAATGAGACCAACTTTCTTGACCAAAGCTTGATGTACAACTTTGGCAACAGAATTGTGGCGCTCTAAGTACTCTTTTGGAGCAAGCACTGGACAGACCCCAGCGACATGCTGAATACACTCGTTAGCCTGCTTACAAAGGCGACATCGGTCACTGATGTTGATTTTGAGGATGTGTCGCTCATACGCCCTAGTCCTGATGACCTGATCCTGTATGGCACAGACAAAGCCCTCCGTCTCTGCAAATAGCCCACTTGTCCGCAGCCACTCAGTGGAACTCTTGGTGTCCACCTGATCCGAAGACAACGCTGCAGCATACCGACCATGCAACGCTTTCGTTGACCACTCCTGAATTCTTTCAGCCTGTGTCTTGATGGCAGACTGAAACTCTTGCTCACTCAAATGTAGCGGAGTGTAGCCACGGTCCTGATTGCAGACAGCTGCATGCAATCCAACACCACGTGACACAAAGTACTGGCGGAGTTTCAGCTCCTGCTGATTACACATCACCTCCATGTTGAGCAAACCTCTTCCACCTACATGACGCGAAAGGTACAGTCTCTCAACTGAGCTCCTCGGGTGATGTATCCTGTGCTTTGTGAGGGTAGTTCTCATCTTTCTGTCAAAGGCTTTCAGCGACGTCTCCGACCATCTGACGACTCCAAAGATATATGCTGCCACAGGGATAGCCCAAGTATTAATTGCTGATATCTTGTTTCTTGCACTGACGAAAAACTTGCAAACCTTGTTGACACGAGACAGCACTTTCTTCTCAACTTGTTTCCTGGCATCTACATCCTTGATGCCAAGTAGCTGCTGTAGACCGAGGTACTTGTAGTTGTCCTCGGTACCCAAGTCTTGAATAACGGTGCCTCCCATGAGTCGCAAGCCTTTTTGTGGATCTTGAACCTCCCCCTTTCTCACATGCACAACAGCACACTTGTCAAGACCAAACTCCATGCAAATTGCATCACTAAAACTTTTGACAAGTTCAAACATGCTGTGCAACTGGTCTTCACCAGATGCATACAACTTTAGATCATCCATGTAAAACTGGTGGGAAATGCGAACTTCTGGATTCCTCTGTAGAACGTAACCATACCCAGAGGTCCGGAGCATCCTGCTCAGCGGGTTCAGTGCAAGACAAAACCACAAAGGGCTGAGACTATCTCCTTGAAAAATACCTCTTGAAATTTGCATTTCTCTAGTCTTGTAGTTAACCCCACCTTGGTTTACATGAAGACAAGTCCTCCACATGCTCATGCAAGAAGTGAGAAGCTCAACGACGCAAGGGTGGATTTTATACAGGTGAAGGACAGAGAGGAGCCAGGAGTGAGGCACTGAGTCAAAGGCTTTCTTGTAGTCAACCCAGCCTACTGAGATGTTGCGATGTTTTCTACGAGCCTGCTGAGACACAACAGTGTCGACCACCAACAACTCCCGACATCCCCTGGTTCCCTTCCGACAACCATTCTGCTCCTCAGCAAGAAGTCCATTCGTGACAAGATGATCATATATCTTCATCGACAGAATGGAAGTAAAGATCTTGTACAGTGTGGGAAGACATGTAATTGGCCTGTAGTTTTTGGGATTCAATGAATCACCTGACTTTGGCTTCATGTAAGTTATTCCCAAAGTACAAAATTTTGGCAAGATTGACGGATCTCTAAGGGAAGCATCAAAGTTGATTGCAAGAGATTGGTGAGTACTCTTGAAGTACTTCCACCAGAAGTTGTGGATACCATCCACACCCGTCGCCGTCCAGTTCTGTGTCTTCTTAACAGCAGACTGTACATCAGCAAGTGTAATGCTTACTGCCGGCATTTCCGGGATGTCTCTGCACACCTCCTCTTCCTCACGCAACCAATATGCATCTTCAGAGTGTTGCTTCTGCTCAGACCAAATAGATGACCAAAACTCTGCCATCACCTCTGCTGTCGGCGGTTGCTGAGGCTGCTCCTCTTTGCCCTCTTCCTCCAGCTTCCGGTAAAACAACTTCTGATCAGAAGCAAAAAGACTCTCTTGCTGTCTTCGCTTGGCTGCCTCATTGTATCGCCTAATACGAGCACCAAGCGCTGCAATTCGCTGTCTCAGTTGTTCTTCCTTCTCTCGGAGCTTTTTCTCATAGTCCTTATCCGTCCTCCTTACCCTGATGTTTCTCGCAATAGAGCGAATACCTGCCATGACCTTCTTACTACACCCCTGTGGGTGTAATATTATTATTATAATAATATTATTATTATTATTATTATTATTATTTTTTTTTTTTTTTTTTTTTGTTTAGACACTACTAAGCCGTCTCATAGGTCATTACAAGACAAACCTAGCAGTGCCTCCTCGACCCCAGCGCTCCGCACTCTCGTGCAGTAAACTCCGGGGCTGCCTTTTCATTTTTTCTTTTTATCGGTGCACCTCACCAACCTCCCCATGGGCCCGAAGTAGACGGAGGGAGCCCAGCAACACTGCCTTCTGCATGGCATCCGCCAGCCGCTCAGCGGATCCACGGCAACCTGGTATTTGCCGCAGCCCTGAAACCAATGAGTCGGGAACTCCACCCATCACCCCAACCAAAAGAACGACCAACACAACCGAATGTCCAGCATAGCTCTGCCGCAAGTCCATGACAAGATCGCGGTACTTATCACGTTTTTCGGCATACTTTTCCGTGAGGTTCTGGTCCGAAGGAGCAGAAAACTCCACCACGGTCAACGCCTTCTTGAGCTTCTCAAGTACCACGATGTCCGGCTTGTTGGCATGGAGCTTGCGAGTGGTGGGAAACGAATAGTTCCAGAAGATCTTCACCTGGTCGTTTGCCACCACTGCCTCAACGTCCCCAGGAGCGTATGGTATGACAGGTGAATCGTCAATACCAAAATGGTGCCTCAGATGGAAATAAAGCACCCGCAGTGCAGCATTGTGCCTCTCGATGTAAAGAGTACGGGCATAGAAAGGACATGCAGAGAGAAGATGCATGGTGGTCTCGGGAGAACGGAAGCACGCCCGACATCTGGTGTCCAGCTGACGACCAAAGATCAACTGCTGGTACACCAGGGATGTGAACACACCATCCTGCATCTTGATGATATTGCTCTCTGACACGGAAGTCAGCCCAGAGGAGCGAAGAAAGGCAAAAGTACGCTCCCTGCAAAGGCCCTGGCTCTCGATGTTCTTGTAGAACACGCTATGCATGCTCTTTGCCATGTGCCCTCGCAAAAGAAGACGCACCTCCGCCTCCCTCACCCTCTGCTTGGCGAGAGCCCGAGGCAAACCTGCAAGGTTTACTCCTGGCCTCGACTCCGGCTCCACCAAATCCAACTGTACTCCCAATGCCCATGCCGCCCGTTTTGCTGCACTGAACAAAAACGCTCCACTGCCCCACAACTCGTGCCCATACACAAGTTGAAGATGGGGATCTGTGCTCGTTACCAGACGACACGCCATACTGATAACCATTCGGTTGTAGATGTTCTCAACTCCGAGCAACCCTCTACCTCCCTGATCACGTGGAAGGTAGACCCTCTCAACAGAAGCCCGCTTATGGTGGCTCAAGTTTGAAGACATGACTTTCCTCGTGATGGTATCGAGGCCCTTCAGCTCTGCCACGTTCCATTTCATGGCACCAAAGGTGTAGAGCATGACAGGGATGGCTAGCATGTTGGTCGCTTGGATCTTATTGCGACCCGACAACCTGGAACTCCAGATCTTCTTCAGGCGTCGAACATACTCCCCACGAAGCACCTTCTGGAACAAACCTGTATCCTGAACGTGACTTTCACTCACGCCCAGGTACTTGTACCGTGCTTCGGCATCGAGATGTCTAATGATGCTCCCGTCTACCAGCTCCATGTCTTCTCGTTGGCCACACACCTTGCCAAGTCGAATGTGCAGGACCGCACACTTGTCCAAGCCCAACTCCATCCCCGTGTCTGCTGCAAAGCTACTAACAAGATCAAGCGACTCCCTGAGCTTGCGTTTGCTAGAACCATAGATTTTCAGGTCATCCATGAAGAATGCATGGGTGACATTATGGCTCCGACACGAAGGTGGGCCAGCCATGTACCCATCTTGTTCCCGAAGTAAAGCAGAAAGGGGCAACTGGGAGATGCAGTAAAGTTTGGGGCTAAGGGAGTCACCCTGGAACACTCCCCGCTGAAATGCCACGAACTCTGTGTACGACACTCTACCACCAGCCTTACACTGGAAGCGAGTCCTCCACAGCGGCATGAGGTCCCCAATGCATCTCACCAGATCGGGATGAACATTCAAGATCTCGAGACACCTCAAGATTAAGCCATGCGATGTCATGTCGAAAGCTTTCCTGAAGTCCACCCAGGCCACAGAGAGGTTCCGCTTATGCTGTATGGCATCTTGACAGACGCAACGGTCCAGGAGAAGGTTCTCCTTACACCCCTCGTGGCCCCTCCGTGCCCCCTTCTGCTCGTGCAACTCTACCCAAACTGGCTGAATAGAGTCCTCCAGTAGCTCATTCAAACAACCAGTAAAACCTTTATACTCGGTGTTGAGCGTGGTGATGGGTCTATAGCTGGATGGAAGTGACAAGTCCCCCCCTTTGGGGATCAGGATCGTGCGTCCCTCCACCAACCAAGCAGGGATCTCCATCGTGCCCCTTAACATGGCGGTGTAATGCCTTGCCAAGTGAGGATGCACAGCCGTAAACTTTTTCCACCAGAACGTTTGGATCTTATCAACGCCTGGCGCTGCCCAATTGCGCTTTCCTCTGAAAGATCGGGCAACAAGTTCTACTGTGACATCCGGGCACACTACCTGCCTATCCTGCACTCTCCGACAAAGCTTCTCAAATTCCGAGAGAGCCTGAGACTCGACGTTGAACTCGACACTTTCCCCATAAATTCCCGCCCAGAACGCACGGATAGCATCCGCCGTAGGAGGATTGTGTGGAGGCGCTGGTCTCTCCCGCTCCAAAAAGCGGCGCGCATTGTGAAGAAAGACGTTATTATCCTCCAAGCACTGCAAACGACTCAGCTTCTTTGCTTTTATAGCCTTCAGGGTGCGGATTTGATCCAGCAACTTCTGTTTGGCAACAACCAAAACAGAAAAGCGTAGAGTCTTGTAAAGCGTCCGTGTTGAAGCTAAAAGTAGCTTCATCTTCCGGGAAGCTGGTCTCCCTGAACGGACAAACTCCACAACACTCTGGATTCGTGACGCACCCCGTCTGGCCTCCAGAATCCTCTCCTCCAGATCTGCTATCTGCCCACGGATCTTTTTCTGGGCACTCGGGCCATCCTGCATCTTGGGAAGCATGAGCTTCCAGGCGGCAAAGACAGCCACGTTGACTTCCATCAACGTTGACTCCTGGGTGAGGCATGAGAAAAGTGCCTCATTCATCGCTACCAAGTCTTGTGCTCGGATTTTCCTTCTCGGTCTTCGAAGGAATGGTCGCTTTTCGAAACGCAGACTGGTCTTTTCAATCTCCTCCCTCAGCTCTGCCTCAAAGTCCCTCCCCTGCAAAACAACAGGTTCAGGCTGTGCCTCATCTTCGGAGGAAGACGACGAACGAAATTCCACCGAGTCTGAGACAGAGGCTTGCGAGCTAGAAGCAGAAGAAGGCGTCTGCGACCTGGGTAAAATTCCCCGACGCCCCAGCACAGCTCTGGCTTGGTCACTCAATTGCTGTTTCGTGACCCCCATCTCCGGATGGCGCTCCTGCCAAATCATTAGAAGACGGGCCATATATCCCCTGCGCTGAGGCTCACTAGCTTCGTAACAGACAAGCAGTTCATCACAAAGCTCCTCCGTCCACCTCAATCGCCCATGTAGAGGCTGGTCCCTTTGTCCCCCACCACTTGGTGCTGCCGACACATCCGAGATGCCGGCATGGTCGGGGGGCCTTCGCATGTTATGCCTAGGAACCATTTAATTTATACTCATGTGGAAGGGGGGTTAGCCCATACCACAGAGTCCCCAGCATTGCCGAGATTTTGCTGCCTAGGTACTCTGAGCTCCGCGGCAGCAGGGAGAGCTCAGGCTCCATAACCAGTTAGTGGCTATGGACTGAAGGCTGTAATTAAACAACCCCCAGGTGGAGCCCCAAGGGCGCGGTCCCACGCGTCGCGTACTGAACTTTTCCCACACAGTGTTTAGCATGAGTCAAGAGCAGCCGGGTGCCCTTTATTATTATTATTTTTTTTTTTTTTTTTTTTTTTTTTTTTTTAGACACTACTAAGCCGTCTCATAGGTCATTACAAGACAAACCTAGCAGTGCCTCCTCGACCCCAGCGCTCCGCACTCTCGTGCAGTAAACTCCGGGGCTGCCTTTTCATTTTTTCTTTTTATCGGTGCACCTCACCAACCTCCCCATGGGCCCGAAGTAGACGGAGGGAGCCCAGCAACACTGCCTTCTGCATGGCATCCGCCAGCCGCTCAGCGGATCCATGGCAACCTGGTATTTGCCGCAGCCCTGAAACCAACGAGTCGGGAACTCCACCCATCACCCCAACCAAAAGAACGACCAACACAACCGAATGTCCAGCATAGCTCTGCCGCAAGTCCATGACAAGATCGCGGTACTTATCACGTTTTTCGGCATACTTTTCCGTGAGGTTCTGGTCCGAAGGAGCAGAAAACTCCACCACGGTCAACGCCTTCTTGAGCTTCTCAAGTACCACGATGTCCGGCTTGTTGGCATGGAGCTTGCGAGTGGTGGGAAACGAATAGTTCCAGATGATCTTCACCTGGTCGTTTGCCACCACTGCCTCAACGTCCCCAGGAGCGTATGGTATGACAGGTGAATCGTCAATACCAAAATGGTGCCTCAGATGGAAATAAAGCACCCGCAGTGCAGCATTGTGCCTCTCGATGTAAAGAGTACGGGCATAGAAAGGACATGCAGAGAGAAGATGCATGGTGGTCTCGGGAGAACGGAAGCACGCCCGACATCTGGTGTCCAGCTGACGACCAAAGATCAACTGCTGGTACACCAGGGATGTGAACACACCATCCTGCATCTTGATGATATTGCTCTCTGACACGGAAATCAGCCCAGAGGAGCGAAGAAAGGCAAAAGTACGCTCCCTGCAAAGGCCCTGGCTCTCGATGTTCTTGTAGAACACGCTATGCATGCTCTTTGCCATGTGCCCTCGCAAAAGAAGACGCACCTCCGCCTCCCTCACCCTCTGTTTGGCGAGAGCCCGAGGCAAACCTGTAAGGTTTATTATTATTATTAATATTTATGTCTTTTTCTTGCTTTCTTCTTCATAAGCACTAACACCGGGCTCAATCAAGCCAAGGTGCAAGCGCCCGTACCAAACATTGAGAGGGGATTGCGGGTACACATGCGGGGGTGCTACAAGCTCAAAACCTTGCGCACAATGTTAGCCGTGCCAAGAATAGCAGCCTTCTGCATGACACGCATGTGGTATTCTTTGAGAGCCAACTTCTCTCTGGCAAATGACCAGTCTTTGGTCACAAGACCGTTACTAGAGATCACAACTGGAACCACATCAACACTACGGAGCTGGTACATGTCTTTGAGCTCGACAGCAAGTGGCTGGTACTTGCGCTTTTTCTCCGCAACTGTGGTCACAAGATTCTCGTCCAGCGGGACAGCAATGTCGACAATCACCGCTGTTCGAGCTTTCTTGTCGAAGAGAACAAGATCAGGTCTGTTTGCTTCAACAGCTCTATCTGTGGTGATGGCAGAATCCCACAGGATTTTTGCATCCTGATTACGAAGAACTTGTTCCGGCTTGCACTTATAGTACGGAACCTCTGTCTCAATGAGACCAACTTTCTTGGCCAAAGCTTGATGTACAACTTTGGCAACAGAATTGTGGCGCTCTAAGTACTCTTTTGGAGCAAGCACTGGACAGCCCCCAGTGACATGCTGAATGGACTCGTTAGCCTGCTTGCAAAGACGACACCGGTCACTGATGTTGACTTTGAGGATGTGTCGCTCATACGCTCTAGTCCTGATGACCTGATCCTGTATGGCACAGACAAAGCCCTCTGTCTCCGCAAACAACCCACTTGTCCGCAGCCACTCAGTGGAACTCTTGGTGTCCACCTGATCCGAAGATAACGCTGCAGCAAACCGACCATGCAATGCTTTTGTTGACCACTCCAAGACTTTGTCAGCCTGGGTTCTAATGGCAGGCTGAAACTCTTGCTCACTCAAATGTAGCGGAGTGTAGCCACGGTCCTGGTTGCAAATAGCTGCATGCAACCCATCACCACGTGACACAAAGTACTGCCGAAGTTTCAACTCCTGCTGACGACACATCATCTCCATGCTGAGCAAACCTCTTCCACCTACATAACGTGAAAGGTACAGTCTCTCGACTGAGCTCCTCGGGTGATGTATCCTGTGCTTCGTGAGGGTGGTTCTCACTTTTCTATCAAAAGCTTGCAGTGACGTCTCCGACCACCTGACGACACCAAACGTATATCCAGCCACAGGGATAGCCCACGTATTAATCGCAGTAATCTTGTTCCTCGCACTGACAAAAGACTTGCAAATCTTGTCGACTCGAGACAGCACTTTTTTCTCGACTTGTTTTCTGGCATCTACATCTTTAATGCCAATTAGCTGCTGCAGACCGAGGTACTTGTAGTTTTCCTCAACACCCAAGTCTTGAATAACGGTGCCTCCCATGAGCCGCAAGCCTTCTTGTGGATCTTGAATCTCCCCTTTTCTCACATGCACAACAGCACACTTGTCAAGACCAAACTCCATGCAAATTGCATCACTAAAACTTTTGACAAGTTCAAACATGCTGTGCAACTGGTCTTCACCAGAAGCATATAACTTGAGGTCATCCATGTAAAACTGGTGAGAAATGCGAACTTCTGGATTCCTCTGTAGAACGTAACCATACCCAGAGGTTCGGAGCATCCTGCTCAGCGGGTTCAATGCAAGACAGAACCATAATGGGCTGAGACTATCTCCCTGAAAAATACCTCTCGAGATTCGCATCTCTCCGGTCTTGTAGCTGACCCCCCCTTGGTTTACATGAAGACAAGTCCTCCACATGCCCATGCAAGAAGTGAGAATCTGAACAATGCAAGGATGAATTTTGTAAATGTGAAGTACAGAGAGGAGCCAGGAATGGGGGACTGAATCAAAGGCTTTCTTGTAGTCAACCCAACCTACTGAAATATTACGGTGTTTTCTACGAGCCTGCTGAGACACAACAGCGTCAACTACCAATAACTCCCGACATCCCCTCGTGCCCTTCCGACAGCCATTCTGCTCCTCAGCAAGAAGTCCATTCGCGACAAGATGGTCATAAATCTTTATCGACAGAATGGATGTGAAGATCTTGTACAGAGTGGGAAGACATGTGATTGGCCTATAGTTCTTGGGATTCAATGAATCACCTGACTTCGGCTTCATGTACGTAATTCCAAGCGTACAAAATCTTGGCACAATGGACGGATCTTCCAAGGCCTCATGAAAGTGAGTAGCAAGAGCCTGGTGAGTAGTTTTAAAATACTTCCACCAGAAGTTGTGAATGCTATCCACACCCGGAGCCTTCCAGTTCTGCGTTTTCCTAATTGCAGCCTGTACATCAGCCAGTGTAATACTAACTGCTGGCATTGCCGGAATGTCTCTGCATCCCTCCTCTTCCTCTCGCAACCAGTAAGCATCTTCAGAGTGTTGCTTTGGCTCCGACCAAATGGACGACCAAAACTCTGCCATTGTTTCTGCTTTGGGTGGCCGCTGAGGTTGCTCCTCTTTGCCCTCTTCCTCCAATTGCCGATAGAACCCGGAAATAGGACCCGGTGAGTAGGAGGGTCGCGACGTTGAGCGCTGAAGGGTCTGGGCGTGAGCCTGCCTGGAGCCGCCGTCGGTGCAAATCTTGGTGGTAGTAGCAAATACTCCTCAAATCAGCCCAGAGGAGCGAAGAAAGGCAAAAGTACGCTCCCTGCAAAGGCCCTGGCTCTCGATGTTCTTGTAGAACACGCTATGCATGCTCTTTGCCATATGCCCTCGCAAAAGAAGACGCACCTCCGCCTCCCTCACCCTCTGCTTGGCGAGAGCCCGAGGCAAACCTGTAAGGTTTATTATTATTATTATTATTATGTTGTTTTTAACTCCCAACCAAGTTGGGGTGGTTTAGCGCCAGCACCGGGCCCAATTGGGCCAAGGTGAAGGCGCCCGCTGATCCTGTTGGTGATGTTACGATCCAGCGTCTCCTACTCAGCTGCGGGCAGTGAGAGCTTCCCGGGTACACCCGCAAATAGCCCATCACACAGCCTTTCGGGCAGGTCCTCTCCTAGGCGCGGTGGGACACATTTCCGCGAGCACTCGGGGTGCTGGATGCCTTTAACCAGGGCACTTAGAGGTGGGGATGCATCTTGGGCTTCCCAAACCAATGCTCTGGCCGCCCTGTGGTTCAAGAAACACAGGCTACGGGCCAGAGGTCACACTCGCAAGGCAACCCCCAACCCGCATGTCCTTCCTGAGCGCGGGGGGACACGTACCGCGAGCCAGGGAAGAGCCTACGCCCATCCCGTAGCTGGATGCCTTATTATTATTATTATTATTATTATTATTTTTGTGTTTAACTCCCAACTAAGTTGGGGTGGTTTAGCGCCAGCACCGGGCCCAATTAGGCCAAGGTGAAGGCGCCCGCTGATCCTGTTGGTGATGTTACGATCCTGCGTCTCCTACTCAGCTGCGGGCAATGAGGGCTTACCGGATCCACCCGCAAATAGCCCGTCACACAGCCTTTTGGGCAGGTCCTCTCCTAGGCGCGGTGGGACACATTTCCGCGAGCACTCGGGGTGCTGGATGCCTTTAACCAGGGCACTTAGAGGTGGGGATGCATCTTGGGCTTCCCAAACCAATGCCCTGGCCGCCCTGTGGTACAAGAACCACAGGCTACGGGCCAGAGGTTACACTCGCAAGGCAACCCCCAACCCGCATGTCCTTCCTAGGCGCGGGGGGACGCGTACCGCGAGCCAGGACAAGAGCCTACGCTCAAGCCATGGCCGGATGCCCTTTATTATTATTATTATTATTATTATTTTTTTGTTTTTAACTCCCAATCAAGTTGGGGTGGTTAAGCGCCAGCACCGGGCCCAATTGGGCCAAGGTGAAGGCGCCCGCTGATCCTGTTGGTGATGTTACGATCCAGCGTCTCCTACTCAGCTGCGGGTAATGAGGGCTTCCCGGGTACACCCGCAAATAGCCCATCACACAGCCTTTCGGGCAGGTCCTCTCCTAGGCGCGGTGGGACACATTTCCGCGAGCACTCGGGGTGCTGGATGCCTTTATCCAGGGCACTTAGAGGTGGGGATGCATCTTTGGCTTCCCAAACCAATGCCCTGGCTGCCCTGTGGTACAAGAACCACAGGCTACGGCCCAGAGGTCACACTCGCAAGGCAACCTCCAACCCGCATGTCCTTCCTGGGCGCGGGGGGACGCGTACCGCGAGCCAGGACAAGAGCCTACGCTCAAGCCATGGCCGGATGCCCTTTATTATTATTATTATTTTTTTTTTTTTTTTTTTAAAAAAAAAAAAAAAAAAAAAAAAAAAAAAAAAAAAAAATAATTATTATTATTATTATTATTATCATAGTTATTATTAATATTATTATAATATAATTATATTAAGCCGGAATTACACGATACAATTTTTCTAATTATTGCATCATTATTATTCATTTGAATAATATAATAATAATACACTGTTTGCGATATATTTTTACTAACTCTGTAATAATATAACTCTATAAGCAATGGAGTATTGACATCAATTTTTTTATTGCAGAAATAGATAGAGGGTGAAAAGTTATGCTACCCTAATTTTTTTCAGATTTTTCTGAGACCGGGAAGTATTTTAAAAAAATTATTGAAAGTCCGTTTTATATAATGTCACGGGCGTTAAAGGCCTCCTGAAGAGATGCATTTGACAAGTTTTAAAAAGTGAGCTTAGATTGCGTGTTATATATTTCAAGTGAACAAATGTTCCCTACCCTCAGGGTTACGTAGCTAGGAGCGAGCGAAAGAACTTGCGTGACGTCACTCCCGCACAACAACCGAGTAAGAGATACAAAGTCTCTGGAAAAAGTACGTTCACTCTATTAACAGCCATGGCGACGCTATTGCAACCCTACCGCTAAAACTTAATGAGAGCAGTCTTGATAGTATTTGTCAAATAGCCTGAAAACCGTTTGTCCATAGCATGCATACAAATCAAGTTATGAATGCACAAAGATCATCAAAAATGTTGTGCTGCTGCCTGGCCGTCAGCTACGCTCGCAGCAGAGGCAGCGCTCGCTCGAGCATTACCCCCTCCTCTCCGCTCAACGCGTGAACACACTTCCCCTCCTAGCTATTTCTTCTCCTCTCTCAAAATTTTTCTTGCTTGACGGCCCGCGCGTCGTCTGTCGTATGATATAATAAAAATATATTATAACTCGCGCTTGTAGTAATTAATTTTTTTACGATCAGAATGTTTAACTAAAATAATTAAATTTAATATTTTAAATACATGTATTTATACTTATATATTAGCTGACAACTGAAGTTGTCATTGTAAAAGATATAGTACAAAATTATCGCCTCTTGTTTTACGAAGAATGTGGCTTGCATTCGCCGCCTATAGCTTTATAGTGAGGGTTCTAAGCTTACAAAAATGACCAAGTCTTGCACTTTGTGATAAAAGCACCAAACTTGGTACATCGATAGAATTGACCAAGACAATCATTATGAGGGATGTAGCCCAGCGCGCAACCTGACCTGGTGACCCCTGGTGACCTTTCAAAATGGCGGCCGTGACCTTTATGAAATTAATTTTTAAATTAAAAACTATTACAGATAAATTAAAATTTAAACTGAAAGTGGTTCACGCTCAATTATTGCATGTCTTGTAATTTTTTCAACATGCTGCATTGCCAAATTAGTGCATAAATAAAATATATTCATGAAAATTGAGACCATTTTTCACATAAATGACGTGCAAGTATCCGCGATGCCGAAGTTGACTATTTATAAGTCGAGATGAGGCTCAGCAGATTGAATGAAGGCGGACTCAGGATAATAGTAAAATATTTTTTACCGCAGATTATTTGACCTGGTGACCTCTAATGACCTTTCAAAATGGCGCCTGAAAATATTCGATTTGATATATTAGCAAATTACGAAGCTAAATGAAATGAAATTGCTGGAAATTGATTTTTTTTACTTTCAAGTTGTCCCGAATTTTTTTCCAAACTCTCTGTGTTGCCACATAAACACATTTATAGTGTTGCCAAATTTACAACAAATGACAATTAATGTAGTATATTATCACTAACCCTACCTCGGCATTAATTGTGTATTATAATGTATTTAATTAATTACAGTACAATAAATTGACATCATTGTGCAACTTTTTAAACTTAAAGGATATTTCGAAGGAAATATATATATATAATGAAAGTTGTTGTAAATATATTATCAGATACTTAGTATATTAAATTATACATCTATATACACCTATAACTCATGCAGTATAAATAACTAATATATATATATATATATTTATACATAATACTGTATAAACGATTCCACATTATAATTACTAATTATCAATTATGAGTTGTAAGTATATATATTATTATTTTTATTTAAAATATAATATATGCTGACAGCCAAATATATATATATATATATATATATATATATATATATATATATATATATATATATATATATATATATATATATATATATATATATATATATATATATATATATATATATGTATATATATATATATATATTATATAATTATATATGTATATTTCATTTAAGTAAAGAAAAGATTAAAATTATTTGAATCCTCATAATGTACGAGTCTTCCAGTTTCAATTCTGTATATTACAAATTTTTTTGTCCTTGTATATGAATAAGAGCAACAGCGAAGAAATCATTCAGTTGCCCATCCAATGACGTGTTAATTAATTTACAGTGTATATTAACACTTCATTCCCCAGTCCATCCCCCCCCCCGAAAAAAATATAGGTTTAAAAAGTTGCACAATGATGTCAATTTATTGTGCACATGCTGTAGTTAAATACATTATACACAATTAATGCCGATCGAGGGAGGGTTAGTGATAATATACTACATTAATTGTCATTTGTTGTAAATTTGGCAACACTATAAATGTGTTTATGTGGCAACACAGAGAGTTTGGAAAAAAATTCGGGACAACTTGAAAGTAAAAAAAAATCAATTTCCAGCAATTTCATTTCATTTAGCTTCGTAATTTGCTAATATATCAAATCGAATATTTTCAGGCGCCATTTTGAAAGGTCATTAGAGGTCTCCAGGTCAAATAATCTGCGGTAAAAAATATTTTACTATTATCCTGAGTCCGCCTTCATTATATCTGCTGAGCCTCATCTCGACTTATAAATAGTCAACTTCGGCATCGCGGATACTTGCACGTCATTTATGTGAAAAATGGTCTCAATTTTCATGAATATATTTTATTTATGCACTAATTTGGCAATGCAGCATGTTGAAAAAATTACAAGACATGCAATAATTGAGCGTGAACCACTTTCAGTTTAAATTTTAATTTATCTGTAATAGTTTTTAATTTAAAAATTAATTTCATAAAGGTCACGGCCGCCATTTTGAAAGGTCACCAGGGGTCACCAGGTCAGGTTGCGCGCTGGGCTACATCCCTCATAATGATTGTCTTGGTCAATTCTATCGATGTACCAAGTTTGGTGCTTTTATCACAAAGTGCAAGACTTGGTCATTTTTGTAAGCTTAGAACCCTCACTATAAAGCTATAGGCGGCGAATGCAAGCCACATTCTTCGTAAAACAAGAGGCGATAATTTTGTACTATATCTTTCACAATGACAACTTCAGTTGTCAGCTAATATATAAGTATAAATACATATATTTAAAATATTAAATTTAATTATTTTAGTTAAACATTCTGATCGTAAAAAAATTAATTACTACAAGCGCGAGTTATAATATATTTTTATTATATCATACGACAGACGACGCGCGGGCCGTCAAGCAAGAAAAATTTTGAGAGAGGAGAAGAAATAGCTAGGAGGGGAAGTGTGTTCACGCGTTGAGCGGAGAGGAGGGGGTAATGCTCGAGCGAGCGCTGCCTCTGCTGCGAGCGTAGCTGACGGCCAGGCAGCAGCACAACATTTTTGATGATCTTTGTGCATTCATAACTTGATTTGTATGCATGCTATGGACAAACGGTTTTCAGGCTATTTGACAAATACTATCAAGACTGCTCTCATTAAGTTTTAGCGGTAGGGTTGCAATAGCGTCGCCGTGGCTGTTAATAGAGTGAACGTACTTTTTCCAGAGACTTTGTATCTCTTACTCGGTTGTTGTGCGGGAGTGACGTCACGCAAGTTCTTTCGCTCGCTCCTTGCTACGTAACCCTGAGGGTAGGGAACATTTTTTCACTCGAAATATATAACACGCAATCTAAGCTCACTTTTTAAAACTTGTCAAATGCATCTCTTCAGGAGGCCTTTAAGGGTAAGGAA
Source organism: Siphlonurus alternatus (assembly GCA_949825025.1). Classification (NCBI taxonomy): domain Eukaryota; kingdom Metazoa; phylum Arthropoda; class Insecta; order Ephemeroptera; family Siphlonuridae; genus Siphlonurus; species Siphlonurus alternatus. Next base: position 10,179,593 of record OX463778.1, read on the forward strand.
ACGCCACCAATGTTAAAAAAATCCCTTACACAAAAATTCTGAAAAAAATTTAAAATGTTCTCCTCTACACCCCCTATCAGTAGCTAAAATATCAGGTATACAAATACGATCTAGTTTTTGAGTTATAAATTTTTAAAGTTGACTAATTTAACATGGAAGTTTAATTTCTCCATGTTAAAGTAGTCAACTTTAAAAATTTATAACTAAAAAACTAGATCGTATTTGTATACCTGATATTTTAGCTACTGATAGGGGGTGTAGAGGAGAACATTTTAAATTTTTTTCAGAATTTTTTGTGAGGGATTTTTTTAACATTGGTGGCGTTACCTTACCCTTAATGTCCTATCTTTTTCTTAAGGAGAGGCCCTCGTGACGTCATCAAAACGTACTATCAATATTTTTTTTTAAATACTTCCCGGTCTCTGAAAAATCTGAAAAAATTCAGAAAAGCATATTTTTGCACCCTCTATCCATTTCTGCAATAAAAAAATTTGAGGTCGGTACTCCATTATCAATTGCTTAAGCCGGTATTACACGATACAATTTTTCTGATTATTGTATACAATTTTTTCTTGCAAGAAAATTTCCTCTCCATACTAACAAATGGAGATTAAATTTTCTTGTAAGGAAAAATTGTATACAATAATCAGAAAAATTGTATCGTGTAATACCGTCTTTAGAGTTATATTATTACAGAGTTAGTAAAAAATAAAAATATATCGCAAACAGTGTATTATTATTAGGGCTGTAAAAACTCGTCATTTTTTTTAGCTCGGTCCGGATAAAAACAGACCGGTTTGACTCGTAACTCGGTCTAAGCTCGAAAACGAGCTTAACTCGAAGCGGCTCGAAAACGAGCTGAACTCGAAGCGGCTTGAAAACGAGCTGAACTCGATCGGAGCGGCTCAAAAACGAATCAAAGTATGAAAAAGATCATATTTTAATTCGACTTAAAGCTCATTTTCATTAGTTTGAAAAAGAGCTCACTATATAGCTATTTTCGTAACCTTTCCTGGTCATATCTAAAAACCGACTCGAAATTAAATGAGTCTACGGGAGGCTGCAGCGAGGGCGCATGGCTTATCCTGAATCGAATTAACTAATAGTTTGCTTATATTTTACATACATGTGTGTGTTTATATATTTGTATACAGTAAAAAAATGGGAAAAATATTTCATTTGCACAATTGTGCTCTCTTCACACAAACACTTGCAGATAAGATAGGAGAAGGGGAGCGTCCCATCAACGCCACCAAATCTTTTATGTTAGAAAAAATAACTCCCTGAGCAATATGCAATGTCAATACATGAAACACAAAAGAGGGATTTTACTCTTCAAATGCTTTTTAAAATGGATAATTTAATAACAACTATTCATTTAAAGAAGGGTTTCTAGGACTTTTTTATCTTTTTTTTTCGTTAAAATGTTAAAATATTCGCAACCATCGATACCTGAAATTTCCATTCTTTTTTTTTTCTTAAGAATGACTATTGTTGAAGTATTATTGAAAATGTTATTTGTTAGAAGAGACACATCCGTTTTTTGATGAAACTTCATAAAATTAAATTTAAGACTTTTTTATATTTTGCACAGTAAATAATTTAATAAGCTTCTAGTGTGGCGCATTGCGTTTGACACGGTTTCGTCATATCACCAAAGTCAAGCAACGCCAAATTTAATTAATTTATATAGATAGTTGCATCATCATTATCAATAATAAATACAATAATGATATTGTGTGAATAAATGTATATGGATTCTATTATTTCATAAAAAAATATTTTCTTTTTGAATTCATCGAATTTGAATTAACTTATCCAGCTATCAACTTCAGTCGAGTGTAACAATATAATATCCCATGCAACGAGCTATAGGAACTTAACATATTATGCTGGCTCAGATAATTGCTATTTAAAAGAGGCACATCACATAATTTCGAGCAGTACCGAACCGAGGCTCGGTCTTGAATTTTACAAATATCAAAAAACGAGCCAGCTTGATTTCGGTCCAAAACTCGAAAAACTCAATCCGATGAGTCCAGTAAAAATCGAGTCCCGAAAAATTCAGTTCAGACCGAACCGTGGCTCGGTCTCGATTTAGAGTTCAGCTCGGTCAAAAAACGAGCCAGCTCGATTTCGGTCCAAAACTCGAAAACTCGGTCCGACGAGTCCAGTAAAATCGAGTCCCGAAAATTTCAGCTCGGACCGAACCGTGGCTCGGTCTCGATTTACAGCCCTAATTATTATTGCAGTATATTATTCAAATGAATAATAATGGTTTTGGTGTCTTTTTCAGGTAATGCCGGTATTACACGATACAATTTTTCTAACTATTAAATACAATTTTTCCTTACAAGAAAACTTAACTTCATTTGTTTGTATTGAGATGAATTTTTTTCGTAAGGAAAAATTGTATTCAATAGTTAGAAAAATTGTATCTTGTAATTTCGGCTTAATATAATTATATTATAATAATATTAATAATAACTATAATAATAATATAATATAAGACAGTATAACGTACCTCACTGATGTATCATCAGAAAAACAAATTTATTTATTTATTTTTTTAATAAATATAAATAATATATATAACAATAAATGTTACGATTTACGATACATTCTCGGGATACATCAATTTTAATTTTGAAATCCATTCAATAATTTAAATAAAACGGTGCTCCGAGTTGTCCTAGCTAGGCTCCAGGATATCCGCGCTCCAAGTTGTCCGTGCTCCGAGTTGTCCTACCTAGGCTCCAGGATGTCGGCGCTCCGAGTTGTCCGTGCTCCGAGTTGTCCTACCTAGGCTCCAGGATGTCCGCGCTCCGAGTTGTCCGTGCTCCAAGTTGTCCGTGCTCCGAATTGTCCTACCTAGGCTCCAGGATGTCCGCGCTCCGAGAAGTCCATGCTCCGAGTTGTCCTAGAAACACGTTTGGCTCCGAGCTGACCGGCTCCCAGTTGACCGCGCACCGAGTTGTCCGGGAACCAGAATGCTGTAATAGGGCTCGTTCTACATGAAATTCTCGTGCCTTTTCAAATGTTGACAAAACCTTTTTCTTTTCTTTTTTTTTTTTTTTTTTTTTTTTTTTTTCTGTCAGTACCCCATTATGTATGCAACTTCATCTGCAAAAATTGCTACAAAATAATTGTTATATATTTTTCACATTTATCCAAGCAATCGTGGACACTTTTTTCCGGGAGGTAAAACCCAAGAAAATAAATTCCTTTGTTGATGTTAAGTAAATTTAATTGAAATGTCGATGTAGAAATTATTATTGCTTAATTCTCGCTGTTATTTTTAATGTTGTGGTTTTGTATCCTTCTTCCTCCTTTCACGAACATTTTAGCTATTAAAATTAAACTTTGTATGAAACATTGCCTTTTTCTGCAGCTTCTTGAGCAGAGTTTCTATACTTTGGCTATGATATTTGATACATTGTTTTTTTCTGCTGAATAATATATTTATTATAAAAAAATACAATTAAGTATATATTATAATAATAAAATTTTAAACAAAGGTACATTAGCACTTAACGCGCGTGATATGCATAATTTATCCCCTATTTATTTATACCATGCACGCAATATCTTTTTGTTGCTATGATTGATATAAGTGGAAATGAATAATTAAAAATAAAATTTCTATATTTTCATTATTGCGTAGGCATGTATATATTATATATATATATATAACATTTGTGAGTTCAGTATGCATATTATGTATCAATTCATACTTAAAAAAGAACGATGTATGTGGTTCCCCAGGCTTTGGACATCGCTTTGGTCCATTGAGAAAAAGTAGAGGTGTCCGTCCTGACTGAGGTTTTCCACGTTTCCCTCAGTCTCACTTCAGCGAATGCTGCATGGGACGCGTAAGCATGCAGGCCGTGGCCACTATCCTTCCCTACCTTATCCCTACCCAGTACCCCGCCGCGAGCTGTAAGCTCTTAGGGGTGTATTCTTGTAAAAAAATAAATAAAAATATATGAGACAAATGACAAATTAATTCCGGAGCAATTCACGGACAAGTTACCCAGAAAGTTGCAAATACAGCTTCCTTTCGTGCCAGTGATTTAGGTTGTGATTAAACGTGGTTATATAGACTAAACCCACGTGACGTCACTGCAACGCATATTGCATACTTTACAGGAACCTAACGTGCCAAAGAGCTGCATCAGCAGCGTGTAAGGGGAGTCACACAACTACCTTCGTATTGCATCGTACGATAAAAATTTAGAACCGGTTCTAAAATGAGAGACATGACATACGAAAGCATATATGCGATGCGATATGAAACGAAGCTGTGTGCGCACATACACCTGATCGCACCTGACCCCTCCCACCACCAATACAGAGCCGAGCAATGCGTGAATATCATGCATCTTTGACTGACGATGGACAGATGAATAATATATAGCATATAATGTAATAACACTTACCATGCATGCGTGCAGAGAGATTTAATATACATCTGTGCAACTTGATTAATGCAATTTATGCCTAGCCATGTTTTCCTAATAAACATGATTCTTGTTTCGTCAGAGAGCACTGTAGTTCTCCAGACTGCCACTTCAACCAACTCGTCGCTAGTTCATCTGACGTGCGTCCTGAACGGTCCTGACGCGCTTAGCTCGTCTGCAGCGGCGTGGACCTTTCAGGGAATCTCTCCCCTCTCTCTGCAGACATCATCACCACCACCAGGTACGGGAAATTACGAACGGTACCCTGGCCTTTTTTGGAGCGTACGTGGTCAGTAAATTTGGAATATGTCGCATACTGGAATATATGGAAATGAGAACCATCTGTTCACTCGTGTTAAGTGCTTACCGGACACGCTGCAGCCTATTGGCTATTACTGCATGACCATGTATATAGACTCGGAAGGTGGTGTGGTGTTGAATGCGACTGTGAGTCTCCTCACCATGTTGTTATATAGATAAGCCAACTAATGGTGCTCATTTCAACAAAATCCAGCGTATACGCGGCATGTCCCAGTTTTGTTGTCCGTAACTGTACGTTGTCACGAAGTTTAATGGTGTTGGAGGGTTTATTGGGCACGATTCAGGAAGGGAGTTATCCAGGTTTCTCACTAACCACGTTTAATGTCATTGAATTAGGCTGGCGCTAACCGTGGTTAAGTGAGACAGCTGGATAACTCGATCGTTCGTGAATCGTGTCCATTGTTACTTTGCGATAATTTACATTGAAATAAATTTAATGTAAATTCCTCTTCACCTCGTGTGTTTGTTCTCCAGGACGTTACGAGCACTCCTCCCTCGGCAAGGGTGTGTCCCACAAGCCACTAACTTGCAGAAACAAAGGCACAAACTCTCTCCCTGGGTTCACACGTAACAACTGGAAATGTCTGGAGTAAAAAAGTTTTGCTATATATTTACGTTATTTTAGCTATTGGAGTGACCTTTATTTTTGCTTGACTTTTCCTTGACTTTTGCTTTATATGTGTCGAAATATAGGTCCATAAAGGTCCGAAGTTAAAGGCAAAATAAAGCACCAAGCTTTATCATTCCTTTAACTTACATATATATCTGCATTACGCTCTGTAAAGGCACATAAATTTCCAATATTTTTCAAATAAGCTTATTGCATTAGATATATATAACCTCTAATTCACCAATACTGCTCTTATTTTACCTCTATTCAAACCTTAAATGGCACATAATTCTGCAATATAAAAAAAAGGTGCTATATATTTACATTATTTTAGTTGTACGAAGGACGTATATTTTTGCTTGACTTTTCCTTTATATGTGTCGAAATATAGGTCGGTAAAGGTCCATAAATAAAGCAAAAATAAAGCACCTTGCTTTATCTTTCATTTATAAATGCAATATTCTTGAAATAGTTGAAATATCAACTTCTGCTTGTTTATGCTATCCTAACCTACCTACACTAACTATACGAACCTGCCTTCCTAACGCAAGAGCTTTACGCACGCTTACAAGAGGAGGGGTAAAATTCGTATATTATATAATTATGCTTCACGACTCCGTGACAAGCCGAGCCGAGTCTTAGAGAATTATATGTTAATTATTAAATCAGGTTATTCACGCTTCGCAGTGAAAACATTTTTGTTAACATGACCCCTACTGAAAAAGTAAAACTGATACTTTTAATATTGCATTGTTCATATTAAAAAAAAATTACAACTTATTCTGACTGACAGGTTCAGAGTTCATGATGCCAGCTCATATTTATCAAACTAAAGTGTTACTATATACATGCGTAGTATAACCTAATCAATTTTATTATCTGATAATTAAATAAAACCTGAATTTCCCCCAATCTCAAACAGATATTGTAAATATAATATATCTTTTAAACCTACAAAATAGCAGATATAAAGGTAGAATAAGACTTCATAAATAATTATAATATATAAATAATCAACATTTCTGTCATATTTCTAGTGTTCTATTAGAAGCCATTAAGATCATGGAAGTGCCGTATTAGAGGTGAAATAGTGGTTTTAAATTGGTTAGAGACAGCTAAATTTCCTCTAATTTTAATATAAGCATATAGAAGCAATTAATAGTTATCTTTAAACCTATAATATGGCATGAAAAAAATGTTAGGTTTCTGCCTGTAAAGTTCCAATAATTTTGCTTTACTGATATACATACATTTAAATTGCCTCTATTTTCAATATAAGAATATTGCTTTTGTCATATATTTTAAACTAATAATAAAGCATGTATAAAGATAGGAAGTAGTACATATATTCCAAGTATATATTTCCTCTATCTTTAGTGTTACCTAAGATAACCATAAACATATTTCAGGTGAAGTAATAGTGGTAATATAGTGGTTGCAAATAGGTTCAGTGACATCTAAATGTCTTCTACTTTTAATATAAGCATATATAAGTAAATGTAACTTTTATACCTGTATAATGGCATAAATAAATTAAAGGTCTCTCTGCTCTAAATTACCAATATTTTTACATTATTGGTAAAGAAAATCTCTATCCCTCTTAAACATGTATTATATGAAAAATACAGGTTTGATATAGGTAAAAGTATCTTTATATATAATTTAAGAAACCTATATTTTTTGTTTAACAATATGTGTTATATAAATTATATTCATAGGCCTTTTATACGTTTTTTTAAAGATGTATTCTCTCAATATATTTGCTTTACCAATAAAGGTCTCCTCTTTCAGCATAAATGAAAAATAATGTAAAAATAATGATTTTATGTATATTTTCTCATCAATATTTCTCATCTATATAAGCTATATCGTTATATGAAGTGGTTATAGGAAATACAAAGATTATTTACAGGTATTTTATATGTAACGACCTTTATCACTTTTCCCCAATTTCTTCGCGTATAGGTTGGTATAGGTCATATATAGGTGATAAAGCAAAATTTTGGCACTTAAAGCCACAATACAGGTGTTATATATGTTTTATATGTGAAACTTTTTTACTCGGGCATGTGGAGTGCCGTGCTTGTGGAGACCCAAGACTCCTTCGGACCGGTCCTCGACTATCGCTGGGAGCGTGAGTAAATCCACAACTGTTTATTTTATAATATAAAGTATTTTTAATATAATATCAAAAGGTTCTAGCATCAAGAGCTGATCCAGAAATCAAAGTGGGGTGTACGCCCGTCATTTTCCCCTAATTTAGAGTCCAAATTTTAACATTGAAGGATAGCTCCCCCTCCTCCCCTTCCCCCAGTTTTAAATTTTGGGCCCAAGTCAAGCTGGATTTGCTCCTTAGAATTGAAAATCCTCCGTAACCTATATATACACTGAAATTAATTTTAGATTCCTTCCGGAAGTAGCCGGAAGTGTGAGGTTTGCTGCTCTTCTGTTTGTAATTCAGTTTTAAAACTTTGCAGAGTGGTTTTAAGTAGAAATACTGCATGATCTTCGTATGAAATTGTAACGCTGAAATACAAATAGAAAGACTAGAAACCTTACATACTTCCGGCTACTTCCGGAGGGAATATCATGTAAATTTAACTGTAGTCCCTAGTCACTACACTGCGTAGTGAGGTTCCGGAGGATTTTTAAACTTAACTATACACATCATGCCAATTTAGCTGTGAAAACTCCCATATAGTGTTATAGTCAGGTATATTAATCTATGTATGTTAAATTAATACATACAAATTAATTTAATTTTCCCGGAAGTATGTGCAGATGGTAGTTTTATCGCCTTTCTTCTGTTAGTTTAATTTTTTTCCATCAGTTTAATATGCTCTCTGTTTGTCTGCATGTTATTTTATATTTTATCACTTTTAATTTAAATTCAAAAGCAAATAAAATTTTGTAATCCATCCAGAATTACCTCTGTCTCCCCCAACAAAAAATCATTATAACATTCAAAACCTTTGATTAAATTTATCCATTTCAGACTTTCCAATGTCGGACGTCAGCGCTACCAACGAAGTTACAAGAACAGCTATCTCCAAGCAAAGAAGCCACTTGCGTCATTTCTCCGTGATGGCTCAAGACTCTGCGCTTGTCTACGTCACTTACGGGTAAAATTATAACCATCATCACACAGTCACAACGTTTCTAAACTAGATAAAAAATAATGATTAACCACCCATACATTATATACGTATTATAATATATGTGTATAATATAAACTTATAAAGGGAACGATTCACGAAAGAGTTATCCAGGTTTCTTACTAAACGTCGTTAGTGAGAAACCTGGATAACTTAAGGTATAACCTGAGAATTTGTCTGTCAAGGTCAAGAGGCGTGGCTACACCTGCAAATCTGACAACACTGTTGCAATAGTAATGCGAATAAAAGATTAGGAGGGGGTGGTAACTACAGTCCTTGAGAGCGTTGCCAAGTCTCTTAGGACATATCAGAAACGATCATCGCCACGGTTCGAAATACGAGGGTCGTATGATAAGTTCCTTATGTCGTATAGAAAAAATCCGGCTAGATAAATTTAACAACTGTACCAGGTTAAGTAATATTTCAGTAGGTCAGATACAAATTTTTACCCCGATATCACTTATATTAATTTCTGGGGGTCAGTTTTCGTGAAGCACGGTCGGGAAATTAAAATTTGACCAAAAATTAGTACTTTTTACCAGTTTCAATATCTGTTGCAGAAAAAAGTTGATGCATGGGAAATTCATGAAAATCAGAAAACATCAGACATCGGGAGAAAACATCGTGAAAACATCAGAAAACCTTACTCTATCAGGCTCTAGTGCTGTTTATTTGTTACCTAAATTTTTAATAGGATATATGCCTCACTGAAGTGTATAACCCTTCACTGTTTGGCCAAAATCATCTGTCATTTAAGATTTCATTAAAAAAATACACAAAATTTTGAATACAGACAGTCTTATGTAACATCAACAAATAGCAGAGATTATGGGCTTTCTAATGATATAATTATATTACATCTCCAATGAAAAATTACGACGAAAAAACTTGCCGCGTTAGGGGTGCCGCAAATGAGCTTTTTAAGGCCCAAAAAAAGGGTGGTGACGGTCCATGAAATTTCATAATTGCTTGTTTTTATAGCAAAAATCAAACTATTTGCGGTATCTGGTGGCACAGAATAGATCATTGGATCACGGCGCAATACCAAAGATAAAAAAACATCCCTGGAATATCACAGCAGTGGGTGTTATACCGGTTCAAAGTTCAAATTTAGTCAATTTTGAGGGAGCTTCACGAAAACTGACCCCCAGAAATTAATATAAGTGATATCGGGGTAAAAATTTGTATCTGACCTATTGAAGTATCACTTATATAATAAGTCGGTACAGTTGTTAATTTTATCTCGCTGGATTTTTTTCTATACGACTTAAGGAACTTATCATACGACCCTCGTATAATTATGAAAACAATTCAGAAAAATAGTCCAAAAAATTAGCTTTTAATCCATGTAAAATTCTAAAAAAATTCTCGAGCCGTTTTTGTGCAATGTTGATTGAAAAATTTAACATTGAAAGGATACAAAATACACATTTGAATAAATTAATTATAATTAAACCAAGGGTTAAAAAAATCTAAAAAAAATCAGTAGTATTTGGACAATTGTTGTAAGTCTACCAAATTAATTTCAAGAACATCTGTCGATACGACTGTTTTCGCCCGAATATCTCAGGTTAAGCCTTAATTCCTTCGTGAATCGCGCCTAACATGTTTAATACAATATGATATAATAATTTATTATATTTTATAAGAAATAGAACGTTCGATCGTATTATATAAACTAAATGCGCGCATGTATACAAAAGGGCGGATCGAACGCGCGGCTCGGGGGGGGGGAAGGGGGGGATAGTGTCCTATCCTTCAATGTTAAATTTGAGGTGGGAGGTTGGGGCGATGGGTGGTGGTTGGTAACCACTTCAATGTATTTTCGGACCTTTTTTGGGGTGAAGTTTACTCCCATCGCCCCCCCCCCCCCTCCCTTAGATCCGCGCTTGCATGTATAAAGTAAATATAGAGACTATTATATAAAATTTGATGCACGTACCGTTCTCTATATACCGAATATTGTATGTATTACATTCAATAGAGAGTATACTTATTTTACCATCCCATTTTCATTTACAAAAGGTTGCTTTTAAGAAAATCAAATAAAACCAGGCGAGAGGTATTGAACTCACGACCATTTGATTACAAATTGGATACATTAACCATTGCACCAAGTTCTCCGTCTCTTTAAACTGAGCCAATCAGTCACGGACCTTTCAAATTTAATGCATATTAGTCTGTGATGATCCCCTCGATGCTCAGTATTTACATTCAGGAAATGTGATGGTGCGTTCAATGTTTGCAGGATCTTCGTTGTAAAAACAAACGTCATCACCCTGGACGAAGCTCTGGGTACTGGGACTGCCATTCTCACGTGCCCTGAC